>JBBGZY010000025.1:1929375-2572500 GCA_037952925.1 Lithobates clamitans | reverse complement strand
AAAATTAAGCTAAAAGACCACAGGTCTGAAGATTGTAAAAATACAACATGCCGCGAGCACAAACTAGGCGGCCCTGGAGAGACCCTTATAGACCTACAAGGCATTCATGAGTAGCCCAGTGAGCAACCGCAGCAAAACTTAGATCTCTCCCAGGAACAAATGAAAAAGTTAAACCATCAAACACATAACTGTTAAGTAGAGATCAAAAACCATGGTGTTGAGGACCATTCTCAGGGTAAGACGACCTCATGACCTAAAACAGGAGTCAAACAGCATTATTGAGTAGCAGAAGAGGATCAGGAGGCATATTGTCCCTGGAATGCTTGTACTTGGTTTTGCTCCACACTGGGGTTATGGGGCTTGTGGATGTTGGAGGTTTGGTGGCACTAGAGTGGGAACTTAAGGGAGTAGAGGCAGAATTTTGTTTGATGAATTTCAGGTTCAAAAATAGTTGTTCTCCATCTGGAAAACTGGAGAAGGAGTAGGTTTTGTTTTTAAAGGCAAACTTGAGCACAAATGGGAAGGCCCACTAGTACTTAATGCCTCTTTGAGATAGGACAGCAAGAAGTGGCTTCAGGGATCTTCGCCTTTGGATAGTAAACGGTGATAGGTCAGCAAAAAGCTGCACCACATGACCTTGGCAGACAAGCTGAGTTTGAGATTGAGACTTTTTCATAATTTCCTCTTTAACTGTATAGAAATGGGGTTTGATCACCACATCTCTTGGTGATCCATCCTTTCTGGGGTGTCCTAAAGCTCTGTGTGCCCGGTCCAGTTCCAGTCTATGCATTGGAATGTTAGGGATGAGGTCTTTAATGAAATCTTGGACCGCAGTCGGAATGTCTGCAACCGACTCTGGTAGGCCTCTAATTCTAAAGTTATATCTCCTCGACCTGTTATTCAGATCATCAATTCTGGAAAGTGTGGTGTCAAGCTGTTCTTGTAGGACATGAATATGGTCCATGCTCTGATTGGCTCTTGAGACTGTAGTGTCCAGTTTATGTTCAATAGCTTACATTCTGGACCCTAGGTTCTGAAAGTCAGCCCTGATGTCCCCTGTGATCTTAGCAGCCGTTTGGGCCAAACCCCTGTCCAGTAATTCAGATAGTTTGTGGAAGAGGACTGCAGTATTTAGGTGCAGATCCAGGCTGAGGCCCCCCTGCCATAGACAGTGCCAGGGTGGGCATGAGTGGCTCCCATTGGAGAAAGCATGAAATCATCCACCGTATTCCCAATAAGCAATACTGTGGAACTAGGAGAGGTGGCCATAGTATAATGGTTATGCACACGCATGACTGGTGATAGCCACAGGGAAGCTGGTGTCAGAGAGTGTCCCTGCTCTGCATATCTGTCCTCCATGGAAGCGCGTGGCTCCACCATCTTGGAACCGCCTGGGGCAGTGCTGGAGTAGAAATGTGGCCATAGGACCCTCCGGGCTGAACCTCCAGACATGTGCTGATGCAGGGGGGCTTCTCCTAGCTGATTCTGCTGTAAACGCTCATCCTGCGGGGTGCGATAGGCGGTGGGGGGCTCTGAACAGCCAGGACAGTGCAGAGCTCCCGCCTTAAGCGGCCACCTTGGGGCTACAGCGCATGCACCTGCCAATCTTGACTTTTCATTAACTTTTGAGCATATTTATTATATTTTTATTTACAGATATTTTTATAGTATCTATCTTTGTTATTTTTGTGCTGTGTAGTTTTTATCTTTGCTAGAATTATTATTATTATTATTATTATTATTATTATTATTATTATTAATAATAATAATAATAATAATAATATTATTATGTTGTTTTATTTTAATTTAAGATGTCATCTAATAGGAAATTAAATTTAACCAGGCGAGCGTCTTTTGTACCTCAGGCAGGGATCGTTCAGGGTCAGTGATCATAATGCCGCGTACACACGGTCAGACTTTCCTGCATACTTGGTCCGGCGGACCAGAGTCTGCCGGACAATCCGCCCATGTGTAGGCTCCGGCGGACTTTTCGATTTGAAACAAATTTTCCTATTGCGGCGAGCGCGGGGCATACCAGGCCCTTAGGTCTGGTATGGATTATAAAGGGAAACCCCTACGCCGAAAAACCGGCGTGGGGTCCCCCCTAAAATTCATACCAGACCCCGATCCAAACACGCAGCCTGGCCGGTCAGGAAAGGGGGTGGGGACGTGCGAGCGCCCCCCTCCTGAACCGTACCAGGCCGCATGCCCTTAACATAGGGTGTCGTGCTTTTGGGGAGGGGGGCGCCCTGTGGGCCCCCCCACCCCAAAGCACCATGTCCCCATGTTGATGAGGACAAGGGCCTCTTCCTGACAACCCTGGCCGTTGGTTGTCGGGGTCTGCGGGCAGGGGGCTTATTGGAATCCGGGAGCCCCCTATAAGAGGGCCCCCAGATCCCGGCCCCCCCACCCTATGTGAATGAGTATGGGGTACATGGTACCCCTACCCAATCACCTAGGGAAAAAGTGTCAATAATAAAACACACTACACAGATTTTTAAAATAATTTATTAAACAGCTTGGGGGGATCTTCCTCCGACTTCGGGGGTCTTCTTCTGGCTTCGGGGATCCCTCTGGTTCCCCTTCTCCCGGCGTCCGGTTGGTTCTTCTCCGCTCTCTCCGGCCTCTTCTCCCGGTGTTCCAGTTCTTCAGCCGGCCCCTCCGCTGGGGTCGGCCGAAGAACAAAATAACAAAAATAACAATCCCCAACCTAACACCTAACATCCTTAATAGGACCAAACATAATAAACCTCAACCACCTTACACAGAGGAGTTTGAAATCAATATGAGGAAGACTTTTTTTCTCCTTACAAAATGAATAACAATTAGTGTACACAGTGGTGGGACAAATCCTTTTTGGAAAAATATTTAGAACTGTGTATTACCCCCAGGGGTTTGAGAATTAAAAAACAATGCAGCTTTCTGGATGAGGATCTGAAAAAGGACTGGCATCTTTTTTTCAGGTATCAGGTACATAAAACAATAGGTAAGATTGATATGGGGCCTTAAAGACTGCAAGGAAGGTCAAGTTTTTAACTTGAAGACTTCCCCATATTTTCCACCATCCTCCCGGCTCCATCCCAACCATTGTAGGATACCTAAAAAAATGCCCTCTTGAAAGACCCAAATCTTTGGATCAATCTGTAGTCACTGGAGCAGATTTTTCCTTCCCTTGTGTAGAGGTGCATATTCAGAAAGACCCGCATTTTTATACAACCAACCTTAGACAACCAGACCCACACTTTTGACTGTAGTCCCCTCTTTTCAACTGATTATAACAATGTTCCATGTGGTCCCATTAATGTTGAGAGTGACTGGTGGGGTGGGCTTCACCCCCAACTCGCACTGTTTCTGAGGACTTTTTCCCACCAATTTTTTTCCATCCTTTCCAGCAATAGATTCAATCCCTTTTCCAGGAATTTGGAATCGTTTGTAAGAGATCGTACCTCCCACTCTGAACTTCACAACACAGGCCCTCCATTAAAAGGGGAGGGGAGAGAAATTGCGCTCCGTGTTCAATATAAAGACTGAAAAAAACGTGAAGTGAGTCCTGCAGCTAAAACACAATAACCCCAATACAAGGGCACACAAACTAAACAATATATAAAACAGTGTAGCGCTGGACTAATAAGAATACGCATATATTGGTATATGAGAGTAAGCAGGGCCCATAAATGTGTAAATAAAGACCATATACCACTTGATCTAAAATAATCCAGTGTCCATATGTGTGTATAGTAACACTGGAAATTAATCAAGTACACCTGCGTATATTTAAAAAAACGAAAAGTGATATAAGCGTAAATGTAAAGATGGTGAACTTCAAGTGAATTATGTGAACCAATGTGACAGCAAAAAATAAAAATTAATTACATCAACATAAGATAAGAAACGCTATTCACTTATGGTGTAGATTGATCCTTATGCTTAGTGATCACAATGAAAAAGGAAATTAGAATAAATAAATTAAGACAGTCCCAAAGATTATGAAAAAAAAGTCCCAAAACGTAGTGACACTCCAACACAAATTCTGGTTCAATGTTCCACCGCAGCTGTTGCCCACCACCAAGGGATTAAAGTTGGAGGCTTACCGGATAGCCTGCGACCACCCTTATTCAGGGGGGTCAAAACAGGCTCAGTAGAGATGTGTGAATCCAGAATATGTCCTCGCCAATAATCTCCAGGTGTTCTCCAGGTATTCTTATGGCAAGCCAAGAGGGGCTTCCAAACGGGATGCAGCAGAAAGTTTGAACCCAAGAGAGCATATGCTCTATGGGTCAAACCAGCTTATATTGCCCACCGGCAATGGAGGAGGAGCCTTGGAAGCCAACGGCAATTGGGGTCCTCAAAGCCTTCACAGGAGGATCTTCTCCATATGGGTGGTTATACATCCAGGGAAATGGCCCATAAGAGATATAAAAGGGGCCACATATCGTAATTCCCGATTGTATCGCAGGTACAGGTCTCTGTATGTCCAGGATGGATTTCCAGATTCAATCTGCTGAGATGTCCTTTGGATCAGTTGATGATTTTGGGCTGTAGTTTTGATTTGGTTAGTATCCGCAATTGTAGCCGTTGTATCATTAAAAGATAATGCCTAAAACTGCTGGTTTTTAGGGAGAGGATTCAATCATCCCAGGCATAGTGCACGACACATGCAGAGATAGTGTCTGTGAAGTACGGCTTGGATAGTCCAAAAGGCCCTCCATTAATAGATAATTATCCCTCCCTTAACAATTATTTTTTTAGAGACATCTCCCATCAATCCATTCAAAGAAAAAAGAAAACATGCAGAGGTAAACGTGGAGGAAGGAGAGTCAGGTACAAATAACAAAAAGACAGAAAAGAGAGTCTGTAGACTCCAATCATAGTACGATTACAATATACAATTTATCATCATATGAATTGAGTGAAGCTGATTTATCCTTCTTAATAGGGATGAGCTTCGTGTTCGAGTCGAACCCATGTTCGACTCGAACATCGGCTGTTCGCCCGTTCGCCGAATTGCGAACGATATGGGCCGTTCGCGCCTAATTCGTGTGGCGCGTCACGGCCCATAATTCACTGCGGCATCGCAGTGCATTGCTGGCTGATGATTGGCCAAGCATGCACTATGACCCGCATGCTTGGCCAATCACAGCGCTGTCAGTAGAGAGAGCTGTAATTGGCCAAAGCCAGGGTGGCTTTGGCCAATTATGGCTCAGGGGATTTAGTACACGCCCCACACTATATAAGGCCGCCTGCACGGCGGCCCTGTGTAGTGTGTGTTCCGGTGTGCTAAGAGATAGAGAGAGAGAGAGACAGTGTCATTTGATTTGAGTTAGATAGATTAGGCAGAACAGTCAGTCAGTTAGCTGCACTTACAGTGTATTGTGTATATATATGCATCCCAGGTGTTGCATATATATATATACACTGTATTCAGTTTAGCTAGATCCGTTCCTGTTATCTTCTATCTAGACTATTTACATTTAGTGCAGTGCGTCCTGCTCACAGTGTTCAGCTAGATCCGTTCCTGTTATTTACATTTAGTGCAGTGCGTCCTGCTCACAGTGTTCAGCTAGATCCATTCCTGCTATTTACATTTAGTGCAGTGCGTCCTGCTCACAGTGTTCAGCTAGATCCGTTCCTGCTATTTACATTTAGTGCAGTGCGTCCTGCTCACAGTGTTCAGCTAGATCCGTTCCTGCTATTTACATTTAGTGCAGTGCGTCCTGCTCACAGTGTTCAGCTAGATCCGTTCCTGCTATTTACATTTAGTGCAGTGCGTCCTGCTCACAGTGTTCAGCTAGATCCGTTCCTGCTATTTACATTTAGTGCAGTGCGTCCTGCTCACAGTGTTCAGCTAGATCCGTTCCTGCCATTTACATTTAGTGCAGTGCGTCCTGCTCACAGTGTTCAGCTAGATCCGTTCCTGCAATTTACATTTAGTGCAGTGCGTCCTGCTCACAGTGTTCAGCTAGATCCGTTCCTGCTATTTACATTTAGTGCAGTGCGTCCTGCTCACAGTGTTCAGCTAGATCCGTTCCTGTTATTTACATTTAGTGCAGTGCGTCCTGCTCACAGTGTTCAGCTAGATCCGTTCCTGCTATTTACATTTAGTGCAGTGCGTCCTGCTCACAGTGTTCAGCTAGATCCGTTCCTGTTATCTTCTAGACTATTTACATTTAGTGCAGTGCGTCCTGCTCACAGTGTTCAGCTAGATCCGTTCCTGTTATTTACATATAGTGCAGTGCGTCCTGCTCACAGTGTTCAGCTAGATCCGTTCCTGCTATTTACATTTAGTGCAGTGCGTCCTGCTCACAGTGTTCAGCTGGATCCATTCCTGCTATTTACATTTAGTGCAGTGCGTCCTGCTCACAGTGTTCAGCTAGATCCGTTCCTGCTATTTACATTTAGTGCAGTGCGTCCTGCTCACAGTGTTCAGCTAGATCCGTTCCTGCTATTTACATTTAGTGCAGTGCGTCCTGCTCACAGTGTTCAGCTAGATCCGTTCCTGTTATTTACATTTAGTGCAGTGCGTCCTGCTCACAGTGTTCAGCTAGATCCGTTCCTGCTATTTACATTTAGTGCAGTGCGTCCTGCTCACAGTGTTCAGCTAGATCCGTTCCTGTTATCTTCTAGACTATTTACATTTAGTGCAGTGCGTCCTGCTCACAGTGTTCAGCTAGATCCGTTCCTGCTATTTACATTTAGTGCAGTGTGTCCTGCTCACAGTGTTCAGCTGGATCCGTTCCTGTTATTTACATTTAGTGCAGTGCGTCCTGCTCACAGTGTTCAGCTAGATCCGTTCCTGCTATTTACATTTAGTGCAGTGCGTCCTGCTCACAGTGTTCAGCTAGATCCATTCCTGCTATTTACATTTAGTGCAGTGCGTCCTGCTCACAGTGTTCAGCTAGATCCGTTCCTGTTATCTTCTAGACTATTTACATTTAGTGCAGTGCGTCCTGCTCACAGTGTTCAGCTATATCCGTTCCTGTTATTTACATTTAGTGCAGTGTGTCCTGCTCACAGTGTTCAGCTAGATCCGTTCCTGCTATTTACATTTAGTGCAGTGCGTCCTGCTCACAGTGTTCAGCTAGATCCGTTCCTGCTATTTACATTTAGTGCAGTGCGTCCTGCTCACAGTGTTCAGCTAGATCCGTTCCTGCCATTTACATTTAGTGCAGTGCGTCCTGCTCACAGTGTTCAGCTAGATCCGTTCCTGTTATCTTCTAGACTATTTACATTTAGTGCAGTGCGTCCTGCTCACAGTGTTCAGCTAGATCCGTTCCTGTTATCTTCCTACTGACAGGCAGGCTTGTCTGGTTACAGTATATAAAGCTACCTGAAGAAAATTACAGGTGTTCTATCCCAGCTTAGTGCAGCTACAGGCCATTAGTATGTCTGGAAGGCCAAGAAGGAGAGGCAGACAGTCACAAGCCAATAAGAGAGGGCAAGCAGGCTCTGTGTCTAGTGCTGGTCGTGGAGACGGTGCATCCTCATCAGCACGTGGCCATGGGACACGCTTGGCCTTTTTTTCGGCAGCTGGCCGTGTTGAGCCGCAACATGCGGAAGACTTGGTCGAGTGGATGACCAAGCCGTCCTCATCCTCCTCATCCTCTCTCACCCATGCCCAGGGTGCTTTGTCTGGCAAAGCAGCGGCCTCTTCCCTCAGCTCAATGTCATCAGTGACTCCTTTCCTAGCTCCACCATGTCCTCATGAGGATTCCCTCGAACTGTTTGACCACAGTGTTGGGTACATGCTCCAGGAGGATGCCCAGCGTTTGGAAGGCTCTGATGATGATACTGAGCTCGATGAAGGCAGTAACATGAGCACGGACAGAGGGGGTGCCCAAGAAGGACAGCAATCTGGCAGTCATGCTCCCCCTGCTGCAGCATACTGCCAGGTTTGCTCCAGTGATGAGGAGGGAGGGGATGATGAGGTCACTGACTCAACGTGGGTGCCTGATAGGAGAGAGGAGGAGGAGGAGGAGGAGGAGGAGGCGGCACATCACCAACGAGGCAGGATGCCCTCCAGGGGCCAGCCTAAGGGCAGCACATTGACTGCATCACACCCCAAAGCTCCAGATGTGCAGGGCGCTGCAGTCTCTGCGCGTTATTCAAAAAGTTCTTTGGTGTGGGCCTTTTTTGAGACGAGTGCATCAGATCGCACCGCTGCTATTTGCAACATATGTCTCAAGCGTATCTCGCGTGGCCAAAACATCTCCCGCTTGGGTACCACATGCTTGACCAGACATATGTTGACCTGCCATGCAGTTCGTTGGCAAGCGTATCTAAAAGACCCACACCAAAGAACAAAGAGGATCTCTCCTTGCTCCTCATCAGCTGAGATTTCCAACCCCACTAGACCTTCAGTCCTCTCTGAGACCTGCAGTGAGAGGAATGAAGGTGTAGAATTAGGTGTGTCACAGCCAAGTACTTGTGGGCAATCTGCTTTTGGTACACCGAAGTCAGATTGTACCAGGCAAATTTCCCTGCCCCAGCTGCTGCACCGCCGAAAGAAGTTTGCTCCCAACCATCCACATGCCCAGCGGTTGAATGCTAGCTTGGCAAAATTGCTAGCACTTCAACTGCTGCCTTTTCAGTTGGTAGACTCTGCCCCCTTCCGTGAGTTTGTAGAATGTGCGGTTCCTCAGTGGCAGGTACCCAAACGCCACTTTTTCTCACGGAAGGCGATTCCGGCTCTCTACCGGCATGTGGAAGGCAATGTCCATGCCTCGCTGGACAGGGCGGTCAGCGGTAAGGTGCATATTACCGCTGACTCATGGTCCAGCAGGCATGGACAGGGACGTTACCTAAGTTTCACGGCGCATTGGGTGACTCTGCTGGCAGCTGGGAAGGATGCAGGACAAGGTGCGGTAGTGTTGGAGGTTGTTCCGCCACCACGCCTCCAAAATGCTGATTGTGACACACCTCTCTCCTCCACCCCCTCCTCTTCTTCTTCCTCCATGGCCTCTTCCTCGGAACCAGCGGTGCTTCGTAGGCGTTCAAGGGGCTACGCAAGTACGCAGGCCAAAAGATGCCATGCGGTGCTTGAGCTGGTGTGCTTGGGGGACAGGAGCCACACTGGGGCAGAGGTTCTGTCAGCTCTGCAGGGGCAGGTTCAGAGGTGGTTGACGCCACGCCAACTTAAGGCAGGAATGGTGGTTTGCGACAATGGCACCAACCTCCTCTCTGCCCTCCGACAGGGACAAATGACCCATGTGCCCTGTTTGGCTCACGTCCTTAACTTGGTGGTGCAGCGGTTCTTGGGCAGGTACCCGGGCTTACAGGATGTCCTGAGGCAGGCCAGGAAAGTCTGTGTGCATTTCCGCCGGTCATATAATGCCAGTGCTCGGCTGACGGACCTCCAAAAGGAGTTTAACCTGCCCAAGAACCGCCTAATCTGTGACATGCCCACCAGGTGGAACTCAACGTTGGCCATGCTGCAGCGGCTGCACACGCAGCAGAGGGCCATCAATGAGTACCTGTGCGACTATGGCACCAGGACAGGGTCAGGGGAGCTTGGTTTTTTTTCCCCATGCCAGTGGGCCATGATCAGGGATGCATGCACTGTCCTGTCACCATTCGAGGAGGCCACGAGGATGGTGAGCACTGACAGTGCATGCATCAGTGACACTGTCCCCCTTGTCCACCTGTTGGAGCACACGCTGCGTGGAATAATGGACAGGGCACTTGAGGCAGAACAGAGGCAGGAAGAGGAGGAATTCCTTAGCTCTCAAGGCCCCCTTTATCCAGACAGTGTTCCTGCGTGCCCGCCGATCACACAGGAAGAGGACGAGGAGGAGGAGGAGGAGGAGGAAGATTGTGTCAGTATGGAGGTGGAGCCTGGCACTCAGCATCAGCAGCAGTCTTTAAGGGATCAGTCCCAAGGAACACATGGACTTGTACGTGGCTGGGAGGAGGTGGCTGCGGACGTTGTTGTCCTTAGTGACCCAGAGGACTCCGGACCGAATGCCTCAGCAAACCTACGCTGCATGGCCTCCCTGATCCTGCAAAGCCTGCGTAAGGATCCTCGTATTCGTGGTATCAAGGAGAAGGACCAATACTGGCTGGCAACCCTCCTTGATCCACGTTACAAGGGTAAGATTGCGGACCTTATCTTGCCATCGCAGAGGGAGCAGAGGATGAAACATCTTCGGGAGGCCTTGCAGAAAGGTCTGTGCAACGCGTTCCCAGAGACTGGGAGGTTACAAACTCCTGTTTCTGGACAACGTGTTGCTGAGGCTTCGGTCAGTCAAAGAAGGAGCGGTGGAGAAGGTGGCCGTCTGACCGATGCGTTCAGACAATTTTTTGGTCCGCAGCCCCAAGGTATGATCGGTTCCAGCAACCATCACCAGCGTCTGTTTTACATGGTGCAGGAATACCTAGGGGCAAGATCAGACTTGGACACCTTTCCCACCGAAAATCCTCTGGGTTACTGGGTCTTGAGGATGGATCACTGGCCAGAGCTTGCAATTGAGCTACTGGCCTGTCCTGCATCCAGCGTTCTTTCGGAACGCACATTCAGTGCTGCTGGAGGCGTGGTAACCGATCACAGGGTGCGTCTGTCCACCGACTCGGTCGATCGGCTGACCTTCATAAAAATGAATCAGTCTTGGATCACCACCAGCTACCAAGCACCTGATGCTGATGTAACCGAATAATTTTTTTTGAAATCTCAGATCCCTTCAAAGACTGCCTATGCTGATGCTGAGTGACTATCCCTGAGTAATTATCCTCTTCCTCCTCAATCATCACGCTGATAGCTTGTAAGAACATTTTTGGTTCTGGGCGCCACCACCAGTGCCTAAGGCACAATTTTTCAGCCCCTGTTTAACAGGGGCATGTAATTACAATTTTTGATGTAATACTTTGCAGCAGGGCTCGTTCCTGCATTCCAACTAGAGTGTCTGTGAGGGGTTGCAGTGTTGTGGCACCAGCACCAGTGCCTAAGGCCCAATTTTTCTGCCCCTGTCTAACAGGGGCGTGTAATTACAATTTTTGATGCAATACTTTGCAGCAGGGCTCGTTCCTGCGTTCCAACTAGAGTGTCTGTGAGGGGTTGCAGTGTTGTGGCACCAGCACCAGTGCCTAAGGCCCAATTTTTCTGCCCCTGTCTAACAGGGGCGTGTAATTACAATTTTTGATGCAATACTTTGCAGCAGGGCTCGTTCCTGCGTTCCAACTAGAGTGTCTGTGAGGGGTTGCAGTGTTGTGGCACCAGCACCAGTGCCTAAGGCCCAATTTTTCTGCCCCTGTCTAACAGGGGCGTGTAATTACAATTCTTGATCTAATATTTCACAGCAGGGCCCTGTGAGGGCTTACAGTGTTGTGGCCACAGCAACACCTAAGGCCCAAATTTCTGCTGAGTATATAGGGCAGGACCCTACTTTCAAACATCTAACTTACAAACGACTCCTACTTGCAAACGGAAGGAGACAACAGGAAGTGAGATGAAATCTACCCCTAGGAAGGGAAATTCTCTCCTGTAAGTGTTAATATGGGAAAACAATTTCTCCTTTCCACTGATGCTTTCCAATCCTTGTTCCACAAAAAAACCCAAATTTTCAAAAAACATTTTTCATTGGGACAAAAAAGTGAGGTGAAATCTTCTGAAGAGGAGGAAAGACAGCAAAACAAATGTCACAGGGGTGATAACCCTTCCCTTTGTTTTTCAAAAAGCTTAAAAAAGATTTTTTGGCTGGAGCTAAACGCGTTAAAAATGTACCCGTTCAAAATTACAAAGAGATTCTACTTAACAACAAACCTACAGTCCCTGTCTTGTTTGCACCGCCTGTATACTGCTGTTCAGAGTATATAGGGCCTGGTGGCCCCACACCTTTCCTTATTTTAATTTGGGTGCGGGGTTCCCCTTAATATCCATACAAGACCCAAAGGGCCTGGTAATGGACTGGGGGGTACCCATGCCGTTTGTCTCACTGATTTTCATCCATATTGCCATGACCCGACATGACATTAAACCCGCAAGCAGTTTTAAATGAGATTTTTTCCTTTAAAAATGACATTTGGTGCAGGGACTGTTCTAAACATGGGAAACACGCGTCACTTTACAGGCATACTATAGACACCCCCCAGGTACGATATTTAAAGGAATATTTCACTTTTTTTTTTTTACTTTAAGCATCATTAAAATCACTGCTCCCGAAAAAACGGCCGTTTTTAAAAGTTTTTTTTGCATTGATACATGTCCCCTGGGGTAGGACCCGGGTCCCCAAACCCTTTTTAGGACAATACCATGCAAATTAGCCTTTAAAATGAGCACTTTTGATTTCGAACGTTCGAGTCTCATAGACGTCAATGGGGTTCTAACGTTCGTGCGAACTTTCGGTCCGTTCGCGGGTTCTGGTGCGAACCGAACCGGGGGGTGTTCGGCTCATCCCTACTTCTTAATAGAGATGGACCAAATGACCTCTTGTTCGATTCGCAGCAGAACTTTAGAACATCACAAACGTTCTGAACCGAATAACCAACCCCATTGAAGTATATGGGACCTGAACTGGAAATATCAAAGTGCCCGTTTTGAAGGCTTATATGCAAGGAATTGGATATATAATGGTTAAGGGGGGTCCGGGTACTGCCCTGGGGGACATGTATCAATGCAAAAAGTTTGTAAAAACATATAATTTTTAAATGAGCAGTGATTTACTGATGCTTAAAGTGGAATAAAAATGAAAAATTCCTTTAAGTATGGTGCCTGGGGGCCCTCTTAGTCTGCCTGTAATGTGGCACATCTGTACAGTGTATAGAGCCTGCTGCAGCAATAATGGAATTTATAAAGCCAAAAAATGACGTTTTCCATTCAAGCTTTCTTTTTTTAAAACAATGGCTTGGGAAGCCAGTATGTATGATGAGACCACAATTTAGTGCACTCAGCGTGCATTAAGGATAAATTGGACAACATATGAAAATACATTTATCGGTATACATCCGTCATAATGTAGATTTCCCGCAGAACCCCTGGGGACTTCCTGCGGGACCCCAGTTGAGAAACACTGCTATAGAGGTACTTGATGATGGCAAGAATTGGCCTTGTTGTCAAAAATTGCAATGATATGCACCTGTTAAAAAGGTGCAGAAAAATTGGCACTTGGGTGTTAATTGTGCCCATGAGACCTACACCAAAAAAATTTCTTCCAGATGAAATCAACACCCAGTTGGCAGTCTAGACAGTCTTTCAGGGATTCGAGATCCAGAAAGCACTTAATCAGTGACATTGGCATCAGGGGCTTAATAGCTGCTAATCCAGGACTGATTCATCTTGATAAATATCAGCCGATCGATGGAGTCTGTGGGCAGATGCGCTCTCCTGTCTGTCACAAAACCTCCGGCAGCACTGAATGTCTGTTTGGAAAGCATGCTGGATGCAGGGCAGTGATGGCAATGGTTTGTCAACTGGAAAGCTCTCCACATTCGTTTTCACCCCTAGATAATCTCCCACCATATGATGAAAACACTGCCGATGGGATGTGGAAGATGATAGCCCTGGACGCCAATGACTGAAAATTTTTTGAAAGGCAGCACTGAGGCAGCCCCTTCTCCACTGCTCCTCTCTTGACCAACAGGAGCCTCAAAATTACGTTTTCCACCAGACTGTAACCTACCAGATTCGGGAAAAGTGTAACATAAACTCCTCTTTAAGGTGTCCTCAAGAGATTTCATCTTCTGCTCCCTCTGTCTGACTGGATGAGTTCTGAATAATATAAAATTTAAACTCACACTGAATGGTAAAAAAAACAGTAAGAAAGAAAACTAAAGCAGCTGCCACACACAAAGTGCTACACACCAGAAATATAAAATTATAGAAATGTGGCGCTCGCAAATGTTAATAATAATGTAAAGCTAAGTGTAGATAGGTGCAGATGTGAATATACAAATCAAACAACATATAAATATAGAAAATATAAATAATGTCCAAATAAACGTGCTGAATGTTCGGATCCACAATGGAAAAAAAACTTTAGAAGTGCGATGGACCACAGATGCTCCAAAACTTTTCAGGTGCAAAAACACCCCCACATATGCCCCACTCACCAAATGGCGATGACCCCCAGCTTTGCAGTCTGGGGGTCACTTCAGGCTTACATGATGGTATCCAGGGCGTTATCAAAGACCTCTCTGATAACGCCCTGTGGGTGGGCGAAACATGTTGACGTATTTCCGGTGGCACTGACGTCATTTCCTGCTCTGTTCAACACACCTCTTGGTTTCTGGAACGCACGCTGTGAGCGATGGCTGGATCCATCTTTAAATTCCTTTACATGCCTGTTTTTATCAGTCATTATGTGAGTACCCATTTTTTATGTGTAATAAATCCCTTTTCATATGGTACTTTTCACTATTAGTTCTATTTTTTATCCTTTTTTGGTGCCTGGCGGTTCTGCTGTAACACTCCAACAAGAAATCCTTTGATCTGACTTGCACAACACTACCCCTGAACTTCTTTGGATACCATCGTATAAGACTGAAGTGACCCCCAGACTGCAAAGCTGGGGGTCATCGCCATTTGGTGAGTGGGGACACATGTGGGGGTGTTGTTTTTGCACCTGAAAAATTTTGGAGCATCTGTGGTCCATCGCACTTCTAAAGTTTTTTGTTTTTTTTTTCCATTGTGGATCAGAACATTCAGCACGTTTATTTGGACTTTATTTATATTTTTTATATATTCATATGTTGTTTGATTTGTATATTCACATCTGCACCCATCTACACTTAGCTTTACATTTTTATTAACATTTGCGAGCGCCACATTTCTATAATTTTAGATTTGGATGAGTTCTGAGACTCTCCCCTTGTAACAGTGGTCAAGGAGGGTTGCCAACCGCTAGTGGTCCTTCTCCTTGATCCCACATATACTTTCTCTGGTCTTTTCCCAGGCTTTGAAGCATGAGGGCACCCATGCACTGCAATTTTGCAAAGGCATGAGAAGCAGACTCCTTGGGGTCACTGAGGATTTCAGTATCTGAAACTGCCTCCTCCCAGCCACATACTACTTCCAAGGGTTCTGGAGATGGAAAACCATCTCTTAAGGTTTGACGTATGTCTTCCTCTGCTTCAATGCCTCCAAAACTGCCAGAGTCCTCCTCCTTCTCCCTCTCCTCTTGTGTTTTCTGTGGTGTAGGAAGAATAGTGTCTGCATAAAGCGGGCCCTGTCCATAATGCCACGCAGAATCTGCTCCAGCAGGAACACAACAGGGATTGTCAATGATGCATGAATTGTCACAGTTTACGATCCTTGTCGCCTCCTCAAATGGTGACAGTCCAATGCATGCATCCTTTATCAGCAGCCATTGGCTTAATAACAAAATGTAATAAAGATGTGGAAATGTGTACGTGGATGCACTTTACCAACTTCAATACAGGACACTTATACACCCATCCTGCCCAGACCAATTTTCAGCTTTCAGTGCTCTCGCACTTTCAATGCCAATTGCTCAGTCATGCAACACTGTACCCAAACAAAATTTTAATCATTTTTTTCACAGAAATAGAGCTTTTTTTTTTGCGACATAAGTGAAAAAAGAGGGAACATTTTAAAAACAAAAGACTTTTTTTAGCTTCTATGATAAAATTTTTCAAATAAGTAAATTTTTTGTTCATAATTTTTGTTCAAAATCTATACCGCTACATATCTTTGGTAAAATTAACCCAAATAAGTGTATATTTGGTCTGTGTGGTGCAAATCATTGAAAATTTTTTTTTTTTTTTGAAAATTGAAAATCGATCACACCTGATGCACTGACGGCCTATCTCATCTCTTGAGGCCCTGAAAAGTCAGAAAAGTACAAATACACCCCAAATGACCCATTTTTGAAAAATAGACAGTCCAAGGCATTTAAGTAAAAGGCATAGTGAGTTTTTTGAAGTTTTCCCACAATTCTTGGAAAAATTAAGAAATTATTATTGTATTTTTTTTTTACACAAAATTGTCATAGTAACAAGTTATTTCTCATACACAGCATATGCATACTGGCGATACCACATGTGTGAGACTTTTTCACAGCCTGGCCACATTGAGAGGTCCAACATGTAGGGAGCACCATCGGGCATTCTAGGAACATAAATTGCACATAAAATTTTCTAACGACCTATCACACATTTGAAGGCCCTGGAGCACCAAGAGAATTGAATTACCCACAAAATTACCCCATTTTGGAAAGCAAACACATCAACATATATTCTATCAGACATAATGAGTTTTTTGAACAGTTCATTTTGTTTTCCACAAGTCTTCGGAAAACGTGGAAAGAAAATGAAAGTGTATTTTTTTTTTACACAAAGTTGTCAATTTATATGATATTTCTAACACATAGCATGTACATAGCAAAAATTACACCCCAGAATTCATTCTGCTACTCCTCCTGAGTATGGCGATACCACATGTGTGAGACTTTTACACAACCTGGCCACATACAGAGGTCCAACATTGAAGTAGTACCTTCAGGCATTCTAGGAGCATAAATTACACATATAATTTCATTCCTGCCTATCACACTTTTGAAGGTCCAGGACAGTGAAATTACCCACAAAATGACTCTATTTTGGAAAGCAAACACCCCGAGGTATATTCTATGAGGCATGGGCTGCAGATAGGTGCTCATGTACTCTGATGGGCTGCATATAGGTACTCAGGTAATCTGATGAGTTGGTGACAGGTACTCGGGTACTCTACTGGGCTGGTAACAGGTACTTGTGTACTCTGCTGGGCTGGTGACAAGTGCTCTGGTACTCCGATGGGCTAGTGACAGGTACACGGGTACTCAGATGGGCTGGTGACAGGTACTCAGTTACCCAGATAGGTTGGTGACAGGTACTCGGGTACTCTGATGGGCTGGTGACAGGTACTTGGGTACTCTGATGGGCTGGTGACAGGTACTTGGGTACTCTGATGGGCTGGTGACAGGTACTCGGGCACTCAGATGGGCTGGTGACAGGTACTCGGGCACTCAGACGGGCTGGTGACAGGTACTTTGATGGGCTGGTGACAGGTACTTTTATGGGTGGTGACAGGTCCTCTTTATTACTGGGGGGGCAATCAGTGTGATTGGTTGTACACTGTAAACAGTAACGAGCTGTTAATGCAATTTCCTCCTCACACACGATATAGGCCTTAGGGTCCTCAAACATTTTCTTTGTAGAGAATCTCACATGAATTTCCACCAAGACAAGTTCCTACTAGAGGAGACAGTTTTGCCGAGAACATAATTACTTCTCCCATCTTGACCAGTTTTGCGCTGTGCTACGCCAATATTACTATGGGATCTTGGGAAGGACAAGCCACATGGAATAATAACCCCTATGCTAGATACCTCTTTTTTTTTTTTTTATGGAAGATACATGATGTTCTTATAATTTGGGACGGCAGTACAGATGCATTTTTGTCCTTTGTCACATATTGTAAGTTACAAATTAGACCTCAGCTTCACACATGTGATTGATTCAGACAGTCTAGTTAACACATGTGGACAGTTCAGTTGTCACAATTATTCCAAACCGGTAGGTAGCAATTCTTATTTACATTATGGTAGCTGCCATCGCCCTACTGGGAAACAAAAAACATCCCTAAGGACCAATTTCACAGACTTAGTAGATATTGTTCTCAAATCCAGGATTATATCTCGCAAAGTAGGGCTTTCATCCATAAATTCAAAGAAAAAGGATACCCAGAGGATCTGATTGGGTCCACTTATGAATGTGTCTAGGTAATTCTCCCACCGATAGTAAACTAAATATTTCCCGGTATAAAAATATAATAATCGCAGGCTTCAATGGCAATTATAAAGTACGTTTTGATCCAAAATTGGGCCCCCATTTACCATCAGTACCCCAGATTGTATTTAGATGAGCACAGACTTTGCTAAATATT
Organism: Lithobates clamitans; assembly: GCA_037952925.1. Lineage (NCBI taxonomy): Eukaryota > Metazoa > Chordata > Amphibia > Anura > Ranidae > Lithobates > Lithobates clamitans. The sequence goes on along the minus strand of JBBGZY010000025.1, from coordinate 2,554,631 downwards.
ATTGTGCCTAGAAAGTCTAATGCCATGTACACACGACCGGTTTAGCCATCGGAATAAACTCCGACGGTTTCTCTGATGGAACTCAGACGGAATTCCATTCAAGCGGTTTTGCCTACACACGGTCAACCCAAAGTCCGACCAAAGTCCGACCATCCAGAACGCGGTGACATACAACAATTACTACGGGACTAGAAAAAGGAAGTTAAATAGCCAGTAGCCAATAGCTTCCGTCTCGTACTTGCTTCAGAGCATGCATTGTTTTTGGTCCGTCGGACCAGCATACAGATGATCAGTTTTCCTGATAGGAATTGGGCCCGTCGGAAATATTTCGAACATGTTCCATTTCAAGGTCCGTCAGATTAAAAAAAAAAAAAAAAGTCCGATGAGGCCTACACACGATCGGCATATGCGATGAAAAGCTTCCATCAGACTTTTTCTGTCGGACATTCCGCTCGTGTGTACAGGGCATAAAAGATCTGTTAAGAAACATTCCACAGATATCAGGAGCTTTTTTCACCAGCCGACGTTCAGGCACTCTTCCGCCAGGTGTATGACATAACATCTGGTTGCGGGACACGTGACTTCCGGTGGACGCACCATCTCAGTGAAACCATAATTCACACACTTCTCACTGTCCTGAGGCTCCTGGGCAGTGTAACCTACTGTTGAATCCAGGATCATGTGTCACCTTTCAGCTTTTTGGATTATGTGTTTCTTCACCCCACTGGCTTGGTGATGTATCAGTCTGGGCACTCCTGCATGCAATGCTTTTAACTTTACATTAAAGTGAACATTGATTTTATCTATTCCTGGTCTTGTGACTCTATTACCTTCCACAGGGCTGGGAGCGCTCCTTTATTTGTTGTTTTGTGCATATGTCTCATTGCTGGTCAGATGAGTATTTGGAGCTGCCCTCACTGTGGTTATCTACATATCCCTTTGGGAGGGAGGAGCCTGGTAATGGCTCTGTGCACGGCGTGAGGATCCTGAGAACCCTCTCCCTGCAGCTGAGAGGAATGATCGGCCTGATGAGAAGGTGTAGGTAGCTTCCCTCCCCGCCCCCCCTGCTCATCACTCACTGAGCTGTCTTGTGGTGTAAGCCAGAGGAAGTTTGTACCTGCATCTGACTGCATCCCCCCCCCCCACCCCTCCGTAGTCGGATGGGCTAGAAGGCTCATCGAGGACGGGGGGTTAGGAGAACTGGAAAACCGCGGAGATCGGAGCGCTTCGGAAGCGACGGCAGCAGGGAAAACAGTGCGCTGCTGGGGGCTGTTTCAAGTCCCCAGCGGTGTTGCCGGCCGCGGAGAGCGGAGGAACCAGCTGAAGTACACCGGGGAATTTCAGAGGAGAGAGCCAGGAAGGTGGGTGAGTGGAGCAAGGAGCAGCGGCAGCGGACACTGAAGAGCTGAGAGCAGAGAACAGCTGAGACTTCAGTGGGTCAGACAGACCTGGGAAGATTGATAACATCAGAGACAGCACCTGAGCGTTCGCAGCATCAGAGAGCAGCAACAAGCAGTAGTGAGCGTCCCTTTTTGTCCCAACTTCAACAACAACTAAAAGATAAGTACCGTATTTTTTTTTTTTTTTTCCCTCTTTTGGCTTTTTTCTATTGCAATTGTCTTGAAGTGAACAGGCAAAGGAAAAGTAATAGAACAAAAGAAAGGGAAAGGGAAAGAACACATTGAAATAAAATGAAATAAAATGGAATGAAAAGCGAAAGTAAATGAAAGTAAATGAAGGCGAAAGAGTTGAAAAAGTAGAATCAAGTGAGCTAAGAAAAACAATAAAAACAGGGGGGGGAACAGGGGAGAAGGAGAAGGTGAAAGAGAGACAAGCCAACGGAAGAGTTGTCTCCCAGCCCCCACCTGCTTGCTGCAGCTGCTGCTGCAGTATCTCCCTTTCTTGTGATTTTTTTTTTTTGTCTTTTTTTGTTTTTGTTTTTTGCAAATGGTATTAACTAAAGGCTCGATAGTACAAACTATAGAATAAGAAGAAATTTCATAGTAACAAAATGTGGAACATATAAGCTCATACTGGAACTATACTGCTGAATATATAAATCATCTTGCTGAATACTTGAATTAGATTGCATTATATCGCTAAAACATTTGAATTATTTTGCTGAGCACCTGGGCCCTCATGCACACGGGCTGTTGGGAGAACGTTGTGAAATCGCCAGTGTCTTTGCAGTGACTTTTTTTTTTTAACTTTTTTCAGCGTTTTTGCAATAGCGTTTTTGAGCGTTTTTGAGCGTTTTTTTTTTTTTTTTCCTCTTTTGGCTCTTTTCTATTGCAATTGTCTTGAAGTGAACAAGCAAAGGAAAAGTAATAGAACAAAAGAAAGGGAAAGGGAAAGATCACATTGAAATAAAATGAAATAAATGGAATGAAAAGTGAAAGTAAATGAAAGTAAATGAAGGCGAAAGAGCTGAAAAAGTAGAATCAAGTGAGCTAAGAAAAACAATAAAAACAGGGGGGGGGGAACAGGGGAGAAGAGAAGGAGAAGGTGAAAGAAAGACAAGCCAATGGAAGAGTTGTCTCCCAGCCCCCACCTGCTTGCTGCTGCTGCTGCTGCAGTATCTCCCTTTCTTGTGAATTTTTTTTTTTTTTTTTTCGTTTTTGTTTTTGTTTTTTGCAAATGGTACTAACTATAGGCTTGATAGTACAAACTATAGAATAAGAAGAAATTTCATAGTAACAAAAATGTGGAACATATAAGCTCATACTGGAACTATACTGCTGAATATATAAATCATCTTGCTGAATACTTGAATTAGATTGCATTATATCGCTAAAACATTTGAATTATTTTGCTGAGAACCTGGGCCCTCATGCACACGGGCTGTTAGAAAAGCGCTGTGAAGACGCCGGTGTCTTTGCAGTGACTTTTTTTAACTTTTTTCAGCTTTTTTCAGCATTTTTGCAATAGCATTTCTGAGCGTTTTTTTTTTTATTCTTTAATGGATTAAAAACGCTGGAAGACGTTGGTGAATGACGTTTTTGAGCATTTTTTAGCGATGGAGCGTTTTTGCAGCTGAGAAACGTCTCTTTTTTTTTTTTTTTTTTTTTTTGCAGCTTAAGAACGCCTATGCCACTTGCAGCTCAGAGACGCCTAGGTGGGCATGAAGCCATAGACTAACATAGACAGGCCTTTTTGAGCTGCAGAAAGGGCTCAGAAAAGCAGCTGTGGAGACGTCCGTGTGCATGGGGACTTAATACTATGGTTTAAACAATTGAAGAGCACCAAGGAATGCTTAATGTACTTAAGGTAGTAACATAACTTCTGGAAAACGGGGACTACTCATATCTCATTAATTATTTCTATTATTGGATTGTGGGGAGGATGCCGGGTATGAGAACGGAACAAAAGAAAGATTAGTAAAAATAAGTCAATTTAAGAAGGCTGGGAGATTTTTTCATCATTAAGAGACCCCAATCAAGGGGTATTCCGGAAGGCAGCTTCGAAGATCTTATAAATCCAGCCATAGAAACAAACATGAAGGGGAAAACAACAAGAAGTGCGGGAGCAATACCGAAATCACCTAGGACCAGCCTAGGCCCAAGTCCAGGCCCTATGAACAGGTATATACAGCAAGGAATCGGAGAAGGAGAGAAACAAGTGGGTTCAAAGGGCAGACAAATAGATACAAAAGAGAAGGACAACAAGGAGAAAAAAGGCCAGTATAAAGTACAAACAGAAACCAGCCACCTCTCAGAACCCAGAATGGAGCCAGAAATGGGAGAGGAAGACAGAGAAAAGGAGGAAGGACAACAAGGGCCACAAAACAGGATATGGAAAAATGTTCGCGGCACTAGAGAATTCCCTAAAAGCAGACATGTCAACACTCCATAAAGATATGGGATATATGTTAAACAGAGTGGAAGAAGTAGAGATAAAAGTAGACCTACATCAAAAAAACATAAAGGAACTGGAAGACGAAATAAAGAAATTAAAACGGGAACAACAGGAACAATCATATAAAATAGAAGAGCAAGAAAATAGAGATAAAAAGAAAAACTTGAGAATACGTGGGTTACCGGAAACAGAACAAGCAGAAAATCTATTAAAAAAAATGAACAATCTCTTCAACCAAATCTTGGGAAAGGAAACAACTAACACAATAGGAATAGAAAGTGTCTTTCGAGTAAAAAAACCTCAAAGTTTCGCAAGGGAAACACCTAGAGATGTAATCGTACGCTTTGAAAAATGGGAAGAAAAAAAACAGATCTGGATAAACCTAAAGAGGAAAACACAAATAGAGTTTGCGGGAGGTAAATTACAAATATTTCAAGATTTATCTCAAGAAACGTTGAAAAGACGATGGATACTAAAGCCATTATTAGAAATCCTCCGGGAGCAAGAAATTCAATACAACTGGGGTTTTCCAGCATGTCTAATAGCAAGGAAAAACGGAATAAGTGCGAGGCTAAGACATGTGGAGGAGATTCCGGACTTTTGCAACAAACTAGAAATCCCCTCCCCAGAACTGGAAAAATACGCAAATAGTCAAGAGCAAATAACGGCAGGAGATGACCCGCAGTGGCAAGTAAATTCAAGGATCAGACATCAAGATGTGGACTCTCGAGGAAATTAATATCTGAGAAAATACCACACAACGGTGCAAGGGGCCTTAGAGTGGAAAGGGGGGGGGGGCTGGGGTTGATGGGATGGGAAAAAAGGAAAGTGAAAGGATTGGTAAAACACAACAAAAATGCAGGGAGAGGGAGACAGGGACTCACGGAGTGGACAGGGGGTCGCCCTATTAGTGCTTAGGCAGGGGGGGAATAGGGTGTCTTACAGAGCTCCGCCTCACAATAAATAGAGCAGAGGGGGCAGAGCGTGCCCCACAAAACAAAGTAAAACGCTCTCAGCTCTAGAGAATATGGGGGTAAAAAACCCATATCAGAAAAAAGGGAGGGGGAGGGTGGGAGGAGGGAAAAGGGAGGGAAGGAGGGTGAGGAGGGAAAGGTCTGAGTCACATGAGTGGTTACATAGGCGCACCTATTTTGAGACAAAAGATGAGGAGACCCTGTGCGTCCGCTGGGTGTCCCCTCCATCCGGTCTCCTAGGGGGACCGCATGGGGGGGAGGGCCGGAGGACGGGCGGGGAAGAAAAGGCACAAGAATGGAAAACGTAAACAGCATAAAATTAATCTCTTACAATGTCCGAGGACTAAATTCCCCAGGGAAGAGAAACATCATTCTCCGAGAACTAGAAAAAAGTAAAGCAGAAATAATTTTCCTACAGGAGACGCATATAACCCAAAACTCAAATGCCAAAATTTATTCAAGAAACATACCAACATGGTATCAAGGAGACTCACCAATAAGAAGGGCCAAAGGAGTAGCCATCGGTATAGGGAAAAATGTACGTTTTCTAATAGATCAAAGGAAAATAGACCCGGAGGGTCGATATGTTTTTATTACAGGAACTATACACGGGGTAAAATATACATTGGCCAATGTCTACTGTCCTAATAAGAACCCTAAAAAATATTTGATAGATATAATTAAAATACTAATGGAATTCAAGCAAGGAAAATGAATACTAGCTGGAGACTTCAACTTCAGCATGGATAATAAAATGGACAGTACCTCAAGAGTAAGGGACAAAGAGGTAAATCAACTAAAGAAATTAAAAAGAACATTATATGAACAGCAACTAATAGACCCTTGGGGAATTCAGCACCCCAGCACAAAGGACTACACATTCTACTCAACAGTACACAAAATTTACTCCAGATTGGATTACATCATGGTCGAACATAGAAACTTGGAAGAAATAGAAGAAACAAAAATAGGCATAATAACCGCCTCAGATCACAGCCCAGTAACCTTGAGAATGAAAATAAAAGGAGAAGTCCTTGAAAGGGGTCCATGGAGAATCAACGAAACTTTATTAGAAGACAGTGAGACCGAAAAAAGCATCATAGAAGAAATTAAAAGATATTTTGAGGAAAACGATACACCAGAGGTATCGAAAGCAACAATATGGGAGGCGCATAAATCTGTTATTAGGGGCAAGTTAATAGCCATAGGGGCAAGAAAAAAACAGGAAAGGAAAACAAACATGCAACAAATAATTAAAGAAATTTATGAATTGGAACGAAAACACAAAAATCAAGTACACAACAAAATCTTCGGCCTACTATCTCAAAAGAGAGAGCAATTAAAAGACTGGATGGAACAAGAAGAAAGGAAGGACTACAACAGAGTAGTACAAGAAAAATATAAATGGGGTAATAAACCAGGAAAATACCTAGCAAATCTGGTAAAAAAAAAGAAGTCTTTGAATTACATTGAGAAGATCAAAAATGAAAAAGGAGAAGTGGTAAATAAAACTACAGATATAGCGATAACATTTCAAAAATACTTCAGCTCCCTTTATGCAATAAAAGGACAGGAAAGTTGGAAAGAAGCGAATACAAGAACAAAGAAGATACAAGAATATTTAAAAAAAGCAAACTTACCAAAACTAAAAATAGACCAACTAGAAGAATTGGAAAAAAATATTACGCATGAAGAGGTAAAACTGGCATTAAAGGAAACTCCCGTAGGAAAAAGCCCAGGACCAGACGGGTTTACGGTCAAATACTATAAAAAATTTGAAGAACAGCTGACTCCAAAACTATTAGAATATATGAATTCCTTAGGGGAAGATGAAGAAATAAGAAGTGAATCATTATTAGCTCATATTACAATACTACCAAAAGAAGGAAAAGACAAAGTTAACTGCTCAAGCTACAGGCCAATAGCCCTATTGAACGCCGATACGAAGCTGTACTCCAAGATCCTGGCCACTAGGATAAAAAAACTAATCCCACTGTGGATCAGCCCGGACCAAACTGGTTTTGTCCCGGGGAGAGAGGGGCGGGACAACAGCCTAAAATCATTATTGATGTTACACAAGAAGGTGCAGAATGAGACCCCAGTTCTATTCCTGTCATTGGATGCAGAAAAAGCATTTGACAGGGTAGACTGGGGTTTCATGATGGACACATTGCGGCACTTGGGTATCGGGACAAAAATGATGAAGTGGATAACAAATTTGTATAATGGCCCGACAGCAGTCGTAAAAGTAAACGGTAGACTCTCTCCAAAAATTAAGATGCAGAATGGAACACGACAAGGCTGTCCACTCTCTCCACTATTATATGTATTGGCTTTAGAACCACTATTAGCAACACTCCGCAATAACAAAGAGGTAGAAGGAGCGAAACTAGGAGGAAAAGAGCATAAGATCGCTGCTTACGCGGACGACATCTTGATGTACGTATCCAACCCAAGAGTGTCACTCCCAAACATACTGAAAGAAATTAAAAAATACGGAGAACTGTCAAACTTCAAAATTAATCCAATAAAAATGGAAATATTAAACATAGGTCTAGAGAAAAAGGAAGTTCAGTTTTTACAAAAAGAATTCCCATTCACTTGGGTAAAAGAACTAAATTACCTTGGAATTAAAATAACTCCTAGAGTCGAAAAAATTTATCAGGCAAACTTTATTCCACTGATCAATGAGGTCAAAGAAGAAATGAAAAAGTTAAGAATACAGCCACTTTCATGGATTGGAAGAATAAATATGTTTAAGATGACGATATTACCTAAAATAAACTACAGATTACAGATGTTACCAGTAAAAATCCCGCAGAGCTTTTTTAAAATAATTAAAACAATCCTGCTAAAATACATATGGCTTAATAAAAAACCAAGAATTAAATACACGTTGATCACAAGGAAAAAGGAGCATGGAGGTCTTGCCGCCCTAGATATAAGTAGGTACTATAAAGCCATAGTTTTAACACGAATGTTAGAGTGGACAAATGAGAAAAACAAAAAAAAATGGGTGGAAATGGAAAACACAATAAGTGGAGCCACACTACATAAGAATATTTGGATTCCACGGAAATATAGAATATTGGACACCGACACGCACAAAATAACAAAAAATGTATTTAAAATTTGGGACACCATCCACTTAAAGAATGAATGGAAATATAATTCACCACTGTTAGCACTCACAGGATCGAATCTCTTCACCCCTGGGAGGGAAATATTTGAAATCCAAGGAATAGGTAACCCACAACTGAAAGATATCACTAGAAATGGCAAAATAAGAACACGAGTAGAAATAGAGGAAAGGAATGGATGGAAGATGAATGAATGGAATTATACTCAACTAAGGCACCTAGTAAGCACAATACCACACCCACTGAGAGATGAAACAAAATTAACTGCACTGGAAAAGCTATGTAGCAATGAAACACCATTAAAAAACGGAACATCAAAAATTTATAGTATACTGACAGATTTGGAAGCACAAGAAAGACCAGAATATATAAATCAATGGGAAAAAGAAATGAATTTAAAAATAGATAACCAAAAAGTGGAAAAAATGATAGAAATGGGATATAATAAGGCTTGGGACATGAAGACCATAGAAATGAATTATAAACTAGTATCAAGATGGTATATGACCCCAATAAGAATACACAGATTCCATCAAGATAGAACCTCCTTGTGTTGGAGAAAATGTGGCCAAATAGCAACGATCACACACATATGGTGGGAATGCCCAATAATAATGGAGTACTGGAAGGAAGTGTTAAATAACATAAAAGAAATAACTGGAGAAGAAATAGAACAAAATATTTGGACTTGCCTCTTCCATATCTACAATAAACCTAAGAAACAATATAGAAAATCAATAATACCTAACCTCCTGAATGCGGCCAAGGCCTTAATTCCCAAGAATTGGCTAAAAAGTGGAAAACCAGACATTAGAAACTGGCTAAAGGAAATAGATTATCACTAAAAAATGGAAGGAGGAGAGAAAGGGGATAATAGTAGATGGGAAAGTTGGAAAAACTACAAAGTCTCGGATATTTATTTAGATAGGATAAAAGAAAGAATAGGTGCAGAGCCAAGTGGATAAATAAACAACATAAAGGAACGGACCAGACACAGGGGAGGGGGAGGGGGGGCGGGGGGAAATAAGAGGGACTGAGAGAGACTAAGATAATAATAGGGTTTATAATTATAGAAGGCGTTTTGTCGTCGGTTTTTAAAATTATTTAAGAATATCCTAGAAGGGAAAAATAATAAAGATGTGACGGAAACAATCCACAATGATGTGAAAAAGGAGAAGAGATAAAGTTTGACACATAAAGTTGAAATAATGTCTCTCGGAAAACTTTCGCTGAAGTGGATAAAAAAAAAAATATATATACATATCCCTTTGGAACCTTGGTACTTGCATTATTTTTATTGGAAATAATCACATTCTGGTACATGTGTTTAGTTACGTTGGTGACAAAATGCATAGTGGGTGGAACCAAAAAAGTGCAGTGAGACCTACAGTATCTATTAGAAGGTCCATCCATTGTGGTGAGTGTAAATCCATGTGTGGTCAACTGGAGCACCTGGAATTGGTCACGTGTTTATTTGTTACTGATGGCACCAGCAGCTGGTCACCTACTGTACCTTTTGTTTTTTTTAAGCAACTATTATTTGAATGGGACATTAGTTGTATTCTGTTCATTTATTTATCTTTTGCACTTTTACATGCTGCAAACTGTTTAGTAATCTTGATTCACATTTTTTGGCAGTTAGGTCTATATACATATTTATAGTATCCTGACCAGAGCCTTCCTAAGCCCTGGAACTACTTCTGCCTCTATTTGAAAATAAAAAAAAAAAATGAAATTAAAGATCTTCCCTTTCTTGCAATCATTGAAATCCACTTTAATTTATTTTGCTTTGTGTACAAATTTACTGTACCCTTTAAACCTTTTTTTCTTTAAAAAAAAAAAAAAAAGAGAACTCTCGCGCATTCACAATTACCATGAAAGTGTGCAATTTCTATACACTCTCAGGGATTTCTTTAATTCTTTTAATGATATGTTTTCTTCAGCTGTAATTAATGTCATTACTGGAATTCCGTGGGTGATACACTCACTCTCCTAACATCCTGTTAAGAAATGTGTATATCTTAACTGTTCAGCAGGAGCCAGGCAATTGTCTGAATATATAATTAAAGGGAACAGATGTCCTATTTACGTTTCAAATCTCTCATCACAATATTTTTATGAGGCTGAGTCAAGGATTTAAATGGTGTATTTGGGGGGTTAGTGTTGCCTGTCCTCCCCGCACCCTTTCCAAGAGATCTCATCTCTATGCAACTTCACATCCCCACATTTCAGTCACTGTTATTCTCTTTACATCCCTAGCTGTCAACACCAATATCACAAGTGGGACTTGAAATTTGACATGCCTCACATAACTAAAATCTGCACCGAGTGACTTCCTTTAAATTGTAAGGGGCTCTGGATAAAATAATTAGTATTTCAGTCAGGAAAGGTAGTGACCTAAAATTCAAAGGGCAGCTTCATGTTAACCCTCCTTTCCTTTTAAAACTGTATCCCTTCTCAGTAGCATCTTACTGAGCACATACTTAAAGAAAAGCACAGTATAGCAGACCTGTTAAGCAAAACTCACTTTAAAACGAATGTGATTGTGATACAGCCTTGTATGGATAAAAAAGGCTTAGCTAGCACACTAGCTATTTACCTGGAAAAATATCTAAGGGTAGCATTAATAAAACAGTTGTGTGGTCTTATAGTAGCTAAAAATGTCACATATTAAAAGCATAGCAGTGCACCTTAAGCAAGCCATACATGGATTGAAATTCAGCCAGTTCAACCAATTGACTTCTGTTAAAGGAGAAGTACAGCCAAAGCTCAGTTAGTTCTACAGTCCTGTGACCCGTTTTCAGCAGACATGAAGCCCACTGTTGGCTGACATCACAGAGCTGACCCAGACTCTGGCAAGATCACGACAATGAAGTTGGGATCCACCCACATGTCCGGCCCGACACCCTGTTTAGCCTCTCAGCGAGTCAGTGAGAGCCTGAGCTTTCTGGTCCTGCCCCCTCCACAGCTCACGGATCCAGTGAGTTAGGTGGGGGCTGCGTAGACAGCGGTAACTGACGACCAGCTCTCTGATCAGGGAGCCCTGAGAACCAAGCAATCGGCGGTGTTTAATCACTCGGTTCTCAGTCTTAGAGCCGGTGGAGGACAGATGTAGCATAGGACCAATGCTGTATCCACCTAGGTAAATATTATTCTGCAAAAAAAAAAAAAAAAACATGCTTCTCTTTTAAACTGCCCTGTCCACTTGATCAGTGCTGCAGGCTATAGCCTGTAATGCTGATCAGTGTATTCTGTCGCATAGAGTATTTGGATGGGGGAGTCAGGTCAGTTTTTTGTTCAACCAACCACTCATCTATGGGCTGCCTTAGAAATGTACTTTCCACCTAACCTGCTTAAGGACTTCAAGTCAAGTAAATCCCCATTCATTTTGAATAATGTACAAAACAAGAGCTGGGAGGAGGAAATTCCAATCACATGACCTATCAAAGTTATGTGACTAAGCTCTACTTTTATTATATACAGTATCAGTGTTAGGCAGTGAAAAACATTACAGGCTCCACACAATTCACAGTTTTAGCAACAAAACATACTCTCTATATAGTGCTTTAAATATACTATAATTTAGCTAATTTCTGAGAATAGGCCCAGAGAAGAAATATTCAAGTCAGTGTCCCCAACAGGGCAAGATCCCTAATGAGAACATGTCTAACATGACAACATTTCTTTTTTTTTTTCTTTTTTTTGAAAAAAAAAAAATATTTAAAGAAAAGAGAGCATTTACAAAATTCTCAAATAACTGTTGTACATAAACGATTATTGGAACAACAAGGTCGTGTTACAAGAGTAAATTGTTATCACTTCAACACAAGTCTGGGCTGTTTACTCCCTATGGTGTGGTTCACTTTGCTTTGTCAAACTTTGACCATGACCGAAGTTCTTATGGTGTGCGACTGCTGGTAGGGTTCCCAGACTTTTCAAGGGGAACAGAGGATGTCTAGGGTACCTAATAACGGCCCACTGTAACCCTATCTGGAGGGAGTCTGAAAACTTAGTGGTGAGTAGTATGTTGTACGGTAAGTCCATGTGTGGTCACGAGCAGGCGCAGCTGGGGAATTTGTGAAGTGAGTTAAGGTTATGCTGGGATTTTGTAGACGCTCGAATTGGGGATCATGTTGAAATGTAGAGGGGGATTAACATGGGGTATCCAAGAGGAGTGGGAGTGGTGGGGGGGAGGATTGGAGGGACAGGCAGGGGAGAAAAAAAAGAGGGGGGAAAGGGGGAAAGAAAAAGAGATAAGCAGAAAGGTAGAGGGATAGAGTGAAAGGGGAGGCCCGTCAGTGACTGCTCCCTCCGGCTTTCTAGGAGGGAAGGAGTTTCCATTTATACTTCAAAATGCCTAAAAGGGGAAAACTAGGAGTGGAGTGAATAGGGGTAACAGATAGGGTGAGCTGTAAATTGCTCTTGTCTTGTCTCCGGGGGTTTTATCTCTTGATAGAAGGAAATGAGATTCGTCATGCTGATCGCCGTTACCTTGTACCAGTGAGTTGAATGCGTTTGAGTATGCTGGTGTTGACTGAAAATGTATCCAGCATGTACCCATTTTTTGTAGAATTTTGATGGGGTATCGCGTGACATATGAATCAGCTCCTCCATTTCAGCAGCTTTTCGTATTCTATGAAACCAGTCTTTGATTGTGGGTATCTGGGAAGAGCCCCAGAGTAGGGGGATACATTGTTTTGCCGTGTTTATCATATGCATTACCAGGGATTTGTGGTAGGAGTTATGCAATAAGGGAGAGTTGTGTAGGAGGAATTGGTGGGGGGACAGGTGATGCGGCACACTGCTTTCCAGAATGTTTGTAGTGGGGTACATGCCCACCAATTGTGTAATAGGGTAACCTTTTCTTTGTGGCATCTCCAACACGTATTCGGAGTAGATGGGTAAATTTTGTTTAGAAGGGCTGGTGTGCGGTACCACCTGGATTGGACTTTATATATACGTTTTCTTGCGTAGTAACATTCATTGAACCTTTATGTATGTTCAGGAAGATACATTCCCAATTCTCATCTGAGAGCGAGAGAGAAAGATCTTCTTCCCAACGTGCACAAGCCTTGTTCTCCCTGGGGCTAATGTCTGCGAGGAGGTTATGGGTGATAGATATAAGGTGCTGTTGGGGAGCTTCTTGGGTGCAGAGCCTTTCAAAGGGAAATAGTTGTTTTGAGCATTGTGAGTCCTTGTCTAGAGTTTTTATGTAATGAGAGATTATCAAGCATGTCCATGGGATGGGAGGTTTATCCATCTGGTCGGCAAGGCACAAGACAGAAAGAAGTTTTCCATTGTGAAACAATTGATGAGCTTAGATTTGGCCTGAAGGCCAGTTATCCGTAGGGAAGTGGCAGGACATCCCTAAGAGGAAGTCAGGGTTTCGTTTTATCGGGGTTAGGGGACCTGGTGTGGAGGATACGGCAGTTTGGGAGCACAATATTTTCAAACCATGCAATGTTGGTCCTATGAGTGGGTGTAGTTTAATTGCCACCGGAATATTTTTGGGAATTATCCAAGGTAGGGAAGCTAAAGGAAGGGTAGAAAGTGATGTTTCCAATGAGACTCAGTCTTTGCAGGGGAAATTTACATTCCAATGTACAATTCTAAAGAGGTGTATGGCTGCATAATAATTAAACAAGTCTGGTAGTCCTATCCCTTGAGGATATCCTTGAGAAAGTCATGTGGTCTGTGATGTAACGCGTGGGAGGAGCTAGTGACAAGCACTGCTGTTACGAGTCACTAATACGGCAGCAGCGGCTCTTTGAGGAGTCTCGCTCATAGCGGCTGATTGCATCCTTTATGCCTAACACATACTGGGTCTATGTGAGTGTATCACTGTGGTCATTATTCTTCTCTGCTTTTGTTTAGTTCATTGCGCAATGATACTATTTGTTTATTTTGCATGGTTCACCTCTGGCTGAGACTGACACAAAGTGAAACAAAGTGCAATCCATTACTTATTTATCTGGGAAAAGAAACTTTGAAGGCACCGATGAATGAAGTTATTAATCAGTTTGCTAATCACCACACAATTTAACCCTTGCATTTTGAATGATTAATGGTCTGTTGGATTAACAATATTATTATTTTTTGTGTCAGAGGAATTGTACTAATATATTTTTATTAATTTGAATTTTTCCTAATTCTTCAACATGTATTGCTCATCAAATTATTAGCTTATGAGTGCTGACAGTTGCACACGTATATTATACGCATATTGGTTCCGTTTTTAGTGTGGTTTTATCACATGCAATTTTATGCATTTATGTTCAGTTGGCTTTATCTATTGAATCTATATAACTCGCGCACACTTATATATACATCATTAGTGTGTTTATCACATGAAATTTATGCAATTGCTATGCATTTTTATGCATGTTTATGTTTTGTTGGCTATACCTACAGTACCTGACCGCGAGATTGTGTTTCCAGCGCGATAGCATCGCGCTGGTTCTCGGCGACAGGGTACTGTGCATGTCGCGCTGGCTCACTCATCGGGAAAGGAAAACTTTCTTTTCCTTTCCGCGATGAGTGACAGGCAGTGCTGACAGCTGTCTGGTATGAATCCTGAGGCGGGAACACCGCGCCAAATTTTAAATGAAAAAAACGGTGTGGGTTCCCCCCAGGGGCATACCAGGCCCTTAGGTCTGGCATGGATTGTAAAGGGAACCCCCTACGCCAAAAAATTGGCGTGGGGGTCCCCCCAAAATCCATACCAGACCCTTATCCGAGCACACAGCCCGGCCGGCCAGGGAAGGGGGTGGGGACGAGCGAGCGCCCCCCCCTCCTGAGCCGTACCAGGCCGCATGCCCTCAACATGGGGGGTGGGTGCCTTGGGGGAGGGGGGCACCCTGCGGGGCCCCCCCACCCCAAAGCACCTTGGCCCCATGTTGATGAGGACAAGGGCCTCTTCCCAACAACCCTGGCCGTTGGTTGTCGGGGTCTGCGGGCGGGGGGCTTATCGGAATCCGGGAGCCCCCTTTAATAAGGGGGCCCCCAGATCCCGGCCCCCCACCCTGTGTGAATGAGTTTGGGGTACATGGTACCCCTACCCATTTACCTAGGGAAAAGTGTCAATATAAAAAAAAACACAGTACACTGGTTTTAGGAGTAATTAATTAGTCAGCTCCGGGGTCTTCTTCCAACTTCGGGGGGTCTCCTTCCGCCTTCTCCCGGTGTTCGGCCTCTTCTCCGGGCCCCACCGCTATCTTCTTCCAGCTCTATTGCCAGCGAGGGGCCCGGTCTGTCGCCGCTGTCTTGTCGCCGCTGTCTCGACGCCGCTGTCTCGCCGCTTCTTCTCTTCTTCCCCGATGTTGACACGACGCTCTCTCCGGCTCGAATGCTGTGTGCGAGCTGCGGAGCCATTTATATAGGCGGTGACCCCGCCCCCTTACGACGTCATGGTCCCAGCATGCGCAGGGACTCTGGGGTCACGCCCCCTTATGACGCTAGAGTCCCTGCGCATGCTGGGACCATGACGCCGTAAAGTGGGCTCCCGGATTCCGATAAGCCCCCCGCCCGCAGACCCCGACAACCAACGGCCAGGGTTGTTGGGAAGAGGCCCTTGTCCTCATCAACATGGGGACAAGGTGCTTTGGGGTGGGGGGGCCCCGCAGGGCGCCCCCCTCCCCCAAGGCACCCACCCCCCATGTTGAGGGCATGCGGCCTGGTACGGTTCAGGAGGGGGGGCGCTCGCTCGTCCCCACCCCCTTTCCTGGCCGGCCGGGCTGTGTGCTCGGATAAGGGTCTGGTATGGATTTTGGGGGGACCCCCATGCCAATTTTTTGGCGTAGGGGGCTTACAATCCATGCCAGACCTAAGGGCCTGGTATGCCCCTGGGGGGAACCCACGCCGGTTTTCATACCAGACAGCTGTCAGCACTGCCTGTCACTCATCGCGGGAGGAAAACAAAGTTTTCCTTTCGCGATGAGTGAAGCATCTCGGCGCTGGCTCCTGCGACGAGGCTCGCAGGTGTCAAATCTCGCCGAGAAATGCGGCGAGATTGACACAATCTCGCGGTCACCTACTGTATTGTAACCAATTTATTTGAAGTGAGTTGTGCACTGATTGATATTTAATTAGAGTGCATCAATTTATTTCTTTACATAACATTAGGGTGCCTGAACACTTATCATTGATAGCAGCTTAATTTTTAATTTTCAATCACTTTTATTTCTATTTTTACTCTCATCATATATTTCATTTCAGCACTTGAGTTTTTTCACATTTCACATGAAATTGGCCTGTAGTTGCTAGTGCTTGTGGGGTCCTTTCCTTCTTTGGGGATTACTGTTATGTGCGCTTCTAACATTCCGTGTGTGAGGGAGTTTGAAGGAGAAAGGGAGTTGAAGGCGTTGAGAAATGGGTATTGAAGGGTCTCTGCAAACGTTTTATAACAAACTGGGGAGAGCCCATTTGGGCATGGGCTCTTGCCAGGTTTCAGTTGTTTCACTGCCTTCTTCCATTCTGTTGAGCTGATTGGAGAATCAAATGTTTTGGCGGTGTCCATTGGGATTTTCCCGCTGGAGAATTTGGACAGAAATGAATGAATCTCACTTTGTCTTTTCTGTGTAGGGGGAGTATTGGGGATGTTTGCGTTTGATGTTATACAGGGAAGAATTTTCCCGCTGGAGAATTTGGACAGAAATTGTTCGCATTCATGTGCAATGTCAGCATTTTGTGTGCTTCCCGCTGGGTCAACTTAGAGGTATCAGGTGTGTTATTTTCGATGAAATAGCGGGTCAAGCAATTGTTGATATCTGTTTCCCTAGTTTTGTCAGTCAGAATATGTGAGTCTAGCCTCCATACTGTATGTGCGTGCGCATGTTTTTGTCTGGGAAGGAGATTGTGGCTGAGACGGGGTGGTGGTCAGAGGTGGTCAGGTGGTCATGGGTTCTATTGTTGCCGTTGCTAAATTTGGGAGGTCTTGTTGCATGACAAAAAGATAATCAAGACGTGAGTATCGATTATGCGGAATTGATAAAAAGGTAAAATCTTTTTCCTTAGGGTGAAGGGTACACCAGGTGTCATGTAGTAAAAGGTGCTGAAGGCACCTTCTGATTTGTTTGATGGCTCTGTAGGGCATGTGAGAAGTACCTGAGGAGGTGTCTAACAGGGGGTCTAACAGGACATTAAAATCGCCCCCTAAAATCAGTGTTCCCTCTTGAAAAGTGGAAAGGTGTCATGCGACCTTGTGAAAGAAAGGCACCTGAGCTAAGTTAGGGCTGTATATGTTGGCCAGCATTATCTGCTTATTGTTGACCATTGTGAATTCTGGTGGGCTCGGCATGGCCTGTCCTCTGCCCCTCCAGGAAGCGGGGCCTGACCCCTCGTGGCTTCCCGGCAAGGGGGGACATGTGGAGTTCCCGCATGCCCCCCTGTTCTGCTCAGGTCGATGGCAGGGCACTGCCCATGGCCACCGAGAAGGGCTTTGCTTTGCCGGCGGCGTCCCTTGATCATCTCCGGACACTTTGTGGCGAAGTGCGCATGCGTGAGGCCCAGCATGCGCACGACGCCATGACGTCACACGTATTGCGGCGGAGATGACGGCAGTGGTCGGGGCCTTCGGGTCTTCCAGGACGCCGAGGGAGCCACACGTGGGCCACCTTGTCTAGCGGCCTGTGTGTCAGCCCCCAGGGGGGAGCATTTGCACCTGTGTGCGACCACCCATTTGCCCAATCTTAGGTATAAAACAGACTGATGATTGAACATTAATTAATCATTATCTGCAGGCCAGGATGGATGGTGCTGCATCCACTTTTACTTTCATTCTTTCGGCATTGAGTCCTTGCCTTCACTGCACACCGGCAGTCAGATTTGTAAATATTTATTAAGCTTTACATGTTTAAAGTATAATACAGCCTACACTAATTATAGCAAGGTAAATTACATTTCTTCAATCACACCATTCCCCATTACATTAATTAAATAAGTGATTCCGCGCTACAGTTAGTAAATATAATCAAATAAATATTCACTCAATAGGTCAATCAATATAGTGTTAAAACCAATGAAATGGCTGAAAACAGTGTAAAAAATGGTGCATAATCAAAATTTTAGTAAAAAACCAGGGCAAACAGTTTATAATAATAATAGTCTCTTGGTCATATTATTAGAAATATAAAAATAATGTCCATAAAGGGGCAAAAATTGCAAAAAGGGCATTCAATGTATGATACAGTGGTGAGGAGGGGTTATAAGGGGTACAAAATCCCATAAAACATAGTCACAAAGCCCTCACCTTCATATACTTGTCTAAAACCGCATCCAGTATTAACCTGAGGTCCGTTTGTCTGACGTTATTACAGCTTCCACCACCAGGGGGTCCTCTGTGCCAATAGGTATGAAAAAGCAATCATCCGGAACGCCAGCATATAACCATGAATAAAAGTAACATCAGCTGTAATAATCTTTGCCACCAGGGGGACCTCTACTTGATCCACCAAATCTCCCAGATCTCACTGCACATCAAACGATTTCTTGTACCTCGTATCCTCCGCAGAGTGGGGGGGGAGAGAAGAGGGATGGCAGCGAACAAGGGTGGGAGAGAGAGAAAAAGCCCCAATGGTGTAGTAAAGTTAGAATACACAAGCTTTATTTAAGATTTAAAATTGGATTCTTACATTAAAAAACAAAGAAACCCTGGTCATCAACGAGGGTATCCGATACTTGAATGGGGACATTTTTGGAGAAAAGTATGGAGACCCCCTTTGATTTTGTGTTTGGGGAGGTGGCGTGGAACCTTTGGGGGTAGAAGTGGTTCGATAGTTTGGGTAACAACTTGGTGCAAAAGTGGGTCTCCTGCAAGAAGACCACATCAGCTTTCATAGTTTGCATACTGGATAGCACTTACGACGATTTAAGCTCTTATGCGCCGTACACACGATCGGACATTGATCGGACATTCCGACAACAAAATCCATGGATTTTTTCCGACAGATGTTGGCTCAAACTTGTTTTGAGTACACATGGTCGCACAAAGTTGTAGGAATTTCCGATCGTCAAGAACGCGGTGACGTACACCACGTATAATGAGACTAGAAAAGGCCATTTCAGAACCAAGCGCGGCACCCTTTGGGGTCCTTTTGCTAATCTCATGTTAGTAAAAGTTTGGTGAGAGACGATTCACGCTTTTTCAGACTTGTGGTTTTCAGATCGTTTTCTGCTGTTCAGTTTGTGCTTGTGGGTTTGTATCTGCTCTTCAGTGCGTGCAGCAAGCTACGCATGACTTTGTCATTGTGTTCTTGTTCGTTCGTTACTGTTTTTCAGGTCGCTCTTCACAGGCCTTGCTGTTCTTTAGTGCATTCTGTTACTTCGTTCTGAGCAGCCGACTATTTTCTAGCCATGTTGCGTATACATACTCCTCGTAGAGTTTGTGCTGTGTGGGGGCTTGGTGTTGGGGTCCTTACCTTGACACAAGCCCAGTCCATGAACAGGGTGGGGAGGAGTTCATGGACCAAGAATTGGTTGCTTCAGCGTGACCAGTTCTGTCATATGCCTTTGCTCCGTGAGATCCGTGAGAATAATCCTGATGATTTCAGGAACTCTCTCCGGATTCACCGTTTTCACCGTTTGTTGGCTTTGCTGACCCCCTATATCAGCAGGCAGGATACCTGCATGAGGCAAGCTATCACTCCGGAGCAGAGGCTCATCGCCACCCTGCGGTACTGGAGAAGCCTCCAGGACTTGAAGTTCTCGACAGGCATCTCCCCCCAGGCTCTGGGGATCATTATACCAGAGACCTGTTCTGCCATCATTCAGGTCCTGCAGAAGGAGTATATTAAGGTAAGATTTGTATCCTTTAACATCACATTTTATTGTATATAATGTTTGATAATATATTGTATTTCTTTCCTCATTCCCTAATTACCATGATTGGAATATGCTGTGAATGTCCCCTTTGTCCTCATGCCTGCTGGATTTTTATGTAATTATTTTTTTTCTCCTTCATACATATTTGCCTTCACTTACCTCCCCAGCATGGTCTCCTGGCCCTATATTCACCTCATGTAGTCACTTAACAATGTATTTTAGCAGCTCCATAGTAGTGCTTTACCCTAAATACCCCCTAAAATGTTTTGAAATGTGATTGGTGCTTAAAATTCATGCAGAGTTCCAGAGGCTTTTTTTGGGGTCCCCAAATATTTTTTAACCCTCCCTCCCCCCAACTGCTAAGTCAGCTGATTCCAATTCTCTATCTATCCTCAATCATCTATCTGCTGACTTAGCCAAACCCATACACACTATACCCACCTCTTTTGTGCTCAGATGTATGGATGAATTCCCCAAAGCATGTAGTGCAAGGGCCTGCCTGTATACTTTCAAATGGTACTGTTTAAAGTTTTTGTATCCTATTATTATCTTGCTAGGTAATAGCAGAATGTCCAAATGTGCTAAAATGTGTACAATGTGTATTTATATCTTTGTCTTATGACACTTCTTACCTGTCCAGTGGGCTGCCAATAGTGTAACTAAGGAGGGGCTGTTCAAAGTAATACACAATATTTAGGCATTCATCTCTCAATGAATGGAGAGGGTTACCTGTCCAAGAGCTCCCCCCCATAATGTTAGAAATGGCCCATGAAAGGGGGGAGGGGGAATCTGATAGGTGTACCTTATACTTTGGTCTTTAAAAACTCCCTCAAATAAATGTTATCTTGATGTTGGCCAAGAATGTTTATGTCTAATCTGCTTTCCCTGTTTATGTGCAAAATGACTAATTTTTTTTGGGGTTTTGACTCCACAGTTTCCTTCCACGGGAATGGCAGACTGTGGCCTCCCACTTTGCCCAGCGGTGGGACTTTTCTAACTGCGGAGGGGCAATTGATGGAAAACACGTCCACATCGTCCCACCACCCAACTCGGGGTCGTACTATTATAATTATAAGGGGTTCAATAGTATTGTGATGTTGGCAGTGGTGTTGGCTACTTATGAGTTCCTGTATGTGGACGTGGGGAAGAATGGTCGGATGTCCGATGGTGGAGTCCTCACCCAGACGGAGTTCTACAGGCATCTCCAGAATGGCAGCTTGGACTTGCCACCTCCAGAAGACAATGTGGAAGGACTCCCATTCGTCTTCATTGTGGATGAAGCATTTGCGCTGGGGGACCATCTTATGCGACCATTCCCGATGAGGACCCTCACCCCGGACCAGAGGGTTTTTAATTACCCGCTGGCCAGAGCCAGAAGAGTGGTGGAGAACACGTTTGGAATCATGGCCAGCCAGTTACGCCTATTTCTTACACCTATACATATGGCGGAGTATAAACTGAATCATATTATCCTGGCGTGCTGTGTTCTACACAACTTTTTACGGCAACATTCTGCCAACTATGCTGGCTCAGTTGGGCCTGAGGCTGCAATTCCAAATGAACCAACCCTGACGGCACTTGAAAGTGGTCGTCCTGGCTTGCCCCCCCTAAGTGCCTGTGATGTCCGGCTAAGATACCTTGAATTCTTTGCGGGTAGGGGGGCTATCAATATGCCAGAGAATGTGTAAAACCTTTTTCAAATAAATAAAAAAAAATACTCAAATCTTTGGTGACATTTACTGCTTGTGTTTGTTTTAGCTGACCCTGACAGAAATGTGGTGAGTCCTGAAAATGGCGTGATTGTGTAACCTTACAAAGCACTGTTGGGTGTTATTTACTAAAGGCAAAGACACTTTGCACTACAAGTGCACTTGAAACTGCACTTGTAGTGCAAAGTGGATTTGCCCTCAGGAAATAACACCCATTATCACAGAAAACACCAATTAGAGCACCACAAAAGTCTTGTAGCGTTGAGACAATAATCCACACAATCTTGATTATCAATCTTTTTAATACCAGCACAATCACATGTGCATTTAGAAAAGGTTTTTAAAGCACACACACAGATATTTGATGGCAGAACTATAAATATGAAACATTGCTTGGAAGTGGGATACAATTGTCTGTTTTGGCAGAGTTCCAAGATGTAGCATTTTTCTTGTCTTTTGTCAAGCTTGAATACTTTACATGTCTTGTACAAGCTTCACAGATGGAGACACCCCTATAGTATACACTGGAGCACCTGTGTGGGACCCCCTATTAAAAACGGTGTTCTTGTGTCCCACACTAGTGCTCCAGCGTCCAGATGTGAAAACTAGTTTGCATTTCAGTCTAGTAACAAACCCATCTACACAACCAAATTATTTTCAGACAAGTAGGCCCTAAAAAATGTGGGCAAATGCATATGGCCAAAACAATGGTGTTTTCTAGGCCGCACGAAAAATGTTTGATACGAACGAATTATGTGCCCATGAACATGAAAGTTGACATTTAGAAATGGATAACAGTTAAGAAAAGCACCACGAACGTAATAAAGATAAAAAGAATCGGAACACAGCACAACTACTTACTTTTTTGCAGCACTTTCCGGATCTTTCTGTACTGCTCATGCTCTCTTAATTTCAGGTCCGAATACCGCTTCCTGAGCTGATCCTTCGATCGTCGTACCCCAAAATTCCGGTGCAGGCTCTTGACCACTTTTGCCGTGATCTTGGCCTTTCTGACATTGGGGTTGGGGTAAGGTCCATACTTCCCGTCATAGTCAGCCCTTTTCATTATGTCGACCATCTCCAACATCTCCCCAAAGGACATATTTGATGCCTTATATCCTCTCCTTCTGGATCGGGATGTTTCAGGCTCCGGGCTTTCCTCCTCCTCCTCTTTGTTGGTGTAATTATCAGACACCTGCTGTGTCTCCGCCATGTGCTCTTCCCCACTGCGACGAAGGAGAAGGGGCAGGGAATAGACTAGAAAGAACGTCAGGGGCGGGCGGAGTTTCACGCATGCGCAGTGTCTTTAAAGCGTAACACGCGTGCGTAGTATGTACGATCTGTGAGCGGAGGAAGGAGTAACGGAGGTGCAGATTGTGATAGCGAAGGTAAGATTTAAAATTGGGCCTATACTGCTTCTAGATTGAGGCCTGTATTTGCACAAGTTTAGTAGACTTTAGGCTGACATTAGGGTTTGTCTTATGTTGTGTCATGTGTGGTCTTTTACTAAATTAAAACCCCACCCCCTCAAATGTCTCCAAATGCCATGTGTGGTCTTTTACTAAATTAGAACCCCCCCACCCCCTCTAATGTCTCCGAATGTCATGTGTGGTCTTCTACTAAATTAGAACCCCCCCACATACAAATTGATCGATGGGCCATCAGAGGGGGTGAGTAATCTTTTATAAGTGGGCCTTATGTTTTAGATTTTTATAAATAATACATTTAAAAAATGTTAGACTGCTGTTGTTCAAGAATGTGTTTGTGTTATCTGCTAGCAAAGTAATGTTTAAAAGTACTTATATATTTTCTTTTCTTGTTTGACTCCACAGTTTCCTTCCAACCCACAGCAATGGCAGACTGTGGCTGACCATTGGGACTTTCCTAACTGTATCGGGGCGATCGACAGGAAGCATGTCCGCATTGTGCCATCACCCCATTCGGGTTTTACTACTTTAACCATAAGGGGTTTAATAGTGTAGTATTGATGGCGGTGGTCTCGGCACAATAGGATTTTATGCTCGTGGACGGGGGGAAGAACGGGCGGATGTCGGATGGAGGAGTCTTCGCACAGACCGAGTTGTGCCAGCGTCTCCAAATAAAAAAAAATTATGTTGGATCAAATCTCTTGTTTTTATTCTTGTTTGCATTCATTTTTGGCTGTCTCCTAGTGCATTTGTAGTGGCAAGTGCATTTCCCTTTAGTCAATAAGGCCCTTTGTCACTGTAAACACCAAAAAAAATAATAAACTGGTATTGAGAAATAATACGCCACACACATTGTAGTAGTAAAAACATTTTACTGTGCGCACATTCAAAGGTGCATTTTTAAAAAAAATATATATAATTTTTTTTCTTGGGTTATTTTAGGCATATTTCTCCAAAAATATTTTTCGAGACAAATTTTGGCTTGACAACAGGGTTTGTTCACACACACAAAAAAAAACAAAACAGGAACTTACAAAGTTCAACATGTCAAAAACTGTGCTGGTGATGTCACCCATGTAAAAGCAAAATTTAGCAGATGCACACAAATTGTGAGTCCAAATGGGTAAAGTCAACATGTGCTATCTCCCATCATGGGGGATCAATGGACTTGTTTTGTGTGTGCAATCCTTTATTTCCTCTCACAAACTAACATTATTATGAGGAAGGTGTTGCAAACACAAAACAAGTAGAATATCTTACAATGAAATGAAGAACATGATTGATGTTTTTAGGCAAAAACTGATTAGATTCTGCTCAAAACATCAATCATGTTCTTCATTTCCTGTTGCATGCTGTCCAGCCGATTTCTCATGCTGTCAATTTGTTCTCGCATTCGATCAATTTAGCCGTTCCACATCATTATCTGCCAAATCAGTCTTAGCACTGTCTGTGCTAAATGGCTCCGCCACTTGGCCTTCCACAACCAGAACATCACCTAAAATTTGTGGAGAAAAATGTATTTAGAAATATGCATGCCTAAATAGATTACCTTAAGCTGGGGTGTCAGTCACTCACTTGGTGGGGTGCAAATCTCGCCCACTTCCTCCACCTCTCCTTCCTCAAGATCGTTGGATGGGTGTGGTTTTGGGCTGGGGCTTGGGGTAATTCAGGCTGGTGACTTGGGGGGGTCCTGGGATCCTCTGACTGTTGTCTGAGTCTTTTCTCCCCTATGAGAATGAAACAAAAGGTATACTTAACACAGTGATATTTCTGGCCAGAAATAGGAATATGAAACCTTGCTTTGAAGTGGTGGACAATTGTCATTTAAAAAATATATATATATATTTTAAGACAGGATTCAAATGCACTTTTAACAAAACTGCAATACTTAACATTTTTATGCAAGTTTCACAGATGGAGACACCTCAAGTATCCCCTGGAACCCCTGTGTGGATTACCCTCAAAAATGTTCTCTGGTGTCACAAAGTACACTAGTGCTCGTGAGTCCAGATGTGGAAACAGCTGCTGTGTCCTGTCCTTACATTACACTGAATCTTTTTTAAAAAAACATTCTAGTTTCAAACACATCTACACAACATCCAAAACTTATTTTAATACGACAAATAATCAAGACCTAAATGTATGTACAACCCTGTACCATCGTATTTCTTGCAAAACAAACGCCATTTTATTATAATTGTATGTAGTTTAAAAAGAACGATCTTTACCAACGATGCTGTATAAATGAAAAGCATATGGATCAGCATGCAAGTTAAGTATCTCAATAGGAACACACAACAAGTACTTACCTGATTCGCCAATATTGTTCAGGCTCCCTAGTTTTTAGGTCAGACCAGTGCTTCCTCAATTGTTCTTTAGCCCGTTTAATGCAAAAATTTTCCTCAGTAGTGGTGACAACTGAGGACATTATTTTGTCCTTCCGCATGTTGGGTGTGGTGTATAGTCCTCCCTTCTCAATATGGCCAACATCTCTTCAAAGGCCATGTTGGTGGCCGTATATCTTATCCTGGATCTGGATGTTTGTGGCTCCAGGCTTTCCTCCATGCTAGTTCCAGATAATCTCTCCACCATCTTTCTCTATATACTCCCACTGCGCAAAAGAGTGAAGGGGCGGTGAAAAATCTTCTTAAAGAACGTCAGGGGCGGGCGACGCAGGCAGAGCAGGACACATGCGCAGTGTATATAAAGCTAGTACGCTGGCCTACGTATGTCCGAACGGAAGTAGCGAGCGTCATAAACGAAGGTAAAGATTGAACGTGGGGGAGTGTTTTGTGTATGTGTTTGGTGTGTGTGTGTGTGTGCACCCTATATTCTGTAAAAAATAATACTGGGAGTTTGGACTGACATTACAGTTTTGATCTTGTGTCTTGTCTTTTAGAAAAAATGAATCCCTTTAGGGAGGATTTTTTCACTCAGATAATTGACCTCTATCAAGAGAACCGAAACCTGTGGGAGGTCAAGCACCCCTTGTATTTTAATAAGCAAGCAAGGTAGGCAACACTGGGGAGACTTCTGGAGTTTGTAAAGATTCGAGTCCCCCAGGCAGACATTAAGTTAGTGGAAAATAAAATTGGGATCTTGCAGAATATGTACAGACGGGAACACAAGAAGATACAGGATTCTCTCAAATAAGGAGCAGCAGCCGACAAGGCTTATGTCCCCAAGCTGTGGTACTACCCCAAACTGAGATTTCTGGATGACCAGACAGAAGCAAGGCAATCACTTTCGACCCTTCCCTCCACCCTTCCCTCCACCCTTCCCTCCACCCCAGCTGAGGCGTCCCAGAATCCTTGATGAAGTGGATGTGCCCAGCTGCAGCCAGGTATAATTCTTTTGGTAATTTTGGATTGTGTAAATATTATTGATGTAAACTAAAATGTTTGAATTGCTTAAAAATTAATGATTTACTCAATTATTATTATGTATACATATCACTAGACAGTAGTGGCCAAAAATGTACTTCAAAGATTGGTGAACAGCTAGAATAATGTTGGGGTCAAAATGATAGCCTTTTCTATTTGTTTCTAATTATATTTGAAAGTCATGAGCTGAAAATTGTGTGTGATTGAGGAAGCAAAAATTACAACTATGTCCCCTTTTTTTATACACAGGATGAGCTCAGCCAGGAGGAGGCCTTGCCCAGTGGTAGAGAGGAGGAGGCCATGCCCAGTGGCAGGCAAGAGGTGGCTGGGCCCAGTAGAAGCCTCACCGAATGCCAGGTGCCTCCCCTCCGCATTACCACCAATAGGCCCAGGAAGATGACCCGAACAGAGGAGGAATCACTTGCCCTCATTCGGGAAGCCAGCCAAATGCTCAGTACCCCCCCAAATGCTGAAGAGGCCTATGGTACTTATTTGGCCACCAGCTAATGGAACTTGAGAAGTGGCAACGCCTCCTCTGTGAGGGGATTTTTTATGAGGCCCTTCAGAAGGGGTTGAGGGGCCAGCTTACTCAAACAAGCCATATTTCGGATAAAGCCCCTCCTCCTCCTGCCACAAGTACACCACCAGAGGCACAGCCTCCAAGGAAGGCTGCAGAGAAGCGTGTAGGGAAGGCTGTAGGGCAGCGTGCAGGGAAGGCTCCACAGAAGAGTCGAACGTGATTGCCTGGCTTCAGTCTGGACTGACAGAAGACGCAGATTGTGCTCCCTATTCTATGGACTCCGAAAGATCCCAATTTTGATTTCCACTGACTTGATGTGTCCCCTGGGGGACAAAAGGCTTCACACATCCCAAAAGTGTCTCCAGTGTTGCCTTCCTCATTTATGTTTTTCCCAGAATAAATGGCTATTTTATTTACCATAAATTATTTATTATGTGTTTTTATTCAAAAAGGACATTTTGTTTGTGAGTAGGCAGGTACATGTCAAAAAGACTATGGGGGTTATTTACAAAAGGCAAAATCTTTTTTTCAATTCAAGTGCAAAGTACAAGTGCAAAGTGCACTTTATAAATTGCACTGAAAGTGCACTTGTTGGAAGTGCAGTCACTGTAAATCTGAGGGAAAAATCTGAAATGAGGGGAAGCTCTGCTGATTTTATCATCCAATCATGTGCAAGATAAAATGATTTATTTTTGGTTTCCTTGCATGTGCCCCTCAGATCCACAGCGACTGCACTTCCAAGTGCTCTTTCAGTGCAATTTCAAGTGCACTTTGCACTTGTAGTGCTAAATGAATTTGCCTTTTGAAAATAACCCCCCTATGTCAAATTAATAGGGTTCATTAAAACAATACAAAATAATAATGTTATTGTGGTAACTTGAAACTCCCTAAAAATTTTAAATCAATATATTTTTGAGAATTTATCACAAATTGTAAAAATATCTATTGATGAAATATAAAAGTTAAAAAGATGAGTTAAAAAAAATATTTTGCTACATTATTTATGGAGATCTGACTTTTAAAAACTATAATATTAGTCATGACATGAGGATAAATAATGAAAAAAGTAGTTTGTGAGAACTCTGTGTGAATATAAGCAGCAAAACAACTTTATTCTTCTCGCATTATAAAGAAGATAAGAATGCGCTGTATTAAAAGATCACAGAATTAGCAGCGTGAGGAATGTGCTAGCTTCAATACGAAGGCTAGTTTTACCAGACCGAGCGCTTCCGTCTTGTACTTGCTTCAGAGCATGCATCAGTTTTGGTCCGTCTGACTTGCACACAGAAGAACGGTTTGTACGCTAGAAAGCCGAGTCCATTGGAAAGATTTGAAACATGTTTCATTTCTAGGTCCGTCAAACTCTTGTGGAAAAAAAGTCCGCTGGAGCCCACACGCGATCGAATTATCCGTCGGAGTCCGCTTTTGTGTACGCGGCATTAGTCTGCATGAAAGGTCTACTATATATATATATATATATATATATATATATAATATATACTGTATATATTCAATTTAATTCTTGACTCACTGTTTACTATTGTGATGATGTGACTGGCCCACAGCTATCATATGGAACAATGTGGTGTGATTGTCCCAGATTGTACCATTTGATTATTGTTGACCAATCACAGATCACACACAGTAGTAAACGATGTGATGAATGGATTTCATACATGGCTATTGTTCACAACGGGACATGTGATGGCACAGTGTTCACATGATAGCTGGGCAGCTCACAGTGGCCCAATACTGAGTACCTCAACCAGACACAGCAGTTGCAGACAGGGCTGGACTGGGAATAAAAACCAGCCCTGGAAAAAATGTCATACCAGCCCCATAGCATTATAATACCAGCCCAACATCATAACGTCATTATTTTTTTTGTTCGTGAAAGGGAAAACCATGAATTTTAACCAAGCACATTTGAAGAATGTATTATATATAGACAGATATGAAAGCACATAGGGATATATATATATATATATATATATATATATATATATATATATATATATATAATCTATATCACAGTGGGCACGGAAAGTATTCAGACCCCCTTAAAATTTTCACTCTTTGTTATGTTGCAGCCATTTGCTAAAATCTAAGTTCATTTTTTTCCTCATTGAAGTAATTGAATACTTAGAACCATGTGATATTTCAGTTTTTCTCTTTTAATAAATCCACAAAAATGTCAACAATTCTGTGTTTTTCTGTCAATATGTGGTGCTGTGTGTACATTAATAAGGAAAAAAATGAACTTAAATGATTTTAGCAAATGGCTGCAATATAACAAAGAGTGAAAAATTTAAGGGGGTCTGAATACTTTCCGTTCCCACTGTGTATATATGTATATGTGTATATATGTATATGTGTATATGTATATGTATATATATGTGTATATGTATATGTATATATATATATATATATATATATATATATATATATATATATATATATATATATATATATATATTAGCAAATTCCAGGTAAAAGTGGTCAATCAAGGGGGACCACAGAAACGCTAAGAACTTGGGGGGGGGGACTCTGTTGACCGAAGACCACCTTCCGCAGAAAGAATACACTAAGGTAAGGAGGGGTGGGTTACTGATATAAGGGTGAAATCTTTATATTGGTGCCCCCTTACTTTATTGTATTCACTCCCCCCTTACTGTACATCATTGACCCCCCCCCCAGACTGGCCTGGCCATGCTGTCACTGACCTCTTCTCATGTGCACCATGCAGGGCTCAGTCAGTAGGCTCCAGCTTGGTGGCTCTGGTTTTATCCTATAGTCTCCTCTCCACTGTCAACACACGTCTGACTTCTCCCATGACCCCCATCCTGCCGGCACGCCTACTCTTGACTCCTCTCCAGACTCCCTCAGAAACTGCAGACAAGATATAAGACAAGAGATGGTCAGAGGTTGCAGACATAGTTACATAAACAAATAAAAATATAAAACCATCCCATGTACCCAATCCTATACCCACAGTTGATCCAGAGGAAGGGGAAAAACCCCAACAAAGCATGATCCAACTTGCTACGGCAAGGGAAAAAAATTCCTTCCAGAACCCCCAATAGTCAATCAAATTTTCCCTGGATCAACTTTACCTATAAATGTCAGCACCCAGTTATATTGTGTGTATTTAGGTAAGAATCCAGGCCTTTCTTAAAGCTGCCAGAACCACCTCTGGAGGGAGTCATTCCACATTTTCACATCTCTCACTGTGAAGAAACCTTTCCGTATTTGGAGATGAAATCTCTTTTCCTCTAGGGGTAAAGAGTGCACCCTTGTCCTCTGTGTTGACCGTAAAATGAATAACTCAACACCAAGTTCACTATATGGACCCCTTATATATTTGTACATATTGATCATATTCCCCCTTAATCTCCTTCTCAAGAAAGAACAAATTCAGTTCCTCTAATCTTTCCTCATAGCTGAGTTCCTCCATG
This sequence comes from Lithobates clamitans, assembly GCA_037952925.1. Classification (NCBI taxonomy): domain Eukaryota; kingdom Metazoa; phylum Chordata; class Amphibia; order Anura; family Ranidae; genus Lithobates; species Lithobates clamitans. Next base: position 2,524,351 of record JBBGZY010000025.1, on the reverse strand, counting down.
CCTCATATCAGTTTGGTTGCCCTTCTCTGCACTTTCTCCAGTTCCCTGATATCCTTTTTGAGAACTGGTGCCCAAAACTGAACTGCATATTCCAGATGAGGTCTTACTAATGATTTGTACAGGGACAAAATGATATCGCTCTCTCTGGAGTCCATACCTCTCTTAATACAAGAAATGACTTTGCTCGCTTTGGAAACTGCAGCTTGGCATTGCATGTTATTATTGAACTTATGATTTACCAAAACCCCCAGATCCTTCTCCACTACAGATCCCCCCAGTTGCACTCCCCCTAGTATGTATGATGCATGCATATTCTTAGCCCCCAAGGGCAGAACTTTACATTTATCAACATTAAATCTAATCTACCACATAGTTGCCCAATTAGACAGTGCATTGAGTAAGGGTCCCAACATTGAACCTTGGGGTACACCACAGATAACCTTAGACCATTCAGAGTAAGAATCATTAACCACTACTCTGAATTCGTTCTTTTAGACAATTTTCTATCCCTTTACAAACTGATATTTCCAAGCCTGTAAACTTTACCTTACAAATTATCCGTGTGTGGGGAACTATGTCAAACGCGTTTGCAAAATCCAAGTATACCACCTCCACAGCCACCCCTCTGTCCAAGGTTTTACTTACCTCTTCATAAAAAGAAATCAGATTTGTTTGACAATGTCTGTCTTTCATGAACCCATGCTGTCTGTTGCTTAAAATATTTTTTTCCAGCAAGAACTCATCTATGTGGTCTTTTATTAAACTCTTTAGTATCTTCCCGACTATAGAAGTTAAACTAACAGGTCTATAGTTACTTGTTAAAGACTTTGTTCCCTTTTTAAATATAGGCACCACAATGGCCCTACGCCAGTGATGGCGAACCTTGGCACCCCAGGTGTTTTGGAATTACATTTCCCATGATGCTCATGTACTCTGCAGTGTAGCTAAGCATCATGGGAAATGTAGTTCCAAAACATCTGAAGTGCCAAGGTTCGCCATCACTGCCCTACGCCAACCAGTGGTAATATTCCCTTCATTACTGAGTCCCTAAACTCATTATGATACATGATACGGACATGATACAAGAGATGGTTAGAGTCTGCGGACATGATACAGGAAATGGTTAGAGACTGTGGACATCATACTAAAGATGGTAAGAGACTGGTACAAGAGATGGTACAAGAGATCAATGCAGCCTCACCAATGCCCATCAAATGCAGCCTCACCAATGCCCATCAAATGCAGCCTCATCAGTGCCCATTAAATGCAGTCTCAACTGTGCCCATTATTGCAATCTCGCAGTGCCCATTATTGCAGTCTCACAGTGCCCATCAAATGCATCCTCGCTGTGCCCATCAATTGCAGCCTCGCTGTGCCCATCAAATGCAGCCTCACTGTGCCCATCAATGCAGCCTCACTTTGTCCATCAATGCAGCTTTACTGCCCATCAATGCAGCCTCACTGTGCCCATCAATGCAGCCTCACTGCTCATTAATGCAGCATCACTGTGCCCATGAATGCAGCATCACTGTGGCCATGAATGCAGCATAACTGTGCCCATCAATGCTGCCTCACTGCCCATAAATGCATCCTCAGCCCATCAATGCAGCCTCACTGTGTCCATCAAATGCAGCTTTACTTTGCCCGTGAATGCAGCTTTACTGTGCCCGTGAATGCAGCTTTACTGTGCCCGTGAATGCAGCTTTACTGTGCCCGTGAATGTAGCTTTACTGTGCCCATGAATGCAGACTCACTGTGCCCATGGATGCAGCCTCACTGTGACCATGAATGCAGCCTCACTGTGCCCATGAATGCAGCCTCCCTGTGCCCGTGAATGCAGCCTCACACTGCCCATGAATGCAGCCTCACTGTGCGCATCATTGCAGCCTCACTGTGCTCATGAACGCAGCCTTACTGTCCATCAAACGCAGCCTTACTGTGCATCAAATGCAGCCTCACTGTGCATCAAATGCAGCCTCACTGTGCATCAAATGTGCATCAAATGCAGCCTTACTGTCATTTTAAATGCATCCTTACTGTCCTTTTAAATGCAGCTAAACTGTCCTTTAAATGCAGCCTCACTGCATCAAATGCAGCCTCACTGTGCATCAAATGCAGCCTCACTGTGCATCAAACGCAGCCTCACTGTCAAGCAAATGCAGTCTTACTGTCCATCAATACGCACTCACCATTACCTGTGTGTCACGGAGCTGGATCAAGGTCCCACCCCCCCTAGACCAGCTAGTGTGATAGGCGGAAAACACTGATTCAATCAGTGTTCCATCTACTATCACACAAGCAGGTCTAGGGGGGTGAGACCTTGTTACCGTGCCGCTGAACATAGCTCTATGACACACACCAGGAGATGCGACATAAAAGGAGAGAGAGGGAGGGAGGGGAGCGCTACAGCCAGCCACAGCTCAAAGCGGCCCCAGGGCCGGTGACCTACCAGGAAATTTCCCAGTATCCCGGTAGACCAGTCCGGCCCTGGTTGCAGATCGCACTGCTGTACATCCCAAGGGAGGTAGGTTGCAATGCAGGGGGAGCCGCCCACCAGCAGTAAATGTACTGCTGGTGGTGGGCAAGTGGTTAATGATGGCAAAAACATATATGCCCAGCCTCTTCATAAAAAAAGTAGGATTTTACAGTGCTGGATTCTCCAGCACAATAAAAAGGTAACCTGCAATGTTTTATTTTTTTAAGATATGCTATGTGAACGAGAATACTTAACAAATATAAAGTGGATATTATCTTAATTTGGCTGTAAAAATGGAAATACTTTGAAGAAGGAGCTACAGGTCATACATAACACAGAATATGTAATTTGGTTGCATACATGCCAAGCATCTATGATGTGTAACCTTATTTAGCAGTTTTTATCTCTAATACAATAAATATACAGTTTATTGTTATCTTTGTTTCTACATTTCTACATATACAGCACATGAGACCCCTCTCTCTTATCTTGCATCCCACTACTACAGTAGCAGGGCACAAGATCAGTCCAAGTGGCAGGCAAAAAACATGGTCAATTAACAGGACAGGGACAGTTCCAGAGCAGGAAGAGGTATGTTCGGTTTAGGGGACGGGCAGAGGTGTGGTCTATTAAGTTGGTCTTTCAAGGAAGGGCATCAACGCCAATCGGCTTTCCTTATCTGTATATGGTTTATTCAGAATATACAATGTCATTGGACCACAGCTTAATGCATTGTGGTGGAATACATTTCAGCAACATTCGCTTTTTTATACACATATTTGGTATATCTATCTATCTATCTATCTATCTATCTATCTATCTATCTATCTATCTATCTATCTATCTATCTATCTATCTATCTATCTATCTATCTATCTATCTATCTATCTATCTATCTATCTATCTATCTTCTTGATCATATCAGCATTTTCTTATTTCTTAGCCAAGTTTTATACAAACATTCATTCAAAATAGCTGATTACAAAACACTTAATCTAAATAGGTGTCAACAATGACATTTGGAATTTTCTAGATCACATGTCTCTTAGGCAACATTTCTCAGATTATAATTTGTTGTAGCCAAACTACGCAATTTCCCAGAACATGGAACACTACTTCTAGTCAAACTCCCAATTCCGAGTACAGTTAGAACATGGTTCACTCAAGAATTCAGAAAGATACATGTAGCTTTAATGCAACATTATATACAGTATCCTTTTATACATACAGAAGAAATCTTGAATAACTATCATCATGCAATATAAAGTTTAAAACAATATATTAAATATAATATCTTAATGCTTGAGTCAACTTGTCAGTTCGAATAACAAGATAGGGTCAGTTCCATGGCAGGGAGAGGTAGGGTCAGTTTAGGTGGCAGGCAGAGGCTTGGTCAAATAACAGACCAGGGTCAGTTCAGGAGCAGGCAGAACCATGGTCAGTTTAGGCTGCAGGCAATGGCGTGGTCAAATAATAGGCTAGGGTCAGTTCAGGAACAGGCAGGTGCATGAGGAGTTTGAAGGCAGTCATTATTAGGAACTCAGTATTATGATCATCATTCTTCACTAATATTGTAGTGATGTATGGTAAAGGCCAAAACAGTCACCTATGCAGAGGCTTTCTGGTGGGCCTTCCGAGTACAAAATGGCAGTGACAATTTCCTCCTGGTAGTTAAGAAAGGATATATGTCTCTCAGAATATTTTGCGGTAGATCTCATATGAATTATAAACAGCCAAATTTAAAATGAATGTAGATAAATGGAACCCAATGGTGGGTTCTTCTTGTAGCAAGATGGGGCTGGATTATCTGATCGTTGAAGTTGACTCCCCCCATTAATATATGGTATTCATGCACACATTCTGGTTTCCGGACTGGACCATTCCTTCCGGGGATTTGCATGCAGGTGTCATTGTGAATTGAAGAAAGCATATAAATGTCTCATTTGTCCCTCTACTTCATAGCCAATACCTCTTGGTTCCGCAAACAACGACTCCCCTTTTATGTAGACTTGTATTCACTAGCCTTTGTGGGAAGCCCTTCCTGCTTTTACTGTGCCACATGCTAGTGTTTTCAGGCCCAAAAAGATTTTAAATTCTTCCACTGTTAACCACTTGACCACTGGGCACTTAAACTCCCTTCCTAACCAGACCAAATTTCAGCTTTCAGTTCTCTCACATTTTCAATGACAATTACTCATGCAACACTGTACCTATATGAAATTTTTGTCCCTTTTTTCATACAAATAGAGCTTTCTTTTGGTGGTATTTAATCACCACTGTTTTTTCTATTTGTTGCACTATAAAAGAAAGACTGAAAATTCTGTAAAAAAAATGCATTTTTCTGTTTTAAAATTTTGCAAATTAGCAATTTTTCTTCATATATTTTGGCCAAAATGTATACCACTACATATCTTTGGTAAAAATAACCCAAATCAGTGGTCAGTGGTATTTGGTCTTTGTGAAAGTTATAGAGTCCACAAGCTATGGTGCCAATCTCTGAAAATTGATCACACCTGAAGTACTGATGGCCTATCTCAATTCTTAAGACCCTAACAAGCCAGGAAAGTACAAATACCCCCCAAATGACCCTTTTTGGAAAGTAGACATTCCAAGGTATTTGGTAAGCGGCATAGGGAGTTTTTTGAATTTGTAATTTTTTCCCACATTCTTTGCAAAATCAAGATTTTTTTCTTTTTTTCACAAAATTGTTATATTAGCAGGTTATTTCTCACACACAGCATATGCGTAGCACAAATTACACCCCAAAACACATTCTGCTACTTCTCCTGAGTATGGCGATACCACATGTGTGAGACCTTTACACAGCGTGGCCACATACAGAGGCCCAACATGCAGGGAGCGCCATCAGGCGTTCTTGGAGCATAAATTACACATATAATTTCTTGACTACCTCTTACACTTTTGAAGGCCCTGCAGAACCAGGACAATGGAAACGCCCCAAAAATGACCCCATTTTGGAAAGAAAACAACCCAATGTATAATCTATGAGGCATATAGAGTCTTTTGACCATGTCATTTTTTTTTTTGGAAAATGTGTAAGAAAACACATTTTTTTTTTTTTTACACAACGTTGTCCATTTACACAATATTTCTAACACATAGCATGTACATACCAAAATTACACCCCAAAATAGATTCTCCTACTCCTAAGTACGGCGATACCACATGTGTGATACTTTTCCACAGCCTGGCCACATACAGAGGACCAACATGCAGGCAGCACCATCAGGTGTTCTAGGGACGTAAGTTTCAAATCTAATTTGACTACCTATTACAATTTTGTGAGGCACTGTAGTGGCATGGATGTGGCATGGATGATAACTGATGTGGCATGGATGAGCATGAATGGGGATGGATGAGCTGTGGATGGGGATGGCTAAGTACAGATGGGTACGGCTGAGTATGGCTGGGTATAGATGGGATGGCTGGGTACAGCTGAGTATGGCTGGGTATATATGGTTTGGCTGAGTATGGCTGAGTACGGCTGGGTACGGCTGAATATTGCTGGGTATGGCTGAGTATGGATGGGTATGGCTAATTATGGATGGGGTGGATGGGATGGCTGAGCATGGATGGATGAGTATTGCTGATGATGGATGGATGGCTGAGCATGGATGGATGGATGAGTATGTTGAGTATGGATGGGTGAGCATGGATGGATGGATGAGTATGCTGAGTATGGATGGGTGAGCATGGATGGATGGAATGAGTATGCTGAGTATGGATGGGTGAGCATGGATGGATGGATGAGTATGCTGAGTATGGATGGGTATGCAGAGTATGAATGGATGGATGGATGGGTAATGTAACAAGCCCCTTGCTCGCTCGGTTCCACTCTCCCGACACTCCTCTGCAGCTATAGAATCAGATTGCAACGTCTGATGGTTCGGTCATCCAATGCTCCGGGATTAGAACTTCAGCTATGTGCCGTTCTAACCCAGTTGTGATAGCTCAGAACAAACACCAGGCAGGCTGTATGTAAGTTCAAACAGGAATCTATCTTTATTGACAAAATACAGGCTTTTATACACTCAAAGTGGAGGTGCAGACCTCCTGCTCATATTGCTCTAACAATACAGCTGTAACCTAATTAACCTAATTAACATGAGCTAATTAACTAATCACTTTAGACAGCCTAGATGACTCAGACATGACCGTTAGGCCAGACTGGCCGTCTTGTAGTTCAGAAAATCCAATCAACATTATCACAATCAACATAGACTCTTCTTCACACAATAGCAGAGTTAATTAACACAAATAACAATGGGGATCTAATGACTCTTAGATCCCATAGTAGACTTATTTACAATACACATTTTAGCAGACAATAGACAGACAGGTGTTGGAATTTACATCAGCATCTCCTAACAGTATCTGTCCCAGCATTATGAATCAGCCACTATTCCAATATGGCAAATCCAGGGTCCCCAGACATACAGCTCACAAAGAGCACCGTTCCCCCAAATGCAAGGGCCCCCGATCGATCGGCAAGAGGCTAGCATACAGTCCCCTCCAAAAGTCTCTTTCCCGGCTAGGTCTGTCACAGATGGGTATGCAGAGGATGGATGGATGGATGGATGGGTATGCAGAGTATGGATGGGTATGCAGAGTATAGATGGATGAATGAGTATGCCTAGTATGGATGGGTATGCCGAGTATGAATGAGTATGGATGGGCATGCAGAGTATGGATGGATGGATAAGTATGCAGAGTATGGATGGGTATGCCGAGTATGGATGGGCATGCCAAGTATGGATGAGTATGGATGGGTATGCCGAGTATGGATGAGTATGCCGAGTATGGATGGGTATGCATGGCTTAGTATGCAGAGTATGGATGGGTATGCAGAGTATGGATGGTTATGCATGGCTGAGTATGCAGGGTATGGATGGGTATGCATGGCTGAGTATGCAGAGTATGGATGGGTATGCATGGCTGAGAATGGATGGATTTGTCACTGAGCAGCGCTGTGGGCACTACACATCCAGCCCACATCGCTACTGCCACCGATCTCTCCCCTCTCCGCTCACACTGGATGGAGAGGGGAAAGAGGAACCAGATATCACGCCGGTTTGTTTACATGTGATCGCTCCGTTATTTTACGGAGCGATCACATGGTAAACGGCCGCGATCAGCGGGCGTTTACCGTGATCCGTGATGCGCCGGGTCCTCTGGAAGCATAGAATAATTTGAAATGTATCTGGTAGACTGGCATGGGTCTTAACCCTTTGGGGCTGATGTTACACCCCTCTAGTACCTGGCCTTTCATGAAGAGGTACTCTGTTTCTGGTGGTTGCCACTTGCCTACTGGTGGTTGCCACTGTACTACTGGTGGTAGACTGCTCCTCACCAGAATTCCTTCATTTGCTGGGAACACTTTTCTCCTTCTCCAATTCTGTTACAGACCCACTACTTAAAACTGCTTTGTAATATAAATCAGAATCAGACACAGCTCCCTGCTGCTCTCGTCAGTCATACTTAGGATTTGGTATGCCTCCTCGCTGGTAAAGAGTTCTTTAGACATAGTGGTGACTGTGAGCTCTGGTGACACAATGCTGGGTTGGGGACACTAGGACATGTGTGGCTGCACTGATGTGCACTGATGAGGATGCACTAAGGTGCGCTATTGAGGCTGCACTGATGGGTGCTGATGTGGCTGCTCTAATGAGGCTGCACTGATGGGCGCTGCTGAGCCTGCACTGATGGCTGCTGATGAGGCTGCCCTGCTGGGTGATAATAAGGCTGCACTGATGTGTGCTGATGAGGCTGCTCTGATGTGTGGTAATGTGCACTGATGAGGCTGCACTGATGTGCACTAATGCACTGCACTGATGAGGCTGCACTGATGGGCAATGATAGGCTGCAGTGATGAGGCAGCACCGATGAGGCAGCACTGATGAGCAATGAAGGACACTGATAGCACTGGGAAGCGGCACTGATAAGCAGCACTGGTATGCATTGATGAGGCAGCAGTGATGAGGCAGCACTGATGGGCACTATGTGACACTGATGGGCACTGTGTAACACGTATCAACACTGTAAAGCACTTGCAAAAACAGCAACTCACTGTCCTACCACAAATATGTGTCCTTTCCTCACACTCGGTCTCTGTGTGAGGGAAGGACAGCTGTCAAGCCCTGATGACCCAGTTTGTTTACATTTGTGATTGCTTGTGATTGGCCATTGTGATTGGTTCTTTACCCCGATCTGTGATGCGCTGTGTCCAAGGCACAAAGCAATCACAGATCCCTGCTGATTCGCATCACAGGAAGCGTGCGGGAAGTATGATCACTGGAGGACATCAATAGATGCCCTCCCAGAACTGGGCAACCACGCTGTAGCCGCCATTCTGCTAAAGCGGTAGGCAACTGATTAATTTGACTTTAATCAATTGCTACTTAAAGAACTCTATACACTTTGTGTATATGCTAATGAAAAATATTAACCATACATTAGACTAGCTCAGATCAACCAATAGTACAGTACATGGCCTTTGAACTGTGGTTAGGTGGTTTAGAAAAGCCAAAAATGGGGGTTTATTACATGCCAGCCCCCTCCCTAAAAAGGTAAGGTTCCCAGCAGCCTTTTATCATTGTGCATTGGAGTAGAAAAGGAGGGCTGACAGTGTTTGCAGGGAGATATATTTGCATGATACAATGCTCTATATGATGCTGTACAGCGCTCTACAGTGGTATTCAAAGTGCTGTATTGCACTGCAATACTGTGAATTGCAGTGTAGTTGGTAAGGTTGAATAAAGACTAGTCCATCCAGTCCAACTTGTGTATGTGTGTACATGCCGATAATCATTTCCCATATCCCTGTATATTGTGTTCACTAGGATTCACGTCCAAGAGTCTTTTTAAACTATCAATACTTCCTGCTGACACCACCAATTGTGGATGAGAGTTCCACATCCTTAACGCCCTGACAGTGACCCCCCCTACACAGGTTAAACTTCTCCTCCGATCTCATTGAGTGGCCACTTGTCTTCTTATGACCTGTACACAGGACCGGTTTTCCCATCGGAATAAACTCTGAAGGTTTTTCCGACGGAGTTCCGACAGAATTCCGCTCAAGCTGTCTTGCATACACACAGTCACACCAAATTCCGACCGTCCAGAAAATGGTGACGTACAACACGTAGGACGGGACTAGAAAACAGAAGTTCAATATCCAGTAGCCAATAGCTTCCGTCTCATACTTGCTTTAGAGCATGCATCGTTTTTGGTACGTCGGAACAGCATACAGACAAGCGGTTTTCCCAATAGAAATTAATTCCATCGGAAAAATTTAGAACTGTTCTCTTTCTATGTCTGTCAGAATTTTCTAAGTAAAAAATCTGATGGGGAATACACACGATCGGAATATATGATGAAAAGCTCCCGTCAGACTTTTTCTGTCGGACATTCCGCTCGTGGGTACACGGCATTACACTCCCATAGGCTGAATAGTTTCCTACCTACTCTGGGATCACCATTGAGATATTTGAGATATTTGCATAGCACTATCATATCTCCTCTCGAGTGTCTCTTCTCCAGGAAGAATACATTTAGTGCTTGTGGGGGGCGCATGCGCGGAGTTTAGTGAGGCAGACTTGCATTGCTAGAGCCCTGCACCGCTGAGGAGAGGAGAGACGGATAAAGCAGAGACTGCAGGCTCAAAAGGTACCCAGTTGAACCTCTTTGCCCCCGGGAACAAACTGTGGCAGTTTGGACAGAAAAAATGGTACTGGGGAAGCCGCGGCAAAACTAAAAATCACCTCACAAAGAACACACAGGCGCGCACTGCAACTAAAGTGGTGCTGGTCCCCTCATCACTCACAGCCTCAGTGCGCTCTCGCAGACAGAAAATGTCACAGCAAGACTCTCCATTTGAGTCAGAAACTGAACAAATCCTCTTACAGAGCTCCTCACAAACCTCCTCAGCATCCCCAGCATTACTATTACAATTTGAACGAATGCTCAAACAAACATCAGAGCAAATAAAAAGCAGCCTAACAAAAGAAATCAGAGAGCTGGGAAACCGCACCGCAGCCTTAGAAATAAAAATGGATGAAATTGAAAATACAACTCAGGATAATATGACAGAAATGGAAAACCTAAAAGAAGAGAAATTAATACTCCAAACTAAGCTTGAAGACTATGAAAATAGAGCCAGACGTTCCAACCTGCGCATAAGGGGAATTCCTGAAACAGTGACAGACTTGCAATCTACAATCACAGCTCAATTCCAAGAACTACAGCCAGCTATTCCAATTGAACATTTAGAACTGGACAGAGTGCACAGAGCCCTCACAGCCAAAAAGACGGATGGACCCCCACATGATATAGTCACAAAATTCCATTACTACAGGACAAAAGAGCAAATACTAACAGCTGCAAGAGAAAAAAGGGAACTGAATTTTCAAGGCCACAAATATCACATTTTTGCTGATTTATCCCAACTTACTATTACTAAAAGACGCTCCATGAAACCCCAGCTTATGGAACTGCAATGTCACAATATTATGTACCAATGGGGATTCCCCTTTTCTATCAGATTCACCTACCAAGGTACAATCTACAGGAGTAGATCTGCAGATGAACTACAACAAACCCTTCTAAAATTGAATCTGACAGAACCCACATGCAGCAATTCCTCTTCACGAAGAAGAATGGCCTCATCTTCACCTTCAAGCAGCACTCAGAAAATTTCAGAACAAAATGGAAATCATCATTCTCACAAGAGAAGCCATTATGCCCCTGCATCCTTGGACCAAGAAAACTCCGTGGACTGACAACTTAAATTCTAGTATCTCTTCAACATACTCACTTAGAGACTGTTCTCTAAAAGATTTGAATATATAACTAAATGTGACCTTGTCCTGGTATTCACATACTATATAAGGTCATGTTACCTTCAAGTTATATATCTTATTATTACTGGTTTTTATTGCTTTAAACCCTAAAAACGTAATAGGGAATTCCTTATTCAGTTGTTAAATTTTATCTATAATAACAGATGAAGCATTACTTTCAGCTGGAAAAGTAAAAAAAAAGAAACTGATCTAGAAGTAACAGGAGATTTTTACAAAATAAGTATTTTATTACCTGATTACTTCTTTTACTTTTGAATTCTTATTGATCCAATCTGTTTCAACGTAATCTCAAATTTCTGAATTATCATATTTATGCAAGTACATATGCTTGAAATATGTAATAGTTTACTTACAATTATTTTAGGTTCATAAACCTAATTACAAAAAAAAATGCAAATTATTTTAAATAAGTGCATAGAAAATACACAAACAACTATATAGTTTTATAATCTCCAATATATTGGAGAACTTGTTCCAGTTTAGAGCTCCAATAGGTTAAACTCCCAAATATTCTAAAATAATCACTATCCCTACCAAGGTTCTAGACGGTACTTGACTGAATTATTTAACCTAAGGTGATGTTAACTATATGCAATCACCCTGGAACAACTAATTCTACAAATATTAGGTATCCTGCACTCCAATTATTGAGGCATCCTTTTAATGCTTTTTATTATAGCACTTCTCTCCTGTAAGCGGAAGATGCGTGTACCCCCATTAACCTTCCATAATATGTGGGAGTCTGACGAAGGCATTTTTTCCCCTGATAGAGATATATATTCTCTTTCACGGGCAACTTGCGATTACTTACATATATTATTTCATAAAATATACCATCTAACCTTATATGTTTTTTGTTTATTCTTCACTCCAGACTCCACTGGATTCTTTTCTACCTTTTCATTCCTTCAGTCCACACAGGTTGATCCACGCAGTCAGCGTTGTAAAATAAAAAGTAAGTCAAACCTATTTAATCTGTTGCCATGGCACCATTGAATATCCTATCCCTGAATGTTCAGGGCATAAATGTTCCTCAGAAAAGGACCAAAGCATTCTGTACTTTCCATAACAGAAAGGCCCACATTGTGTGCCTACAAGAAACACACTTCAGTAATAATTCCACACCTAAATATATGTCCCCCTTTTATCTACAAATTTTTACAGCTTCAGCCAGTACCAAACAAAGGGGAACTCTAATTGCATTTCACTGGTCCGTACAGTTTACTTTATCATCACAAATTAAAGACCCAGAAGGTAGATACCTAATACTCATGGGTTACATAATGGATACAGCAGTCAGTCATTTCCTACTACGCTCCAAATAAACAACCTACACCTTTCCTCTCGCACTTACTACAAGTGATTAATACGTACAAAACTGGAACTGTGATTATGTGCGATGATTCTAACCAGGTCCTCCACCCATTTCCTGATAAATCACCTTTTATCCCATCCAGAATGGTCTCTAAATTACCTTTCTCCCAACTTCTTTCCAAATACAATCTTGAAGACTCTTGTAGTGAAAGTAATCTGATAAAAAAGAAATTCACTTATTTTTCACATCCTCATCAATCTTTTACCAGAATTGACCATATTTTTCTAACAATAGGAATGGTACCAGAGATCAATGCGCCAGATCTAATTCCAATTCCCTGGTCAGACCATAATGCGGTATACACAATCATAGCTTCAACTATACCGAAAGCGCATGACCCAACTTGGTACCTACTGGACATAATGCTCAAACACCCATCACACCATATGATTGTTGAACAAGCTTTAAAGGAATACGTATCAAACAACACTAGTCCAGACATTTCCCCGATAACATTATGGGAAACTCACAAACCTGTTTTGCATGGTGTTCTACAGAGACAAATGGCATCATTTAAATGGGAACGCAATCTTCTTGCACGGAAACTAGAATCAAATTTTAAACGCAGCCTCCATATCATTCCAAGATAATCCATCTCAGGGTACAAAATCTCATTAGGAAAAAACTAGATTGGAATACGACCTATTTTTCACAGAATCAGTAGACAAATCCCTCAAACCCTCTAGGCACAATTTATATATGAATACAAACAAACCAGGCACATATTTGGCATGGGCATTGAACTCTACTAATAAATCTTTCAAACCTATACGTTTGAAATTATCAAAAGACGTTTATACTAGCAACCTGGTCAAAATCGTCCACAAATTTCACTCACACCTCGCAACCTTATACAAGTCAAAGAATATAACCCTACAGAAGCTGAATCTTTCTTCTCCCAAATTACCTTACCTGAGTTGTCCCAGAACCAAAAAAAAATATTAGAAGAACATATAACTATAGTTGCTAATGCCATTAAAGACCTAAAACTTAACAAAAGACCTGGCCTAGACGTCTACCTATATTACAAAAGATTTTCAGACATTCTCTCCCCTATTCTCGCTGAAAGTTTCAACATACTCTTAGAAGGACATTCTTTTCGACAGGAAACACTAATGGCAATTGTATGTATGATCCCAAAACCTCTTTCTGATGATACTTCCTGCGTAAATTATCGGCCCATTTTCCTTTTAAATCTTGATATCAAACTATTAGCAAAAATTTTAGCAAAACGCCTTCATAGTATCATAGGTAAATTAATATATAGAGACCAAGTAGGCTTAATGCCAAATAGACAGGCGAGCGATAATGTACGTTCCTTCATGGTTTTTATCTCTTGATATTAAGAGGGCATTTGATACAGTATCCTGGCAATATATGCACTACTCTTTACAAAAATGGGGTTTTGGCCCCCATTTTATAAAATGGATTGCAGCACTTTATAATAAACCCAAAGCCTATATAAAATATGCTGGATACAAATTGGATGCTTTTAGTATCGAAAGAGGTACTCGACAGTGTTGTCCATTATCTCCCCTCTTATTTGCCCTTTTACTCGAACCCTTAGCCCAGAACAAACCGTACTATAACTGGCATTAAAGTAGGAGGTCTTACACACAAACTATGTATATTTGCAGATGATATATTGCTTTTCCTATCATCACCACAGGTTTCAGGTCCCAATCTATTGCCTGTTCTTGATGGATTTGCAGCCTTCTCTGGCCTTATGATTAACCCTAAGAAATGCCAAGTGCTCAACATTTCATTATCAAACACTGAACTAATTCCGGAAAAGGTTGCACTCCCATTTACCTGGGCAGAGAAATCAATACCATACCTTGGAATTCAGCTAACAGCATCTCATTCATACTTATTTTCAGCCAATTATCCTCCTTTACTGAGACAGATCACAAACTTATTAAAAAAACGGTCACAATTTCCCTCATCCTGGATAGGAAAGATCAATGCAACTAAAATCACTATTCTGCCTAAATTACTATACCTGTTCAGAGTTCTCCCTATTCCAATTCCTTCCTATTTTTTAAAACTAGTGTAAAAAAGAACAACATCATTTATATGGGGTTCTTCCAAGCCACGTATACCTATACACACATTACATCTTCCCAAAACTAAAGGAGGTCTGGGATATCCTAATTTTACTAACTATTACAAAGCAGCTCACTTGGCCAGTCTCTCCAAATATCACGCAAAACAGGAAATCCCATTATGGGCATTTATAGAGGTTTCAGAATGTGACCCTCTATCAATATCAAACTTATTATGGCTTGAACCCAAAGATTGTTCCAAAATACATAATCCCATAACTAAACACTTATCTCTCTGGGATAAACTAAAAATCAAATATCAATTACAATCCCCACACAATCCCCTCCTATCTTTTATCAGAAATCCAGCCTTCTATCCGGCATGGATCTACCAGAAATCATTTAAAGCTTGGACAACACCAGGTATTCAGATGCTACACGGTTTTGTTGCATCTAAATCATTTCTTCCATTTCCAACGCTTAGAGAAAATTATGATCTACCAAACTCTGAGATATTTAGATATCTCCAAATCAAAAATTTCTTTACACCATTCCTAAATGTGGAAATACCCTTGTCTCAATTATCCACTTTTGAATCAATCTGTAAAAAAGACCTATTTGCTAAAGGAATAATTTCATCACTTTATAATCAACTATTCGGAGTCACAAATTTCGACAAACCTACTTACGTTCGGAAATGGGAGGAGGATCTGGGGCGAAGACACGGAATGGTCAAGTATATGGCTCACATCTAAATCATCTTCGCCTAATGTTATGGCATTGGAAGCAAACTACAAAGTTCTAACCTGATGGTACCTTGTACCTGCAAGAGTGGCTAAATATTCACCTAATACCTCAGCGCTTTGTTTTCGAGGTTGTCCAGACATAGGCACACATTTACATACATGGTGGACGTGCCCATTAATCCAAATTTTCTTAAAGGAAATTTTTGTGATTGCATCTAAAATATTCAAAAGGGTAATACAGCCAGACCCATTCATAGCTTTGCTTAATTTGAAACCGGAATGGTTAACATTTTCTCAATACAAACTTATGGTTCAATTGCTAATGGCTGCAAAGCAAAAAGTGGCCAAGGCATGGAGATCCCCTACATTGGTACTGGCCGAAACAATTCATAGAATGAATAACACAATGTCTCACGCCAAGATGGCAGCTATTGATCATAACTAGGGATGAGCTTCGAGTTCGAGTCGAACTCATGTTCGACTTGAACATTGGCTGTTCGCAAGTTCGCCGAACAGCGAACAATTTGGGGTGTTCGCGGCAAATTGGAATGCCGCGGAACATCCTTTAAAAGTCTATGGGAGAAATCAAAAGTGCTAATTTTAAAGACTTATATGCAAGTTATTGTCATAAAAAGTGTTTGGGGACCTGGGTCCTGCCCCAAGGGACATGGATCAATGCAAAAAAAGTTTTAAAAACGGCTGTTTTTTCAGGAGCAGTGATTTTAATAATGCTTAAAGTCAAATAATAAAAGTGTAATATCCCTTTAAATTTCGTAGCTGGGGGTGTCTATAGTATGCCTGTAAAGGGGCGCATGTTTCCTGTGTTTAGAACAGTCTGACAGCAAAATGACATTTCGAAGGAAAAAACCCATTTAAAACTACTCGCGGCTATTGCATTGCCGGTCCGACAATACACATAGAAGTTCATTGATAAAAAACTGCATGGGAATTCCCCACAGGGGAACCCCGAACCAAAATTAAAAAAAAAAAAATGATGTGGGGGTCCCCCTAAATTCCATACCAGGCCCTTCAGGTCTGGTATGGATATTAAGGGGAACCCCGGCCAAAATTTTTTTAAAAATGACGTGGGGGTCCCCCTAAATTCCATACCAGACCCTTCAGGTCTGGTATGGATATTAAGGGGAACCCCGCGCCAAAAAAAAAACGGCGTGCGGTCCCCCCAAAAATCCATACCAGACCCTTATCCGAGCACGCAACCTGGCAAGCCGCAGGAAAAGAGGGAGGACGAAAGTGCGCCCCCCCTCTTGAACCGTACCAGGCCACATGCCCTCAACATTGGGAGGGTGCTTTGGGGTAGCCCCCCAAAACACCTTGTCCCCATGTTGATGAGGACAAGGGCCTCATCCCCACAACCCTGGCCCTTGTTTGTGGGGGTCTGCGGGCGGGGGGCTTATCGGAATCTGGAAGCCCCCTTTAACAAGGGGACCCCCAGATCCCGGCCCCCCCTGTGTACTTACCCTTACCATTTCACTAAAAAACTGTCAAAAATGTTAAAAATGACAAGAGACAGTTTTTGTCAAATCCTTTATTTACATGCTTCTTCTTTCTTCTATCTTCCTTCATCGTCTTCTTCTTCTGGTTCTTCTGGTTCTTCCTCCGGCGTTCTCGTCCAGCATCTCCTCTGCGGCGTCTTCTATCTTCTTCTCCTCGGACCACTCCGCACCCATGGCATGGGGGAGGCTCCCGCTCTTCTCTTCATCTTCTTCTTCATCTTCTTCTCTTCTTCTTTTCTTCTCTTCTTCTCTTCTTCATTTTCTTCTCCGGGCCGCTCCGCATTAATGCTGGCATGGAGGAAGGCTCCCGCTGTGTGACGGCGTCTCCTCGTCTGACGGTTCTTAAATAATGGGGGGCGGGGCCACCCAGTGACCCCGCCCCCTCTGACGCACGGGACATGACGGAACTTCCCTGTGGCATTCCCCGTGACGTCACAGGGAAGTCCCGTCAAGTCACCGTGCGTCAGAGGGGGCAGGGTCACCGGTTGGCCCCGCCCCCGTTATTTAAGAACTGTCAGACGACGGAGCGGCCGGAGCGGCCCGAGGAGAAGAAGATAGAAGGCGCCACGGAGGAGATGCTGGACGAGAACGCCGGAGGAAGAACCAGAAGAACCAGAAGAAGAAGAAGATGAAGGAAGATAGAAGAAAGAAGAAGCATTTAAATAAAGGAATTGTCAAAAACTGTCTTTTGTCATTTTTAACATTTTTGACAGTTTTTTAGCAAAATGGTAGGGGTAAGTTCCCCCTTACCATTTCACACGGGGGGCCGGGATCTGGGGGTCTCCTTGTTAAAGGGGGCTTCCAGATTCCGATAAGCCCCCACCCGCAGACCCCCACAAACAAGGGCCAGGGTTGTGGGGATGAGGCCCTTGTCCTCATCAACATGGGGACAAGGTGTTTTGGGGGGCTACCCCAAAGCACCCTCCCAATGTTGAGGGCATGTGGCCTGGTACGGTTCAGGAGGGGGGCGCTCTCTCGTCCCCCCCTCTTTTCCTGCAGCCTGCCCGGTTGTGTGCTCGGATAAGGGTCTGGTATGGATTTTTGGGGGGACCCCACGCCGTTTTGTTTTTTGTTTTTTGGCGCGGGGTTCCCCTTAAAACCCGTACCAGACCTGAAGGGTCTGGTATGGAATTTAGGGGGACCCCCACGTCATTTTTTTTAAATTTTGGCCGGTGTTCCCCTTAATATCCATACCAGACCTGAAGGGCCTGGTATGGAATTTAGGGGGACCCCCGCGTCATTTTTTTTTAAAATTTTGGTTCGGGGTTCCCCTGTGGGGAATTCCCATGCTGTTTTTATCAATGAACTTCTATGTGTATTGTCGGACCGGCAATGCAATAGCCGCGAGTAGTTTTAAATGGGTTTTTTCCTTCCAAATATCATTTTGCTGTCAGACTGTTCTAAACACAGGAAACATGCGCCACTTTACAGGCATACAATAGACACCCCCCAGCTACGAAATTTAAAGGGATATACACTTTTATTGTTTGACTTTAAGCATTATTAAAATCACTGCTCCTGAAAAAACGCCCGTTTTTAAAACTTTTTTTTGCATTGATCCATGTCCCCTGGGGCAGGACCCAGGTCCCCAAACACTTTTTATGACAATAACTTGCATATAAGCCTTTAAAATTAGCACTTTTGATTATTCATGTTCGTGTCCCATAGACTTTAACGGTGTTCGCGTGTTCGAACAAATTTTTTTCCTGTTCGCATGTTCTGGTGCGAACCGAACAGGGGGGTGTTCGGCTCATCCCTAATCATAACCAAATCCCAAAATTTGAAAAATGATGGCATCCTTGGATAAAACATCAATTTTTGTCAAATTTTAGTGACTTGGTCCTTTTGCCATGGTAACGGGTTAATTGAGATTCATCCATTTATTTGCTTCATGGAGAAGCCAATGGACGATAAACTGACGAGTGGATTGACCTTGTGGACTATATCTTTAAACCAAAAAATACTGCGCTATCCCTAGATTTGATCAATAAAGATAAATGTGTGTATGTGAAACAAAAAATTAATTGATGCTGCTGCAACCATAAATGTGAGGCAACCTCCACTTATTAATACTGTATATAAAAAAGGCTGCGCTGCTACTAATAACTGAGTACAAAGGTGAATCGCTTAAATAAACACAACTAATGCACCCATATGTGATAAATAAACAGTGAAGAGAGAATTAAAATTCAAATATTGACAA
Organism: Lithobates clamitans; assembly: GCA_037952925.1. Taxonomy (NCBI): domain Eukaryota; kingdom Metazoa; phylum Chordata; class Amphibia; order Anura; family Ranidae; genus Lithobates; species Lithobates clamitans. The sequence goes on along the minus strand of JBBGZY010000025.1, from coordinate 2,505,113 downwards.
GAAATTCCAACATAACTCCCACAAATAAAACATGAAAAATAAAAATTAAGCATCTGAGGTCAAATTCAAAACTGGATGAAATATGCAAAGTCCATGCAAAGAGTTCCTTGCTTAAAAAGTCTTTCAAAAAAAGAAAAGAAACACCAGTCATCCAAACGATGTGAGGCATGCAGTATTGTCACCCTGAGGAGCGTGATGATAGGAAAATTCCTCCACCTCAAAACCAACTGCCCCTTACCAGATCGATTTATCTCTTGTTAGGGAGATCGTATGAGCAAGTGACTGTGTCCCCCAGCCACAGGGTCTCTGCTCGGAATGAATCTCCAAGGGTCACCACTCAGGGGGTCCTCTAGAAGGTGCATGAGCGCTCAGTTCCCATGGATAAATACAAAATAGAAAGCTTCATAGCATAACACAATTAACCATTTATTATAAAATTAAGAAACACACTTACAAAAATGTAGTTTCAAATTGCGTCTAAAAAACACAAGCCGGCCGGCTCACAGCTGCTGCACGTAGCTTCCAGGATCAGCGATGGATGGTGGTGACGTCAGCACGTTGCTCCTCTGTCCTCTTCCTGGGGCCACAGATTACGGCGTAGGGAGGAGCGACGTGCTGACGTCACCACCATCCATCGCTGATCCCGGAAGCTACGGGCAGCAGCTGTGAGCCGACCGGCTTGTGTTTTTTAGACGCGATTTGAAACTACATTTTTGTAAGTGTGTTTCTTAATTTTATAATAAATGGTTAATTGTGTTACGCTATGGAGCTTTCTCTTTTGTATTTATCCATGGGAACTGAGCGCTCATGCACATATTAGAGGACTCCCTGAGTGGTGACCCTTGGAGATTCATTCCCAGCAGAGACCCTGTGGCTAGGGGACACAGCCACTTGCTCATACGATCTCCCTAACAAGAGATCAATCGATCTGGTAAGGGGCAGTTGGTTTTGAGGTGGAGAAATTTTCCTATCATCACGTTCCTCAGGGTGACAATACTGCATGCCTCACATCGTTTGGATGACTGGTGTTTCTTTTCTTTTTTTGAAAGACTTTTTCAGCAAGGAACTCTTTGCATGAACTTTGCATATTTCAACCAGTTTTGAATTTGACCTCAGATGCTTAATTTTTATTTTTTATGTTTTATTTGTGGGAGTTATGTTGGAATTTTTTGTCAATATTTGAATTTTAATTCTCTCTTCACTGTTTATTTATCACATATGGGTGCATTAGTTGTGGTTATTTAAGCGATTCACCTTTGTACTCAGTTATTAGTAGCAGCGCAGCCTTTTTTATATACAGGGCTATATTTTTGTCTTTATATCCTTTTTCTTCCTTTTCTTTCCCTCTCCCCCACCTTATGATCTAAGCTCTCAGATCTGATCTGTACACATATAACTAACATTTAATATTCATAGGTGGTATAGATTTCTCAAATACCTCCAAAAGAAATTGATGTATTACTTTCCACCTTTATTTTAGGTCTCGTGTACCTGATTATTACTGTTTGAAAATTTCATGTTAAATATTTATATAAAATCTAATGTATAACAATGAGCTTACTTTATATCTCCTTATAAACGTACTTATTATATCTTTATATTACTATATGTTCAATAAACCTTTTTAACAAGGAAATTTAGTGTTTGTAGTCGTTCCTTGTAATTGAGGTCCTCGGGTCCCCTTATTGATTTTGTTGCCCTTCTCTGGACTCTCTTCAGTTCCAGCACATCCTTCCTGAGGATTGGTGACCAGAACTCGATGGAATACTCCAGATGTGGCTGAACCAGAGACTTTTAAAGTGGCAGGATTATCGTTTTATCTCTGGAGTAAATCCCCTTTTTAATGCATGTTAATAGTCTGCTAGCTTTGCTTGTTGCTTTGCTTGCTGCGACTTGACATTGTATGCTATTGCTCAGTCTGTCTTCAACTAGGACCCCAGGTCTTTCTTCATCCTGGATTCCCTCAGAGGTTCTCCCCCTAGTGAGTAACCTGTGTTTATATTTTTGGCCCCCAAGTGCATTTTGCAATATTATACCACCTTTGCCATGTAGTTGTCCACTCCATTCATTTATTGATGTCTTCTTGTAAAGTTTCTATATCCTGTGGTGATGTTTTTGCCCTGCTTATTTTTGTGTCATCAGCAAACACTGAGATTGAGCTATTTATACCACCCTCTATATAATTTAAAAGTCCAAATGCTGCCTTTTGTTGTCTTTTGTACTTAATGTGATTGTAGCCGTATTAGTACAAAAAAATTGAGTATTGTCCGTGATACTTTTTTTATTTGCACTAACATACAATTTTTCAGGACAAGCTTTTGGGGTATGTCCCCTTCTTCAAGGTCCAAGCAGTACTGATTCACACATTTTTTAACAGAGTTAAAAAAAAAAAAAACTCACTAACTCTGCTGCTATCTTTATTACCATTGATTTGTATGTGTTTGTTTTTCTTTTTTTTTCTCCTTTCCCTCAGAATTTTTTTTTTTTTTATATTCTGCTAAAAAAATTTGTGAATCAGTACTGCTTGGACCTTCAAGAAGGGGACATACCCCGAAAGCTTGTCCTGAAGAATTGTATGTTAGTGCAAATAAAAAAAGTATCACGGACAGTACTCAATTTTCTGTAGTCCTTTGTAAAATTTTGAACTGAAACAAGCACCAGTGGTGGCCTTTTTGAGTAATCCAACTCTGATAAATGAAGACAAAAAAAAAGCCATCCAAGAGCAGCATACAAATAACTGTTTAATAGAATAATGGTTAAAAACACTCACAGATTGTAGGATGAATACAGGCTCATATAACAAAGGCACTGTATCGATCATCTAATTCTTCATGGACCCACTTGGAGCAGATAAGTAGTCTGGTATTGCAGGGGAAACCAATGACACTGGATGGTGTCCCAGGGCTGCCGCACACAGAGTTGGAGCACATCCGGAACACACGCAGACAACAGATATTTCAGATGAAAGGAGAGGATCGATCAGTGTCTCGTATCTCAAGCAAGGTTATGCGCTCAAAGCCAACTGGTCCTTCTACAGTCCTACTGGGGTATTGGCACTATCGAATTATATATAGCAGCAGGCAGAGGGCAGAAATAACGGCAAGCAGATGTAGATAGATGTAGATAGACAACAAAGCCCAGTAACTCTGCAAGGCAAATTAACAGCCTGCTGCCCATGTCTTAGACAACATAATTAATGCTTTAGAGATAAGGGGCTTATTGTATAAAATTTTCCATCATATAAAAACAAACATGTAAAACTTTGCACAACATATTTGGAGTAATATCTATATGGAAAAGGCATTCTTTTGAAAAGCATTTATAAAAAACATTATTTTTAAAAAAGCATAATTTTTTTTATAAAAAGCACTTATATGTGATTGTATATCTGTAAACATTATACGTATTATTATTAAAAAGGTGCATGGGTATGTGAAAAAGAGGATACTTATATGATATTATTATGAGCATACTTACTGGGTATGGACAGACAGACTTTAAGGGTCCTGATGCGTCAAATAAAAGGAGATGTGTGGAGATACCCTGTGGAGATACATAGAAATGTGTAAGCAGATGTACGTGACTTATTTCCTGCTTTAAGGAACTAAACAAATAGTTGTTATATCCGTTGTTATATAGTTGTCATAATAAGTATATCCGCATTTACAGAAATACACACCCAATCACTTGTGGATAGAGAAACATGCAGAAAGCATGCATATCCATCCACATATCTGCTCAAGTGAGGACAATGTGTGATGTGTGCAATGCGGCTGCCCGTATTTATGCAGGTATGTTAATCACATCATAAGATCGTATATACAGTATCTCTATTTCTTCATTTAAGCCACCTGGGGGGAGGGTGGCTAATGTATAAATCCAGAATTTCTGTCAAGTACTCACCAAGGCCGGAATGCTGAGAGCAGCTTCCCTAGCAACTAGGTGCGCGATACCCCTGAAGGTGGCACAGAGGGTATCAGGCACAGAGAGGCACGGGTTGCCAGCAGGTGTGCAGGCCACGAAGGTATCTTTAGGTGCGTAGAACCCGTGTAGAATGGACTGGTTGCTGGACCAATGAGAAGCCTGGCAGGGGCTCAAACACCTTGACCTGGAAACAGGAACTGGAGAAGGATCCACTGAAGTAGCTGAGGGTAAAACACAGGATTAAGCAAGAACAAGTCCTTTAAACAGGCCGAGGGTCAAACACCAGGTAATCGCAATAGCAAGTCCTTTAAACAGGCCGAGGGTCAAACACCGGATAATCGTAATGGCAAGTCCTGAATCAAGCCGAGGGTCAAACACTGAAGAGAAGATAAGCAGAGGATTCCTTAATCAAGCCGAGGGTCAAACACTGGAGAGAAGATAAGCGTATTTAAACGATCCGGGTCACTATAGACAGGAACAGGTATGCAGAGAGTAAACGGGAACACTGGGAGCTGAGAGGACAAACCAGCAACAAGCACAAGGCATGGCTGCTTTTATATAGGCCCGCCAAGGGGACGTCCCGCTGTGCACGCACGTGTTCGTGTACCCACGTGTGCTAACCCATTCGGGTCATGCGCTCGTACACGCCGATCGTGTACCCATACGTGTTGATGTGCAACTCTACCATGCAGGAGCACAGGGATGCACCGATACTGACAAGCTCTGACTCTGCTAATCCTCTGACAATTTCTCACGCTGACAAAGTCGCCTGAAGTTTTGCATTGGAGGATAGTTTTGAGATGGATTTGATTACCCAGACTGACAGGCAAAAAGAGGATTTTTTATGATTTTTCAAGGAAGTGTTTGGGGACACTGTGTTTATCATTCCCCTCCTCTACTGAACAAACCGTCTGTGTTCCCCAAACCTTTTTCTCAGAGTGCGGATCATACTTCTAACATTGTGGAGGCCCCAGGGACATGAGAGACAATACACTACATACTCTGAAGAGCAGTTGAAAAAAGTCATTGATAATATACTATCTTACCCTGAACAATGACTTTTTTTGTCCATGGTTAACATGTTTGCAAGTTAAACACAGTTTTTATTGCATCAATACATTCCTTTTTTAATGCCATATATATCCCTCGAGTATGTGTGGATGTTTTTTTTTTGCTGGGGGCCCCTCAACCAATCAGATTTACCACACAATTTCGTGCCCAATATAAAAAGATGGAAAAAAAGATTCTCACCAAACACTGGTCTATCCTCCTAGAGGATCCCTTCCTACTACCCTCCCTTACTGAGACACCAAAGTTTCCTATTGTAAAGATTGAAATATTAAGAACAAAATAGCTCCCAGCAAAATAAAAACATCCACACATACTCCAGGGCAATCTATGACTTTTTTTGACCTAAACAGAATGTAGCATTGCAATAAGTCTGGGAGGTCCAAGTCAGAGATGTAATATTTGGTAAAGCATGGAGCCAGTCCAGCATAAAGTAAGAAATAATTATGTGAGATCTCAAAATGAGATCACTAAATGTAGCTAGCTTACCTCCCTGTAAAAGGTAAATTATAGCTTTAATCCCCTTAGCTTCCCAATGCTTAAATGAAGCCCTTATTGAGGAGGAATTGGAGGGCTTACAATGTGATAGGTATGTAAGTAGATTTAGAATCAGTTTGGGGCAGTGCTTCCATGCTCTTAGCGCCACTGCAATATTGAGATGTGTGTGTATACACTGAAGAAATATGGCTGGGAGATGAGGGATAGTGAAAGCGAACTTCACAAGGGAACAGAACCTTGTTCCAGCTGACTCCACAGATTAGAATTAGTGGGGAGTAGGGATGGAATGAACAACCCCCGGTTTGGTTTGCACCAGAAACCTTGAACAGGCAAAAAGTTCTAGCGAACCCTATTAAAGTCCATGGAACATGAACATGAAAAATTAAAAGTCCTAATTTTAAAGGCTTATATGCAAGTTATTGCCATAAAAAAGGGTATGCGGACCCAGGTACTGCCCTAAGGGATATGTATCAATGCAAAAAAAAAGTTTTTAAAACTATCATTTTTTTAGGAGCAATGATTTTAATAATGCTTAAAGTGAAACAATAAAAATGAAATATTCATTTAAATACCGTGCCGGGGGGTCCCCTTAGTCTGCTTGTAAAATGGTGCATACGTGCGATGTGTAGAACACGCCACAGCAATAATGACCTTTCTAAAGGAAAAATTGTAATTTAAACTTGCTCGCGCTGTAATGTATTGGCAATATAGATGAAAAATCTAAGAAAAAAATGGCGTGGGGTCCCCCCAGTCCATACCAGGCTTGCTTGCCAAAATTAAAAAAAAAAAAAATTTGCTGTGGGCTCCTAACCCCAAAATCCATACCAGACCTTTATCCGAGCATACAGCCTGGCAGGTCAGGATAGAGGGGAATGAGCAAGTGAATGTCTAATGTCACATGACGTCAGAAGGGGTGGGTCACTCAGTTACGTCACCGGGTGGCCCCACCCTTGCCTATATAACAGCTGTCAAAGCCAAGAGACAGCAGTCCCTGGGAGGCCTCCCATCGAGGCAGAGCTTTTTTTTCTATTTTCCGGGTCCATCGGGCAGCGTGATTAAAGATGGATGTACATCGTGGGACACTTTGTTTTCTTTTTTAATCACTTCCCTACCCGCCCATAGACATATGACATCCGCAGATGGGATCTCCCATCTTGGGCGGTCGTCATATGATGTCCTCGGCTTCCCGGCAGTATTGGGGGCACACATGTGCCTCCACATCACTGAGGAGCTGATGCGCATGCCGGCGGCCGCGATGACTGATGGGCATTCGCAATCACTCATTACAGAGAAATGTGTGTTTGTAAACACACAGATCCACGTCCTGTCAGGGGAGAGGACTCAGGGACTCACTGTCTCACCTCTGGGCCTGCTCCTGCAGAGCTGAAAGATTTTCTGCTCCGGTGTGGCTCCTGTCAACTAGATAGGCAAGCTGCAGCATTGCATGACATCTTTTAGCCTGATTTATTGAATAGGCCCTTAAACACTGAAGGGGTACTGGTGGTTATTAGGACAATTTAGCAGAAGAGGGCATTGAGAAGGAGGAGGGAGCGGAGCTGACGGATTTCACATCACCACTAACTGTATAGAGACATGGTGGCAAAATTGAGCCCTTTCCTGCATCCTTCCTAGTTGTAAGCAGAGTTATCCAGTGTGCTGTGAACAAAATATATCATCCCTGACCATGCTTCCTGGACCATGTCAGCAGTAATGTGGACCTTGCTGCTGTCTGCCTTGCCCAAGGATACCAAAACACTGCCTTCCATGTAATGGTACAGAGCTGGAATGGCCTTACGTGCAAGGAAATAGCAACTGGGAACCTGCCATTGTGGTACAGCACATTCTGCAAAATTCATGAAAAAGGGCAGAATCCACTAGAGGGAAAGGCAGGAGTTGTAAAGCCAGAAACTTGGTCAAGCTGGAATTTAAATTCTGGGCATATGTATGGCAGGGAGTGTTTTTTTTTTATTTTGTGCTGCAGCACCTAGGGCAGAGAAATTTGCATGCTATACTCTGCAGCTGGTGGTGTGCTGCTGGCAGACTTGTTGCAAGGACCTGTGACACCCTTTGCTATTCCATCATCCTCGTCAGTGAAGGCTGCTGAGAGGTCATGAGATATAGCGGGGTAGAGATGAAAGTTGAGGAGTGAGAAGAAGTGTATCCCTTTTGTGTGGTATTCAGGTGCTCTCGCTAATGGGCTGAGTGGTGGGAGGTTAAATGCCTTTTCAAGCACAATGTACCCAAATGGCTAGTGTTTTTGCAACACTTGAGTTGCTTGTGGCAGTGATTGCAAATTGCAACAGTGCACATGTGCTAAAAAGGCCCACACAGCTGAGCTCTGGGACCTCTTCCTTTGTCAAGAGCCCTTCCGAATTTAGTACAACCCCCATACCAGTTTGTGGCGAGGCCACGGGACAATTATAACCTCGATTGAGTGTTTTGTTTTTTTAAGGGATCCAAGGCTTGCTATGTTTGGGTTTGCCGAGCGGGGACAGTTGACTAAAGTTTTTTGTGGATTTTCTCCAGCATTTTTTACTACCTTTGGCTGTATTTTTGCATTCTTTTTAATGTTATTTTTTTTATTGACTTAACTTCTCTCTTACTATTAGTCTCTCACATTCTTGTATATGTTTTGGGTGGCATGGCCTGCAATGTTTCCTTTATGCTCTGCGTCCTTACTGTAGTTGTTGTATACTGATTTATTTAACATGTCTAAGCCATTAAAGATAATATCTTGGAATACTAGAGGTTTAAATTCACCCCAAAAGCGGTCCCTGTTCTTTTCTGTCTTGAAAAAATATAACCCCCATATAATTTGCCTTAAGTGCATTTCATGTCCGGCTCCATGCTACCTACATGACCTACTCTAGAGGGGTCTCTATACTATTAGCTAACTCTCCTCCAACTGAGATTTTACAGCTCAAGACTGACCCTGATGGGAGATTTGTTATACTTACAATACTAATTATTTCTGTGACATTCACATTGGTAAATGTTTATAATCCTCCCCCATTCTCCCCAGACCTACTCTCGAAACTGTCCCTTTTGTTCTGTCTATAGGGCCCCCTGCTTTACAAATGGGGCTTTAATGCTGTTTTGAACCCAGCTGTGGAGGGTGGGGGTAGATCCTTCACTTCATTTACTGATTGGGTGCAGGTATACGGCCTCACTGAGATATGGCGATGGAAGCATCCGGATGTCTGCCAGTAGTCCTGCCATTCTGATGCCTTCCACACTATGTCTTGTATAGACCTGACGTTTGCCTCAGAGGTTACACTTCCGTTGTTTAAAATGTGTCTTGCTTGCCTAGAGGTGTATCAGACCATGCACCACTTTCTGTGGATCTCCTCCTCCTGGGCTCGGGTCCCACTGTTTGGCACCTGAATTACCAGTGGTTGGAGGATGAGGTGGTACAGGGGGGATGCAAACAGTGGCCCTACCTCTTTTAAGTACTACAGCTTTACGGCTTTGGCCCCAGCATTATAGGATGTATAAGACTCCTTTATACCTCACCACTGGCCCATATATGATGTTATTCTCATGTTAATGATGCCTTCCCAATAACCAGGGGCATTAGGCAGGGGTGTCCATTGTCGCCCCTCCTATTTGCTTTGGCTATGAAGCCTCTGGCTGTGCACATCCATCGTTCCCCTTTAATTAAAGCCCCCCCCTGTTGGCAACATAGAAGAGCGTGTTTTAATTTCCACAGATGACACCTTGGTGTATCTGGCTGACACTCATAACTCCTTAAAAACTCTGTTGTCCGAAATTAACACCTTTGGCGACTACTCTGGCTTCTGTATGAACTGAGACAAATCTAATCTTTTCCCTTCAAGCTGTGATACCTAGGGTTTACCCAGTCTCCAGACTACAAATTGTACCTTCCTTTAGATATCTGGGTGTTATAGTTTAATTACCTTTTATCTTCATATATTAATAATATTTTGTGCCCTTGTTAACCCAGTTGCAAACACTAAGACTAAGCAATGGATGGATCTACCCCTGGAACTTATGGTAAGAGCCAATGTTCTTAAGATGATTTATCTACCCAAGCTATTATACATTATGGCCAATTCCCCCTGCAAAATTCCCAAATCCATTTTTAAGCATATTGATATAATCAGCACAGTGTTCCTATGGAACGGCTGTCCTCTTAGGGTGGCACTAGAAACGCTACGGCTCAATACACATCTGGCAGGTTTAACATTTCCTAACTCTTATTTATACTGCCTGACATCCCAATTGGCATCCCACTTGTACCACTACAGAGGGGGCTGTCGCCTCCTCCTTAGAAACCCTCCACAATATTATATTTAGGGGTCATGTCCCAGCTCACCCAGGCATGTCATTGTTATGCACCTCTCTCTGCTTATTTCAATCAGTCATTACGAAGATCTCCAAAGACTCATGGTCGATGTCCCCCAACAACCCCTTGTGGTTCAACCTTAACTTGCAGGAACTAAACTTTTTGCCTGATCCACAGAGATGGTATTCTAGGGGGGATTAAATATTTCTGCCGTTTATACACTGCACAAGGTTTTAAGTCCTTTTACCTACCATGCACTTACCTATTTTTTTTTTTTTTTATTCCTCTGTTTATTACTTTTTTTTCATTATAATTACAAATCATAACACTTACACAAGATACAAAGAGAAATCTATTCAAAAACAAGTTACACATGTCCAAAAAAAAACCCCACAACATCCCCTTCATGGGCCCCACATATCATATACCTGATACACACACCAATATATATATATTTAATTTTACCTTTGTTTATTTTTTATAACTTAATCCCCTGTATACTGATTATCTTTATCCTTTCTCTATCTATTTACCCTTAAGCTTCCATCTAGTCCTATAGATATACTTTTGGGTCAAGTTGTATCTGGGTTTGATATGCATGGTTAATGGTTTATACCATATTTTGCCAATACCTGGACAATTTGGGGCATTTCCAAAGCATATGCATTAAGTCTGCAGATGCTCTTTGACATCTTGGACAGATGTCAAAAGACAGCTCTTTTGACATTCTGACGTGTCCCGTCTCTCCCATTGATACAGTTTAACTGGTTTCCTATAAGCTCTATGGACTATAAATAATTGGGTTAAACATTGCTGAGGTGATATAGATAGACTGTACATTTTCCAAAATACTCCACCATGTTTCATCTGTCATTGTTCCAAGATCTTTTTCCCATCCCCTTCTAGATAATCAGCCATTTGCCTTCTGAGATTATTCAATCAGGTGGATATAAAGAGTGGAGATAAGGTCACTGTACCTTTTAGAAGATGATCTTGAGTGGCATATTTTGTATTCTAACTTTATTATCTTTAAACTGAGTCTGTAAAGTGTGGCGTAGTTGTAAATATTGAAGAAAAACCTGAGAGGGCAGTGAATAACTTATCTGCAATTCTTGAAATGTTTTTAACAAATTATCTGTATACAACCATTCCCCCCCCCCCCCATTTTCACTGCAGCTGTGGGATGTCTATATAGAACCTGAAACCATTTTATAAATACCATTGGAAAGCCCATTCTACGGAGTACCTCCCATAAAAATGGCCATTCAAGAGTATCAAAAGCCTTCTCTATATCTAAAGAGGCAACAACCCTAAATCCTACATTAAAATGTGAAGCATGAATATTAGTAAACAATCTCTGCAAATTCACATCAGCGGCCCTACCAGCCATTAACCCCATCTGGTCTGGATCAATAATGTTGGGCATTATCGGTTGTAGTCGTTTGGAGATAAGTTTTGTCAAAATCTTACAGTCCACATTCAAAAGAGCAATAGGCCTATATGAGGCACAGGATGACGGATCTTTTGGGGGCTTATAAATTAAGACTATATGGGCATGACTCATTGAATCCTGCAAAGCACCCTCTTTCAAACACTTAGAATAAAGGGAAGCCAGTACGGGAGCAAAGAGATCTCCATGGGCTCTATAGAATTCAATGGAAAGGCTGTCCCATCCCGGTGATTTCCCCAAGGGAAATGAACCAATAACCGAAAGGACCTCCTCCGATGTTATAGGGCATACTAACATCAACTAAATCCAGTCAAGCCGTCAATTCCGTTGGCTGGAAATCTGGTGAGAACTGGAATATGTATAATGTCTGATAAAAGTGCCGAAAGGTCTCCATGATTTTAAACTGTGTAGAAGCCATATCTCCTGAGGGGGTACGTATTTCCGAAATCGGAATACTAGGTTGTTCATGTTTAGCCATCATGGCTAAAAAACAACTGTTACAATCCCCCTGCTCAAAGGATTTTAGTTTATTTTTATATAGATCTATCCTCGTAGCCTCAGCCATATGCAAATGCAAGGCCCGTTTACCATAAAGAAAAACAAGTTGGCCTCTGATGGATCCGCCACATATTGGGCTGTTTTTCTCATCCACCGTGGCCTGCATAGTATCACTATTTACTCGTTGTGCCCTGCTTACCACCTCAATGGCATATATATATATACTGTCCTCTGGTATAGGCCTTAAAGGCATACCATATTATTACTGAAGTGGTAGACCCCGCATTAAATTCCCAGTACTCTGCTAAAAGGGACTGAATTTTATTAGCCGCATCTGGATGTAATATCCAGTGTGTTCCTATTCTCCACTGAGCTGCATCCCGAAAGTGATGAAGACAAAGTGTAAGCATTAGCGGGGCACGATCAGCTAACCCACTAGGCAAATATTTAACATTTGTCATGTCTGCTAATATATCCGAATTGACAAAGACTAGATCTATATTGGAAGCAGTCTTCTAAGAAGTTGAAAAACAGGAATATGATCTATTTTTGAGGTTGTGTAATGAAAGATCACTGATCGGTACCACATCCCTTAAAGAGAAAGATCAATCAAGAAGAGAGTGGGACTTTACAGGTACCAAAAAAGTATGCAATATAATTACATTTTTTTACAAAATTATACATTTTATTGACAAAGCTTTTTTTTAAATTACCATGAAAGGTTCAAACAAAACATATCACTTAGATATCATGTGAAACCACTTCTTGCTCTACCTGTTTCACTCAAATAGCTTCCCCAGGAGCTTCTAAAAGTGTTGCATGAAGTTTTTTAAATACTACAAAAGAAACAACAATCATAAAAGATTGTTTGACAATTGTTATAATAATAAATCATATAATTACATACCATGATATAAAAAAATCATATATGAATGTTTTACAGAATATAATTTGATGACAAACTGAAAATGCATGCTTATAGTTGACTGAATATAGAATGGTGGTTCCTAGATGAAAGCCCAGATTCCAGGCAGGAGCATGTGAACAACCATAGAGAGAGAACAAATTCTGAAAAATGAGATTGTAAAATTGTATTGAGCCTGTTGATCCTGATTAATCAGATCAAGATCAAAGGAGGCTACAATTACTACAGAAAGGACAGCAAATAAAAGAAGGATTTACCTTAAATCTACTTGTGAATAGGGATGAGCCGAACACCCCCCTGTTCGGTTTGCACCAGAACATGCGAACAGGCAAAACATTTGTTCGAACACGCGAACACCGTTAAAGTATGTGACTCGAACATGAATAATTAAAAGTGCTAATTTTAAAGGCTTATATGCAAGTTATTGTCATAAAAAGTGTTTGGGGACCCGGGTCCTGCCCCAGGGGATATGGATCAATGCAAAAAAAAGTTTTAAAAATGGCTGTTTTTTCAGGAGCAGAGATTTTAATAATGCTTAAAGTGAATCAATAAAAGTGTAATATTCCTTTAAATTTCGTACCTGGGGGGTGTCTATAGTATGCATGTAAAGGCTCGCATATTTCCCGTGTTTAGAACAGTCTGACAGCAAAATGACATTTCAAAGGAAAAAAAGTCATTTAAAACTACTCACGGCTATTAATGAATTGTCAGTCCGACAATACACATAAAAGTTAATTGAAAGAAACGGCATGGGATTTCCCCACAGGGGAACCCTGAACCAAAATTTAAAAAAAATGGCGTTGGGGTCCCCCTAAATTCCATACCAGGCCCTTCAGGTCTGGTATGGGTATTAAGGGGAACCCCGCACCAAAATAAAAAAAAAATGCTTGGGGGTCCCCCTCAAAATCTATACCAGACCCTTCAGGTCTGGTATGGATTTTAAGGGGAACCCCATGCCAAAATGTAAAAAAAAATGGCGTGGGGTCCCCCAAAAATCCATGCCAGACCCTTATCCGAGCACGCAACCTGGCAGGCAGCAGGAAAAGAGGGGGGACGAGAAAGCGCACCCCCTCCTGAACCGTAACAGGCCATGTGCCCTCAAAATTGGGAGGGTGCTTTGGGGTCCCCCCAAACAGTTTTTGACAATTCCTTTATTTAAATGCTTCTTCTTTCCATCTTCTTTCTTCTATCTTCTATCTTCCTTCGGTTTCTTCCTCCGATCCTCTGCTTCTTGCTCCGGTGTTCTCATCCGGCATCTTCCTCCGTGGTGTCTTCTTCCCTTCTTCATTCTCGGGCCGCTCCACATCCATGATGGGAGGCTCCCGCTGTGTGACGCTTCTCGTATTCTGACGGTTCTTAAATAACGGAGGGCAAAGCCACCCAGTGACCCTGCCCCATCTGACATCATGGGGAAAGCCACAGGGAAGTCCCCGTCATGTCCCCGTGCATCAGAAGGGGGTATGGTCACCAGGTGGGGAAATAACTGTTGCAGCAATTATGTCTGATTCTAGCTTACTTAATGTCACTGAACGAGTCTGAAGCTAAGACATCTACCCCAAGCCATAAAATATTAAATAAAAAATGAATGAAAAATGAATGAATAAAAAAGTGTTCCTTATCCCAAGAGATAACGACAGTATTTAAAGCCCTATTACCAGTGACCCTATCACTATCACTGCCAATTTAAATGTTTGAGATAAGCAAGGGAGGAAAAAAAAGGAAGAATCTGAATCTGGATCAAAAACATATCACATCAATAGCCAGAGGAATTGTCTTTACACAGAACTCAAGATCCACTTAGATATCCAGCCATGTATGCAGCTGAGGAGTCCCAAACCAACTACAGGTATAATGGGTTGCAGTTACAGTACAGTACAACACTCCTGTAGATTTGGTTTGGTTATAATGTGATCGGGCTCAGTCAGAGAAAAAAAATACAATTTTTTTCCATAGACATACCTCAGGGTGTAGCACGGTGACAACTGCTCACACCACTGGGTCAAGAACTGAAGCTCAGCCGTTCATCCACAAAAGGATATATGGTCAGTCCCTTCCAATTTCTTTTAATGTGTATGTCCTTATAAGACCACAAATGGTTACCAGCAACTGATGGACCAGTAGGCAAACAAGCAGCCAACAGACATACAAGCTCAGGGTAATGCAGGATACCAGCTGAGCACCTCAGGAGCCAGAAACCAGGAACCAGCATCAAAGGACACAGCAGGCTAGTGCAGATAAATGCAAATTAATATTGCCTTTATAACTGGCAAAGAAGCCGGGCCGGGCTAGGATCAAGGGACCGAGCAGGAGGCCAGGTAAAATAGAATGCAGGATGGCAGCCCCTCTCCACTCACCACGCTCCGCGCTCCACACTGAAGCCAAGTCACGATGTAATCTTCCAACACTTCCCGGTCCTCTGTCCTCCAATCCGTCCTCGGCTGAGTCAGCTGAAACTGCAACCAGGAGCCTCGGCTCGGCTATCTCCGGTCACCAGAGCAAGCATCACAGGAGCATATTAGGATAACAGGTGCTCTCTCCCAGACGTCCGCTCAGAAACTCATTGAGTCACACCCTCCACCATTGCAGGTGTATACACTTTTGCATAACTTTATTTATTCTGGTAGCCAAAACCCTTGCCAGAATCTTAACATCAGAATTTAACAAAGAAATTGCATGGTAGGATTCTGGCAATGAGTGATCTTTATCTGGCTTGGGCAATACTATAATATAAGCATCATTCATAGACTCCAGAAGTTTAAACAAAGCATGTGCGTGATTTAGCACTTTCAACAATTCTGGCAATAATATATCTCCATAAGTTTTATACATTTCTGATGGTAAACCATCAGTACTGGGAGCTTTCCCGTTGGGGCATTCTGAGACTGCCCTGGTTAATTTCTCTAATTTTAGAGGTGCATCAAGACACTCTCATTCCCCCTCAGATATATGTGGTATCCCCAGAGGGTTCAAGAAGTTTCTTGTAAATGATAAATGATCTTGCTTTGGTATAAATCTCTATAAAATGTGGTAAAAGAGGATAAAATATCCTCTTGATTAAAGGAAATATTTCCTATTGATATAAGTATATGAGGAATATAATTAGACTGAGCCTGAGATTTGGCAATTACTGCTAACATTTTTCCACTTCTCTCTCCCTCCACAAAATACCTACTCTTTGTAAAAAAATGGGCTCTTTCAGCTTTTTCCATAGCTGTTCTTTTATATAAGAGTTGTATATCCTTCCAAATAGATTGGCTCGTAGGTGTAGAATTCTGAACATATTGAAATTCTTTTTGTTGTACCTCTGCTACTAGAAGGGTCTCCCATTCCTTATTAGTTTTTTTTATTCTACTTATAGCTTGGATCCATAACCCTCTCAAAAAGACCTTCATAGTATCCCATACCCACTGTAGAGTTGCCGACTCCACATTATTGAAAAAGAAATCCGTTAATGGCTGTCTTATAATTTCACCCTGCTTTAATTCCTGTAGTCACAAAACATTCATACGCCAGTTACCTTTTTTGTGTAGTTTAGTTTTTTTTATAGTCAACAAAACTGGTGAATGGTCCGAAATCCCTCTTGCTAGACACTGTATGTTTGATACCAATGGAGGAGGTAAATCTGTGCCCAGGACTAGATCAATCCTGGATAAAGTTCCATAAGTAGAGGAACAGCATGAAAAAGCATAGGTTCTAGGGTTACAAAAACGCCACATGTCATACAATCCTGTTTCCCACAAGTGCCTAGCAAAAGGGGTTTCTGACCTAGGACCCAACGATCCATACTCGCATCACAAACATTGTTAAAGTCCCCGATTATCATTATCGGGATACCAGGATGTTCAGCCAGCAATATGCTAATCCTCCGTAATATCTGAGTTATATGGCGGTGGGATATACACTGATCCTATTATTAATACTGTAGAAAACAAGTGCATACCAATAGGACATATCTGCCCTGAGAATCAATCAATGTTTGCCTACAGTAAAATTGTATCCGTGAAGATATTAATACACTAACACCTCTAGAAAATGTAGAATATACCAAATGATATTGAATAGGAAACCTTAAATTCTGTAATAGAGAGATACTGAGTAAGATTTGTTTCCTGCAGGCAGACGATTAACAAGTTACAGTATATTGCTCCACAGTAGCAAAAATGGCCCTTTTTTGGATCTTTCAGTCTTCTAACATTGCAAGATGTTAATGCTATCTCATTACCATTATCTCCATCTATTATATCCATAGCCATCAGAAAGGGAAAGAAAAAACACACACACACACACATTATAAACATAGCTGTTCCATTATACTTTCTCTAAAGGGATGGAGAGCCAATCTCAGCCACAGGATAAACCATCACAATATTGACATCATAATATTTATATATGGGGCCACAAAAGAAAAAAAAAACCTCACAAACACCCCACAACACCCTCCACCTCAAAACACAGATATCTTTATAAAACATTTTTCCCCAAGGAAAAAAACAGGGGGCAAAAAAGGAAAAAATATATTCTGGCCCAGAAAGTAAACATACATTCAGTTGAAAAAAACACTCTTCCCCTGTCTTTAGCTTATAATGATAGGGACAAAGTAAGTAAAAAAACAAAACAAAATGGTAATATCTCATCAACTGTGTATATTATTGTGGCTAGAAGACAATTGTTGCAAATTTTTATCTTGCCATATTGTAGCCATATTAGAATTATCAAAAAAAATTGTCTCATCCTTCACCACGATCCATATGATATTTGGAGCCTGCGGAGTCACTTTTTAACTTTTAACTTTACTACATATTGTGCCCTCATTATTTGTACTTCAATTAAATAGTCCGGATAAAAGGAGAATTTTGAGCCATTAACATTTATATTACTCTTTATGTGAGCCAGGGCCAGAATTTTATCTCTGTCCCTGAAATGTAACATTTTTACAATGAATGGACGTGGGAGTTTTCTGGGGGCAGGGGGTCTTGATGGTATCCTGTGTGCACGTTCAACAGAAAATTTTTTTTTTTATCAAAAATCTCCAACAGTCATTGTTCCATAAATTTCATGGGATTTCTCCCTTCCATCTGCTCTGGTAGGCCTAATATCCTCACGTTATTTCTACTGAGCCTATTTTCTAAATGATCAAAATTGTAATGATGTTTAGACTGTAGTCCCACCGCCTTAAGATCACGCTGCATAAAAGCCAAGATATCCTTAACCACTTCAGCCCTGGAAGATTTGGCTGCTTAATGACCAGAGCACTTTTTGCGATACAGCACTGCGTCGCTTTAACCGACAATTGCGCGGTCGTGCGCCGCTGTACCCAAAAACAAAATTGACATCCTTTTTTTCCCACAAATAGAGCTTTCTTTTGGTGGCATTTGATCATCTCTGCTGGTTTTAATTTTTTGCGCTATAAACAAAAAAAGAGCGACAATTTTGAAAAAAAACACATACACATACACATACTTTTTGCTATAATAAATATCCCCAATTTTTTTTATTTTAAAAAAGCACATTTTTTTCTCAGTTTAGGCCAATATGTATTCTTCTACATATTTTTGGTAATAAAAATTGCAATAAGCGTATATTGATTGGTTTGCGCATAAGTTATAGTGTCTACAAAATAGGGGATCGATTTATGGCATTTTTATTTTTTTATATTTTTTTCTATTAGTAATGGTGGTGATCTGCGATTTTTATCATGACTAAGACATTATGGCAGACACATCGGACCCTTTTGACACATTTTTGGGACGATTGACAATTATACAGCAATCAGTGCTATAAAAATGCACTGATTACTGTATAAATGTCACTGGCAGGAAAGGAATTAACACTAGGGGACAATCAAGGGGTTAACTGTGTTCCCTGACTGTGTGTTCTAACTGTACGGGGAGGGGACTGACTATAGGGGATGACAGATCGTGGTTCCTAGCTATTAGGAACTCACAATCTGCATCTCCTCTCAGAACAGAACAGGGATTTGTGTGTTTACACACACACGTCTCTGTTCTGACTCTCGTGCCCGCAATCACTCATGGCCAGTAGGGATGAGCTTCATGTTCGAGTCGAACCCATGTTCGACTCGAACATCGGCTGTTCGGTCGTTCGCCGAATTGCGAACGATATGGGCCGTTCGCGCCAAATTCGTGTGGCGCTTCACGGCCTATAATTCACTGCGCCATCGCAGTGCATTGCTTGCTGATGATTGGCCAAGCATGCACTATGACCCGCATGCTTGGCAAATCACAGCGCCGCCTTAACAGAGAGCCGTAATTGGCCAAAGCCAAGGAGGCTTTGGCCAATTATGGCTCAGGGGATTTAGTACACGCCCCACACTATATAAGGCTGCCTGCACGGCGGCCCTGTGCAGTGTGTTCCGGTGTGCTGAGAAATAGAGAGAGAGAGAGACAGTGTCATTTCATTTGAGTTAGCTAGATTAGGCAGGACAGTCAGTCAGTTAGCTGCACTTAAAGTGTATTGTGTATATATATGCATCCCAGGTGTTGCATATATATATATATACACTGTATTCAGTTTAGCTAGATCCGTTCCTGTTATCTTCTAGACTATTTACATTTAGTGCAGTGCGTCCTGCTCACAGTGCTCAGCTAGATCCGTTCCTGTTATCTTCCTACTGACAGGCAGGCTTGTCTTGTTACAGTATTTGAAGAAAATTACTGGTGTTCTTTTGATCCTATTAGTACCACAGTCAGGCAGCTAGACTATTTACATTTAGTGCAGTGCGTCCTGCTCACAGTGTTCAGCTAGATCTGTTCCTGTTATCTTCCTACTGACAGGCAGGCTTGTCTTGTTACAGTATATAAAGCTACCTGAAGAAAATTACTGGTGTTCTTTTGATCCTATTAGTACCACAGTCAGGCAGCTAGACTATTTACATTTAGTGCAGTGCGTCCTGCTCACAGTGTTCAGCTAGATCTGTTCCTGTTATCTTCTTACTGACAGGCAGGCTTGTCTTGTTACAGTATTTTGAAGAAAATTACTGGTGTTCTTTTGATCCTTTTAGAACCACAGTCAGGCAGCTAGATTATTTACATTTAGTGCAGTGCGTCCTGCTCACAGTGTTCAGCTAGATCCGTTCCTGTTATTTTCCTACTGACAGGCAGGCTTGTCTTGTTACAGTATATAAAGCTACCTGAAGAAAATTGCTGGTGTTCTTTTGATCCTATTAGTACCACAGTCAGGCAGCTAGACTATTTACAGTTAGTGGAGTGCGTCCTGCTCACAGTGTTCAGCTAGATCCGTTCCTGTTATCTTCCTACTGACAGGCAGGCTTGTCTTGTTACAGTATATAAAGCTACCTGAAGAAAATTACTGGTGTTCTTTTGATCCTATTAGTACCACAGTCAGGTAGCTAGACTATTTACATTTAGTGCAGTGCGTCCTGCTCACAGTGTTCAGCTAGATCCATTCCTGTTATCTTCCTACTGACAGGCAGGCCTGTCTTGTTACAGTATATAAAGCTACCTGAAGAAAATGACTGGTGTTCTTTTGATCCTATTAGTACCACAGTCAGGCAGCTAGACTATTTACATTTAGTGCAGTGCGTCCTGCTCACAGTGTTCAGTTAGATCCGTTCCTGTTATCTTCCTACTGACAGGCAGGCTTGTCTTGTTACAGTATATAAAGCTACCTGAAGAAAATTACTGGTGTTCTTTTGATCCTATTAGTACCACAGTCAGGCAGCTAGACTATTTACATTTAGTGCAGTGCGCCCTGCTCACAGTGTTCTGCTAAACCTACAAGTTAGTGGGATGCGTCCTGCTCACAGTGTTCAGCTAAACCTACAAGTTAGTGGGGTGCGTCCACCTCACAGTGTTCAGCTAAACCTACAAGCTAGTGGGGTGCGTCCTGCTCACAGTGTTCAGCTAGATCCGTTTCTGTTATCTTCTTACTGACAGGCAGGCTTGTCTTGTTACAGTAAATACAGCTACCTGAAGAAAATTGCTGGTGTTCTTTTGATCCTATTAGTACCACAGTCAGGCAGCTAGACTATTTACAGTTAGTGCAGTGCGTCCTGCTCACAGTGTTCAGCTAAACCTACAAGTTAGTGGGGTGCGTCCACCTCACAGTGTTCAGCTAAAGCTACCTGTAGAAGGTTGGTGGTGTTCTCATACTACAGGCAGGCAGTTGATTTTGCTAGCTGCAGTATCAGTACATATATATATATATATATATATATATATATATATATATATATATATATTCCAGCTTAGTGCAGCTACAGGCCATTAGTATGTCTGGAAGGCCAAGAAGGAGAGGCAGACAGTCACAAGCCAATAAGAGAGGGCAAGTAGGCTCTGTGTCTAGTGCTGGTCGTGGAGACGGTGCATCCTCATCAGCACGTGGCCATGGGACACGCTTGGCCTTTTTTTTGGCAGCTGGCCATGTTGAGCCGCAACATGCAGAAGACTTGGTCGAGTGGATGACCAAGCCGTCCTCATCCTCCTCATCCTCTCTCACTCATGCCCAGGGTACTTTGTCTGGCAAAGCAGCGGCCTCTTCCCTCGGCTCAATGTCATCAGTGACTCCTTCCCTAACCCCACCATGTCCTCCTGAGGAGTCCCTCGAACTGTTTGACCACAGTGTTGGGTACATGCTCCAGGAGGATGCCCAGCGTTTGGAAGGCTCTGATGATGATACTGAGTTCGATGAAGGCAGTAACGTGAGCACGGACAGAGGGGGTGCCCAAG
Source organism: Lithobates clamitans (assembly GCA_037952925.1). Taxonomy (NCBI): domain Eukaryota; kingdom Metazoa; phylum Chordata; class Amphibia; order Anura; family Ranidae; genus Lithobates; species Lithobates clamitans. The sequence continues at coordinate 2,483,736 of JBBGZY010000025.1, read as the reverse complement.
AAGGACAGCAATCTGGCAGTCATGCTCCCCCTGCTGCAGCATACTGCCAGGTTTGCTCCAGTGATGAGGAGGGAGGGGATAATGAGGTCACTGACTCAACGTGGGTGCCTGATGGGAGAGAGGAGGAGGAGGAGGAGGAGGCGGCACATCACCAACGAGGCAGGATGCCCTCCAGGGGCCAGCCTAAGGGCAGCACATTGACTGCATCACACCCCAAAGCTCCACATGTGCAGGGCGCTGCAGTCTCTGCGCGTTATTCAAAAAGTTCTCTGTTGTGGGCCTTTTTTGAGACGAGTGCATCAGATCGCACCACTGCTATTTGCAACATATGTCTCAAGCGTATCTCACGTGGCCAAAACATCTCCCGCTTGGGTACCACATGCTTGACCAGACATATGTTGACCTGCCATGCAGTTCGTTGGCAAGCATATCTAAAAGACCCACACCAAAGAACAAAGAGGACCTCTCCTTGCTCCTCATCAGCTGATATTTCCAACCCCACTAGACCTTCAGTCCTCTCTGAGACCTGCACTGAGAGGAATGAAGGTGTAGAATTAGGTGTGTCACAGCCAAGTACTTGTGGGCAATCTGCTTTTGGTACACCGACGTCAGATTGTACCAGGCAAATTTCCCTGCCCCAGCTGCTGCACCGCCGAAAGAAATTTGCTCCCAGCCATCCACATGCCCAGCGGTTGAATGCTAGCTTGGCAAAATTGCTAGCACTTCAACTGCTGCCTTTTCAGTTGGTAGACTCTGTCCCCTTCCGTGAGTTTGTGGAATGTGCGGTTCCTCAGTGGCAGGTACCCAAACGCCACTTTTTCTCACGGAAGGCGATTCCGGCTCTCTACCGGCATGTGGAAGGCAATGTCCATGCCTCGCTGGACAGGGCGGTCAGCGGTAAGGTGCATATTACCGCTGACTCATGGTCCAGCAGGCATGGACAGGGACGTTACCTAAGTTTCACGGCACATTGGGTGACTCTGCTGGCAGCTGGGAAGGATGCAGGACAAGGTGCAGTAGTGTTGGAGGTTGTTCCACCACCATGCCTCCAAAATGCTAATGATTGTGACACACCTCTCTCCTCCACCCCCTCCTCGTCTTCTTCCTCCATGGCCTCTTCCTCGGAACCAGCGGTGCTCCGTAGTCTTTTAAGGGGCTACGCAAGTCAAAAGATGCCATGCAGTGCTTGAGCTGGTGTGCTTGGGGGACAGGAGCCACACTGGGGCAGAGGTTCTGTCAGCTCTGCAGGGGCAGGTTCAGAGGTGGTTGACGCCTCGCCAACTTAAGGCAGGAATGGTGGTTTGCGACAATGGCACCAACCTCCTCTCTGCCCTCCGACAGGGACAAATGACCCATGTGCCCTGTTTGGCTCACGTCCCTAACTTGGTGGTGAAACGGTTCTTGGGAAGGTACCCGGGCTTACAGGATGTCCTGAGGCAGGCCAGGAAAGTCTTTGTGCATTTCCGTCGGTCATATAATGCCAGTGCTTGGCTGACGGACCTCCAAAAGGAGTTTAACCTGCCCAAGAACCGCCTAATCTGTGACATGCCCACCAGGTGGAACTCAACGTTGGCCATGCTGCAGCGGCTGCACACACAGCAGAGGGCCATCAATGAGTACCTGTGCGACTATGGCACCAGGACAGGGTCAGGGGAGCTTGTTTTTTTATCCCCACGCCAGTGGGCCTTGATCAGGGATGCATGCACTGTCCTGTCACCATTTGAGGAGGCCACGAGGATGGTGAGCAGTGACAGTGCATGCATCAGTGACACTGTCCCCCTTGTCCACCTGTTGGAGCACACGCTGCATGGAATAATGGACAGGGCACTTGAGGCAGAACAGAGGCAGTCAGAGGAGGACTTCCTTAGCTCTCAAGGCCCCCTTTATCCAGACAGTGTTCCTGCGTGCCCGCCGATCACACAGGATGAGGAGGAGGAGGAGGAGGAGGAGGAGGAAGATTGTGTCAGTATGGAGGTGGAGCCTGGCACTCAGCATCAGCAGCAGTCTTTAAGGGATCAGTCCCAAGAAACACATGGACTTGTACGTGGCTGGGAGGAGGTGGCTGCGGACCATGTCATCCTTAGTGACCCAGAGGACACCGGACCGAATGCCTCAGCAAACCTACGCTGCATGGCCTCCCTGATCCTGCAAAGCCTGCGGAAGGATCCTCGTATTCGTGGTATCAAGGAGAAGGACCAATACTGGCTGGCAACCCTCCTTGATCCACGTTACAAGGGTAAGGTTGCGGACCTTATCTTGCCATCGCAGAGGGAGCAGAGGATGAAACATCTTCGGGAGGCCTTGCAGAAAGGTCTGTGCAACGCGTTCCCAGAGACTGGGAGGTTACACACTCCTGTTTATGGACAACGTGTTGCTGAGGCTTCGGTCGGTCAAAGAAGGAGCGGTGGAGAAGGTGGCCGTCTGACCGATGCGTTCAGACAATTTTTTGGTCCGCAGCCCCAAGGTATGATCGGTTCCAGAAACCATCGCCAGCGTCTGTTTTACATGGTGCAGGAATACCTAGGGGCAAGATCAGACTTGGACACCTTTCCCACCGAAAATCCTCTGGGTTACTGGGTCTTGAGGATGGATCACTGGCCAGAGCTTGCACAGTATGCAATTGAGCTACTGGCCTGTCCTGCATCCAGCGTTCTTTCGGAACGCACATTCAGTGCTGCTGGAGGCGTGGTAACCGATCACAGGGTGCGTCTGTCCACTGACTCGGTCGATCGACTGACCTTCATAAAAATGAATCAGTCTTGGATCACCACCAGCTACCAAGCACCTGATGCTGATGTAACCGAATAATTTTTTTTGAAATCTCAAATCCCTTCAAAGACTGCCTATGCTGATGCTGAGTGACTATCCCTGAGTAATTATCCTCTTCCTCCTCAATCATCACGCTGATAGCTTGTAAGAACATTTTTGGTTCTGGGCGCCACCACCAGTGCCTAAGGCACAATTTTTCAGCCCCTGTTTAACAGGGGCGTGTAATTACAATTTTTGATGTAATACTTTGCAGCAGGGCTTGTTCCTGCATTCCAACTAGAGTGTCTGTGAGGGGTTGCAGTGTTGTGGCACCAGCACCAGTGCCTAAGGCCCATTTTTTCAGCCCCTGTTTAACAGGGGCGTGTAATTACAATTTTTGACGCAATACTTTGCAGCAGGGCTCGTTCCTGCGTTCCAACTAGAGTGTCTGTGAGCGGTTGCAGTGTTGTGGCACCAGCACCAGTGCCTAAGGCCCAATTTTTCTGCCCCTGTCTAACAGGGGCGTGTAATTAAAATTTTTGATGCAATACTTTGCAGCAGGGCTCGTTCCTGCGTTCTAACTAGAGTGTCTGTGAGGGGTTGCAGTGTTGTGGCACCAGCACCAGTGCCTAAGGCCTAATTTTTCTGCCCCTGTTCAACAGGGGCATGTAATTACAATTCTTGATCTAATATTTCACAGCAGGGCCCTGTGAGGGCTTACAGTGTTGTGGCCACAGCAACACCTAAGGCCCAAATTTCTGCTGAGTATATAGGGCAGGACCCTACTTTCAAACATCTAACTTACAAATGACTCCTACTTGCAAACGGAAGGAGACAACAGGAAGTGAGGTGAAATCTACCCCTAGGAAGGGAAATTCTCTCCTGTAAGAGTTAATATGGGAAAAACATTTCTCCTTTCCACTGATGCTTTCCAATCCTTGTTCCACAAAAACACCCAAATTTTCAAAAAACATTTTTCATTGGGACAAAAAGTGAGGTGAAATCTTCTGAAGAGGAGGAAAGACAGCAAAACAAATGTTACAGGGGTGATAACCCTTCCCTATGTTTTCCAAAAAGCTTAAAAAAGATTTTTTGGCTGGAGCTAAACACGTTAAAAAAATGTACCCGTTCAAAATTACAAAGAGATTCTACTTAACAACAAACCTACAGTCCCTGTCTTGTTTGCACCGCCTGTATACTGCTGTTCAGAGTATATAGGGCCTGGTGGCCCCACACCTTTCCTTATTTTAATTTGGGTGCGGGGTTCCCCTTAATATCCATACAAGACCCAAAGGGCCTTGTAATGGACTGGGGGGTACCCATGCCGTTTGTCTTACTGATTTTCATCCATATTGCCAGGACCCAAAATTACATTAAACCCGCAAGCAGTTTTAAATGAGATTTTTTCCTTTAAAAATGACATTTGGTGCAGGGACTGTTCTAAACACGGGAAACACGCGTCACTTTACAGGCATACTATAGACACCCCCCAGGTACGATATTTAAAGGAATATTTCACTTTTTTTTTTTTTTACTTTAAGCATCATTAAAATCACTGCTCCCGAAAAAACGGCCGTTTTTAAAAGTTTTTTTTGCATTGATACATGTCCCCTGGGGTATTACCCGGGTCCCCAAACCCTTTTTAGGACAATACCATGCATATTAGCCTTTAAAATTAGCACTTTTGATTTTGAACGTTCGAGTCCCATAGACGTCAATGGGGTTCTAACGTTCGTGCGAACTTTCAGTCCGTTCGCAGGTTCTGGTTCGAACCGAACCTGCGGCTCATCCCTAATGGCCAGTGGTCCTCATGACCGCTGGTCATCACAACTGCTGGTCACAAGCATCGGCACCCCCCGTGTGCAGCAGGTGCATGCGTGCCTGCTATCCTGCTTAAAGGAGCCAACGTATAGCTACGATGGCTCGCGGGATCGTGCTGACCTGATCCTGATAATAATCAGTAATCCCCATTTCAACCATCTCTGGGTCAGCACTATGGTTAAGGATTAGTCCTATTCCTTCTCCTGATATTCCCTGCACTAACAGCCCGTTTTCTTTCTCAGCTAGGGTACTATTGGCTGTTTCTTTTATCAATATTGCATAAAATAAATTGGGATCTGTAACTGCTATAGCTACTATCGGTTTATGTCTCACACTTGGGGGAATCATATAACACACCCAACAGTTAGAGAGATTGAATTGAGTACTGATCACCTCATGTAATTTGACCATCCACAAGTCCACACCACGCCAACAGCAGCAAGCTTTTCCAGGCACTCATGATCCTTCATCGGGTACTTTAAACACAGCACAACTTCTTGTTAGATGTTCCTGCAATGACTAGAGAGATATGATCACATTATGAGCAGTGTCTTGCTGAGGACACAGAATCCCTAGGCAGGAGAACTGGTCCTACTGCTCAGATACAATTGCAGAATGTACACGTCTACAATTTGAAGCATGTATCCAAGTATCCCTGTTTTCCAGCTTCACTGCTGTAGCTGTAGTAAGTAGCACCTGGTAGGGTCCTGTCCACCTGGGATCCAGACCCCTCCTCTGATGCTTTTTCACCATTACCCAGTCACCTGACTGCAGGTCATGAGTCCCTTCAAGGGCATCTGGGTCTGGAAGAGATGAATATATTTTCTTGTGCAATTGATTTAAATGCCTGTGTAACCCGGTGACATATTCAGTGAGTGAGCCGTATGATCTTGCTAAAGCCTGTGGATAGTACAAGCCTGTCTTTGGTACTGATCCAAATAATATTTCATAGGGAGAGAGCTTCCCTTTTTGTTTAGGTGTAGTTCTCAATGCAAACAGAGCTATAGGTAACCCTTGGAGACAATTTAGCCCTGTCTCAGCTGTAATTTTACTCAACTTGGCTTTTAGTAGCCCGTTGTACTTTTCTACCTTACCACTAGCTGTGGGGTTGTATGGAGTGTGTAAGCATTGCTCAATGTTAAAGGCTGCAAGTACCTCTTTCATTACCTGCCCAGTAAAGTGACTTCCTCTATCTGACTCTAAGGTTTCAAAAACCCCATATCTACACGCCACTTCCTGTATCAGCTTCTTTGCTGTTGCTGTGGCTGTAGCCTTCCGTATAGGCCATGCCTCCAACCAGCTTGAGAAGCAGTCCACACACGTGAGCACATACTCATATAAACCTACCTTAGGTAATTGTATGTAGTCTATTTGTAATCTCTGGAAGGGATATAGAGCCCTCAGAATGTGACCCTGAGGAGTTTCTACCCGTTTCCCTGGATTATATTGTGCACAGATCAAGCAAGCCTGACAATACTGCTTAGCTACTTCTTCAATGCCTGGTGCATACCACAATTTCCATATCAGATCAACCATCCCCCCTTTGGCTACATGAGAAGGGAGATGTGCCATAAAACAAAGAGAAGGGTACATCGAAGGAGGGGCAGACGACCTCCCATCCTCATGGAGCCAAATTCCGGTATCCTCATTGTAATGACAATTGTTCTTTTTCCACTTATTGATTACCTCTCGAGATGCTGTGCTCTGCAATTGTTGTAGGGTTTGAGTGTCTGTATCCCTTTTAGGAAATACACTCTTTCATCATCACTCACCACCAGGGGGAGCAAGGCAGCTGCCTTAGCTGCCTCGTCTGCCCTTTGGTTACCCATTGCAACAGCATCAGACACTTTTGTGTGAGCCTTCACCTTGAAGGAGTCCAGGGCATATGGTGAACTATAGTCCCTGTTAATTCACTCTTATCATTATAAGCTCTCTGCTCTCTTACTGGTAATACTCTTCCTGTCCCCCCTTGTTTAGAAGTTATTACTTCTTCGTCATCTGAGTCAGGGGGAAGAGGTGGGTAAATTCTTTTTTGTTGCATACTCACCCCTTGTATTGTTGTCATCCCAACAGGTGTTCTTAGGAAACTTTTATCCTGCCAACTTACCTCTGGTGAATCTTTTGTACTCAGCAACTTGGACGGAGGCATGCTACTCCATCCTGGTGACTGATACCAATGTTTACCCTTAGGTGTGTCTGGTACATATCCTTGCATCACCTGCTCTCTCATTGGCGCAGATGCTTCTATAGCACCTGCTCCAAGAGGGGTAGATGATGTGACATATGGTGGTGAGGACCCACTACTAGATATTAGTTGGTCAGGGACAGGCCTACTTGGGTTTCTCATGAGTGTTTTTGCTAACATATATGTACTAGCAATCATTTCCTCTGATAACTCACCTTCTTCCTCCGATACCTTGGGCAGTGTTGCAACTAGGACCTTAGCTGTTTTCCCATATGCCTTTGCCTCCCATCTGGCCCATGCTGCAACTTCATTAGGCTCAGTCATCCTACTCTTAAAGTTATGGTGTAATGCTGTCCAAACTCGGAAATCAAATGTTCCCTGTGTGGGTACCGGCCAATCCGTTGCCTTTGCCAAGCTGTGCCATTTCTTTAGGTGCTTCACTACCCACTTCCCATAGCGGGCCTTGACTTCCTCCCGGGGTGTCAATGGCGCCCCGTAAACTTTAGCACCTCCTCCCACCTGATTCCCCATTACTGGATCGTCAGTGAGGTTCCAGTTACTTTTCCTTTCCTATGGGAGCTGGCCAGGGCTGCACTGGGACAAAAATTTGGCCCTGGACTTCATCCAGACCGGCCCGCTTTAATTTTGCAAACACACTATCGTGTCCAGTGGCAATAAATTATTCATCAATTACCGTGACCAGTGACATTAAATTATTCATCAATTACCATGACCAGTGACATTAAATTACTAATCAGTTATTGTGACCAGTGGCATTAAATTATTCATCAATTACCATGACCAGTGACATTAAATTACTAATCAGTTACCGTGACCAGTGGCATTAAATTATTCATCAGTTACTGTGGCCAGTGGCATTAAATTAATAATTGACCAGTGGCATTAAATTAATAATTGACCAGTAGCATTAAATTAATAATTGACCAGTGGCATTAAATTAATAATTGACCAGTGGCATTAAATTAATAATTGACCAGTGGCATTAAATTATTCATCAGTTACCGTGGCCAGTGGCATTAAATTAATAATTGACCAGTGGCATTAAATTAATAATTGACCAGTGGCATTAAATTATTCATCAGTTACCGTGGTCAGTGGCATTAAATTAATAATTGACCAGTGGCATTAAATTAATATTAATGCCACTGTGGCATTAATATTAATTTAATGCCACTGGTCAATTATTAATTTAATGCCACTGGTGAATTATTAATTTAATGCCACTGGCCATGGTAACTGATGAATAATTTAACCATGACCAGTGGCAGTACATTTACAGTACAGATTTACCCCCCCTCCCCCCTCCCCCCCGCCATGCTGCATATTCAGTTACTTACTATTATTATTAGTAAAGTTATTAGTGCTTACTTGAATGATGAATCACACTAAATACTTGGTCTGACTGTCTGTCACTGTACTCTGTACTTGCTGGCTGCCTGCAAGAAATTCCGAATCCTCCTCCACAGCGGCGCTGGCTCGGCCTCAGCTCCTCTTGGTCGCAGTCTTGCAGGCTTGCTTGCAATGCTACGCCCTGGCTCTGCCTCCTCCTATGTCCCCGGGCCGCCTCCGCCCTCCGGCCGTGAGTGACGTCATGGTGCCGGGACAAAGAGGCCGCCCAAGGCTATATTGTTAGGGGGAGTGCCTGGGGGAGTGAATAGTGGCAGCTAGCGTGATGATGCCTGTGTTTGTGTGACGCCGGCGCCGCCCGCCGAGTGCAATGGCGTTAATGACAATGGAGAGAGACACTGACAGTCAGAGAAGTGTAGTGGCCCGCTGCCAATCGGCCCACCGGGAAACTCCCGGTAGTCCCGATGGCCAGCACAGGCCTGGAGCTGGCCAATACTCCCCTTGCGCTCTCCTTCACTGAAAGCACGCCCTCACCCCCTACTTGGATGAGGCTATATACTGGACTTTTGTGGCACAGTTTGTTACAGCACGAATTGGAGATCACACACACAGGGAAACCACGCTGTCTATCTCTCCAGATTTTTAACAGCATACATACCACAAACAATATGATATAACAGATGAACAAGGTATCTACTAACACCTCAAGTTGCCCACATTCGTTGCTTGGTCACATCAGCAAGGTTATGCAATTTTATGTATTCTCCCCCTTCTAGTGTTTTGTGCTCTGGGGATACGGTTCTCTCTCTTGGTCTAAGCACAATTATTGCTAATAGCAGCCAAGCAATTGCCCCCAACACTACCGGGAATATTTTAAATACAAACAAAGAATTTGCACAAAGTATACCAGTACTATTCATTTAGGCAAAATCTTATTTTACTCTATGAACCCTGTTAGCAAAACCCCACTCATACAGGGTAGCTGTTAATACCTTTCAATTAGTATGCATGAGTATCAACAATTAGTATAGTTTTATGACATTTAGACAATACACTTTCACTCAGAGGGCACCTGTTGACGTCATAGGCATCAAAACAGCACATACACACATGGCCTCACCTTAGGCTATAAACCCAGGCTTTCCAGATTTTGACCTTTAGGCAACCCTCTCATTCACACTTAAAACAATTTAGTACTCTGCGTTAGTTAAAAAGACAACTGTTTAATATAACAGACAATAATGTTCACTCTTCACATTTGCTTGGAAAGGGGTTCTCCTTACCTTGAGACCCCAATTTTCCCCACACATTCACACTTTCATAAATCCTGAAGGACTTACAGCCAGACTTTGGCTCAGGAACCCATTCATTCAAGTTAGTAGACAAACAGGACATAAAATATCACCCCTTTTGCCCAGGTTCTTTTGATTGCGTTTTGACACACGATCTGTGTTCCCCCCGCCGTACAAGATCAACCAGACAATCAGGGAGAACATTTTTTTTCACCCTTTCACCCTTTTTTCACCCTTGGGCCCTTGTCTCATTGCAGTTGCACGTCAGATAGACCACAGATCCTGTGTTCAGTTTGGCAATCCGGGTCCTTCTACGGCACCATTGATGTAAATGGATTAATTACCTGAAAACAAAATGGCTCCAAATTCAAAAGTTTTATTGCATATATATATATATGGAGAACAGAGCTGTACACAAAATGTATCTGTCTTAGCCGTGTTCTAGAGAGTATGACAACTATCCTACTTTTATACCCATTCTATGGTAGACACACCTAGCTTTTCTGCTTTATCGATATTTTTCAGAGCTATGATGACGTAGAATGATGACTTAACATTCCGTGACTTATTGTTATCAGCGCATCACATACAATGACTTGCATCTTCACACTACTGCTTACAATATGATTACCATCTACAACAGCTTACACTACAGAATGTTTATCTTAACTTGCTGGCAACATATATTTTAAGAGAAAAACATGTTGTAACACATCAAACATATATATATTAGTGGTACAGCACTGATCATAAATTTCCCTACACAGTAGGCAACCTTTCTTTCCAGTACCCACTCCACTCATAGATACTAGCCTTGGAATGCACACCTTATGCTGGAATGCATGTACTTCTGATGCTGAATGCCAGAAGAACTTCAAGCCGGCACCACGTCAACTGGGGGCAGGGTCTTTCAGCCACGCCTCTCGATTGTCTCTATGGAAGCTTCCCGCAGTCCTGCCCGGTGACTCATCACAAGGGGGGCAGGGGCAGGAGCCAAAGCAGACTGGAGTCTTGATGAATACAACAGACTCACGGGACCCACTGTCTGCATAAAGATCTAGCCATCCCGGGAATGTCAATGGTCTCTCGGCATTGAGGCAGTGACGTGTGCCAGCAGTGGGGAAGTAATCTATGCGGCAGGTGTTACAACCGTTTACAGCACAGTATCATCATACTAACTATTCACAAAAAGGACATAAAAGTATATATATATAAACACATGTTCATAGTCATATTGTGGAGAGTCAGCCTGGGTTAGGTAGGTTAAGAGAGGGTCAATGAGGGAAGTACTTTCCTTTCAGACCTTCCTTTTAGGCAGCTGATCAGAGAGGCTGAGGGGAATGGCTGTTCTGCTATCAGTGCTGAGGAGACCTGAATTCTGGATGGAAGCCTCTTGCCTCTGAATTGAACCTGCTGAGTGAGCTTGCCTGAAGTGGGACTTTGCTATTTTATATATGCTGTGGCTGGGATGCTGAGCATTATTTTAAAAGACTGTGTTGTACTGATAAGAAGAGTTTCTTTGAGGTGGCTGTGAAGACAAAGTCTGTCATTATTTTTCAGTTTTTGCTCCAAAAAGCCGTTTTAAGTTGACTGAACTGTCTCACAGCTGCCTGTTGTACCCTCGTAACCCGACAATATGCATATGCATATGCTGATATGTCATGTATCAGCACAATGTGAGAGATGCCAAATTTTAAAAAGCGTATGAACACTAATGTGTGCTAAGATATCCTTTGCATAAAAGTCCTCAACCCCAATGCACTCCACATGACTTAAATGCCCTTAAAAATTTAAAATTAGTATCTTAAACATTTTTTGGTAAAGAATATATTCAACATATATCATAAAAAGGGTTTGCTAAACATTCACTCTCTTGCAACTTGCGAGATGTCCATAACCGGAACCCTTCAGGCCTTAGAGCCTTTGGCATATAATCCATAGTTGGGATCTCAAGTGATGGGTTGCGGCATCAGAGATTATGTAATAGGGAAACCTTCCATTAACCCCCATTAACACTCTCTTAACCTAACCCTTAGATTGTAAGCTTTATTGAATTGTATTGTAACTGTATTGTCTGCCCTCATGTTGGTAAAGCGCTGCAAAACTGTTGGCCCTATATTAATCTTGTATGATAATAATAATATCGAACCCTATTCCAAGCCAGGGATCACCATGTACAAAATGGCACTTGGCCTGAAAAAGGGCTCCTATATTCCAGTGCACTCTGCCAGTAGGCCCAACCAGTAGCACCTGATCCCCAGGTTTAGACTCTCTGACCCTGGCAGACTGGTTGCACACTCGACTCTGGGCCCTTGCCAATGGTTTGTGCCCATGTTTGATCACTTTACCCTTCCTGGTTACTCTGTATCATATTGTATGATTCACTGCAAATTGGGGGACCGCATATCTTCCACAGGATGCTATGGCTTACCTCTCAACAGTGTGCCCTGTTCCCTGGTGGGGATTAAAGTGGAGTCTTTCCTCTGAGCACCAAGGAAATCTTCTTGGGAGCCCCCAAGATATGACAAGTCTTGCTCAGAGGGAGAACTCTCCACTTCTAATCCCACAAACACCTCCAGGGGTCAGCTCATGTAGGTTCACACATCTGATACATTTCTTCACTATACCAGTTCTGCAACACAGTATCAATCACTTCATCTGGGGGTTTCTCCTTTTTGGTGGAGGCCCCTGAACCTTTGAGCTTTTGAATAAGCAAAATATGGGGCAGTCTTGCCCAATTAGCAGGTTACGAGGCAACCCTGTGATCATTTCAACTCTTAATGTAGCAGTACCTGCTGATGTGGACTGGGTTACATGGGATATTGGATAGTATTTGACAACCCCATGTGCCGAGTCCACTCCAATCTTTTTCCCAGATATCAGCTTTCCCCGCAAACCTGTCCGATCAGAGCGGGTTAACCCCACTCCCCAAGTCAAGAAGTGCTACAACCTCTTGCCCATTAACCTGCACCACACTCTCAAGCGGACATAGATTGTTTTGAGGACCAGCAGCAAAAGCAAGCATAGAGCCACATCGAACCATGTTGAACTCCATTAGCTCCTCCCGCTAAAGTCACTGGGCTACCAGGACCAACAGCAACCCTCACGGGGTTCCCTTCTCCCCCTGCCGACTCTCAGGAGAGTTTAATGTTGGGATGCTCCTGACAGGAGTGTCAGGCACCCGAGCAGACACCATGCATTCAACAGGTGCCATCTTGACGCTGGAATGCACCTCTTTGGTCTAGCCCAGCTCTCTGGTTGCAGAAGGGCACTCACATAAGTTTTCTGCACAGCTGTACCATTCGACTGCAGCAGCCATCTCATCCAGGAACTGGCGTTTCAACTGAGCCACCCATCGGTGTAGCTCCTTAGGAAGACCATGCAAAATACAGTCCAATGCAACTCACTCCATAATCTGAGTGGTGATCTTCACCTCTGGTTTCAGCCTATCCTGGAACATAGGCAACAGATGATACAGCTGCGCACAGGCAGGCTTAACTCTGTCAAAGTGCCAGCCATGAACTCTGCTCGCCCTTAAAGCAACAATCACTCACAGCCTGGCTAATATTTCAGCCTTTAGCAGTTTATGCTCCTGTGCTGACTCTGAGGCTAAATCACAATATGCCTGTTGAGGATCTGCAGTCAGGAAAGGAGACAGCACAGTCTTTCTCAGGCAGACCATCTATGTATTGCAATCTGCTCAAACATTAACATAAAAGCTTCCACGTTGTCTGTGGCCATCATCTTTTGCATAGTCCACTGCACATCCTTCTGTGGGTCACTTTTTACTCCAGGGTCACCTTTCACCATTTCAGCCTGCTGGATCAGTGTTTTCCGCAAACCCGATATCTGTTCCATCAGTAAGAGGTTTGTCTCTTGCTGCGCAGCAACTGCCTGTGCATTAGCCATTGCTAATTGTTTAGTCAGTTCCTCCATTTCTTTGTCAGAAGTCTCCACAGCCTATGTAGCTTTAACCCAGGACATGGGACTGCCCACACCCTCCACCAATTGTCTGGAACCAAGGGGTAAACAGGCAGCTGTGAGACAATTTAGTCAACTTAAAACCAGGCAAAAATGGTCAAATAATGTCAGACTTTGTCTTCACTAGGATCTCAAAACAGAAGAAACTCTTCTTATCAGTACAACAGTCTTTTTAAATAATGCTAAGTGTCCCAGCCACAGCATATATAACAGCAAAGTGTGAATTCAGGCAAGCTTATCCAGCAGGTTCAAGTCAGAGGCAAGAGGCTTCCATCCAGCATTAAGGTCTCCTCAGTAGTGTTAGCAGAGCAGCCATTCCCCTCAGCCTCTCTGATCAGCTGCCTAATGCCGCGTACACACGAGCGGACTTTACGGCAGACTTTGTCCGGCGTACTTTTCGACGGAATTTACGACGGACTTTCCGAATGAACGGACTTGCCTACACACAATCAACCAAAGTCTGACAGATTCGTACATGATGACGTACGACCGGACTAAAACAAGGAAGTGCATAGTCAGTAGCCAATAGCTGCCCTAGTGTCGGTTTTAGTCCGTCGGACTAGCATACAGACGAGCGGACTTTTCGACCGGTCTCGAGTCCGTCGGACAGATTTGAAACATGTTTCATTTCTAGGTCCATCAAACTTTTGAGAAAAAAAAAGTCCACTGGAGCCCACACACGATCGAATTGTCCGACGGACTCAGGTTCGCCAGACCAAGTATGCCGTAAAGTCCAGTTGTGTGTACGCAGCATAATAAGCAGGTCTGAAAGGAAAGTACTTCCCTAATTGACCCTCTCTTAACCTAAACCAGGCGGACTCTCCACAATATGTATATGAATATTTGTGTTTCTATATATACTTTTATGTCCTTTTTGTGGATAGATAGTATTGAGATTCCTTTGTACTGTAAATGGTTATAACACCTGATGCATAAATTACTTCCCAACCAATGGCACGTCACTGTCCCAATGCCGAGAGACTGTTGACAGTTCTCAGGATGGCCAGATCTATATGCAGACAGTGGGTTCTGTGAGTCTGTTGTATTAATTGAGACTCCAGTCTGCTTCAGTGCTTGGCCCTGCCCCCTTGTGTCGAGTCAGGACTGCGGGAGGCGTCCATAGAGAGAATCAGGAGGTGCGGCTGAAAGACCCCATCCCCAGTTGATGTTTTCAGCGCCAGAAGTACATGCGTACCAGCATACGGTGTGTGTTCCTATCTATGAGTGGAGTGGGGACTGAAAAGAAAGGTTGCCTGCTACAAAGTAACATTGTGAAGTGGTTTAGCTACATGGAAAAGAGACATTTGTTGTATCCAATATATATTGTTCCTGATGCAACATACATTCCCTGCTTTATGGCTCTTTACAGAAACATGGTAAGGAACAGGTTAATAATGGGAAGTTTGTAGCTGTCTTTGGCCCTGCTTGGTGAAGTTAGCGGTGGGGAGAGTTTGTGTCAGATCCCCCAATTAAATCATGCTTTGTAACAAGCTGGATCAGCTCAGAGGAAACGTGTCAGCTTTGCAACTACAGTGATATGGTATCCACCATGTTGGAGCTGTCCTTATATTTGTTAATATGCTTTTGGCTTTTTAATAAAATTATATGGTGTTGGAGGCAATGCACTAGGTGTTTGTGCCCTCCTTTATTTCCTTGTGTGTGTATAATTGGGGACTGCCTCTATTTGAAAAACAAAAAAAAATTAATAAAAAAGAGGCAACACCAGCACCACAGTAAAAAAAACTGCGGCTAATGCCGTGTACACACGAGCGGACTTTACGGCGGACTTTGCCCGGCGGACTGGATTTCGTCGGACAATTCGATGTGTGTGGGCTCCAGCGGACTTTGTTTTCTCAAAAGTTGGACGGAATTAGATTTGAAACTTGTTTAAAATTTATCCGTTGAAATCGAGTCCGGTCGAAAAGTCCGCCGTCTGTATGCTAGTTCGACGGACAAAAAGCCACGCTAGGGCAGCTATTGGCTACTGGCTATGAACTTCCTTGTTTTAGTCTGGTCGTACGTCATCACGTACGAATTCGACGGACTTTGGTGGATTGTGTGTAGGCAAGTCCGTTCGTTCACAAAGTCCGTCGGAAAGTACGTTGAAAAGTCCGCCGGGCAAAGTCCGCCGTAAAGTCCGCTCGTGTGTACGCGGCATTACAATTTAAAAAAAGGGGACAGTGAAAAAAAAGTTTGTATACAGAACTGTATACAGCACTAAATGTAATGCTGTTAAACACTGCACTATACTGACACTACACTGTGCTCACACTACACTACACTGACACAACACTAATGACTCCTACACACGATCGGACATTCCAACAACAAAATCCATGTTTTTTTCCGACGGATGCTGGCTCAAACTTGTTTTGCATACACACGGTCACACAAAGTTGGTCGGAAATTCTGAATGTCAAGAACTCGGTGATGTACAACATGTACAACGAGACTAGAAAAGGGAAGTTCAATAGCCAGTGCGCCATACTTTGGGCTCCTTCTGCTGATCTCGTGTTTATCTCATGTTAGTAAAAGTTTGGTGAGAGACAATTCGTGCTTTTCAGACTTGTGCTTTTCCGATCGTTACTGCTCTTCAGTTTGTGCTTGTGGGTTTGTATCTGTTCTTCAGTGCGTGAAGTCAGTTTGCATTTGTTTGTCAGTGCGTATTATTATAGTACGTATTTGACTCTCAGTGCGTTCTTGTCTGCTCGTTTCTGATTTTCAGATTGCTCTTCTCAGGCCTTGCTGTTTTTCAGTGCTTACTGTTAGTTCCTTCTGACCAGCCGACCGTTTTGAAGCCATGTTGCGGGTATGTACTCATCATAGAGTTCGTGCTGTGCAGGGGCTTGATGTTTGGGTTCTTACTTTGACCCAAGCACAGTCCATGAACAGGGTGGGGAGGAGATCATGGACCAAGAATTGGTTGCTCCAGCATGATAAATTCTCTCATATGTCTTTGTTGTGGGAGATCCAGGAGAAAAATCCTGATGATTTCAGGAATTATCGCCGGATGATGGACCCCATTTTTCACCGTTTGTTGGCTTCGCTGTCCCCTTATATTACAAAGCAGGACACCTGCATGAGGCAAGCCATCACTCCCAAGCAGAGGCTAGTCACCATGTTGTGGTATTTGGTGATGGGGAGAAGTCTGCAGGACATCAAGTTCTCGACAGGCATCTCCCCCCAGGCTCTGGGGATCATAGATCATTATTCCAGAGACCTGTTCTGCCATCATTCAGGTCCTGCAGAAGGACTATATTAAGGTAAGATTTCTCCTTTAACATCACATTCTATGTCTATAATGTTTGCTAATGTATTGTATATAAAGAGAAAAACACATGTGGGAGAGACGTATGCGCTGCACACACCAAAACAATAATGGTAAGAAATGGACAGTTTCCCCATTGGGGCTTTAGACAGCAATATCTTGAAATCCAGAATAATAACAAATGTATAACCAGTAAGTGCATTTATTGAACCATGAACAATTGTAATGTTATAATTCAATTGGCATTACAACATAGGGCGCTGGCCAAGTAGTACAATACATATTCCACAATATAAAGTCGACACATCTTTACACAAAATTATATACAGTCATACATTTCCGGGCTGTTGACGGTATAAATCCCAGAAGCATTTCGACCTGTGTACGGTCATCATCAGGGGGATAGTTGGTTCTATAAAATACATTGAATATCTTCAAAATTTAAGAACATGTCATCATAAATCTCATTGTAAGGTTAAAAATGGTAGTATATTTACCGCTGAAAAGTAGAGGGAATAATCCTTTGGCCAGTAAAAAGCCGTAAATGGATCCGGGGGGCCCCCATATTCACCCCTGTCTCCCCAAAGCGCACGAGTCCAGCCCAAGGGGCTTGCAAGGAGCCACATAGACGCCCTCCAGGGGAAGGAGAAGTCAGCACCTGCGACAAATACCCAATAGGTCAAAATGATTCTCAGCACATTGGCAAGAGTATGAAGTGTATGGGCTAACTGCAATCCTAGTGATCAATATATATTGATCTGGTGTCCTAAGGTTTCATGATTGTAATTAATTATATAGAATGTGGCAAAACCATAAAATAAATGGTTGTATAGTTATAGGATTGTTTGAGTGGTGTGGTATGTAAAAACAGGTGAGTGGGAAGTGATATGTGGTACTAGGAATATGAAAAACCCTTTGAGTGATGAAGTAAAAATTGGATGGATGGCCAGCACACTGCTGACTACGGTGCCATGTCCAGGTGAATGAAATGAGTGTGTAGTGTCAGCCAGCACATGGTGGAATAAAAGTGAAAAACAAGTCAAAAGGAGAGTATGTGAATGAATAAAACCAAATTGAAACAATCAAAAACATGTGTGAAAAATCTAAACTGATTATAGGAATAGGAGTATGAGTGTAGTGTTGTGATATTATGGGAGTAGGAATATATGTAAAGTATTATAATTTACCTTGTGCCACAGTGTGGCTGATGTAGTCGGTAAAGTTTGACTTGTATGAACCAAATTGCAATGAAGCAAAAAAGGTAAAAAGCTGGAGCCAAAAAGGATTTGTGCAGTGCCATCCATTACGGTCTGCGTGGAGTCATAGTAAGACTCACAGGCAGCCGATCATGGATATATGCCTAAAGTAGGCAATTAATTGAGTAGGCACAGGTGTGGATCTCCTCCCCCCCAGAGTGATGACGCCCAGGCTGCTAATGAGCAGCCCAAATGTGGCTCCCCCGGCATCCCTGTAGGCAAAAAAAAGAAAAAAAACCCCGGCAGCTGCCATCAACTCCGCCGCAAACCGCGAGATGTCGCGGCGCCGTGCACACGCCAAAGTGACTCGCACATGCGCACCTCGCCGCGGCTCATCCGGAGGTGATCAAGGGATGCTGCCGGCAGAGTGAAGCTCACGTCGGCGGACGATGGATACAATCGTCTGTCAATCAGAGCATGGGGGGGGGAGAGCTCAGATGCTGCATCACCCCCACATTCTCACCCTGCCGGGAAGCCTTCAATTGGACCAGGACTCACCCCCATGAAGCCGACAGGGGCGGCAGAGGTCCACCATGATCCATGACGGCCATAATCTAAAGTGCATATGTAAATGCAGTAGGCACTAAATTGTAGATGATGAGGTAATCATTGAATTTATGCAGGAGCTGAGTGGTAGCTCACTGACCCTAGATCCTAACATGTATATTTACAGAGCAGGTGTTAGTTAAACATCTGATCTACTGCAATACAGGAGTCTATAGTAGATCTATCCTGATGCATGAGGTGGGGAAAGATACAGTTACGATCTACTCCCCCATTTTGGGGGGCCTTTCCTCCGCAAGAGGCAAACAAAGTGTAACCCCCAAAATGTGTATCGTATCAAAAGAGGTTTTAGACATGTGAGGGTTAGAAGGGCCGTATGAGCAACACAAAGCTCCTGCCATGTCTCTCATGTGTCATAGGGGAGAAGGGGTGTTTAACCACCCAAAATTCGGTAATAAAGAGAAAAACACATGTGGGACTTTATATTGTGGAATATGTATTGTACTACTTGGCCAGCGCCCTATGTTGTAATGCCAATTGAATTATAACATTACAATTGTTCATGGTTCAATAAATGCACTTACTGGTTATACATTTGTTATTATTCTGGATTTCAAGATATTGCTGTCTAAAGCCCCACCGGGGAAACTGTCCATTTTTTTACCGCTAATGTATTGTATTTCTTTCATCATTCCCTGATTACCATGACTGTAATATGCTGTGAATGCCCTCTTTGTCCTCATGCATGCTGGAAGTTTATAATGCTCCTTTTTTGTCCTTCATGCATATTTGCCTTCACAAAACCTCCCCAGAATGGTACAGTATATAGAAGCAAATTACTCTTGCACACAGGTGTATTAGCTAGATGATCCCAAGGGTTCAGAAAGGACAATGGATTTCGGTCTTGCTGCTCTCCAGGATGGGATTGATCTAGTAGTAAATGATAAAAAAGAAGAAAGAGAGCGCACCAGCCTAGTGCATTATCCTAAGTAAATTTATGAATTAAAACCAAGATTAAAATCTACTCACAAAGGTAAGGAGAAAAAGTCGCACTATATACAGTCACAGAAGAGATTGGTCCACTGGTAGCAGTTTTCCAGATCCCAGGAAGAGGACATACGAACTGCTGCTGGCTAACGCGTTTCGAAGGCTCTGATGAAGAAGGGACACCTTCAAAACGTGCTAGCCAGCAGCAGTTCGAACGTCCTCTTCCTAGGATCTGGAAAACTGCTACGGGGTGGAGCAATCGCTTCTGTGACTGTATATAGTGCAACTTTATCTCCTTACCTTTGTGAGTAGATTTTAATCTTGGTTTTAATTAAAAAATTTACTTAGGATAATGCACTAGGCTGGTACGCTCTCTTTCTTCTTTTTTATCATTCCCCAGAATGGTATCCTGGGCCAATAAACACCTAGCCTAGTCATTTAAAAATGTATTTGGTCACCTCCATAGTAGTACTTTACCCTAAACACCCCCTAAAATGTGTAAAAATGTTATTTGTGTGCTTAAATTCATGCAGAGTGTCAGAAGCTTTTTTTGTGTCCCAAAATCATTTGTAACCCTCCCTCTCCCCAACCGCTAAGTCAACCAATACCAATCCTCTATTTGCTGACTTTGCACAACCCATACACACTATGCCTACCTCTTTTGTGGTCATATTTATGGATGAATTCCCCAAAGCATGTAGTGAAAGGGCCTGCCTGAAGACTTTCAAATGGTACTGTTTAAAGTTTTTTTTTCTCCTATTATCTTGATAGGTAATTGCAGAATGTAAAAATGTGCTTCAATTAGGATAGTGTGTATTTATATTTTTGTATTATGACACTTCTTACCTGTCCAGTGGGCTGCCAATAGTGTAAGTAATGAGGGGCTGGCCAAAGTAAAACACATTATTTATGCATTCAGCTTTCAATGAAGTGGAGAGGGTTACCTGTCCAAAACATCCCCCCTCCCTAAATTTTTTACAATGGGCCATTGGGGGGGGGGAATCTGATAAGTGGACCTTATACTTTTGTCTTTAAATACTCCTTCAAATAAATGTTATACTGATGTTAGCCAAGAATGTTTGTGTCTAATCTGCTTGGAAATGTTTATGTGCAAATACCTAATTTTTTTTCTTGTTTCCTTCAGCGCCACAGAAATGGCAGACTGTGGCATCCTACTTTGCTGATCATTGGGACTTTCCCAACTGTGGAGTGGCAATTGATGGGAAAAACGTCCACATAATCCCACCCCTCAACTCGGGGTCATACTATTACAATTATAAGGGGTTTAATAGTATTGTGATGTTGGCGGTGGTGTCGGCGACATATGAGTTCCTCTATGTGGACGTGGGGAAGAATGGCTGGATTTCGGATGGTGGAGTCATCACCCAGACCAAGTTCTACAGGCATCTTCAGAGTAGTGGCTTGGGATTGCCACCTCCGGAAGAGAACGTGGAGGGACTCCCGTTTGTGTTTATTGCTGATGAAGCATTTAGTCTGGGTGAACACCTGATGCGGCCATTCCTGATGAGGACCCTCACCCCGGAGCAGAGGGTTTTTAATTACCGGCTGGCCAGAGCCAGAAGAGTGGTGGAGAATGCTTTTTCCGGATAATGGCCAGCCGATTTCACCTAATCCTCACTGCAATTAACATGGTGGAATATAAACTTAATCACATAATTCTTGCCTGTTGCATTCTACATAACTTTTTGCACAAAAATGCAGCAAACTATGGGGCCTCAGTTGGGCCTTGTAGTGATATAGTACAATATAACTATATAAATGAGAACTAGTGCGCAAAACCACAATGTAGGCCAGAAAATCTTGAAACTGACGGTAAACCACCCGATGGAGAGCCGCCAACATAGACAGGTCCACTCTATTCCCCCAAAAATCAATTAAATAAATCAATCAAAGGGATCCCTTTGATAAAGTCACGTGCTGTGACGCAACGCGTCAGGGTAGGAGGAGTCAGGTGCCGACGCTTCTCGGGGATGGCCGAACCCGGAAGCTTTGCTCACATCTACCGTTTGCTGCTTATTTTAATGTAAGTTACAATGTTTTTTTTCCAAATAAATGTGGTTTTAAATACTACACCATGAGACCTCTCCTCTGTTCTTGATTATATTGCTGGGACTGCTGAGAGCACTGGGAGCTGTGGATGAGAGACAGACTCATTTGATGCTTAAAGACACGCTGCAGGGAACACATCCTCTCCTAGTTATTATCCACCCGCTCTACTTGGCCCATTGGGGGCCGCTTCTGGAGGTGAGAGGCTGGGGGAAACACCTGGGAGATGCACTAAACGTGCATAGAAGAAAAAATCACCAGTCACTACACATGTTTTTGCACTGTGTTTAAAGACTTTGCTGTGGAAAACACCCACCACTACTGCACTTTTTATGGACTTTATTTGCACTACTGTCACCGTTTGGGACAGCATCTCTGTGGTGGGATTGGCTGCCCTATCATAATTAATTAATATTTTTATATTACTTTTTATTATTATTTATGGTACGATTGGAATTTTCATCTGGTTATTTATCAAATATTGCACATTTTTGCTGAATTTATGAATTTTTTTGCACTATTTGGCACTTTAATATTTATATATGCTAGCTCACGTTTAAGGGCCACTTTACTGTATTAGTTACCATTAACAGTAATATATTTATTTCACTTACAGTGATTATTTATGAGGTACTGATCTATCTGTAAGGCACTGATTCATCACTTCTACATGAACTTTGGTTCTGATTATCTTATTTGAGAAGTCAGCTATATATTTTTTCACAGATTCACATTGCATAATAGTTTGTTTTCACTTAATGAGGGGATACCGTTATTGTTTATTAAGCATTGATACTATATTTATAGATTTTTATTTTTTCCATACTGTAGAATTGTACCTCTACCAATTTTTATCCACCTGTGTATGATAACATTTATTGGGTACTTCCTCCAGGACATATACTGTAGAAGGTGGGATTTTGATCTGCCCATTACATTGTATATTTTTAGTGGTAATACTGATTGATGGAATAGCGCCACATATCTTATATTTAATAGTACAATATAGCGGTGTATGATAGTTAATTAGTAGTTTTCTATAATCTTCCACAGCAACCCAATTCTTCCAGAGAGATGCACTTTGTTGACTTCCAACACAGAACAAAGTCTTGCAACAGATGACAAAATCCAACAGAGTAAATATGACAACACTAGTAAATATACTAGCCTTCAGAATCCCATGTTTCCTAGATCTGTGCCTTCATAATCACACACAGACAGAATAATCTGAAATTCATGTTATAACCCCTATACACTGAATGGTTGAGTAATTTGATTGGCTGTTTCCATTTAGGCCTTTGATCTGTTTCTGTCTTTCAGAGTGACAGACGATGACCCCTAGCCGTGAACAGCTGCAGTCATAAACTGCCCTAATTTGCATTCTTGCATATTAACATTAACATAGCCCAGAGTCACTATCTGTCCCCTTTAATATGTGTACTTAGATTAACAGATACCACCTTAACACCCTTTTGATGTGTAGAATGGACTTGTCCTGGAACGCCTATATCCCTAATCTGTATTCTTGCATAATAACATCAATAAGTCCCCTTTGATATGTGTAATTAGATTAACAGATACCAGTGTGGCCTGCCTAGAATGGACTTGTCCTAGAATGCCTACATATAACACCATATATAAAATACATACATACATATATATATATATATATATATATATATATATATATATATATATATATATATATATATATATACACTAGATAGATAGATGGATGGATAGATAGATAGATAGATAGATAGATAGATAGATAGATAGATAGATAGATAGATAGATAGATAGATAGATAGATAGATAGATAGATAGATAGATAGATAGATAGATATACAAAACACACTACAGGCCTGAGGCCGGATTCTTACCGGACCAACACTGACTGAAGCTGGCTGTCCTGGCTTGCCCCCCCAAAGCACCCGTGAAGTTTGCTTACAAAGTTCAACTTTGATAAATTGAAGGCAATATGAGACATTATTATGTCCAAACTGCGTTGATGTTGCCTTCATCAGATGGGGTGATGTCACCCCTGTAAAAGCCAAATTTTGAAGATGCACACAAATTGGAATTCAAACTGGGGATTTCCCTCCTGATCCCATTCCTAATGTCAACATGTGCTTAGAAGAAAGAAAGACACTCGTATGCGAGAAGACAAAAAAATGGCTACACACCCCGAGTGGAAATATCAGAAAAAGAAATTGTCCCCCATGAGGGGTTTTCTAGGCAGCATAAAGTATTAAAAAATATATATAGAAAAAATATTGTGTTTAAGACTTTTTATTTATAACAAAGTATCAGAAATTTCTAACTTAGACATAAGTAATCAGGACATGAGCTGTGATACACAGTTAATGAATAAAAACAACATCACTGACATGGCAGTGTACAATAATAAAACATATTGATCATGCACCATGAACAGATGGTATATATATCTTGTAAATGGAACTGACGCGTTTCAACCCCCTCGGGTCTTCTTCTGAGGATTTGGTGGACTGTAAAATGTTAACATATATTGTAATTCTCCATTGGTAGTAGGAAAAAACAGTATTGAGTATTTATTTTTGTATATTTACCAATCACGATGCATTAAGCCACATTGGTGGCCTCTGAGTGGAAAGGACCCACTTACTCAAACCCAGCATCTCTAAGTGGTCAACCCAGTCAACGAGAGAGATCGCTGCTCATGCGTGCCTTACGAGGAGTCATGCAGCGGGTAATCCCAAAATTTCTCAGGGATGCTAGGGGAATGTACAGGCAGCACCTGCGATAAAGGTATTATATATTGTATAGGTAATAAAAAATACAGCGCTGAAAAAATTACACCAGTAAAAAGCAGCAGCATACAGTGCGATAACACAAAAAAGTCTATAGAATGGGGGAAGCTGCGCTAAAAATTAGGTCCACAACAATTGAAATAGAGACAAAAAAGTCCATTGAGAACATGAAGGGTCATAATAACACCGCAGTGTGCACACACAAGTAAAGTGCCCGACCACCGTAGCTGTAGATTGAGCTTACCGGACGACAAGCTTAAAAGGCAGGTGGCTATAGCCCAGCCAAGGCCTCTAAGCTTGCTGATGACCACAATAGGAACAGTATTTGGATGGTGAAGATCACTCATTGGGACCCACGTCCGACGTCCGCACACTCAGTAAATTGCCCAAACGAAAAAAGAACTGGCCATAGTGTAATATGTTCCAAAATATTTTAATAAAATCAAGTAATGTAGTTACAATTAGGAGGCGATAACAACACATATGAGAAAGCTGGTCGGCATAAACACAAACAGAGCCTGTCCTCCTACTCCGGTCGCGTGGTGACGTCACTACGTGCCTTCATTTAGACGCATTTCGCCATCAGCAGATGTTGTCAATGTACAAGGTCTGCTGATGATGAAACGCGTCTGGAGGAAGGCACATAGTGACATCACCATGTGACCGGAGTAGGAGGATGGGCTTCGTTTGTGTTTAGGCCAGCCGGCTTTCTTATATGTGATGTTATCGCATATCACAGATGTCCCCCAACCAACATATCCAATATGTGTCCATTACAAACAAGGTGGAATAGGGCAAACAGGAGCATGTGAGTTATCCGAAAAGTAATCAGAAAACTGGGGGAGGGTTCAGGAATAATAAGGCATTGATTATGTTGGATCAGGTGACATATCTATCCCTGGATGGTCTTTCACTGCTTATGGGATATAAGAGTGTAGGAATGCCATTGTCAATGTGTTTTCCCTGAAGAGAATTCTCCTTAAAAAAGGGGCAAACGAAATAGATTCGTTGAGGCCGGGAGGTGAGGTAGCCTGAAAACTACAATTCTTTTCCCTGTTAGCGGCATCCCAGATCGTTTCCGATCGCCGTGGCTGTGCCCGCGTGCGCGTGACGTCACAACGTCTACGGAATTGCGACGGGAACGACAGCAGAGCCCGAGTCTCTTCCGGAACGCCGGGGGAGTCACGACTGGAGTGACGCTAATGCGTCACCATCCCTACCAGGTGGGAACGGATCGGTGGCAGCTGTGCATCATCAAGGTAAATGGCTCCATAATAGGCTCACTTATATAATGAAACTGAGCATTATGGGGACTCTAATAAGGATATTCCCATTGCTCCATTTGGACACCCACATGCTTGCAGCGCAAATTGAGGACTGGTAAGACTACCTATACAATTATATAATATTCCATGATGTGTGGTCTCCATCATAGCTGTTCGCCTATACTTTATAGCATGGACGACTCATTCATTGTTATAATTCCTTGATGTTGCAGATCGTTCCACACTTGATATTGTGTACAAAAAAAGGAGGGTACACTTCTTCTGTGCCCCCTTCTCTTCAATTGGAATTACCGTTATACCGATTAAGGTAAATTCACTTTAGCACATTCACTTCATGCACATCTATCCTTCCACTTTTCACTCTTGCGGGGCATATTGTTTTTACTTATCATTTAATGTTGTGATTTTGCACTTTTCTGTTGCTGTATATTCACATACTCACTATTTTGCACTCACTCTTACAGCCTCATTTTTACTCTCACACATATTCTCATCATTCTTATCTGTTTTTTTACCCACACCCACACAGCCACTTACCCCCACAAATAGTCCCAATCGGTTTAGATGTATTTCAATTACATTCATATTCATACTTCACCCACAGTCACTCTAACTGGTTTGTGTCCTCCACCCCCTTACCCCTCCTTCACATTATTCCACACTTCTCTTCTCCCCCTTCTTTCTCTCTCCCCTTTTTTTTCTTCCCATCTTCCCTTCCCTCTTTCCATCCCCTCTTTTCCTCACTTGGTCCCTTTCCATCACTGTATCTCGTATCCTCTGTTTTCATCATCCAGACCACTTAGTGGTAAGATTTGATACTTAACACACACACACAGTGTACATACAATAGACCAATGCACAAGAACATTTCTCAACTACCCCTTGGAACTGTCCATTTATCACAATATATAATACCTTTATCGCAGGTGCTGCCTGTCAATTTTCTTAACCTCCCTGAGAAATTTTGGGATTACCCGCTGCATGACTCCTCGTAAGGCGCGCATGAGCAGTGATCTCTCTCATTGACTGAGTTGACCACTTAGAGACGGTGAGTTTGAGTAAGGGGGTCCTTTCCACTCAGAGGCCACCATTGTGGATCAATACATCGTGATTGGTAAATATACGAAAATAAATACTCAATACTGTTTTTTTGTATTTTCCTTTTTTTTTTTTTACTACCAATGGAGAATTACAATATAACATTTTAACATTTTACAGTCCACCAAATCCTCTGAAGAAGACCCGAGGGGGTCGAAACATGTCAGGATTAATTTACAAGATATATATACCATCTGTTCATGGTGCACGATCAATATGTATCATTATTGTACACTGCCATGTCAGTGATGTTGTTTTTATTGATTAACTGTGTATCACAGCTCATGTCCTGATTACTTATGTCTAAGTTAGAAATTTTTGATACTTTGTTATAAATAAAACAATATTTTTTCTATATATATTTTTTAATACTTTCTGCTGCCTAGAAAACCCCTCATGGGGGACAATTTCTTTTTCTGATATGTAAACATGTGCTAGCTCCCATCATGGGGGATCAATTGATGTTTTTTGGGGGTGCAATCCCTTCCTCTCACCTAATTGAGTTGGGAGGAAGGGGTTGCACCCACAAAATGTGTACATTGATATCATGTGATGGCAGATAGCACATGTTGACACACTGTGCATCTTCAAAATTTGGCTTTTAAAATACTTTAACACTTTTTTTAAAATTCAAAAATACACAATAAAATGGTACAATTTTGTTCTTTTTTATATTCTGCCTAAAGCATCAATGATGTTCTTCATATTTTTTGAACATCATTGATGTTTTCCTTTATATTTTCTAAATCACGATTGCACCCCATTATCTCCCCAATGAGGATCTGGGCACTTTCACTTGTGAAATGAGATTCTTCTTCCACAACATCCACATCACCTAAAAATAAAAAAAACACACCATGTATTATAACTATGCAGGCTTCCATCTATTACCTGAAGCTGTGTTCTCAGACACTCACCTGTTGTGGTGACAATGTCTCCCACTTCATAAGCATCTCCCACCTCATCCTCTGCTTGTGTTTTGGTGACTTCCCCTTCTTTAGGAGGTGGGGGTCCATGGTGTCCTCAGATGTCCAGAGTCTCTTCTCCCCTATGTGAATAAAAAAAAAAGTATACTTAGCACACAGATATTTGAGGCCAGAAATAGGAATATGAAACATTGCTTGGAATTGTCGTACAATTGGCAGAGTTCCAAGCTGAAGACATTTTTAGTTCCTTTCTAAAGCTGCAATACTTACCTTTTTTGTACACTTTTCACACATGGAGACACCCCTAGTATCCACTGGAGCACCTGTGTGGGACACCCTAAAAAGTTTGTTCTGGTGTCCCACACTAGTGCTCCTGCATCCAGATGTGTAAACAGCTGCTGAGTGTCCTCTCCTTACACTGAATCAAGTTTGCATTTCATTCTAGTTACAAACCCATCTAGACCACAATGTCATAAACTTCTTCGAATACAAATAGGCATGACCAAATTTAGTTAACCTGCATCTGCCAAAAACATTGTATTAGTGGGTGAACGAACGATGTTTCCTACGAACGATTACTGTGCCCACGAACATGAAAGTTGCCATTTTAAATTGTACAACAGTAAATAAAAGCCAATGGAGCAGCATGCAAATAATACTAATAATAGAAACAAACGACAAATACTTACTTTTTAGAAACAGTTTCCGGATCTTTCTGTACTGATCGTGCTTCCTCAATTTGAGGTCTGACCATCATTTCCTCAGTTTATCCTTGGATTGCCGTACCTCAAAATTCTTCCACAGACTTTTCACAACTTTAGTCATGATCTTCGCCTTTCTCACATTTGGGTTGGGGTAAGGTCCATGCTTCCCATCATAGTCGGCCCTCTTCAAGATGTCCACCATCTCCACCATCTCTACAAAGGACATATTTGAGGCCTTCAATCTCCTCCAGGATTGGGACGTTCGTGGCTCCGGGCTTTCCTCATTGCTGCTCTCCTGTGTCTGCACCTACTGTGTCTCCAGATGCGCAGTGTATATAAAGAGTAACACGAGTGCATCATACGTACGGGCAGTAAGCGGAGGACGGAGTAGCAGAAGCGGCAATCGTGCTAACGAAGGTACAATTTTAACTTGGTGCATCAGTGGCCTATACTGCTTATAGATTGAGGCCTATATTGGGTCAAGTTTAAGAGAGTTTTGCTTGACATTAGGGTTTGTCTTGTGTTGTGTCTTGCAGAGAAAATGGATGGGTTCAAAGACCACAGCTTCCTCCCAATATTCATAGATAAGTACAGGGAGCTGCCCTGTCTGTGGCAGGTCAAACACCGCATTACAATAACAAAATAAAGAGGCAGGCAGCGCTGGAGATACTGCTGGAGTTGGTGAAGCCGCAGATCCCCACGGCAGACATCAACTATTTAAAAAAAAAAAATTGGTGGCCTGAGGAGCACATATAATCGTGAGCGTACTAAGGTCCAGAAATCCATCAGGAGCAGCAGCAGCAGATGACATTTATGTCCCCAGGCTGTGGTGCTATGACAGACTTAATTTTCTGGCAGACCAGATTGAAGTCATGGAATCCCTTTCAACCCTTCCTTCCACTCTTTACACGCTTCCTTCCACCCTAGCTGAAGCTTCCGATGCCCACCCTGGGCCTTCCAGCCAGGAAGAAGTGGAGGAGCCCAGCTTGAGCCAGGTATAGCATTGTTCAACATATTTCTTGTCGTAAAATAAATTATGTGAAATAGATGTTGTTATTGATCACTAATTGCTGATTTAATAAAGTGTTTTACATATCAATAGACAGTAGTAGCCAAAAAGGTTTGGGACAAGAGTGAAAAATGCTGGGGTCAGAATGATAGTCTTTTCTATTTGTTAACATTTAATTTGCAACAGTCATGAGCTGAAAATTGTGTGTGATTGATGAACAAAATACTAAAACTATGTCCCTTTTTTACACAGAAAAGCTTCAGCCAGGAGGAGACTGTGGAATGTGGCAGCCAGGAGGAGGCAGAGGTTAGTGGTAGCCAGGAGGTGGTAGGGGTTATTGCCAGCCAGGAGGTGGCAGGGCCCAGTAACCTGACACAATCTCAGGTCCCTCCCCTCTGCCTTCCACAAAAAAGGGCCAGGAAGGGGAGTTTTGCGAAGGAGGCAGCACTCAGGCTGATTAGGGAGGCTAATGCTCCCCTCAGAACCCCCCTCAATTCTCGAGGCCTTTGCCTCCATGGCAGCCTGCAAAATGCAGGACATGGAGGAGGGCCAACGCATCATGTGTGAGGAAATCATTTATCTCACATTAAATAAGGGGTTGAGGGGCCAACTCGCACCCAATACCACCTGTGTGAGTTGGACCATCCTCCTCCTCCTCTTCCACCTCCTGCCACACCTCCAACACCACAGCCACAGCCTGGAAGGAAGCGTGGAAGGAAGACAAAGTGATAGCCTGGGTTCAGTCTGGTCTGGCAAAAGATGCAGGCTGTTGTATGTACCACAGTCTGGGGACATATATGTCATCTACTGCTGTTCCTGATCTCTTGGAGTCCTAGACCAGATTGTGCTCACTATTATATGGACTCCTCAGGCAACCAAATTTGACTGGCAAATAATTGATGTGTGCCCTGGGGTACAAAGGCTTCGCCAATTTCAGCAGTTTCTCCAGCGTTGCCTTCCTCTTTATTTTGTTATGACCCATAATAAATGGATATTTTTTTAAGAAATACTTGCCTATGTGTTTAACTTCAAAAAGGACAGTTTGTTTGTGAGTAGGCAGGTACTTTTCCAAAATACAATGTCAAATTAACAAGGGACACCAACACCAAACAACCTCCTTGAGATTAATGGTGTTGTGGTAACTTGACACACAAAAGGAGAAAAAATAGTAGGGAGATCACTAAAAAAAATAAAACAGGAGATCTTGATTAAACCCCCCCCAAAAAAAAATCACTATAAAAACAAAAACAAAATTATTCTGGAGATCTGAGGAAAAAAATAAATTATATTTAGAAGATCACGAGAAATAATAAAGAGATCAATTTGTGAGAACTCTGTGTGAATATGAGCAGCAAAACAATTTCATTCTTCTAGCATTCTAAAGAAGAGGAGAATGCACTGCATTAAACCATTTAAAAAATTGCAGCGTGACGAATGTGCTATCTCCATTAAGAACGGTAATTTTACCAGACCGAGCGCTTCCATCTCGTAATTTATTCTGAGCATGCATGGCACTTTGTGCGTCGGAATTGTCTACACACGATCGGAATTTACGCAAACGGATTTAGTTGTCGGAAAATTTGGGAACCAGATCTCAAATTTTGTGCGATGGAAATTCTGATGGAAACTGTCCGATGGAGTCTACACACAAAGGCTCCCATCGAACTAACTAGCTTGCTAAAAATTTATTTTCACTGAGCCCTGTTCTATCTCCAACTTAACACTGCAAAGGGTACAGTGGGAAGGAACATTTTATAGTGTGGAGCTGGGACTACAAACACCCAAATGGGCGCTGTTAAACACGTGCAATTTGTTTCATTCCAAATTCGTTTTTGACTAAATTCGACAAATTTGTTAATTCAGAAATATTCAATTTAACAAAAACCCATTTAAAAATTTTTTGGGAAAACTCGAAAATTCGAAAGATTCGAAGATTCTGAAATTCAAAAATCCAAAAATCAGAAATTCGAAGATTCTGAAATCCGAAAATACAAAAATCAAAAATTCTGAAATTCAAAGATTCGCAAATTCGGAAATTTTGAAGTTTGAAAATTCTAAAATTCTAACATTAAAAAATCCAACAATTCAAATAACTTGAAAATCCAAAAATTCAAAAATCCAAAAATAAGAAAGAAAATCCGAAAATTCAAAAGAACGCAAATCCAAAAATAAGAATGAAAATCTGAAAATATCGAAAACCTGAAAATTTGAAAGTCTGAAATAATAACTAACTAATAATAACTATTACTAACTATTACATTATAAGTATTGGAATTTTTTTTTAAATTTGGCTGTTAGTGAACGTAATGAATACGAATTTATCCAAAGTTACGAATTATCTGAAATAACGAATGTTGCATCCAAAACGAATGGAATGTAACAAACTAATAATAATGATAAAACCGTTTTTTATTATTATTAATTTGTTATGTTCCATTCGTTTAGATGCAACATTTGTTTTTTTGGATAATTTGTAACTTTGGATAAATTTGTGTTCATTATGTTCACTAACAGCCAAATTTGAAAGGAAATTCCAATACCTATAATTTAAAGGGGTTGTATAGGTTAATTTTTTTTTTTAAAATAACAAATATGTTATACTTACTTCCACTGAGCAGTTCGTTTTGCACAGAGTGACCTCGATCCTGCTATTCTGGCGTCCCATGGCGGCTGTCTCGGCTCCTGCCCGCTAAAGCTAATCCCCTCTGGGAAGCTCTTTTCTGAGGGGGTTAGCTTGCGGGCACGCTCCTGAGTCCTGTATCCGACGTCCATAAGCCGCCGACTACAGCACACGGCCCCGCCCCGGGCTTCGCATTATTGGAGTTGATTGACAGCAGCATGAGCCAATGGCAGCGCTGCTATCAATCTATCCAATGAAGAACCGAGAACAGCCGAGCAAATCAGGCCGACATCAAGCGTGTCTCGACGCGGGACTTTCGAGGGCTCAGGTAAGAAAATGGGGGGGCTGGGGGGCCTGCAATCGCCAAATGTTTTTTCACCTTAATGCATAGAAGGCATTAAGGTGAAAAAACATGAACCTTTACAATCCCTTTAATAGTTATTATTAGTTAGTTATTACTTCGGATTTTAAAAATTTGGGATTTTCAGATTATAGAATTTTCTGATTTTCTTTCTTCTTTTCGGATTTTCAGATTTTCAAATTTCCAAATTTCCGAATTAGAATTTTTGAATTTCGATCATAATGAAAGACCCTAACAATGAAAAAAATGAATGAAAGCTAAAACTAACACATGTTTTGGTAGTGCACATGTCTAGACTGTGTTCGTGGACGAACTGATGCTCGGCCTGGATGTGAGCGAAATTTACCTGATACCACACTCTGGATCAAGTTAAGACGTTTTCTTTATTTGACCCGTACGAGGAGACAAGTTACAACAAAAGGACAGATATTTGCCTACTGGTTCTGATTACCTGTTACCCGTGCAATAGGGCTGCATAGACAAACAGTAGGGATAAGCCGAACACCCCCCTGTTTGGTTCGCACCAGAACATGCGAACGGGCAAAAAATTTGTTCGGACACGCGAACACCGTTAAAGTCTATGGGACACGAACATGAATAATCAAAAGTGCTAATTTTAAAGGCTTATATGCAAGTTATTGTCATAAAAAGTGTTTGGGGACCTGGGTCCTGCCCCAGGGGACATGGATCAATGCAAAAAAAAGTTTTAAAAACTGCCGTTTTTTTGGGAGCAGTGATTTTAATAATGCTTAATGTGAAACAATAAAAGTGTAACATTCCTCTAAATTTCGTACCTGGGGGGTGTCTATAGTATGTTTCCCGTGTTTAGAACAGTTTGACAGCAAAATGACATTTCAAAGGAAATAAAGTCATTTAAAACTATTTGCGGCTATTAATGAATTGCCGATCTGACAATACACATAAAAGTTCATTGATAAAAAAAACGGCATGGGAATTCCCCCACAGGGGAACCCCGAACCAAAATTTTTAAAAAAATGACGTGGGGGGTCCCCCTATATTCCATACCAGGCCCTTCAGGTCTGGTATGGATATTAAGGGGAACCCTGGCCAAAATGTAAAAAAATAATGGTGTGGGGTCCCCCTCAAAATCTATACCAGACCCTTATCCGAGCATGCAACCTGGCAGGCCACAGGAAAAGAGGGGGGATGAGAGAGCGCCCCCCCCCTCCTGAACCGTACCAGGTCACATGCCCTCAACATTGGGAGGGTGCTTTGGGGTAGCCCCCAAAACTCCTTGTCCCCATGTTGATGGGGACAAGGGCCTCATCCCCACAACCCTTTCCCCGTGGTTGTGGGGGTCTGTGGGTGGGGGACTTATCCGAATCTGGAAGCCCCCTTTAACAAGGGGACCCCCAGATCCCGCCCCCCCTGTGTGAAATTGTAAGGGGGTACTTACCCCTACCATTTCACAAAAAAAGTGTCAAAAATGTTAAAAATAACAAGAGACAGTTTTTGACAATTCCTTTATTTAAATGCTTCTTCTTTCTTCTATCTTCTTTCTTCTATCTTCCTTCAGGTTCTTCCTCCATCTTCTTCTTCTTCTGGTTCTTCCTCCGGTGTTCTCGTCCGGCATCTTCCTCCGTGGCACCGGCGTCTTCTTCCCTTCCTCTTCTGGGCTGCTCCGCATCCGACCATGATGGGAGGCTCCCGCTGTGTGACGCTTCTCTTCTGACGGTTCTTAAATAACGGATGGCAGGGCCACCCAGTGACCCCGCCCCCTTCTGACACACAGGGACTTCCCTGTGGCATTCCTCGTGATGTCAGAGGGGGGCAGACCGGGAAGTCACCCGCCCTCCGTTATTTAAGAACCGTCAGAAGAGGAGAAGCGTCACACAGTGGGAGCCTCCCATCATGGTCGGATGCGGAGCGGCCCAGAAGACAGCGCCACGGAGGAAGATCCCAGACGAGAACACCTGAGGAAGAACCAGAAGAATCAGAAGAAGAAGATGGAGGAAGAAACCGAAGGAAGATAGAAGAAAGAAGATAGAAGAAAGAAGAAGCATTTAAATAAAGGAATTGTCAAAAACTGTTTCTTGTCATTTTTAACATTTTTGACACCTTTTTTGTGAAATGGTAGGGGTACTTTTGTACCCCATTACCATTTCACACAGGGGGAGGGCTGGGATCTGGGGAACCCCTTGTTAAAGGGGGCCTCCAGATTCCGATAAGCCCCCCGCCCGCAGACCCCCACAATCACCGGGCAAGGGTTGTGGGGATGAGGCCCTTTTCCCCATCAACATGGTGACAAGGTGTTTTGGGGGCTACCCCAAAGCACCCTCCCAATGTTGAGGGCATGTGGCCTGGTACGGTTCAGGAGGGGGGGTGCTCTCTCATCCCCCCTTTTTTCCTGCGGCCTGCCAGGTTGCGTGCTCGGATAAGGGTCTGGTATGGATTTTTGGGGGTGAAATATGAAATTTGATAAACAAATTAATAGATTTATAAAGAAAAGAAAACAGTGATACCATCATACATATTAATTATGTGAAGTGTTTCTTGAAACGTGATCATAAAACAAAAGAAGGGGGGTCTTTCCTTATAAAAAGCTTAAGAAAACACATAAATGTCCACAACAGTGTATTTGATACAAGTGTAGATTTCAGGGGTACATTCTTCAATGTTCCATGTTGCCCACCACCGAATAGAAGAATGAAAGGCTTACCAGAAAGCCTGTGGAACGAAAAGAAATGTTTCCCCGCATTGGGGTTTTTTGGCAGCACAAGAAAAAAATATATAGTCACTATAGTATGAAAAAATACACTTTTATTGAATAGATAACATGTATCATCAGAGTTAAAAAGCCATGAGCTTCAGTGGGTATTTATCTAAAGATTTTAAGCTGAACATACAAAGCAGACATTTGTTCATAGCAATATTGTGTCATGAACATTAGACCTGACGCGTTTCAACCCCTATGACTGGGGTCTTCTTCAGAGGATAGGTCTGCTGGGAAGAACATAAGAATAAGGTTGGTCTACATATACATATTCTAAAAAGTATATATCTAGCAGAAACTACATTAATTGTGCAATGCAACAGTACAGTATAGTATAGTTACCAAATAAACGTATGTCCAATGAAAAACATAAATTCCCACATGGATGTCCCTTTTAAAAGTTTAAAATGCTTTATCCTCTTCCGCCAGAGGGTGATTCCAACCTCCTCTACCGCTGCCACAACCCAGACCGGGATGGCGAGAGACAACGTGGCTTACGAGAGGCCACACTTTGGAGCACCGCCCACCAGAGCAGACAACCAACGGGAGAGCACCAATTACCTGTGATGGAAATTGGCAAGGAAAGAAACATAATGACTAAAAAATCCGTATAAAAATACGTATAAAAATAATTGGGTTTTATCTATGGTCTAAGAAAGCCTTTATGGTATCAAAGACTTTGTAAATATGATATATATATCGCCCAAACCAGCTGAGGACTTCTAAACCACAAAGAACAAATGTGGTAAAGGCAATAGACATTGTGCCTGTGCTAAAAAAGGGGAGTGATAGTGGTAGTAGGGGAACACTAAAAGAAAGTGTAGTGGTGCTTGAAAAAAGGGGAAGTGTGTGAAATACAATTGAGTGCCAGTGCGTGAAACAAAGGGGGAGGAGGGATGGGGGGGGGGGGGGGAGGAGGAAGGGAGTGGTTGGTGTGGAGGGGAAAAAAGGTGAGGGAAAGACAATGGAAGGGGAGAGGGGAAAGAGGGGGGAGGAAAGGGGGGGGGGAAGGAAGGGAGGGAAGGGGGAGGAAAGGGGAGGATTGTATGTGTATTGGCATTACCTTAAAACAGTGCTAGATGGCACATGTGGATGCATCAAGTTATCCCATATATCTAAACTGTTGCCTACTAGCCAACATGAAAGTGGTCATAGGCTGTATAAGACTCAGGTGATGGTATCCAAAAGCTGAGTCAGCCAGTCTAAAAATAAATAAAAAGAGTATATAGTTGTAGAGAGTCTAGCCACATATATCATAGGTGGTCAAAAGACTGTATGTAGTTATAAATCATAGGGGTAGATAACCCCTATAATTTGGGGCAGCATGATGCTATACAAACAGGGCTATAAAAGTGTACTTACTGTGTGATAGAACACAAGGAGCAGCAAAGGGAGTGACAGACAGCAAGATGTGTTTGCAGTTCGCCAGGCAGGAGGAAATTGAAAATATATCACAGATGTAGGCTTTTATACCCATGATTAAAGGGGCGTGTATACCTTGACTCTTATCTCTCCAGGTGTGTGCAGTCCGGTGATGGTCACCTGGTGGGCGGTAAGGCGGCCAAACATGGCAGCCAAGTGTGGTCTCCCCGGCGTTCCGGAAAAGCTACGCTTCGAGTTCTCGTCATCCTCGCCGAAAACTCGCGATGTCCATGACGTCACGACGCTCGCGCGGGGCCCCGCGCATGCGCGGTGACGCCAGGCATCTGAGGATGTTCCGGAATGCCGCCGGCAGGGAGAAAGAAATTCCCAATGCAGCGCCCGGTGGCCGGCCGGGCGTCCAAGGGGAAAAACATGGGGGGGGGGAGGAGCCGCCTAATAGCGGGTAGGCTCGTCCCACCTCCCTCACCCTGCCGGGAAGGCACGTCGTAAGTCACCCCCGCCCCGGGGATGACAGCAGGGAGGGTGCTCGAGCTCCGTTTATTTTAAAATCGCGCATGCGCGGTGCGTGCAATGTTGTGACCCTTTTAAAAATAAACGGCGGTAGTGTCGTTTTTTTACTTTGCTCTTCCTTTTTGGCATTTTAACGCTATTTTGCTAATAAAAAGACAACCAAAGTTATCTGCACCAGTGGAGCATCTCCTTTTTTGTTTCTTTTGTCATGATAACTACCCCCTTTTTGCATTTGGATCTGTGGAAATTCTCAAGCTTGCCCCATGAGAGGATAGCACTCAGGAGAACATCTACAGTGGCTGTTGGCTGGTCGGCTATCTGGCGAGGATTCCTGACGCACCTATCCATCGGTGGCCTTTGGAGTATCCCTGTGGCGGTTTCAGCATATCTACTAAGCCGGTTTTGACCCCCCTGAGTAAGGGCGGTCACAGGCTTTCTGGTAAGCCTTTCATTCTTCTATTCGGTGGTGGGCAACATGGAACATTGAAGAATGTACCCCTGAAATCTACACTTGTATCAAATACACTGTTGTGGACATTTATGTGTTTTCTTAAGCTTTTTATAAGGAAAGACCCCCCTTCTTTTGTTTTATGATCACGTTTCAAGAAACACTTTACATAATTAATATGTATGATGGTATCACTGTTTTCTTTTCTTTATAAATTTATTAATTTGTTTATCAAATTTCATATTTCACTTCACATGTCCAGCGCTGCACTTTCTAACTTATATTTTGTTTTTTGTGCCCTCATATCGGGGTTATAGTGTACAGCAGCAGGATTTTTCTTCATTGTTTTCACAATTTTTTTATGCACCTAGCGCAATTTCTTTTTCCTTTAATGGATTTTTGGGGGGACCCCACGCCATTTTTTAAAAAAATTTTGGCGCGGGGTCCCCCTTAAAATCAAGTATAAAAAAGAGGGCTCAAGCGCTGACATGGTTAAAAATTACTACTACGGAAAACAAATGGTTAATATGAGATAGCCAAATAATATAGCTGCAACTAAAATAAGTGATAAGATCAATATATAGTAAGATAATCAGTTGCGCTCATATTATCCTCATATTCCCATTAAGATTAGTGAAAGGTAAAAAATGCTTCCAAAAATACCTCCAAAAATTCTTAATCTGAAAATACTTATAAATTCTAAAAGTGGAATATAAATCAAGCTTATCCCACCATTATAAACGTGATGTGCTCACAAAAAATGCATTATTGATAAAACATACTATAATGTGCACGTGCTCTAAAACATATCTGCTATTTATAAAAGGAAAATAAAATAGATCTAAAAATATGTACCATGCCACTTAACACTCAAAAAATATATCAATACAAATGTGCAAAGATATACAAAAATATCTTCCTTTTCCTAGAAAAAAACCTTCATATAAAGTGCTCACAGTTCATTAGGTGTTTGTAACCAAACCAATTAGTGTCAGTTATATTGTGACAATGTTGAACCAAAATAGTGTCAAACAAGTTTTTTTACTTTTTACGGCTTTCATTTCTTCTTTAATAATAATCGCTCCTTCACTCAAATCCCGGACATGTAAAGAGAAAATTTATATATCCATTGCGCAGAGATTAAAACACCCATTTGGATATTATATATCAGATTGAAGATGTTTCACTCACATGCTCTCCTAAATGGGATCGCTTTTGTGAGATAGCGTAGTGAGTGAAGCGCCTTGCCGCTGAGCTCTTGTTGCAGCTGATCAATACAAAAGCGATCCCATTTAAGAGAGCATGTGAGTGAAACATCTGCAATCTGATATATAGTTTCCAAAGGGTGTTTTAATCTCTGTGCAATGGATATATAAATTTTCTTAATTTTAGAATTTATACGTATTTTCAGATTAAGAATTTTTGGAGGTATTTTTAGAAGCATTTTTTGCCTCTTTTTACCTTTCACTAATCTTAATGGGAATATGAGGATAATATGAGCGCAACTGATTATCTTACTATATATTGGTCCCCCTTAAAATCCATACCAGACCTGAAGGGTCTGGTATGGAATTTAGGGGGACCCCCCATGTCATTTTTTTTTTAAATTTTAGTTCGGGGTTCCCCTGTGGGGAATTCCAATGCCGTTTTTATCAATGAACTTTTATGTGTATTGTCGGACCGGCAATTCATTAATAGCTGCGAGTAGTTTTATATGACTTTACAGGCATACTATAGACACCCCTCAGGTACGAAATTTAAAGGGATATTACACTTTTATTGTTTCACTTTAAGCATTAAAAAAATCACTGCTCCTGAAAAAACAGCCGTTTTTAAAACTTTTTTTTGCATTGATCCATGTCCCCAGACACTTTTTATGACAATAACTTGCATATAAGCCTTTAAAATTAGCACTTTTGATTTCTCCCATAGACTTTTAAAGGGTGTTCTGCAGCTTTCGAATTTACCGCGAACACTCCAAATTGTTCGCTGTTCGGCGAACTGGCGAACAGCCGATGTTCAAGTCGAACATGAGTTCGACTCGAACTCGAACTCGAATGGATCTTGAGTTCTTAAACATATTTTCTAACATCTCCTCCCACTCGGGGGGAGAACGTGAGATTAGTGTCTATTTACCATTTAGTCATTGCGTTAGTCTTATGTACTAAAAATGCTTCATTCAGATATCTATATATGCGTGAGATAACTCCTTTCTCCCTAGATGTGTGTGCACAGATAAGTTCAAACTGGGTATACTGAACACGGGATGATAAAGAACCTCTACTGAAGTAGAAATGCCGTATTTGAAGATAACGGTAGTGCTCAGAGAGCGCTATATGGTATTCAGTGTGGAGCTGGGCAAATGATTTAAAGTGTGTGCCATCTTTGAAGGCTGCGAAAGAGGTTAGGCCTTTGGAATTCCATGTGGCCATGCTGTCCCTATGTCGGAAGGCTGGGGGAAAGTCGGGATCTCCTATAAAGGAGTAAAGAGGTGCCAGAGGGGAGGCTAATTTGAATTTAGCATGGTAGAGGGACCATAGATATAGGGACTGACCTGTGATATTATTAAGAGGAGTTATTTTACACACTCTGAGGGAGCTGGATCATAGCAGACCGGGGAGGTAGTATGGGAATATTGCATGCATTTCAAAGCTAAGCCCATGGGTATCTGCCACTGGGGTGTGCCATTGGGCTGTCTGGGTGAGTCTGGCGGCCAGATAATAACGGCACAAGTGAGGGAGGCCTAAACCTCCGAGGGGCTGGGGCCTGTACAATAAAGATTTATTAAATCTTGGGTGTTTGGCATGCCATACAAATTTATTTATATCTCTTTGAATGGTTTCTATATAGGATTTAGAGACGTAGATGGGAAGCGTTCTAAAAAAAAAAGTAACTTGGGCAAGATTGCCATTTTAATGGCCGTGATTCTACCTAAAAAGGATATGCCATATGAGGACCAGGTTTTTAAGAGGGTTCTTATATGGGCAACTATCGGGCTATAGTTAAGATGAAAAAGGTCTCAGAAGGTAGGAGCTAGTTGAATTCCCAGATAGCGGAATGCCTGTGTGCACCAGGAGAAGTCAAAGTGTTGCTGTAGAAGAAAAGGCACAAGGCACAAGGGCACAAGGCAGGGGTGCCCTCTGTCACCTCTGATTTTTGCCTTGGCCATGGAACCGGTGGCCGCAGCAGTGAGGCAAAGTCAGCTTATGGTGGGGTTCCGGAGAAGGGGGAGAGAGGAGAGAATTGCACTATATGCGGACGATGTCCTCATATTCCTAGGAGACACAGAGTGCTCACTTAAGCAGGTGATAGATATATTCACGTGTTTTGGAAAGATCTCTGGCCTTACCATAAATTGGGAAAAATCAAAGCTCTTACCGGTAGACCCAATTAGGAAAAACGCATATCTGGACAGTATACAAATAGAAGTAGTGGAGATAGTAAAATACTTAGGTATTTATATAACAAAGGACCCAGGTAGTTATACCAATCACAATCTGGTCCCCTTGTTGATGAAGTTTAAAAATAAAAGTATGCTATGGAGGAGGCTCCCCCTATCAGTTGCTGGACGATGCAATTTGATCAAAATGCTGTGGTTGCCCCAGATGTTGTTCATATTGCAGAATTCACCAATATGGATTTATAAGAAATGGTTTAAAAAAATAAACACAATGTTAAGAGATCTTATATGGAAAGGGGGACAATCTAGGATCAGCTTACAAACTCTACAATTATCAACTCGAGAGGGGGGTATGGCGGTTCGACACCCCCGAAGCTATTTTTTAGCATCTCAGTTACAGCATATAGGGTCAGGGGATAAAAACAATGAGGGTATAATGGTCATGGGAGCGCCTCATGAAACATTAGTGGAGGTTCTGGAGGCAAATTGTTTTGCCTCTAGACCCCCCACAGTTAAATTAATATTGAAAGTGTGGAAATCCATTAAAACTCTGGAAGGCGCGGGGGGAATGGCTAGGTATGCTCCCCTTTGGGATAATAAGAACCTACACAAACTAACACCAATGGGGAAAATAAAGTCTTGGGAAACAAAGGGAATAGTAAAACTGGCTCAATTATATAATGGTAGCATGCTTAAAACATTTACCTCATTAAAGGAGGAATTTGATATTCCGAACTACACGTACTACAATTATCTACAAATA
The DNA here is from genome assembly GCA_037952925.1 of Lithobates clamitans. Taxonomy (NCBI): domain Eukaryota; kingdom Metazoa; phylum Chordata; class Amphibia; order Anura; family Ranidae; genus Lithobates; species Lithobates clamitans. Next base: position 2,442,225 of record JBBGZY010000025.1, on the reverse strand, counting down.
AGGCATGCTCTAAAGGCTCAATTTGGGGAACAGGGCCCGAGATGGAGTTTCTCCCCTATTATTTGTAGAATGGGTAGTTCGGATGGATCCAGGTCTCGGTATCACCCGCACAGAAGTTTTCACATTTAATGCTCCTACACAGGGCATATTATACACCAAAGAGACTGTTTGAATTCGGGCGGAGGGTGGATGCTAATTGCCCAAGATGCCAAAATACTGGGGACTTGATCCATATGATATGGAAATGCCCAAAATTACACCGGTACTGGACAGAAATATTAGGATTTATAAATAAGATCTTTAAATTAGGATTAAAAATGGACGCAAAGTTATGTGTACTGGGTGTTGGGGAATGCCAAGGTAGAGGCAACAATATAAACAAAGCAGTGGCGAGATGCCTTTTTCAGGCAAGGAAATTGATAGCTATGAGGTGGCAGGCGGTGGGACCCCCTTCAAAGGCTGACTGGATTAGATCAGTGACAGAAACAGTTTGGAAAGAGAAGGTAGTATATGTAAGGAGGAATAATCTGAAGGAGTTCAAAAAAATCTGGAACCCATGGTTAGAAGAAATTGGGTACCCTATGTAAAGTGTGGGTGGGAAGGGGAGGAGAAGGTTTATATGGAGTGCCAAGGATCTACCGAAGGAGTATCAGTTAAATTCCTGTGTTGGGGGGGGGGGGGGTAGGTACGGTGGGGGGGAAAAAAAAGGGAAAAAATGAGTGTATAACACTGTAGAATATTTTGGTAATTGGAGTGTTGTGCATACGTGGTTTGTAATGTTTACCATCGATGGTAATTATTGTATAACATTGTGTAATGAATAAAGAACATTTAAAATAAAAAAAAATAAAAAAAAAGTGTTGCTGTAGGGAATTAGCTAAATTGCCGGGAATGTTAATTGGCATAGCAGTGCATTTGGACAGGTTAACCCCAAGACCGGAGAACAGTTGGAATGAGGCTAGAAGGGACATTAGATTGGGTAGAGTGATTAAGGGGTTCGTTAGGAATAGGAGGACGTCATCCGTAGGGATGAGCCGAACACCCCCCGGTTCGGTTCACACCAGAACCTGCGAACGGACCGAAAATTCGCACGAACGTTAGAACCCCATTGACGTCTATGGGACTCGAATGTTCAAAATAAAAAGTGCTCATTTTAAAGGCTAATTTTCATGGTATTGTCTTAAAAAGGTTTTGGGGACCCGGGTCCTGTCCCAGGGGACATATATCAATGCAAAAAAAAGTTGTAAAAACGGCCGTTTTTTTGGGAGCAGTGATTTTAATGATGCTTAAAGTAAAAAAAAAGTGAAATATCCTTTAAATATCGTACCTGGGGGTGTCTATAGTATGCATGTAAAGTGGTGCGTGTTTCCCGTGCTTAGAACAATCCCTGCACAAAATGTATTTTTTAAAGGAAAAAAAGTCATTTAAAACTGCTTGCGGCTTTAATGTAATGTCGGGTCCTGGCAATATGGATGAAAATCAGTGAGACAAATGGCATGGGTACCCCCCAGTCCATTACCAGGCTCTTTGGGTCTTGTATGGATATTAAGAGGAACCCTGCACCCAAATTAAAAAAGGGAACAGCAGTATACAGGCTCTGTACTCTGAACAGCAGTATACAGGCGGTGCAAACAAGACAGGGACTGTAGGTTTGTTGTTAAGTAGAATCTGTTTGTAATTTTGAATGGGTACATTTTTAACGTGTTTAGCTCCAGCCAAAAAATCTTTAAGCTTTTTGGAAAACATAGGGAAGGTTTATCACCCCTGTAACATTTGTTTTGCTGTCTGTGCTTCTCTTCAGAAGATTGAACCTCACTTTTTGTCCCAATCACAAATGTTTTTTGAAAATTTGGGTTTTTTTGTGAAACAAGGATTGGTGATAAATCATCAGTGGAAAGGAGAAATGTTTTTTCCCATATTAACTCTTACAGGAGAGAATTTCCCTTCCTAGGGGTAGATTTCATCGAACTTCCTGTTGTCGCCTTCCGTTTGCAAGTAGGAGTTGGATGTTTGAAAGTAGTATATACTCTGCAGAAATTTGGGCCTTAGGTGTTGTTGTGGCCACAACACTGTAAGCCCTCACAGGGCCCTGCTGTGAAATATTAGATCAAGAATTGTAATGACATGCCCCTGTTAAACAGGGGCAGAAAAATTGGGCCTTTGGTGGTGGTGGTGCTGCTGGTGCCACAACACTGTAAGTCCTCACTCGCTCTTGGTGGGCGCAGAAACGGGCCCTGCTGTGAACTTCTCACAGAAACTCTAGTTGGAACGTAGGAACGAGCCCTGCTGCAAAGTATTGCATCAAAAATTGTAATTACATGCCCCTGTTGAACAGGGGCTGAAAAATTGGGCTTTTGGTGGTGGTGCTGGTGCCACAACACTGTAAGTCCTCACTCACTCTTGGTGGGCGCCGAAACGGGCCCTGCTGTGAAATATTAGATCAAGAATTGTAATTACATGCCCCTGTTGAACAGGGGCTGAAAAATTGGGCCTTTGGTGGTGGTGATGGTGTGGTGCCACAACACTGTAAGTCCTCACTCGCTCTTGGTGGGCGCAGAAACGGGCCCTGCTGTGAACTTCTCACAGAAACTCTAGTTGGAACGCAGGAACGAGCCCTGCTGCAAAGTATTGCATCAAATATTGTAATTACACGCCCCTGTTGAACAGGGGCTGAAAAAATTGGGCCTTAGGCACTGGTGGCGGGGCCCAGAACCAAAAATGTTCTTACAAGCTATCAGCGTGATCATTGAGGAGGAAGAGGATAACTACTCAGGATAGTCACTTAGCATCAGCATAGGCAGTCTTTGAAGGGATCTGAGATTTCAATAAAAATTATTCGGTTACATCAGCATCAGGTGCTTGGTAGCTGGTGGTGATCCAAGACTGATTCATTTTTATGAAGGTAAGTCGATCGACCGAGTCGGTGGACAGACGCACCCTGTGATCGGTTACAAAGCCTCCAGCAGCACTGAATGTGCTGAAAGAACACTGGATGCAGGACAGGCCAGTAGCTCAATTGCATACTGTGCAAGCTCTGGCCAGTGATCTATCCTCAAGACCCAGTAACCCAGAGGATTTTCGGTGGGAAAGGTGTCCAAGTCTGATCTTGCCCCTAGGTATTCCTGCACCATGTAAAACAGATGCTGGCGATGGTTGCTGGAACCAATCATACCTTGGGGCTGCGGACTAAAAAATTGTCTGAATGCATCGGTCAGACGGCCACGTTCTCCACCACTCCTTCTTTGACTGACCGAAGCCTCAGCAACATGTTGTCCAGAAACAGGAGTTTGTAACCTCCCAGTCTCTGGCAACGCGTTGCACAGACCTTTCTGCAAGGCCTCCCGAAGATGTTTCATCCTCTGCTCCCTCTGCGACAGCAAGATAAGGTCCGCAACCTTACCCTTGTTACGTGGATCAAGGAGGGTTGCCAGCCAGTATTGGTCCTTGTCCTTGATAGGACGAATACGAGGATCCTTACGCAGGCTTTGCAGGATCAGGGACGCCAAGCAGGTTTGTTGAGGCATTCGGTCCGGAGTCCTCTTTGTCACTAAGGACAACATGGTCCGCAGCCACCTCCTCCCAGCCACGTACAAGTCCATGTGTTTCTTGGGACTGATCCCTTAAAGACTGCTGCTGATGCTGAGTGCCAGGCTCCACCTCCATACTGACACAATCCTCCTCCTCCTCCTCCTCCTCCTCCTCGTCCTCTTCCTGTGTGATCGGCGGGCACGCAGGAACACTGTCTGGATAAAGGGGCCTCGAGAGCTAAGGAAGTCCTCCTCTTCCTGCCTCTGTTCTGCCTCAAGTGCCCTGTCCATTATTCCACACAGCGTGTGCTCCAACAGGTGGACAAGGGGGACAGTGTCACTGATGCATGCACTGTCACTGCTCACCATCCTCGTGGCCTCCTCAAATGGTGACAGGACAGTGCATGCATCCCTGATCATGGCCCACTGGTGTGGGGAAAAAAACAAGCTCCCCTGACCCTGTCCTGGTGCCATAGTCGCACAGGTACTCATTGATGGCCCTCTGCTACGTGTGCAGTCACTGCAGCATGGCCAACGTTGAGTTCCACCTGGTGGGCATGTCACAGATTAGGCGGTTCTTGGGCAGGTTAAACTAGTTTTGGAGGTCCGCCAGCCGAGCGCTGGCATTATATGACTGGCGGAAATGCACACAGACTTTCCTGGCCTGCCTCAGGACATCCTGTAAGCCCGGGTACCTGCCCAAGAATTGCTGCACCACCAAGTTAAGGACGTGAGCCAAACAGGGCACATGGGTCATTTGTCCCTGTCGGAGGGCAGAGAGGAGGTTGGTGCCATTGTCGCAAACCACCATTCCTGCCTTAAGTTGGCGTGGCGTCAACCACCTCTGAACCTGCCCCTGCAGAGCTGACAGAACCTCTGCCCCAGTGTGGCTCCTGTCCCCCAAGCACACCAGCTCAAGCACCGCATGGCATCTTTTGACCTGCGTACTTACATAGCAACTTGAATGCCTACGGAGCACCGCTGGTTCCGAGGACAAAGCACAGGAAGAGGCCATGGAGGAAGAAGAAGAGGAGGGGGTGGAGGAGAGAGGTGTGTCACAATCATTAGCATTTTGGAGGCGTGGTGGCGGAACAACCTCCAACACTACTGCACCTTGTCCTGCATCCTTCCCAGCTGCCAGCAGAGTCACCCAATGCGCCGTGAAACTTAGGTAACGTCCCTGTCCATGCCTGCTGGACCATGAGTCAGCGGTAATATGCACCTTACCACTGACCGCCCTGTCCAGCGAGGCCAAGACATTGCCTTCCACATGCCGGTAGAGAGCCGGAGTCGCCTACCATGAGAAAAAGTGGCGTTTGGGTACCTGCCACTGAGGAATGACACATTCCACAAACTCACGGAAGGGGGCAGAGTCTACCAACTGAAAAGGCAGCAGTTGAAGTGCTAGCAATTTTGCCAAGCTAGCATTCAACCGCTGGGCATGTGGATGGCTGGGAGCGAACTTCTTTCGGTGGTGCAGCAGCTGGGGCAGGGAAATTTGCCTGGTACAATCTGACGTTGGTGTACCGAAAGCAGATTGCCCACATGTACTTGGCTGTGTCACACCTTATTCTACACCTTCATTCCTCTCAGTGCAGGTTTTAGGGAGGACTGAAGATATAGTGGGGTTGGAGATCTCAGCTGATGAGGAACAAGGAGAGGTCCTCTTTGTTCTTTGGTGTGGGTCTTTTAGATATGCTTACCAACGAACTGCATGGCAGGTCAACATGTGTCTGGTCAAGCAAGTGATGCCCAAGCGGGAGATGTTTTGGCCACGCAAGATATGCTTGAGACATATGTTGCAAATAGCAGCGGTCCGATCTGATGCACTCGTCAAAAAAGGCCCACACCAAAGAACTTTTTGAATAACATGCAGAGACTGCAGCGCCCTGCACATGCGGAGCTTTGGGGTGTGATGCAGTCAGTGTGCTGCCCTTAGGCTGGCCCCTGGAGGGCATCCTGCCTCATTGGTGATGTGCCTCCTCCTCCTCTCTCCTATCAGGCACCCACGTTGAGTCAGTGACCTCATCATCCCCTCCATCCTCATCACTGGAGCAAACCTGGCAGTATGCTGCAGCAAGGGGAGCATGACTGCCAGATTGCTGTCCTTCTTGGGCACCCCCTCTGTCTGTGCTCCCGTTACTGCCTTCATCTAGCTCAGTATCAACATCAGAGCCTTCCAAATGCTGGGCATCCTCCTGGAGCATGTACCCAACACTGTGGTCAAAAAGTTCGAGGGACTCCTCAGGGAACATGGTGGGGCTAGGGAAGGAGTCACTGATGACATTGAGCCGAGGGAAGAGGTCGCGTTGGCAGCTGCTTTGCCAGACAAAGTACCCTGAGCATGGGTGAGAGAGGATGAGGAGGATGAGGATGGCTTGGTCATCCACTCGACCAAGTCTTCAGCATGTTGCGGCTCATGCGGCCAGCAGCCGAAAAAAAGGCCAAGCGTGTCCCACATGCTGATGAGGATGCACCGTCTCCATGACCAGCACTGTTGCCTCTAGACACAGAGCCTGCTTGTTCTCTTTTATTGGCTTGCGACTGTCTGCCTCTCCATGTTGGCCTTCCAGACATACTAATGGCCTGTGGCTGCACTATATATACTGATACTGCAGCTAGCAAAATCAACTGCCTACCTGTAGTATGAGAGCACCACCAACCTTCTACAGGTAGCTTTAGGTGAACACTGTGCAGAGCTCGCCAAAAAATAACTTGTAGCTTATTTAGCTGCCTGCGGCAGTGATAGGATCAGGAAAACACCACCAACCTTCTACAGGTAGCTTTAGGTGAACACTGTGCAGAGCTCGCACTACACTAACTTGTAGCTTATTTAGCTGCCTGCGGTAGTGATAGGATCAGGAAAACACCACCAACCTTCTACAGGTAGCTTTAGGTGAACACTGTGCAGAGCTCGTACTACACTAACTTGTAGCTTATTTAGCTGCCTGCGGTAGTGATAGGATCAGGAAAACACCACCAACCTTCTACAGGTAGCTTTAGGTGAACACTGTGCAGAGCTCACACTACACTAACTTGTAGCTTATTTAGCTGCCTGCGGTAGTGATAGGATCAGAAAAACACCACCAACCTTCTACAGGTAGCTTTAGGTGAACACTGTGCAGAGCTCTCCAAAAAATAAATTGTAGCTTATTTAGCTGCCTGCAGTAGTGATAAGATCAGGAAAACACCACCAACCTTCTACAGGTAGCTTTAGGTGAACACTGTGCAGAGCTCGTACTACACTAACTTGTAGCTTATTTAGCTGCCTGCGGTAGTGATAGGATTAGGAAAACACCACCAACCTTCTACAGGTAGCTTTAGCTGAACACTGCAGAGCTCGCAAAAAAATAACTTGTAGGTTTAGCTGAACACTGTGAGGAGGACGCACTACACTAACTTGTAGCTTTAGCTGAACACTGTGCAGAGGTCGCACTACACTAACTTGTAGTTTTAGCTGAACACTGTGAGGAGGACTCACTAAACTAACTTGTAGCTTTAGCTGAACACTGTGCAGAGGTCGCACTACACTAACTTGTAGTTTTAGCTGAACACTGTGAGGAGGACTCACTAAACTAACTTTTAGCTTTAGCTGAACACTGTACAGAGGTCGCACTACACTAACTTGTAGTTTTAGCTGAACACTGTGAGGAGGACACACTACACTAACTTGTAGCTTTAGCTGAACACTGTGAGGAGGACGCACTACCCTAACTTGTAGCTTTAGCTGAACACTGTGCAGAGGTCACACTAAACTAACTTGTAGCTTTAGCTGAACACTGTGAGGAGGATGCACTACACTAATTTGTAGCTTTAGCTGAATACTGTGCAGAGGTCTCACCACACTAAATTGTAGTTTTAGCTGAACACTGTGAGGAGGACGCACTACACTAACTTGTAGCTTTAGCTGAACACTGTGCATGGGTCGCACTACACTAACTTGTAGTTTTAGCTGAACACTGTGAGGAGGACGCACTACCCTAACTTGTAGCTTTAGCTGAACACTGTGCAGAGGTCACACTAAACTAACTTGTAGCTTTAGCTGAACACTGTGAGGAGGATGCACTACACTAACTTGTAGCTTTAGCTGAACACTGTGCAGAGGTCTCACTACACTAACTTGTAGTTTTAGCTGAACACTGTGAGGAAGACGCACTACACTAACTTGTAGCTTTAGCTGAACACTGTGCAGAGGTCGCACTACACTAACTTGTAGTTTTAGCTGAACACTGTGAGGAGGATGCACTACACTAACTTGTAGCTTTAGATGAACACTGTGCAGAGGTCGCACTACACTAACTTGTAGTTTTAGCTGAACACTGTGAGGAAGACGCACTACACTAACTTGTAGTTTTAGCTGAACACTGTGAGGAGGACTCACTAAACTAACTTGTAGCTTTAGCTGAACACTGTGCAGAGGTCACACTAAACTAACTTGTAGCTTTAGCTGAACACTGTGAGGAGGACGCTCTACACTAACTTGTAGCTTTAGCTGAACACTGTGCAGAGGTCTCACTACACTAACTTGTAGTTTTAGCTGAACACTGTGAGGAGGACGCACTACACTAACTTGTAGCTTTAGCTGAACACTGTGCAGAGGTCAAATAAACTAACTTGTAGCTTTAGCTGAACACTGTGAGGAGGACGCACTACACTAACTTGTAGCTTTAGTTGCACCTTGTGCAGAGGTCTCACTACACTAACTTGTAGTTTTAGCTGAACACTGTGAGGAGGACGCACTACACTAACTTGTAGCTTTAGCTGAACACTGTGCAGAGGTCGCACTACACTAACTTGTAGTTTTCGCTGAACACTGTGAGGAGGACACACTACACCAACTTGTAGCTTTAGCTGAACACTGTGAGGAAGACGCACTACTCTAACTTTTAGCTTTAGCTGAACACTGTGCAGAGGTCACACTAAACTAACTTGTAGCTTTAGCTGAACACTGTGAGGAGGACACACTACACTAACTTGTAGCTTTAGCTGAACAATGTGCAGAGGTCTCACTACACTAACTTGTAGTTTTAGCTGAACACTGTGAGGAGGACGCACTACACTAACTTGTAGCTTTAGCTGAACACTGTGCAGAGGTGACACTAAACTAACTTGTAGCTTTAGCTGAACACTGTGAGGAGGACGCACTACACTAACTTGTAGCTTTAGCTGCACCTTGTGCAGAGGTCTCACTACACTAACTTGTAGTTTTAGCTGAACACTGTGAGGAGGACGCACTGCCCTAACTTGTAGCTTTAGCTGAACACTGTGCAGAGGTCACACTAAACTAACTTGAAGCTTTAGCTGAACACTGTGAGGACGCACTACACTAACTTGTAGCTTTAGCCGAACACTGTGCAGAGGTCGCACTACACTAACTTGTAGTTTTCGCTGAACACTGTGAGGAGGACACACTACACCAATTTGTAGCTTTAGCTGAACACTGTGAGGAGGACGCACTACACTAACTTGTAGCTTTAGCTGCACCTTGTGCAGAGGTCTCACTACATTAACTTGTAGTTTTAGCTGAACACTGTGAGGAGGACGCACTGCCCTAACTTGTAGCTTTAGCTGAACACTATGCAGAGGTCACACTAAACTAACTTGTAGTTTTAGCTGAACCCTTTGAGGAGGACGCACTACACTAACTTGTAGCTTTAGCTGAACACTGTGCAGAGGTCTCACTACACTAACTTGTAGTTTTAGCTGAACACTGTAAGGAGGACGCACTACCCTAACTTGTAGCTTTAGATGAACACTGTGCAGAGGTCACACTAAACTAACTTGTAGTTTTAGCTGAACACTGTGAGGAGGACGCACTACACTAACTTGTAGCTTTAGCTGAACACTGTGCAGAGGTCTCACTACACTAACTTGTAGTTTTAGCTGAACACTGTGAGGAGGGCGCACTACACTAACTTGTAGCTTTAGCTGAACACTGTGCATGGGTCGCACTACACTAACTTGTAGTTTTAGCTGAACACTGTGAGGAGGACGCACTACCCTAACTTGTAGCTTTAGATGAACACTGTGCAGAGGTCACACTAAACTAACTTGTAGCTTTAGCTGAACACTGTGAGGAGGACGCACTACCCTAACTTTTAGCTTTAGCTGAACACTGTGCACTACACAACTTGTAGTTTTAGCTGAACACTGTGCAGAGGTCACACTAAACTAACTTGTAGCTTTAACTGAACACTGTGAGGAGGACGCACTACACCAACTGTAAATAGTCAAGCTGCCTGACTGTGATACTAATAGGATCAATAGAACACCAGCAATTTTCTTCAGGTAGCTGTAAATACTGTAACAAGACAAGCCTGCCTGTCAGTAGGATGATAACAGGAACGGATCTAGCTAAACTGAATACAGTGTATATATATATATATATATATATATATACAAAACACCTGGGGTGCATATATATGCACAAAACACTGTAAGTGCAGCTAACTCACTGACTGTCCTGCCTAATCTAGCTAACGCAAATGAAATGACACTGTCTCTCTCTCTCTCTAAGCATGCTGGAACACACTACACAGGGCCACCGTGCAGGCGGCCTTATATAGTGTGGGGCATGTTCTAAACCCCCTGAGCCATAATTGGCCAAAGCCACCCTGGCTTTGGCCAATTACAGCTCTCTCTACCGACGGCGCTGTGATTGGCCAAGCATGCGGGTCATAGTGCATGCTTGGCCAATCATAAGCCAGAAATGCACTGCGATGCCGCAGTGAATTATGGGCCGTGATGCGCCACACGAATTTGGCGCGAACGGCCCATATCGTTCGCAATTTGACGAACGATCGAACAGCCGATGTTCGAGTTGAACATGGGTTCAACTCGAACACGAAGCTCATCCCTAGTCATCCGCATAAAGGCTGAGTTTAAATTCCTCAGGGCCTTTACAGTAGCCCCTAATGTCTACATTATTCGCAATGGCTCTAGACAAAGGTTCTATCGCCAGGGAGAATAGAAGGCATTATGAGTTTCTTAACCTCTTCAGCCCCGGAAAATTTGGCTGTTGAATGACTGGGCCATTTTTTGCGATTCGGCACTGAGTTGCTTTAACTGACAATTGCGCGGTCGTGCGACACTGCACCCAAACAAAATTGATGTCCTTTTTTTCTCCACAAATAGAGCTTTCTTTTGATGGTATTTGATCGCCTCTGCGGTTTTTATTTTTTGCTCTATAAACAAAGAAAAGCAAAAAAAAAACCACAATATTTTGTATTTTTTGCTATAATAAATATCCCCATTTTTTTTTTTTAAAAAGCAAGTTTTTTCTCAGTTTAGACCGATATGTATTCTTTTACATATTTTTAGTAAAAAATCTCAATAAGCGTATATTGATTGGTTTGCGCAAAAGTTATAGCGTCTACAAAATAGGGGATAGATTTATAGCATTTTTATTATTATTGGTTTTTGTTTTACTAGTAATGGTGGCGATCTGCGATTTTTATTGTGACTGCAACATTATGGCGGACACATTGGACAATTTTGACACATTTTTGGGACCATTGGCATTTATACAGTGATCAGTGCTATAAAAATACATTGATTACTGTATACAGTGGGGACGGAAAGTATTCAGGCTCCCTTAAATTTTTCACTCTTTGTTATATTGCAGCCATTTGCTAAAATCATTTAAGTTCATTTTTTTCCTCATTAATGTACACACAGCACCCTATATTGACAGATAAACACAGAATTGACATTTTTGCAGATTTATTAAAAAAGAAAAACTGAAATATCACATGGTCCTAAGTATTGAGATCCTTTGCTCAGTATTTAGTAGAAGCACCCTTTTGATCTAATACAGCCATGAGTTTTTTTGGGAAAGATGCAACAAGTTTTTTACACCTGGATTTGGGGATCCTCTGCCATTCCTCCTTGAAGATCCTCTCCAGTTCTGTCAGGTTGGATTGTAAATGTTGGTGGACAGCCATTTTTAGGTCTCTCCAGAGATGCTCAATTGGGTTTAAGTCAGGTCTCTCGCTGGGCCATTCAAGAACAGTCACGGAGTTGTTGTGAAGCCACTCCTTCGTTATTTTAGCTGTGTGCTTAGGGTCATTGTCTTGTTGGAAGGTAAACCTTCAGCCCAGTCTGAGGTCCTGAGCACTCTGGAGAAGGTTTTCTTCCAGGATATCCCTGTACTTGGCCGCATTCATCTTTCCCTCAATTGCAACCAGTCGTCCTGTCCCTGCAGCTGAAAAACACACCCACAGCATGCTGCTGCCACCACCATGCTTCACTGTTGGGACTGTATTGGACAGGTGATGAGCAGTGTCTGGTTTCCTCTACACATACCGCTTAGAATTAAGACCACAAAGTTCTATCTTGGTCTCATGAGACCAGAGAATCTTATTTCTCACCATCTTGGAGTCCTTCAGGTGTTTTTTAGCAAACTCCATGCGGGCTTTCATGTGTCTTGCCCTGAGGAGAGGCTTCCGTCAGGCCACTCTGCCATAAAGCCCCGACTGGTGGAGGGCTGCAGTGATGGTTGACTTTCAACAACTTTCTCCCATCTACCGACTGCATCTCTGGAGCTCAGCCACAGTGATCTTTAGGTTCTTCTTTACCTCTCTCACCAAGTCTCTTCTCCCTCGATAGCTCAGTTTGGCCGGGTGGCCAGCTCTAGGAAGGGTTCTGGTCATCCCAAACGTCTTCCATTTAAGGATTATGGAGGCCACTGTGCTCTTAGGAACCTTAAGTGCAGCAGAATTTTTTTTGTAACCTTGGCCTGATCTGTGCCTTGCCACAATTCTGTCTCTGAGCTCTTCAGGCACTTCCTTTGACCTCATGATTCTCATTTGCTCTGACATGCACTGTGAGCTGTAAGGTGTAAGGTGTTATATAGACAGGTGTGTGGCTTTCCTAATCAAGTCTAATCAGCATAATCAAACACAGCTGGACTCAAATGAAGGTGTAGAACCATCTCAAGGATGATCAGAAGAAATGGACAGCACCTGAGTTAAATATATGAGTGTCAAAGCAAAGGGTCTGAATACTTAGGACCACGTGATATTTCATTTCTTCAATTCTGTGTTTTTCTGTCAATATAGGGTGCTGTTTGTACATTAATGAGGAAAAAAAATGAACTTAAATGATTTTAGCAAGTGGCTGCAATATAACAAAGAGTGAAAAATTTAAGGGGGTCTGACTACTTTCCGTCCCCACTGTATATTTGGACACAGGCCCAATTTTAGATTTTTTCAGGTATTTACCAAAACATATTCAAACTATAGTTATATAAGGGATATGGGCTTAAAGTGCACACTCTCAGGTTAAATTTGAGGGTATGTACAACCAAATCGAAGGAAAGGTTTAGGAATTACAGCTCTTAAGAATAGCCATCCCCCCCTTTTTCAAGGGACCAAAGTAATTGGACAATTGAATCAAAAGCTGTTTCATGGCCAGGTGTGGGCTACTTCTTCATTATTTCTTCATCAATTAAGCAGGTAAAAGGTCTGGATTTTATTCTGTGTGTGTGGTATTTGCATTTGGAACCTATTGCTGTGAACCTACCTCATGCGTTCAAATGAGCTGTCAATGCCAGGGAAACGGGCCATTGTAAGGCTTTAAAAAGAAAACAAATCCGTCACACACAGTATATATACTTTCACCAGACCAGCACATTGTCACTGTGGTGCCACTGTACTGCTGCGGCCATGAGACATTGACTTGCTGCACTTACTGTACATACAGTGATAGCAGAGCAGCCAGCCATTGTACATTATCACAGCAGTACAATGTCACCATAGTGGCGCAGCACTTGCTACTGTCTATATTTTTCCTGCAGTAAAATAGTTTGTTGTATTGTTTTGTATTGTTTGTCCAGTCTTCCAGCATGTGCAAAGTTCTATATCAGTATGGTTGCTTCTTCTGAACCCTATCAAGCTCTACAATATTATTCTTATAAATTTGGCTTAAAAATGAACTTAGGGAAATGATTAGTTGGCTTTTTAAAATGAAAGCTAAATAGTTAATGACCAGAAATGAAGTACCAAAAGAAAATCTGCACTGCTCCAAGTTCCTAAAACAGCCTTTTGGGATATCCACAACTCAGGGGTGCAAATCACGAGAGCTTGTCTAGCTCAATACATGCAGTATGGTAAAATCAAAGTATGAAACTGTACACTATGTAAGTTTGTGTATGTATGTTTATTGTGTATAACTAGTTGTAGACACAGTCCCCACCCTTAGGCAACACCCCTCTGACATGTTTTGCCCCTCCTAGATCTTAACCATACAACCTTATTCCCACAAAAGTTGTGTAAAAGCTACATACAAACAGAATGCAATGGTTTGCAAATCTCATAACATTGCAAACACTTTATATATATCATCATCTACTAGACATAATATCATCAAAAGTTTCTGAGAATCTGGATAATTCTCCATGCTCAAGGGACTAAGCCGAAACACAATATTAGATGCCCATGATTTTCGGGCCCTCATATGACGCTGCATTAAAAACAGGCATGATTCTGTAAAGGACATCACTGCATGGGCTCAGGAATACTTCCAAAAATCATTATTCATGAATACAGTTCACCATGCCATCTAAAAATGCAAGGTAAAGCTCTATCCTGCAAAGAAGAAGCCATATCTGAACATGATCCAGAAATGCTGATGTGGGGGTTATAACACAGGCTCAGTGGAAGAGAATCTTAGAGATTGGATCGTTGATATCAGTCTCCCCCCCCACAGAAGATATCACACTTGATGTTGTTAAACAGAGCTTATTATACACCTAAACGTCTCTTTAAGTTTGGAAGAAGATCTGATGATAGATGTCCTAGATGTCGGGGGACGGGAGACCTCATTCACATGATGTGGAGATGTCCCAAGTTGTTTCGCTATTGGGAGGGGGTGATTGATAGTTTGAGAGATATATTTGGGATCGTACTGGAGAAAGAGGCTAAAGTATGCATCTTGGGGTATAGACAGATACAGGGGGAGAGGAAGAGTACCACACTGGCAATTCTGAGAGGTCTATTCCAAGCAAGGAAAACTATCACATTAAGATGGCAATCAAAGGAACCCCCCACAGTGAGAGATTGGATGGTTATATTAAAGGAAACCCTTTGTAGGGAAAGAACAGAGTATATTAAGAGAGGCAATCTTAAGGAATTTAATAAAATGTGGAGACCATGGCTAGAGAAGGTAGGAGGCTCTTAATAGGAAGTGAAGAATATAACAGTGTGGGATGTAACAATGAAAGCCCTAGGCAGTCAGGGATTGGGTCTATCAGCATATAACCTGTTGGGTGCTCGTCTATATCTGACAAATAATAGTTAATAGATGCTGTGTTTGTTAACTAAAGGTGTTGTAAGTCTAACCCTGAGTACTCTTTAGAGAGGAGTGGGACGTGGGAGGGGGGATGAGAGGGTAAGGGGAAAGAGTAATGGAACTAAGTATATATAGAGGAGCGGATGCGGGAAGCACCTTAGTCCCTGTTATTATTGGCTTGGGACTGGCTACATGGTACCCGCATCGAGACTGTACAGGTCCAAACCAAGTGGCAGTGAATTAATTTCTAATTTATGTTCCTGTGTAATTTCAGCTTAAGGCTCAGGAAACATGTTGAGAGGATGGGGGGGGGGGAATGGGGATAATAAAATTTTGCCACTATGATGTGAATTTAAGAGGTCTGTAAATGAACGCCAAGCTGAATAAGTTTCCAGACACTATTCTCTGACGTGGTAATAATGAAAAAAAAAATGAAAAAAGAAAAAAAGAAAAAAGAAAAAAAAAAGGAAAAAAAAAAAAAGAAATGCTGCTGTCTTCTATGGCCCAAAGCTCATTCAATATGGCCAGTTGAAAAGTGGTCATATAAATCAAAATTTTACATTCTTTTTGGCAACCATGGGTGCCGCGTCCCCTGGAATAAAGGGTCGAGGAACCTTCTGGCTTGTTATCAGTGCTCAGTTCCAAAGTCTGCATCACTGATGGAATGGGGGTGCAATTGTGCGTATGGAATGGGCAGCTTATACATCTGGAAAGGCACTATCAGTGCTGAAAGATATATCCAGGTTTTAGAGCAGCATATGCTCCCACCCAGATAATGTCTTTTTCGCAGAAGGCCTTGCGTGTTTCAGCAGGACAATGCTAAATCACGTACTGCATCTATGACAACAGCATGGCTTCATAGTAGTAGAACTTGGGTGCTTAACAGGCCTGAAAATTGTTGGTGCATCTTGAAACAATAAATACAACAGTGTCACTGTAGTGACACTGTACTGCTCTGGCGAGGTCGCCTTAAGATTTTTTTTTCTTCACACTACAATTGTTTATTAAAGTGATGATCACAGCAATATTTTTTTCACTGTGAAACAGTGAATGGCATCCATTCATATGCCATTTCGTACTAGTGTGATAATCTCTGTGATTGGTCACAGCTATCACATGGTACAGGTCCACTGTGATTGGCCCTGTATCATGTGATCACTGGTACTGTGACCCAGTACAACAATCTGTGTTCCACTGTGTCTGGTGGACACAGTAGGTTACATATTATGCTGATGCATGACCCTAGGGCACACACAAGGCACGCAAGTAGGAGGAAGTCATATGTATTATGATTACAGACAGCTGAATTAGTACAGTATAAAAGCAGACAGCTGAGCTACAATAAATTATGTCAATTTTATTGACCTATTTATATTTTTATGGTGCGTTACATGCATTAAATCATGCATTAACATGCATTGTGTTAAGGCAGCTCATTCATTTTAAATGGGCTGCCAACACACTCCAGCGTGTCCAAAATTGGACATGACCCTTTTTTGTAATGCAATGCATGACAAGGCACTATCATGAATTGAGACACAAAAGTGTGATTCAGCCGTAAGGAAATAGCCTGCAAATTGACTGCATGTAAATATAAAAATAAAACATAACTAAACCAACATGCTGTCCACAAAGGGCACAGGCTACAGAGGGGTATAAGTGAAATTTATATTATTGATTTAGTCTAGGAATTGGATAATGCATTTTTACTTATATGAGTTAGTGGTTCTGCTTTCAGTGACCTTAGCTGTCACAAAGTAAATGACAGCATGCATGCATGCACCTATAGTTATAAATACTGTACATTTAATGGATCCCTGTGCCTGTTTGCTTTTTCTTCCACACTTCATGGTGGTAGGTTTATTGGCTCAAGTCCAATTTGGCCCTAGCATGTATTTATTCATGTGAGCTAGGAACTTTAGATTGTAAACTTCTTGAGTTCAGAGACTGATGTAAATGTACAATGTGTAAACTGCTGTGTGACTTGTTGGCACTATTTAATTAATTGAAATAAAAATAAATAAATAAACGGATACCAAGTTTTTTGTAAAAATCATTTATACTCACTGAGATGGATACAGCATCAATACAATGCTGCATCTGTCCCCCGCCGGCTCTACGAACCAAGTGTTCAAATACCATTGATCGTGCAGTTCTCAGCCTTCTGCTCTGCCCCTTGATGCTCACTGTAGTATTAAGCTTTGGAGGGGATGGGAGCAGCTAGCTCAGGCTCGCAGAGAGACTGGGCCAGCTGCTGTTCCAAGCATCTGGGCGGATCCAGAAGCTTTAGCTATACTTCGCCTTTCTCTTTGCATATGCATGATAAAACATTGCATACATATTACCCAATTATTTTAAAGCGACTCCTAAAGCCTCTCTGCAAAATTCCATTAACCAAAATACTGTCTTTTAAAAAGAAGAAAACAAAACACCCAATATCTCTCTTGCTGTCCCCACCATTGAACACTGCTCTGTAGGGATGAGTTTCGAGTTTGAGTCGAACATAAGTTCGACTCGAACATTGGGTGTTCACCAGTTTTGCCGAACAGCAAATTTTATAGGGCGTTCGTGGCAAATTTGAGTGCCCCATAATGCACTGCAGGACCGCAGTGCATTATGGGGCAATATATATTATATATTCAGTCAGTACAGGCAGTGTATTTGATATATATATTTGTATACAGAATCTCACAAAAGTGAGTACACCCCTCACATTTTTGTAAATATTTTATTATATCTTTTCATGTGACAACACTGAAGAAATGACACTTTGCTACAATGTAAAGTAGTGAGTGTACAGCTTGTATAACAGAGTAAATTTGCTGTCCCCTTAAAATAACTCAACACACAGCCATTAATGTCTAAACTGCTGGCAACAAAAGTGAGTACACCCCTAAGTGAAAATGTCCAAATGGGGCCTAATTATGCAGCGTACACACAAGCGGACTTTTCGACCGGTGGACAATCCGTTCATGTGTGGGCTTCATCGGACCTTCAGCAGACTTATCCAGTCGAAAATCTGACAGAATTTAGATTTGAAACATGCTTCAAATCTTTCCGACGGACTCAAGTCCTGTCGAAAAATCTGCTCGTCTGTATGCTAGTCCGATGGACAAAAACCCACGCTAGGGCAGCTATTGGCTACTGGCTATCAACTTCCTTATTTTAGTCCGGTCGTATGTCATCACGTACGAATCCGTCGGACTCCAAAGGGCCTGGTATGGATTGGGGGGGGGGACCACACTCTGTTTTTTTAAATGTTTTATTATGTATATTGCTAGGATCTGGCAATACATTTCAGTCGTGAGCAATTTTAAATTACATTTTTTCCTTTCAAAATAGAGGTACCTTTCTAAACATGGGGGAAATGTGCTACTTTACAGGCAGACTAAGGGGACCACCAGGCATGATATTTAAAGGAATATTTCATTGTTATTGTTTTACTTTAAGCATTCTTAAAATGCTCCTGAAAAAAACATCAGTTTTAAAAAAATTGTTTTTGCATTGATACATGTCCCCTGGGGCAATACCCGGGACCCCAAACACTTTTTATGGCAATAACTTGCATATAAGCCTTTAAAATTATCACTTTTGATTTTTCTCATTTGTGTCCCATAGACTTTAATAGTGTTCGCATGTTCGCACTAATTTTTTTGTCTGTTCGCAAGTTCTGGTGCAAACTGAACCGGTGGGGGGGGGGGTGTTCGGCTCATCCCTACTGCTCTGTTGAAGAGAAATCTTTTTCTGAAACATGTTCAGAAACTGATACTTCTGGGAGTGCTATTGAACGCAGGGCCAGTTCACACTGTTGCACTGTGTTAGCGGGCATGCATTAATGTGTTGCAATAAAGCAGCCCATTTAAGTTATTGCACAATAATGCAAAAAATGCACCTAAAAAGGTGTATATAATATTTTATGTAATGGACATAAAAGAAGCAGGTATCATACTGTGCATTCCATTCCAACAGCTCAGCTAATAACACAGGAATTGAACAAAACATATAAACACTTCCAGTTCATAGAGTTCTGCCTCAGAGTCCACTCGTGCAGTGGACCATCAAAAGCAATTGAATAACATCCTTTAGGTATGCTTAATTGATACAGCCCTCCTCAGAATGGGGAATATAGTAGACAACTGTAATTATTGTATTATTACTGAATTATGAAGGTTTTCTTTTATAAATGTGGGAATTGCGTGACCAAACGCACTGCAACTCTGCGCTGGCAAGCTGACACATTTTAGGAATGCAACTACTTTTTCAGAGCAAAAAGCAGTGGTTGCACTGGTGGGTTTAGCTCTGAAGAAGGGGGTACGTCATCCTATGCTATTCCCACACTGGACTGAGATTTGGTGTCATACAACACCTGTTTACATTTATTTTTGTGAGCATCCATTTGGCTGGATGTTTTCCTTTATACAATAAACCTTTTGTAATGCACTAGGCATGTGCACCCTCCTGTGTGCCCCTTTAAAATAGACACAGGAGAGCATAAACATCTTGACTTGGTCTTCACAGCCTGTTAATGAACATTGGAGGATATTAAACCTATAAGCAAGATATCTGTTATTTCAAGCTTGCAAATAGGTGTTGTAAAATTGCCATCAAAATTCCTAGCAGTAACATAAACAGTACTTAGCAATGGTCTGGCAAGTCAGAGCACTAACAGCTCTCATGAAATCAGCATTAAACAAAGACTTTTAATTAAGCTTGTTTTAAAATCGGTAGTAAATATTTTAGCAAGCAGTTAGGGGTATAAATACTTCAGTGTGATGTTTGTGTAAATGACAGAACCAAAACATACACATAAATTATAAATCCTGATAAGGTAGTGTTGCAATAATAATAGGCATCCACCTCAATGTTTAAGAGAATTACAATCCATTCAATACCAAACAACCCTATATTATAAGGTAGAAAGGCAGATGAGACACAATTCATCTCCTGCATTGCAACCAATCCATATCATGTCTAATGTCTATTAAATCATGATTTTATGCTATGTTGGTTGTCAGACTGTAAAAAAAATGGTCATAGCAAAATATAATTTTGTTTATAAATCTGGCCTGGAATCATCCCTGATAGCCACCTCTTAGGTGTGGAATCTAGGACCAGGTAATCTTGTTAAAAGAGAAGTAAAGGGTTTTATTTTTTTCTTCAGATTCATAAGTACCTTGATCCGATGCTGCATCTGTCCCCTGGCGCCTCTGCACTGAGAATAGACACTGCATATTGCTTAGTTTTCAGAGCTTAGTAAGCAGAGAGTTGTAGACTGTCAGTCAAAGCTCACTGCTCTTTACCCTCTTCACTCATTGGAGCGCTGGGCTGTGGAGGGGGTGGGGGCGGCCAGCTCAGGCTCTCAGCGGCTCACTGAGAGGCTAAGCCGGGTGTCAGTCCAGGCACCTGGCGGATCCAGACTTTATTGTTGCTATGACGTAGTGCCTGAACGGGCCCTGTGACATCAGCAGAGAATAGACTTCAGCCCGCTCCCTGCTGAAAATGGGTCACAGGAGTGCACTCCTGTGATCCATACGAGAAGCACAGCCAAACAAGCTTTGGCTGGACTTCTCCTTTAAGTATTTTTAATCATATCTATTTTGCTGTTGCATTTTTGTCATATATTTTCTATAATTATAATTCTTGCACCATTTTTCTTTTTGTTTCATTAAAACAATGCTTTAAATTTATTAAGCTGATTATCGAATTGCTCTAATCAAAAATGTAATAAATCTTGCATCCTGAGGAAAGATACCATGTTTTCAACCCGGTTTCATCCCTGTCTGGCATGGCAGTGGATGTCGCAGACATTTCTTAAATCTTAAAGATCAGAATTGCTATAACCATCACTGTGAACAGTGCACATTCAGTTAAAACTCTGTGCAGGGTGAGGCTGAAAGTGTTATTGTCACATTGTGCGCAGCGCAAAATATTCTCAGTGTTACAAAATATCCTTGTTTGTTAAAGGCAGACACATATTCACATTCTTTGGTTTTATTCATTTTTATTAAATATTATCAAGAAAAGGTTTCTTCTGATGCAGATAAACACATTTGTTAAATCATCAGTATAATTAACTTTATAACATTTTCACCCATCACACCATGTTAACTCCTAGACATATCCTTATGCTGATCTATTCTATGTAGTAACAGCTCTACTAAATATTTTGTCTTTAGGTGAGATGGAAGAACTAGAGACTTTGTGGCTCACTGGCATTTGTCATAATGAGAAGAATGAAGTGATGAGCAGCCAGCTTGATATTGATAACATGGCAGGTGTTTTCTACATGCTGGCAGCAGCCATGGGTTTGAGTCTGATTACCTTTGTCTGGGAGCATCTATTTTACTGGAAACTAAGATACTGCTTTACTGGTGTTTGTACAGGAAAACCAGGACTACTATTTTCCATAAGTAGGGTAAGTTGAACCATAGAAAAAAATAAGGCTACTGTACAATGGTACTTTACAGTTTGAAATAGAACATAAATAAAAGTTTAGCTCAAATTTTGATTTTGGATTTAGCTCCCACTTCAACATAAAGGTTTTTTTTTTTGCTTTTTTCCCAGAGTACTTCATATCTCTGTATTTTTTCAGTGGTTCAACTGCCATAAACCATTGTTGGATATGGGAAGGTCACCATCTGAATTTCTGAGAGGAAAGTGGGGAAACCACTTTCTTTTATTTACGTGGGAACCTTTGTACATATGAGCTTAACATTCTTTAAAGGCTGTTCTACAAGTGATATTTTATTTAGAGGTGGCGCCTAGTAGACTAAGTCAGTCCATGTCTTCTTATAGGTTTTGGACACTACAACTATGAGTAGTTCTTGTCACGGCTCTTGACATGTTCCAAGGCTTCTCTGGAGTTTTGGGTGTTCCCACTCACTTTTGCCTGTCCCAGTTGCATTCCCCTGAAAAAAAATCAGAGACTCCCTCATAATGGCCACAACAGATAAGATATTCTGACCGATGAACTCCAGGAGTTCTCACTAAAAAAATTTACAAGAGATACATCAAACTATCAGAAGGTTTAAAGTGTTTGTAACCTTTTAAAAAAATTCACTGCCAGCCCCTCTCTTTTATGCAGCCATAACACACAGTGTTTGTTCAAAACGAAGCCTGTAAATACCTTATTTCAGATCTCTTCAGGCCGGTCATGTGACTCCTGGCCGCTCTCCTACTCCATCTACGGGCTACAGTGGGAGGGACCGAGATCTCTCTCTGACATCAGCCGGGGGAGATCACATGACCGCTGTGTTGGCCGCTCAGCCCCTCCCACTGTAGCCCTTAGATGGGGGAGGAGAGCGGCCAGGAGTCACGTAACCAGCCTGAAGAGACCTGAAAAAAGGTATTTGCAGGCTTCGTTATGTTATGGCTGCATAAAAGAGAGGGTCTGGCAGTGTACTTTTTTAACAGTTTACATTGCTGCTCATTGTGGCAGGAGGGGTGGCAGAGATGGCTCACACACACACGAGCTGACAGGCAGGGAGGGAGGGGGAGAGAGGAGAGCTGTGGATGATGGAATCACGTAAACTAACCACAGTAATCAGGGCTCAGCAGCCATGATTACCATGGTCAGCGGGGGGACACAGAAACAGGCAGGATCAGACAGGTTTTTTACATCTTAGAGGGGGGCAGATTAGACAACACAAGCACTGTGCTTTTTAATCTGCTATAAGGAAACAGGAGCTCTTTTCTTTAGGGTTTAACTCTTCAGCATCAACTAAAAACTGAAATATTTCTTAGGTCTAGGTAGATTGACCTTTTATTACACATGAATAGTAAAAGTGCATGGTTATTAATGCTTTCTATATTGCATTAAAATATTTCACAAAATAATTTATAGTGGGGAACCAAATCTACATAATGATTACTGTGCAGAATTTAACTTGAGACAAATACATGACATAGAATATTATCTAACAGGTAAAAACCAACATTATTCAACAGTGGACATAGTTGAAGGAAATAAAATTTTTGGGATACTACACTGCTGTTGAAGGGAATAAACTATATCAAGCCACATGCTCTCAACATGGGGTGGTACATTACTTGGGAGGAAATCCCTGGCAAAACACTTTGTCCCTATAGAGTATTGGCAGGTGTTTGTGGGGTCTGCAGTGGTGGCTTATTGGAATCTGAAAGACCCTTCGGTCCCCCATATGCCGCAACACCCGATAAATGAGTAAGAGGGACATAGTAGCCCTACTTTTTGACAAATCTTATTTATAATACTGTAGCTACTGACTTTTAAAATTTCGACACTTACCTGTCCAGGAATCCTGCAATATCTGTACCCAGGCCGATTTTTCAATTGGCTCTTGGGTGCTATCACCACCATTTCTTGTAAGGGAAACTAGTAGTGGAGCCTTGCGGCTTCACAGCCAGTTACCTACTGCGCATGCGCTAAGCGTGCTGTGGTTTGTGAATGGCCCAATGGCGCCTGAACTTCCGAGGGGACCTCACTGTGGCAAGGTCTCCCAGAAGTAGGGATGGGTACCTGTCACAAACAACCAGAGCTTCCCCTTTTGGGTTAGCTTTTTATCTTAAAATGACTAAACTAAATACACCAGCACCAGGACTTGGTTCTGATAAAGAGTGTTATTTCTTTATGATAAATGAATATATAATGTAATAAAAATATCCAAATGTCAGCAACGTGTTACTGACCCTATAGGTTGCCAATTTTACTCTCACCTTAACCCTTTTTTGTTGTTGATTAACTTTACTAATTTTCCTAGAGAGAGACATACAAAAATTGTCCAGAACACTTTCCAAATAGTCAACATAAAAATACAAACGAAACAGTTTTAACATCTCCTATGAAAAATGAGTTGTTGTTTTTGTTCTTTTTTGTTGCCTGTACTTGTAAAATCACACTGCCATGTCAAGGCATCCTACAAAGCATGATCCCAATATATAGCAATGCATAGATTGAGAGCGGACCTACCTGTAGGCAGGCACTTTTGCCATAAATGTGCTTAAAAAAACAGAAAAATAACAATGATCAAGGCAGTTAATAATAATAGCATCCATTCAGAATCAGAACCAGCCATTCAGCCATTCAAAAAGCACAATTTTCAGCTAGTCAGCACAAAAAAATGTTCCATCATCTCAGGTAAAAAAAATGTATTTTGTTGCAAATATATATAACGCACCACTACCTCAACAAGGTACCTCTGCAAAGTATGATCCCAAAGCTAAAACCGAGTTCTCAACTATGAGACATATATAGCAATGCATAAATTAAGAGCAGGCTTACTTGCAGGCAGCTATTTATCTTTAAATGTACAGCAGCACTCTAGAATCCTCTTTTTAGCTTAGTTTTAAATTGATCCTGAGATGCTACCAGAGCAGGGAAATGTCAGTTTGTCTGTGGACCCTCCCCAACACTTGAGATAAATGCTTTTCACTTGTCCCTCCATATGCCATGGCATACAGAAGTTTCATATACAAAATATAGTACGTTTGGAAAATGATTTTTTTTTTACAGAGATTGCTCAGAGTTGTGGATTTATCACTGCATGCCATATAAAATGTGTATGTACCTTTATTGTTCTTTTGGTGATTTGATTCTACCAAAAACATCTTATCACACCCTAAAAAAGGAAAAATCCTCTATATTGTGTGCAGCATGTACAGTATCTCACAAAAGTGAGTACACCCCTCATATTTTTATAAATATTTTATTCTATCTTTTCATGTGACAAGACTGAAGAAATGAAACTTTGCTACAATGGCAAATAGTGAGTGTATAGCTTGTATAACAGTGTAAATTTGCTGTCCTCTCAAAATAACTCAACACACAGCCATTAATGTCTAAACTGCTGGCAACAAAAATGAGTACACCCCAAAGTGAAAATGTCCAAATTGGGCACAAATAGCCATTTTCCTCCTCGGTGTCATGTGATTCGTTAGTGTTACAAGGTCTCAGGTGTGAATGGGGAGCAAGTGTGTTAAATTTTGTGTTATGGCTCTCTCACTCTCTCATACTGGTCACTGGAAGTTCAAAATGGCACCTCATGGCAAAGAACTCTCTGAGGATCTGAAAAAAAAGAATTCTTGCTCTACAAGATGGCCTAGGCTATAAGAAGAATGCCAAGACCCTGAAACTGAGCTGGAGCATGGTGGCCAAGACCATACAGCGGTTTAACAGGACAGGTTCCACTGAGAACAGACCTCACCATGGTCGACCAAAGAAGTTGAGTGCACGTGCTCAGTGTCATATCCAGAGGTTGTCTTTGGGAAATAGACGTATGAGTGCTGAGAGCATTGCTGCAGAGGTTGAAGATGTGGGGGGTCAGCCTGTCAGTGCTCAGACAATATGCGGCACACTGCATCAAATTGGTCTGCATGGCTGTTGTCCCAGAAGGAAGCCTCTTCTAAAGATAATGCACAAGAAAGCCTGCAAACAGTTTGCTGAAGACAAACAGACTAAGGACATGGATTACTGGAACCATCCTGGAATCCTGTGTTCTGATGAGACCAAGATAAACTTATTTGGTTCAGATGGTGTCAAGCATGTGTTTCGGCAACCAGGTGAGGAGTACAAAGACAAGTGTGTCTTGCCTACAGTCAAGCATGGTGGTGGGAGTGTCATGGTCTGGGGCTGCATGAGTGCTGCTGGCACCGGGGAACTACAGTTCATTAAGGGAACCATGATTGCCAACATGCACTGTGACATACTGAAGCAGAGCATGATCCCCCTCCCTTCGGAGACTGGGCTGCAGGGCAGTATTCCATCATAACGACCCCAAACACACCTCCAGGATGGCCACTGCCTTGCTAAAGAAGCTGAGGGTAAAGGTGATGAACTGGCCAAGCATGTCTCCAGACCTAAACCCTATTGAGCATCTGTGAGGGATCCTCAAATGGAAGGTGGAGGAGCGCAAGGTCTCTAACATCCACCAGCTCTGTGATGTTGTCATGGAGGAGTGGAAGAGGACTCCAGTGGCAACCTGTGAAGCTCTGGTGAACTCCATGCCCAAGAGGGTTAGGGCAATGCTGGAAAATAATGGTGGCCACACAAAATATTGACACTTTGGGCCCAATTTGGACATTTTCACTTAGGGGTGTATTCATTTTTGTTGCCAGCGGTTTAAACATTAATGGCTGTGTGTTGAGTTATTTTGAGGGGACAGCAAATTTACACGGTTATACAAGCTGTACACTCACTACTTTATATTGTAGCAAAGTGTCATTTCTTCAGTCTTGTCACATGAAAAGATATAATAAAATATTTACAAAAATATGAGGGGTGTACTCACTTTTGCAAGATACTGTACATGAGCCTGGGAAAGCAACATTTTAAACCTTGAAAATTTTAGCTTTTTCTTCTGCTTTTATTATCAGACTGTCTGTATTGCCTTACAGCAACTTATCAGATTCTTACTTCATTATTCACATGTCCTTTTTCACTTTTAAATATGACTGATTGCTGTGAAGCTTTGCACACGTGTGTTTTTATTAAAATCACCTAATAAATAGAACCCAAACTTCTTTGAAGTTGGAGGTGGTGAATGGTTCACTTCCTTGTTTACCTTATTTAAGAATGAAGTACTAAACAAGTCTGTAGGCAAATTAAACATTTTTTTTAGGTTATTACATGAAATTGGCAAAAATTCATAAAATGATATATATAGCTACATCTGATGGCGAAGAACATAACATTTTTTTGTGTTTGTGTTATTTTATAGGGTATTTACAGCTGTATTCATGGAGTGCATATAGAAGAAAAAAGGAAATCTCCAGATTTTAGTTTTACTGCATCTCAAACAAACATGTTAAAGTTGTTGAGATCATCAAAAAACATGACTAATTTAAGCAATCTAAACTCATCCCAATGTAATTCTCCCAAAAGAACAACTAATTATATTCCAAGAGGGTCTCTGTTGATGGACATGGTGCTAGATAAGGGAAATCTAATTTATTCAGATAACAGACCTTTCCAGCAAAAAGAGATATATATTGAAAATGCACATGATCTCTCCATTCTACCTAGCAACCGCCATATGGACAATCTTAACAATTACGTGTTTCAAGGTCAACACCCCTTAACATTAAATGAATCCAACCCCAACACAGTTGAGGTTGCTGTTAGTGCAGACCCCAAAGCAAATTCAAGACCAAGGCAACTTTGGAAAAAGTCTGTAGAGACTTTAAGGCAGAATCAAGGTTCAATCAATGAAAATGGAAATGAAGATCCCAAACCATCCAGCAAAAACAAGCACTTTCTTCCAGAGGATGGGCATTTTTCTGATGCATCTGACACATCAAGTAGAGCAACCTGCCAGGTAGACACTGAAAACAATGGCAAATCTCACAAGAGTAAGGAAAATTTAAAGAAACGATCTATATCAAAGTATCCCAGAGACTGTAGTGAAGTTGAGTTGTCTTATTTAAAAAGTAAACAAAGTTCTGCTCGGGATAAAATTTACACCATCAATGGGGACAAGGAGCCTAATTTTTTAGTGGAGCAACCTCAGTATGGTGACAATGCCCCTGCTCAGGAGGAAGGGGTTTACCCTGAGGTGTATCAAGATCAAAATGACAATTACAAAAAGTCAGATTCTTCTCTTCATATTAATAGGACTCCTTTGCACAATGAGGAAAGTCTTCCAAACAATGATATTCAGTACAAATTATTTAATAAACATTATAATTTAAAAGAAAAGAATGCATCTATAACAGAAATCAATGACAGGCATAGGCAAAACTTGACCCATTGCCGAAGTTGTCTTTCTAATGTACCCAGTTATACTGGTCACTACTCAACCAGGTCCCCTTATAAATGTGATGACTGTCTACATATAGGAAACCTTTATGACATTGATGAAGACCGAATGCTACATGAGACCACTAATTCTGTTCATTCTGAAGATGTTTTTGAGCACAACTGGGTCGAGAACAATGCTCTACAGTTTCAGAAGAAGAACAAGTTAAGAATCAATAGGCAGCATTCTTGTGATAACATAAATAAACCGAGGGAGATAGACGTTGGAAGGCCATCCCGTAGTATAAGCTTGAAAGACAAAGAACGCTATTTGCAAGAAAGCCCTTTTGCTAACCTCCTTATTGTTCCCTCAGAAAAACTATTGGGAAATAAGACTCCACTTTATACACACTCTTTAAAGGAAACTAAGCGAAGCAGATCCCTTTACACAGATATTTCCTCTGAAAACCCTTTCCTACATTCTTATCAGGAGAACCAAAACCTGAGTCATGGACAGAGCTCTTCTGACATTTATAAACAATCTACATTATTTAAAGCAAGAAATGATAATTATTTAAGGTCATCTATTAAATCTACCACTTCATATTCCTCAAGGGATGGACGGGTACCCAATGACATGTGTGTTTCTGAGTATGTCATGCCTTATGCTTCAAGCAAGAATAGTATGTGCCCAGCTCCAAGGGTTGCAAATTCCTGCAGCAATAGACGTGTATTTAAAAAAATGCCTAGTATTGAATCAGATGTTTAAAAGTTTACTGTATGTCTCATATGTCTTGCTCAAAATGAAAAAAAAGGAAAAAAAAAGTATAGCTGCCAACAGAATCCAAGATTAATGAACAATGCTTAGGAAAAGCAATGTTAGCTTTCTCAGTACATAATATTCACAGGGCTTCCACTCATTCCAGTCTACCTGGGATACTTTGCTTTTGTTTACTGGATTTATTTAAAATATTTTCAAACAACCTAAAGGCATGATGGCTCTAGACTAATGAGCAATCATAAAGAAAAATACAAATGTCGAAATGCACTTGACTCCCAAACAATATTCCCTTCTGTAGTGATTTTAAGTCATGTCAAATTGTTTTCTTTACTGTGGGAGCTCTGAATTCTCTGTAGGGAATCAGAATATACCTGTAAGATAACATAGCTCTTTTGTCATTAACCTTACTACAGAAGGGTAAACTAAGCCATGACATAGGCCAACACTGAAAATGCAATCTGATTAAATACTGGCAGCTAATATTTTATGTGTTTTACACACTAAGACATTACTATACTATTCTAAAACACATTGTATGTTGTCAGCTATTGTTTTTACTAGCAAAATAAGCAATACTGTATGCATGTAGTTTAAGAGAAAGAAAATGTTTTCTGTAGATAGACTACAAGGAGCTGACAAAAATTACTTTTACTTATAGAATTTAAAAAAAAATCAATGATTTTCACAATATTTGTGTACAAATGCAGATAGCGTAGACTAAACTAGATCCAAGAGTTTTCATTTATAACATTTTGTTCATGCTACTGTAGACATCATTTTTAATTCACAGACAGTAGATTTGTGATATGGTCACAACTAGTTTTAAACAGTTTTATTTTTTATTTTTTTTAATCCAAAACTCTAGTAATTCATGTCAGTTACTTTTTAAAAGATTTATCCAGTCAATGTTACATTATTTACATTTTCTAAACTTCCAAAGTAGGGTATAACAGCCTAAAATGTTACAGATATTCCACACTGCTACCTTATGTATAAATACGTGTATAGTAAACCAAATGACTGCTACATTTGTAGATATATCAGTTGAGTGCATAGCTATAGATCTATATTGAAATATCAGTACAGATGTAGCAACATTCTGTAATTTTATTGGGGTAAAATAATTTACCATGATACCACAGTTGATCTCGTAAAAAATTTTTTCTCATTAAGGAGACACATGTTTATCTTTAGTAGCTGCACCTGAAATGTTGATGTGTAGCACTTAAATCAGTGCATGGTAGTCTACATCTGCATGTCTTTATGTTTATTGTACAAAGATATTCCATATTGACAAATGTCTGAAAGGTTATTCCTTGACCTTGTATAAAACACTTGTGCCACTTTGTTATTGGACAAAAGGACTTCTTTGGAGTGGAATATTACACTATTTAGTAAAAAATAAAAATTACGAAAAAAATTAAGAAACAGAAAATGGAAGTTTGACTATTGTCCTTAGCAGCCAGTCCTATTTCCAGTTGTCATATGTCATTCTGACATAGATTAGGATATGAAAAAACAGTTATCTGGTCACCTCAGATAAAATAGACACATTTCCCTTTCTTCATTCTTTTTAACAATTTAGCCTTTCTGGGTTTGACTACTGTCCATCGTGTTTTCAGATCACAATTTGAAATCAACATTCTGAAAAAATATTTGCTGGATATCCTAAAAAGTAACTTTACCTGACAGTGAACTACACATGGTATTTTTAAACGTCTATTTAATTAAATCCAGTTGACAAGTTTGGAGGAAAGGTTTATGAAGCCTAGCCTATTTAACACAGTCCCCTACTCTATATATACAAACAATTAGAATTATACATTCTATAAAATACTAAATTCCCAACTTAAGTTTTGTGCTGAAAAATGTTAGGGCTTATATTTTTTTTTAATATTTAGCATTTGGTCAGGCACTGAATTGATACATCATTTATTCTTGATTCTGCAAAAAAAAAATTCCTTTTTGGCATTAGCAATCTTCAGAAACACAAGAACTTTCACGGGCAAAAATGTATAACATGCATGTGCATGTATATTAAAGGAATTAGAGTGTTTTTAGTAAGCACGCATTTTAAATGGTTAGTGTAACTTTACCCAAAAATATTTGTTTGTGCCTTTCAAATTGTACATGCTTGTTTTGCAATATTTTAATGATTGTACTTTATATAAATTTGTAGATTCTCCTTTTAGTGGTGATCTTTATAATAGGGAATGTGGTTAGAAGATTTTTTTTTTAATAAACCTAAAAATACACTAAGCTCAGCAGCTGATTGCTAATAGCATAAGCAATCAGTTCATACTGTTTTCATAGCAATATTATTCTCCAGCGTTGCCTGGGGCATCCTACCACTCATCCCTTTTCTGGACTGTTGCATGGATGCAGTCTCCGTCTTCCCCCACAATGCAATTTACTCAATGAAGGTGGCAGGAGGCACTAGAGAATGATTTTGTTACAGGTCTTGCTATCTGCTGACAGCTGCAGGTATTCCCACATGTTCACTTTAAAAGAGATCACAGAAGTACACTTATTTCTGCACTCCTGTTACCCAGATTCATCCGACTACAAGCTAAAGTCAACTCTCAGCTCACATCAAAGAGCCAGTCCAGGCTCTGCAGGGAACCAAAAATCATGTGGGGATCTGCCCAGATGCCTGATCGGCAGTTGGCTCAGATTCTCAGCACAGTGACTGACAGTCACCAGATGCCTGCTCAGTGAAGACGGTCATGTGATCATTCAATTCTTGGTCTTAGAGCTGTCAAAGTACAGCTGCAGCATCAGATTGATGCTGCAGCCATCTAGGTGAGTACAGTATGTATGTTTATTGTTTTCCAATCCCACAGTTCTTCTTTAATGGTTATTGCAGTAAGATCACGTAGCCTTATTGTGGAGTCTATTTTCAATCAAATCAGAAATAACAGGGGGAAAGCACATTCAATGTGCAGATCTGCTAAATAGGAAGCAAAGCCAGCATACAGCATGAATGAATAGATATGGCTGCTCCAACATACATATGTTAACTCACTGTATACATAGACAGACGATTTAATACTTACTAATACAATTATTTGCAATAATTTGATTACATTTATATCACAGTTATATACTGTATATATATAAATGATACCCATGATTTTCTGCAAAATAGAGAACTAAAATAATTACATGACACTCTAATTTGCTACTGGTACAATCTGAGGCCTAGCCATGAAGTTAAATCTGTAATATTTAATTTAAGAAGTGTAGCCTGAATAGGTATTTATTAAGGCAGAATTGTAGATCTACCAGTTCCAGTTATTTGAATACATAACTTCGTAGAATGTTTAATGCTGAACTCCAGGCAAACCACTAAATACACAGCTTTAATATATAGGTATGGTAGCTATCTTACGTGTGAAAGGATTTGTAATTCTGGACATTCAATCTTGAAGCGATTGTAAATCCTCAGCTTGTAAAGCAAACTATTCAGTCTTCAAATAGAAATGAAAGGCATAACAACATTTCTGCATAGATATACAAAACATTATAAATACCTTTTTTTCTCCTTTTTCATAAGTGATCACATTCCCTCTGTCCTCAGCTACATAAGAGCTAGGGGAGGAGAAACAGCAGTACAATGAACTTCCCAGTGAAAGGCTGTGCAGGGTAGTGTGCCAGGACAAGTCTGATAATTAGAGGAGAGCACACTAAGTTCCTAGCATAGCTAGAAAATTGACCATGGTGTGTTCTCCTGCTTAGTGTGGTTAGTTTTTAACAGGAAACAGAGGGACTGGCAGGAACACCAGGGATTTCACACAAAGAAAGCAATACAAAGAGAATAAGACATACACAACCTCGCACATTTAAAACTGATCGCGGCTGTAATGAATTGTCGGGTCTCGGCAATATAGCTAAAACTGCATAGGTCCCCCCCCCAGTCCATTACCACTTTCTTTTGTGAAATGGTAGGGGTACAATGTACCCCTTACCAATTCACATGGGGGGAAGGATCTGGGGGTCCCCTTGTTAAAGGGGTTTCCAGATTCCGATAAGCCCCCCTACCACATACCCCCATAACCACCGGGCAAGGGTTGTGGGGATGAGGCTCTTGTCCCCATCAACATGGGGACAGGGCACTTTGGGGGGCTACTTCAAAGCACCCTCCCCCTGTTGAGGGCATGTAGCCTGGTACGGTTCAAGAGGGGGGGCGCGCCCTCATCCCCCCTCTTTTCCTGAGGCCTGCCAGGTTGCGTGCTCGGATAAGAGTCTGGTATGGATTTTGGGGGGACCCCTATGCCATTTTTTAAAAATTTTGGCATAGGGTTCCCCTTAAAATCCATACCAGACCTGAAGGGTCCTTTAGAAATGTCATTTTGCACAATATTTAAAGGAATATTTTATTTTTATCATTTCACTTTAAGCATTATTAAAATCAATGCTCCCGAAAAAACAGCCATTTTTAAAACTTTTTTTGCATTGATACATGTCCCCTGGGACAGGACCCAGGTCTCCAAACATTTTTTATGACAATAACTTGCATATAAGCATTTAAAATGAGCACTTTTGATTTTTCATGTTAATGTCCCATAGGCTTTTAACGGAGTTCCGCAGCTTTCAAATTTGCCGCAAACACCGCATATTGTTCGTTGTTCACCGAACGTCTGAACAACCAAAGTTTGGCCCAAACCTATGCTTGGGCCAACGGTTCGCCCATCGCTAGCCAGGAGCACCGGTGCGGAGCCCAGGAAGAGAAGGATCATAGCTGCTCTGTGCAAAACCGCTGCACAGAGTAGGTAAGTATAACACGTGTAACGATGGGGTAAACTGTTCAATCTCTGTATTTGCAGACAATGCTAAGCCAAGCAGGGCAATAACTTCACCGCAGGATGTGGAAACCTTACAAAAAGATCTGAACAAATTAATGGGGTGGGCAACTACATGGCAAATGAGGTTTAATGTAGAAAAATGTAAAATAATGCATTTGGGTGGCAAAAATATGAATGCAATCTATACACTGGGGGGAGAACCTCTGGGGGAATCTAGGATGGAAAAGGACCTGGGGGTCCTAGTAGATAATAGGCTCAGCAATGGCATGCAATGCCAAGCTGCTGCTAACAAAACAAACAGAATATTGGCATGCATTAAAAAGGGATCAACTCCAGAGATAAAATGATAATAATGAGTATGCTGTCCAGTTCTGGGCGCCAGTCCTCAGGAAGGATGTACTGGAAATAGAGCGAGTACAAAGAAGGACAACTAAGCTTATAAAGGGTCTGGAGGGTATTGGTTATGAGGAAAGGTTGCGAGCACTGAACTTATTCTCTCTGGAGAAGAGACGCTTCAGAGGGGATATGATTTCAATTTATAAATACCGTATTGGTGACACCACAATAGAGATAAAACTTTTTCATGGAAGGGAGTTTAACAAGACACGTGGCCACTCATTAAAATTAGAAGAAAGGAGGTTTAACCTTAAACTATGTAGAGGATTCTTTACTGTAAGAGCAGCAAGGATGTGGAATTCCCTTCCACAAGCGGTGGTCTTAGCAGGGAGCATTGATAGTTTAAAAAAAACTATTAGATAAGCACCTGAATGACCGCAACATACAATATACAATGTAATACTGACATATAATCACACAGTGAATATGGAATGTGTTGAGAAAGATGTTGATTGATGTCAAGGAAGAACAAGATCTGAGGTGTGAAAGTGGTGTCAGGCAAGTTGTACAGTTGTTAATCCTTCAATTAACATGGCCTAACGTGTCAAATTGCTAGGGCAGAGATGTTAAAATGACTCTGTATGTAGAAGATAGATAGTGATGAAGGCTCCTCCCCTGTTAAGGGAGAGTTGTTCCACTTTAACATAGCCTCTTTCACATCTCTAGGGAACCCTCTCTGTCCAAAATGTACATCTCACTGTCCTTGAAAGAATGTCTTTTTCCTCAAAGTGTAGAAAAACCGTCTTGAATTGTAGAATTTGCCCTATTGTTTTAATAGTTTGTTTATTTTTACTAGATATATTGATTTTGTAGTCACCAATTGTGTTTTTTTATCCACAATACATTGTATGCTGTATTATATTTGGAGGCAGCAGGGTTGGCTTACTAAGGGAATAAAGCATGTTCATTTTGCAAAGTGAATTTTCATTTTGCAAAGGGAATTTTCATTTTGTTTAATAAATGTGGTTAAAAGAGTTTTTAAACACTTTTAACACTAGCTGTGTTCAAAATTATTTATCTATTTATATGTATAAATATTTAATCACGTTCATTTGTGTGTGTGTGTGTTTTTAATACCTTT
Organism: Lithobates clamitans; assembly: GCA_037952925.1. Lineage (NCBI taxonomy): Eukaryota > Metazoa > Chordata > Amphibia > Anura > Ranidae > Lithobates > Lithobates clamitans. Next base: position 2,407,637 of record JBBGZY010000025.1, on the reverse strand, counting down.
CTGAAAGTCAGCTTTAAAGCGGAGTTCCACACAAAAATGGAACTTCCGCTTTTCGGAACCCTCCCCCCCTCTGGTGTCACATTTGGCACCTTTCAGGGGGGAGGGGGGTGCAGATACCTGTCTAAGACGGCATAGACTCCCCGTCCCCACCGCGCTGTCTGCTGGGAACACACAGCTCCCAGGAGAGAGCGGGGACCACTTGGGACGCGCAGCGCGACTCGCGCATGCCCAGTAGGGAACCGGGAAGTGAAACCGCAACGCTTCACTTCCTGATTCCCTCACCTAGGATGGTGGCGGCAGCTGCCCAGAACCGAGCGGGTTCTCGGCGTCCCCTGGCGACATCGCTGGACCCTGGGACAGGTAAGTGGCCATGTATTAAAAGTCAGCAGCTGCAGTATTTGTAGCTGCTGGCTTTTAATTTTTTTTTTTTTTTGGGCGGTGTGGGTGGACCCCCGCTTTAAACATAGACTTGTATATCTTTATCTTGTTGTATACCATTTAAATGACTGAAATGCATGGGTAGTAGTCAAACCTTCTCCACCGCAATAACCTGAATAAGTTATTTCTACATGTGATGGGGATTAACAAAGTGTAGATAAGTGTATGGTTCCCTGCCCCATACACATCCTATCTTTCAGAAGCATATAGAATGTAAATTATCACAGATGCTGGCCACAAAAAAATGATGACATGTGAACTGAAAACCTCTGTTTAAAGAACCTATTTATTCTGATTAAATCTGCATTGGTAGGCAAGGCTGTAACAGTCATGAGATTTTATTGTTGGTCCAGTATGAGCATTGGCGGTGGATGATCACCTCTATACCTAGTCCTCTATTAAGGAAAGAAAGTTTCTAATACAAGACTTTTTAATAAAAATTACATAAATTGCTTACATTTTCTTATGTTAATAATCTAAAACACTGAAAGTAATTAGAAAAATTAAATTAAAATTAAAAATTCAATTAAAAAGTGTTTTAGAGGTTTGTTTAGAACAGTCTGAGTGCAAAATGACATTTCTAAAGGAAAAGCGCTAGTACCGGCTATAATGAATTGTCGGTCAAGCAATACACATAAAAGTTCATTGATAAAAACGGCATGGGATTTCCCCATAGGGGAACCCCGAACCAAAATTTAAAAAAAAAATGTGTGGGGGTCCCCCCAAATTCAATACCAGGCCCTTCAGGTCTGGTATGGATTTTAAGGGGAACCCCGTGCCAAAATTAAAACAAAAAACGGCGTGGGGTCCCCCCAAAAATCCATACCAGATCCTTATCCGAGCATGCAACCTGGCAGGCCACAGGAAAAGAGGGGGGACAAGAGAGCACCCCCCTCCTGAACCATACCAGGCCACATGCCCTCAACATTGGGAGGGTGCTTTGGGGTAGCGGCCCCCCCAACGCACCTTGTCCCCATGTTGATGGGGAGAAGGGCCTCATCCCCACAACCCTTGCCCGGTGGTTGTGGGGGTCTGCGCCCCCTCTGACAACACGGAAGAAGCCAGAGGAAAGTCCACGTGCGTCAGAGGGGGGGGTCACCGGTTGGCCCTCCAATATAGCCCTCCCGCCATTTTGCACTCAGACTGTTCTAAACACAGGAAAGATGCGCCACTTTACAGGCATACTATAGACACCCCCCAGGTATGAAATTTAAAGGAATATTACACTTTTATGTTTCACTTTAAGCATTATTAAAATCACTGCTCCTGAAAAAATGACCGTTTTTAAACTTTTTTTTGCACTGATACATGTCCCCTGGGGCAGGACCCAGGCCCCCACACACTTTTTATGACAATAACTTGCATACAAGCCTTTAAAATTAGCACTTTTGATTTTTCATGTTCATGTCCCATAGACTTTAACGGTGTTCGCGTGTTCAAACAAAGTTTTTGCCTGTTTGCATGTTCTGGATGCGAACCGAATAGGGGGTGTTCGGCCCATCCCTAGCTGTGAATTTAGATAAAAAACGAAGATTATCATCAAGCAAATTTTGCAGCTCCACTATGCGACCATTTTGTTTTTTATCTATTGTGGACAGTGGTGAGCACGCAGTCAGCCTAAAGCAGTGTGCTCTCTCTTGGTTTTGGATTTGATGACTGTGAGTTTGACCCTTGCATCCTCAGTGACCTGCAGGATAGCAACTATTTACAGGTGTACAGAAAACTAAGCAGAATGGCAGTATATTAGAAGGGATGTGCTGGAACTTGAGAGAGTCCAGAGAAGAGCAACAAAACTAATAGTTGGAACAATTACAATCATTAAACCTACTCTTTCTGGAGAAGAGACATTTAGGAGGGGCTATGATAATGATATCCATTTTTTTTAATGGCGATTCCTGCATTGGGAGGAAACTATTCAGTCTCAGGTCACTCAAGAAGACACAGAGAAACTCAATTAAGTTCAACCTTAAATTGCGTAATATTTTTTTTTACTACTAGTGCAGTAAGGATGTGGAACTCCCTTCCACGATTGGTGGTTTCAGCAGGAAATTTCACTAAATTAAAAACTTCTTAGATGTTTATCTTCTTATTGAACAAAATATACAGGGATATGAGAAGAGGTAGAAACATAATACACACACACCCACGTAAGTTAAACTGAATGGACTGGTGTCTTTATCCAACCTTATCAAGCATGTGACTATGTAAGTATATGAGCCACCATATCACACACTATTCGGTACAATTTTCAGTAATTGAGGAGAGGATGCATATTTCAGGGAAGGGGGATAAACTCTTTGTACATTTACTCTGGTCAAGATCAGGGTTACACTTTAATTAAAAGTGAATAGTTATCTTTGAATCTGTGAAACTTGGATTCAGTTTGTGTCTTGACATATATACATTTATGTAGCATTAGGGGTGTGTGTGTGTATATGTGTATACATATATATATAATATTTTTATTCTAGCCCCTTGCTAATGATTACTCAGGGCTGTATAGTAATTTCGTACTTCTCTTATTTAATTTTTTTTTTCTCCATTCATAACTGTACATAACACAATAGAACCATTATCATCTATTGTGAATATTTGTGATCTAGCTAAGGTTTTAACATTCATACATGCCACAAAATGTATGTAATCAAAAAAGGAATGCCAGATTTATTTGCATGGCTCTAAACTTCTCCCATTTTGTTCACTGTCTTATTTTAATTCAATTTATACCGTGTATGACCATAACGCATCCAAAACTGTAATGAAAGAATAATAATTTAGTACAAATTTAGTATCTGTGGTATGTCAGTCACTAAGTTTTCCCTTTTAGTATTAAACTATTACTTGTAACACCACACATTATGAATATCATGAATGAATAAGATAATTGCATTTTCCACACTAAACCCACTGATATATCCATTGTTTATAACCATGTTTTATAATAAACTGTTTCCCAAAATGTGGCAAGCTCAACAGTGTCTGTGTTATATATTACTTTTTTCTCACAGCAAAGACCATATTGATCTAACAAACTTTACTAAAGGAATGACAGAAAGAGTTCATGATTTTTGAAACTACCACTCATTATCTAAAATGGTTAGTGATGTTATTACTTGAAAATACAGTTAGAGTACAAACAACTATACTACTGTACAAAGCAGTGCAAAATGCAAGCAGGTATTTCTTAAAGTTTATGTAAAACGTAACAGTGAACTGTTGTTTTCCTTATTTTGGCTCTCATGATTATACCATTCAAATCATTTTGTTATATCTGTTTGATAAGTGCAAACACTTATTTTCATGTGAGAAATTCAGGACTGTCCTGTGTCATTTGCACCCTTCTTGTGTTATACCAAGGAGAGCAATTAACTTTGCTAGTTCTTTGCTTTGAATCTACAGACTTGTGTTTCTATGTTATGGAGGTAGGAGAGTGGGTGGATGTGAGTAAATTGACAAAAGAAAACTGTGCAGGGTTGACACTACTCTGTCCACAAATATGCTGTGTATTGTTAGCCCACAACAGGACTTAGGAGCACAGTGCAATTCTGAAAGAGCAATAGGTATCTTTCTGTATTTTCAGGGCCTTTAAATGGTTAAAATATGAGGACATTTGCAGAGATGTACTGTGTATGTTTTTTTTTTCTTTAATTTGTCCTGACATACATTTTAACAAATTTTATGACAATAAACTGAAATCTGATTTGTTGCTATGGGTTTTTGACTTTGCAATGCCTTGCTGAATATTCCCAGCTTCTGCGATGTTGTTTCAAACAATATAAAAGTGCCAAAATAATTATACTTTCATATGTACTGTATGCTGTTCTTGTGAGGTCCTATATACAAAGCTATGTCAAAGTCATAATATTTTGTTTCACTTGTTACAGTTTTTTTGGGTCATTTACAAAATAGCATACTTGAAGACAGCATAATGAATATTCACACACATTCAACAAAGAAGAGAAATAAAAATCAGCCTTGTTACAAATCTGCTTTATTGTTTTTCCATGTATGAATGTTCGCTTTGCAAAAAACATTTTCACGTAGTCTTTCCCTATACCCTGATGTCAGAGTGATTGAACTATGTAACTATGTGAACCATGTAACTATGTAACCCTGATTTCAGTCTGATCTGCTGCATGCCCTGCATGCAAGTCAAGCAGCAGAACTACCTGCAGTACAAAACACTGGAACTATGGGACAAAAAGGTACTATCACTGGAATTCAACAAATGGCCACCCCTCAGAACCAGACTGAAGATTCACAGGTAGCTGCTGCATCACTTGCCCTATCCTATAAAGGACCCACATCCTTCAATCACTCCCTACATAACCACATGAATTTAATCTGCTTTCAGGAAAGCTGGCTAACATTCTCAAAGACCTACAGACATTATCGGACATAACTGTTCAATAAGCTTTAGCCTACTCCTCACTGGAGCAGTGAGGGATGCCTCTAGAGAAGGGACAAGATGAAAGTCACAGACAATTTCAATAGACTCAACTTAACATACAATAGGTGACTTAGAGAACAAGAGTTGCCAAAACAACATTGACATCAGGGCATTCCCAAGGCAGCCGCTGGTGCTGATCTTATGGCGACAGTGACAGGTATCCTCAATACCGATTAGACAAACGATCATCCATTGCTCTACAAGTTGATAGGTTTCATAGGCTGGGTCCTGTCAAACCTAACTGGGGAAAACTCAGAGATGACCTGTGAAGGGTCTACTTCTACTGAATCAAAAAAGAAATTACGTGCCAGGCTTCAGTTAACCTCCCTGGCGGTATTCCCGAGTCTGGCTCGGGTTGGATTTTTCCATACCAAAAGCGGTATCCCCGAGCCAGACTCGGGCTTGCATCGAAGGATCCAGGAAGAGCATACTTACCTTGTCCCCTGGATCCTGCGATGTCTCCCCGCTGTGATCGGCGAGCCGCTGTGTCTCGCTCGATTCACAGTGCCGAGCTCCGTTCCCTGCGAGCGGTGCGACGCACGGGGACGGAGTTCGGCGGTAAATTCAAAAGTGAAACACATAGTATAGATACAGCATACTGTAATCTTACAGATTACAGTACTGTATCAAATAACTACACATCCCCCTTGGTCCCTAGTGGTCTGCCCAGTGTCCTGCATGCAGTTTTATATATATAAAACTGTTCTTTCTGCCAGGAAACTGGAGATTGTCCATAGCAACCAAAACTGTCTCTTTACATCAAAAGTGCTTTTAGACCAGCTAGAAAAAAAGCGATAATAAATTAGAATCACTCGCAGAATTGAGCGATAGTGATTTGTGGGGAAATCCGTCACCAAACACTAAAAGTAACAAAAGCGACAATTCTGCAACTGAGCAAATTTCAGTGTTTTTGATTTGATTACATTATTATATAATTTTTATTATTATTATATTATTATTTGTTATAATTATTTATAGTTATTTATTATATTATAATTTTTTATTTCGTTTTTCAAACTTTATCATACCCGGGATGTCTACTAGACTCTTGTTTGGACAGATTTAAGTGAACTATTCCTAAGAATTACAGGCCTACAATATAAAACGCCAAATTTCTGTGCAAAATAATTGTACCGCTTTCAGCACCTAAAATCAGAAATAATCATACCGCCAGGGAGGTTAAACTTTGATGGAGCTGAGATCACCCTTCCGCCAGACCTTTCATGGTGCACATTGCAAATGTACTGAGCACTCAGATCTCTGCTGTACTTACTGAGCAGTGTAGATGCCTCTTACATATGAGTATACCCATTTTACCTCCTGATCAATAATGCCAGCAAAACTTTCTGCCTACATTAGCTGGTTAAACTCCCTGATATGTTCTACTTTGAGAGTTCCCCCAGTGGAGATTCCACACTAGCTGGAGGTGGACCTTTCACCACAGAAATTAGTTCCTCCCCAGAGACCTCAACTCTCCAGCTCCAGGAGACCCATCCATAGACAACCTCAGCCAAGGACAACAAGTGGTAACTGTGAGATCTGCATCAAGGGACCACTGAAATTTCCGTTTCCCCACTCCTAACCCTACAGCTTACCCATTTCAGTTTTAAAAACTCTCATCCACCTCCCAACTTGATTAATCTAGCTGCTCAACTATGGATCTGATAAGCAACAAACAGGACCTTTGAATAACAATCACACAGACCCAAAACACGGAACAGTTCTTTTTAACCTGCATCCCGGGCAAGGCTACAGTAGACCACCCCAGACCCTGCTCTACTCTGCTCACACACACACACACACACACACATACACTCTGAGGGGTTTCCTTCAGCCCCTTACCATATGAGAGACCACAACCTGATATAAATGAATAGGGACCACGGGTTAGAAGAAAGCCTTGGTTCAGCTCTTCTCTGATTCAGTATTCCCAGTAGGGTGCATTGTCAAGTGTAAAGCAGGAGCGGTGGGCAGCTTTGGGAGGGGATTACTCTCAATACTCTACATCCTTCTCACCCTCTCCTTCCTGGCTGCCTGATTCTCTCTCACTGCGCATGCCCAAAGTTTACAACTTGGCCACTCTCCTTAGGGAAATGTTAAAATACCCATCATAGATGTGTCACCCAGCAGAATCATTCATACCTCCCACCTAGTCAGCAGGCTCCTCATTGTGAACATTACCACAGCTGCTCCTGCATCTCACCACTGCTTTGAACTCCTGAACACATAGTCCTACTACTCAAATGATCCCTTAGTATTGCACATCATGATCATCTCCAAAGAGGGGAACGACCCATCCTGCTGTGCTGGTTACTGACCGATATTGCTAATAAACCTTTATCTCAAACTCCTTACTAAAACATTAGTGGACAGTCACCTTTCCAATGTTGCTTGTATATAGACCTTGTCCAAGTAGACCTCTTACCAGTGCATGAAGCCAGGGAAAACATATTAAAAGTTTTGGAACTGATACATGCCGCATCCTCCTCATTGATGTCATGTCTTTTCCTATCCACAGATGCGGAAAAAACATTTGATAGGGTGAACTGGTAATTTATTCTATTGACACATGGGCACATACTGTAGGTCTGGCAGATAATATATTGTGCTTGATCTCTGTCACCTAATCTAACCCATCAACCTCAGTTAGGGTCAACAGTATCTTCTTGAACTATTTCCACATTTTAAATGGAACAAGACAGGGCTGCCCACTCTCCCTCCTCTTGTTTGTGCTCTCAGTTGAACCGATCCTATGGAAAATAATAGCTAGCACAAATATCACCAGCTTGACAGTTAGAAATCACCACCTGAAGATTTCAGCCTATGCAGATGACCTCTTCTCCCCCAAGTATCCACTCATCTCACTTCCTAGCCCTCTTCATAAATGTGAGATCTATGGGGCTCTATCATCCCTAAAAATCTATTTTCAAAAATCAGAGGCAATGGAAGTTGCAAACCCCTCCCCCCAGATCAAACTTAAGAACTTCAATACCAACAAACCTAGGTATTAATTCTTAATTTCCCACCCCTTCCCAAACAAACAAAAGCCTCACTGCAGATTTTAATTTCAATTTTTGAGTTTTCTCATAAAAAATTACAAAGGGTTAAGAAGATAAAAGAACTTTAGTACCTTCTTTTATACATTAGAACATACAACGGTGGATTGTTCATATGAGTATACTGACAAACAAAAGTCACAAATTAATTAGATCAGTGGATGCTACTCTTACACTAAGGGCATTGACCACTCCTTTCAGACACCCCATCTGGGAACAATCTGTGTCATGAGCAGGGACGCAATACATCCAACCTTTACGTTCATTACATTACGTTGTCATTGAGTTTTTTTTTCATAATTGTAATTTTTATTGGATTTTTTTTTCATAAAAAAAAAAGTGTTACAGAGTGTACGTTATTGAGTTTTTAACAAAAGTTTAGAATGCGAACATATGTCCAAGGGGACAAACACTTCACCATTTGTTTAAGGCACTTAGAAAAATGTGATGCATTTCACAAAGAAGAAGCACAGAACAACAAAGAAGAAAAAGGAGCATAAAAGGAAAAGTCACAGTTAATGGAAAACTAAATTCTGACAGTATAATTTTATCATAAAGGCATGTTATCACTTAACCAATTGGTTGCACACCAAACGTGTATTTTATGTTTTTTTTTCATACCAATTTGTCTACGGTTCCCACATCCTGGAAGCCCTGTGAAAGTTGTTATTAGCTGAGGCAAACATTAATTCATATGTGGCATGTGTTTGGACAGTTTGGAGAACCTCGCCTACCTCTGGGGGTTTGGGGTCTTTCCAGTGTCTAACCAGAGATAAACGGACTGCTGTTAAGATATGTAAGAGTACAGTTCTCATTTGGAAAGGGATTAAGTCAATTCCAAGAGAGCACAGGGCCATACTTGGTATTTTCTGAATGTAAAACCTTAGCGCTTGCATTGTAAGTGAAATGGTTCTGACCAAAAAGTGGTAAGATGGTTACATGGCCACATGATATGAATTAGTAAGCCTTCTCTTCCGCACCCTTGAAAGCACTTAGAAGAGGCTAGTTTCTGTTTTTTTTTCCCAGAGATTAGCACTCTTAGTTACTGAATATGTGGTTGATAGCGCTTTTTGCCAAGTGGTGGAGGCATATGACTACCCAAAATCACGTTCCCAGTGATATCCAGTAGGATATGTGTGGATTTAGTAAAGATGTGTTTCTAGTTAATAATAACATAAAATAAAGTGATACCTTTGGTTTTGGTGGACGGTGATTTATGGAATTGGGTTATATGTCCAGGTAGGGATGATGTGGTGTTAGGGTTGTTCTTTAATAAGTGTGAAACTTGCATAAATTTGTAGTAGTCATGGTCATGAATGCTATACTCTGTGCGGATCTGAAGGTTTTAACAGTTGGTCATATCCTACCATAGATATGCCTCAAGATGTCCATTGTGTAACACCTAAGTCGGATATAATATGTGAAAGACTGGGTATAGGAAGTGGAAAGTGAGTGAGTGGTGATGTACAAAAGGGGATGTTTGTCAGATGATGCCATGCTGACAATACTGCTTGTATAGTTGGAGAGACAGGGATTGGTTTAGGTACTTTAAAACGGCTAGATAACAGGTAGTTGTATAGATTATTTCGCAGGACATGAGAGCCTTCTAACTCTGACCATAAAGTCTGGGAGGCAGTAGGGAACCAGGTTTTCAGTTGGGTGAGGATTGCTGCTAGGCAATAGTCTTTGACTTGCACATGACCCACCCCTCCTGCTTTTCTCTGTAAAATCAATTTACTGAAAGTGCACCCTGCTTTTTTACCCTCTCATAAGTTGAGCAAAGATTGTGCCTTAGTGAAAATGCTATTCGTTACAGGGATTGGCAAGGTTCGGAATAGCTATAAGAGTTATGCTAATAGTAACATTTTGTAAGATGCCAATCTGCCTGACAAAGACAGTTCTGTGTTTGCTAACACCTTTAGTGTGTTCAAGAACGGTGTGTAATTTGCTGTCACTAAGTCTCTCACCTTGGGTGTAAAAGGGATAAAAAGATATTTGATTCCTTCTTTCTTCCACACATATAGAAAGGAAGAGACTAGTTTTGTGGAAAGGGGAGTCCCAGATCTAGGATATGTGACTTAGATGCATTAACCTTGTAGTATGATACTTGGTTGAACAGGTTTAAAGCTAAATGTACCGAAGCCAGGGACTTTTCCACATCTGCTAACATTAAAATAATGTCATCCGCAAATAAGCTGATAGTTTGCATTCTTTCTTTAACTAAAAATCCAGTGATGTTAGGATGAGATTGAATGGTTCCATTAGTAAGTCAAAGATGAGCGGAGATAGGGGGCAGCCTTGACACGTGCCATTCGTTATAGAAAAAGGAGCAGATAGAGCACCCGAAGTATACACTTGTGTGGATGGTTTGGTATGTAAGGCCATTATGGCTGCGAAAATAGGACTTGTGATTCCAAAGGCTTGCAAGATGTGAGCCAAGTAGGTCCAATGTATTCTTTAAAACACCTTTTCTGCGTCCAATGCAAGAAGCAAAGAAGGCACCTTTTTGTTATTAGCGAGGTGGATGATATTTATGAGCCTTCTGGTGGCATCAGTTGTTTGATGTTTTTTTGAATCCGGATTGGTCCGGGTGGATAAGAAGTGGCAGAATGTCTACCATCCTTGAAGCGATGAGCTTGGCATAGATCTTTATATCATTGTTCAAAAGTGATATAGGACGAAAATTTTGTGGGGAGACGGGATCTTTCCCTGACTTGGGTAGAGTCACTATCAATGATTTGATCATTTCTGGGGGAAAGCTGGAAATGGCAGCTGCGGCGTTGAAGATTTTCTCCAAGTGGAGGGTGAGAATATGATAAAAGGTTTTGTAATATACCCCTGTGTAACCATTTGGACCTGGGGATTATTGGGCAAAGCATGTATAACTTTAATAATTTAAGATTATATAACGAACTGTAGTATTCGCTGAATGCGCCTGCTATGGCCTGGGGGTGGAAGAGTTTATTGTTGTAGGGTGTAGGATGAATGGTATTTTCGTTTTGTGTCTGACACCCTGAAGGCATCTAGCCAAGACTTTACCAGCTTTGTTGCCACTCGAATAATAGGTAATTTTTAGATGCTGTGAGACTTTAACGTTGGTTAACAACAAGCTTCTGAGTTCATGGCATAGGTGTGATAATTTATGTGATAAGGTAGGGGAGGGTGCCTTTTTGTTTTGGGTGTCTAACATTGGATCTCTTTTGTAAGATCTATAAGCCGCTAGATCCGCTACCTCTTTGTCCTTGCCCCCAGTTTAATAAGAATGCCTCTGATATACACTTTATGGGCATTCCAAATAACAAATGGGTTAGCTACTGATGGTACATTGTCATGGAAGAATTCATATAAACATGTCTCAATTTCAGCTTTAGATTTGGGTTGCTGTATTAGGCTTGAATTAGATCTCCAAACAAATGTAGCAGTGGACGATATTGAGTCTTCCAGTGTCAGCAGAACGAATGCACTGTCGGACCATGTGATGCTGTTGATATTAGAAGAAAGTGCTTTAATTGGTAGCCTGTGGTCTAGTATGAATAAGTCTATCCTTGTGTAGGACAGTGTGGAGAAAAAGGTAAAATCCCTTTCATTGGCGTTGAGGCATCTCCATGTGTCATACAGCTCATGTTTGTGGATTAGAGGGCTAAGGGTTGCAGAGTATTTTTTCGGAAATGTGGATGAGTCAATGGTTGGTTCAGGTGTGATGTTAAAGTCTCTGCATAGTAACAGAGAAACTTGCTGCACTTTGCGCACTTTACGGAGTAACTGATTGAAAAAGCGCAGCTGGTGGGTGTTGGGGCGTATGTGTTAACAAGGTGGATGAGTTAATATTGCAAATGAGAATGATGTAACGCCCCTTTGGAGTTGCAAAAGTGCGTTCCCTGCACGCACAGGATGTCAAATTTGTAGAGGGAGGCTTCCTGCCATAGTGTTTTATGTTTGACCGGATGGTTTAAGCCCCTAGCATTAATTGTAAGGAACGTCACTCCCATGGAAAGGCTGGGTTTTCAGGGTCTGTAATGCAGGAGTACATTCGATTACTTACAGTGAGTTGATGGTGCCATCTAGTGGTCAATTTGGAGATGACTTGGTGGTGCAATTCAAGTTGTTTTAGAATCCATAAAGGTGAGCCCTTTTTCCATTTTCTCTTTGGGACATGCCTGGAGAGTATAAACTGCAACTTAAGGAATAAGAGGAACATGATGAACATAAAAAGGAAAACAGTTAATGATAGTCAACATGGATAGTGGAACATGTGTTAGTCCAAGTGCAGCGTTATGCTGATCAAGCACAGAATGTGGGGTATGGGTATAGTGGGAAGCAGCAAACATATTAAGAGCCTGCAAGGAGGGTGTGCCACCAGGGGATCCTGAATTTGGTTATGTTCCATTCACAGTCAGGGTCAGTGGTAAGAACGTGAATTTTTGTTAGTCACCAGAGGCCAATCTGGGTCCATGTGTCTTGCTTCGTGTGATACAGAGATAGGTTTTTGTGGCTCAGGGATGATGTCCCAGGCTTTTAGTAAGGAGAGGCCCTTTTTGAGAGAATCAACAACAAATGTAAAGCGATTTCATGTGGCGGGGATCTTAGTGAGGTAGCCCCATCTGTAGCTGATCTTGTGGTCGCAAAGAGATTTAGTGATAGTATTGAGGTTTTTGTATTTTTAAAGCATGTATTGGGAGAGATCTGCATAGAATTTAAGGTTTGAGTGTTGGGAGGGAATCTGGATTCTATCTTGCACTGCAGACATGAGTTTCTCCTTTATGTGGAAGAAGTGCAGTCATAGTATCACATCCCTGGGGACATGTTCAGGATGGTATGGTCACATCTAGGTCAGTGACCTCAGAGAAAATGGATTTGAATAAGCTAGTTGCAAAGGAGTGGAGGTCTCCCTGTTAAACTGTCTCCTGGACTCTGATTTTGAGATTATTACGTCTGTTTCTATCCTCCATGTCAGCTAATTTTGCTTTCATCTGTTCCATATCGTCATGTCAGAATGTTTATACTGAAATATTAAATAGTTTTATATTTATGGAAATATATAAAGGAGATTCCCACATATTTCTACAAATCAACTAAATAACTCAAACTCGTTTATCTGCGCTAATTCGAAGATATGGATAATACCAATGATGGGAATATAACAATATGACCACAAGCTCTTTTTACAAAAATATCAATGTATTAACACTTTTAACTGTTTTGTAAATAGCTTATCAGTGGTTCAACAGACTGTGAAAATAATGAGTTATTGATTTGAACACATGACCTCTCTCTCAGATAACAGACCTTACAAGCTCCAATTACTCTTTGAAACACATGGATAAAATGTTATGCCATGTATGTCTACTTGGTGATATAACTAAGCCTTTATATTACATAGTTACATAGTTAGTCAGGTTGAAAAAAGACACAAGTCCATCCAGTCCAACCATAAAAAAAAAAAAAAAAAACGTACAATCCAATATACCCAATACTATACCCACAGTTGATCCAGAGGAAGGCAAAAAACCCCAGCAGAGCATGCTCCAATTTGCTACAGCAGGGGAAAAAATTCCTTCCTGATCCCAGAGAGGCAATCGGATTTCCCCTGGATCAACTTTACCTATAAATGTCAGTACCCAGTTATATTATGTACATTTAGGAAAGTATCCAGGCCTTTCTTAAAGCAATCTACTGAGCTGACCAGAACCACCTCTGGAGGGAGTCTCTTCCACATTTTCACAGCTCTTACTGTGAAGAAACCTTTCCGTATTTGGAGAAGAAATCTCTTTTCCTCCAGTCGTAAAGAGTGCCCCCTTGTTCTCTGTGTTGACCGTAAAGTGAATAACTCAACACCAAGTTCACTATATGGACCCCTTATATATTTAAACATGTTGATCATATCCCCCCTTATTCTCCTCTTCTCAAGAGTGAACAAATTCAGTTCCTCTAATCTTTCCTCATAGCTGAGCTCCCCCATGCCTCTTATCAGTTTGGTTGCCCTTCTCTGCACTTTCTCCAGTTCCCCGATATCCTTTTTGAGAACTGGTGTCCAAAACTGAACTGCATATTCCAGATGAGGTCTTACTAATGATTTGAACAGGGGCAAAATGATATCTCTCTCTCTGGAGTCCATACCTCTCTTAATACAAGAAAGAACTTTGCTCGCTTTGGAAACCGCAGCTTGGCATTGCATGCTATTATTGAGCTTATGATCTACCAAAACCCCCAGATCCTTCTCCACTACAGATTCCCCCAGTTGTACTCCCCCTAGCATGTATGATGCATGCATATTCTTAGCCCCCAAGTGCATAACTTTACATTTCTCAACATTAAACCTCATCTGCCACATAGTCGCCCAATTAGACAGTGCATTGAGGTCGGCTTGTAAATTGGAGACATCCTGTAAGGACGTTATTCCACTGCATAGCTTGGTGTCATCTGCAAAGACAGAAATGTTACTTTTGATCCCAGATCCAATATCATTTATAAAGATATTAAAGAGTAAGGGTCCCAGCACTGAACCTTGGGGTACACCACTGATAACCTTAGACCATTCAGAGTAAGAATCATTAACCACTACTCTCTGAATTCTGTCTTTTAGCCAGTTTTCTATCCATTTACAAACTGATATTTCCAAGCCTGTAGACTTTAACTTACACATGAGCCTTGTGTGCGGAACTGTATCAAACACTTTTGCAAAATCCAAATAAACCACGTCCACAGCCACCCCTCTGTCCAAGGTTTTACTTACCTCTTCATTTAAGGTAAAGACACATTTAGAAAGAAATTAATGTTTAAGCATGCATTATAACTACGCCATTCACAAGGATTGCCCTTAGCCTTATGAGATATACAAATATGTGTATTTTTCTCTTTAATTAGAACAAGAACTATCTCATACTACAGTTAGAAATAACTCAACTCCAACTATGCTACAAAGAGTAAATGGCCCAGCTAAGCATATGTTCAAACAATTAATTACACATATGTAAATAGAATCTATACATTACCAGAAATCTTAAACTCCTTTTGTCTGAGATGTGTCAGCTGTGTTCCAATTGACACCTCTTCCTTCTTCGATCTTTCTGTTCAGCTTTCCTTCTCCCCTCTTGCCATGTGTATACAACCTTTATCCCCCCAGAAAGTGGGTGTGTATTTGTTTTTCACATAATCAATATCATCAAATGACGTTTTGTTTACTATGTAACCATGGCATCACTGCCTAGAAAGCAGTATCGGACATTTGACATAGTTAACAAAAGGGGGCAATTTTGTATTAAAAATGATTTTGCAAATTTACATAACATGTCAACATGTCACTTTAAATAACCTTTGACTTAAGTTTTAAAGAAAACTATAAACTATGATAAGATGTCATTTATATGTCAGACTTTACCAGACTTTTAGTCTGATTCTCAGATACATTGCTTTGAGAAAGTCTAACCAACATAATTAACTTAACTCTCACATACCTTGAGAGTTAGGTAATTTGGTCCTTAAAACCCCAAGTATTATTTCTCATGTATTTTACTCTTAGAATTCCTTTACCGTTAAACGTATTCATAGTATCACAAACATGCTACAATTATATTATTTTATATACTAATATACTTCAATGAGTAAAACAATACCATAATGAACACAATATAAAAAAAAACATATATATTTGAAAATTATAAACACAATTAGATGTCATTGTTCCATTAAACATGCATATAACTGCTCCAATATAATGTAATATAAATATAACAAAATTATTGTAATATAATTACTTGTAGTGAATAATTTTTGTTCATAAAACAGCTTTTGAATAAGCCCCTTTTTTTTTCTCAGCCATGTAAGAAAAAAAAAAAATATATATATATATATATATGTCTCTCAGTTCATTGTTCCCTTGAAACATGAGTCACCAGTCTCCTTATAACATAAACACTGGCCCCATGGCTAGTTCCTTATCTGTCTGGAATTCACAATTTACAACCTGAGAAAATAGGCAATAAGGCTTTAAAAGTTTTCTGTAAGGATCCTTGTTTAAAATATATGAACTTAAATTCACCCTTTTTACAGATGAACAACATGGCTTCTAAGATGTTCATGAATCCAGATATATCTGATATGCATAGGCCTTAGAGATTAATTCTTTTTAACCTCAATAGTTCTGAAAGTCATCCCTTTCATCATGGGCATCTATTATGTCATTTATAGTAGAGGCAAATTCTGCCATCTTTGTCTACACTAGGGATGAGCTCGATGTTCGTATCGAATGTAAGTTCGATTCGAACATCGGGTTTTCGCCCGTCTGCCGAACAGTGAATATTATGGGGCGTACATGGGAAATTCGAGCGATGCAGAATGCCCCACAGTGCATTGCTGTAAGGAGGGTTGGCCAAAGCATGCACCTGACCTGCATGCTTTGGTCAATCACAACGCACTCTGCTGAGAGAGCCATAATTGGGTGCCTTTGGCCAACCATGGCTCAGGGGGACTCACACTATATACGGCTGCTTACATAGCAGCCATGTACAGTGTGTGGATGGAGATAAATTAAGCTAGATTAGGCAGCCAGGTTAGTTAGTGGCAGTGTATTTGACACACATATACACACACATATATGTATATGTATATATATATATATATATATATATATATATATATATTTCCTTAATAAATTATATTTTATTATCCATACTTACCATCATTTTCCTTTCCTGGATCCTCCCCATGTCAGCCTACTATGGGTCAGCTCTGACCCCTCCAGGACCACCTATTTTCTAGCCCATAAAAGGGCGGCTGTCTGCCCACACCAAAAAAAAATGCCTCGCGACGGATAAACTGGGTGGGAATCTTCCAGCTGACATGGGGAGGATCCAGGAAAGGAAAATTACGGTAAGTATGGATAACAATTTTCCTTATTCCTGGACCTCCCCATGTCAGCCTACTATGGGATGTACCAAGCAATATTAAGAAGGGAGGGAAGACAAAAAAATAAAAAAAATAAGCCAAACCCTCAGTGCAATGCTACTCAAAATTTTTAATGGGCAACAGCCGCCGTAATAACCGTAGTCAAATGTTTCCTCAGGTGGACAAGCCATATTAAGCCTGTAATGCCTAATAAAAAGGTGTTGGGCGCGCTCCAGCTTGCTGCTCTGCAAACTTCCTCAGGGGCGACCTTTGCATATGCCCAGGATGATGCCATACCCCTTGTCGAATGTGCTTTGATCTCTGAAGGAGGAGGAAGGCCCAGCATTTTGTATGCAATATGCATGGTCTTGACAAACCAGGAAGACATAACTCTGGATGTTGCTGGCATACTCTTTTTAGGCCCCATAGGGAAAACCTACAGCTGATCTTGTTTTCCAAAGCTTTTAGTCCATTTCAGGTAGGTTGAAACCGCAGAGACCAGGTCTAACCTACTCCACTCATCATCAGCTGTATCACCGGAAAGGCTGGGAGAATGACCTCCCAGTTCATACGAAATTATGTGGCCACCTTAGGTAGAAAGCTTGGTATTGGCCTAAGGACTATCTTGTCTGGGAGCACCAAACAATATGGTTCTTTAGATGAGAAGGCGCACAACTCGGAGTCTCTTCTGGCCAAGCCCACGGCTAGTAAAAAACAAAAACCTGTTAAAAGGAATAATTAACAAGAGAAAGCTTGGTCAAACAGAGGAACCAGCAATGTCCCCAAGACTAGTGTTAAGTCCTCTTTTGGAAAAAACATTTTCAATGGAGGTCTGATTTCTATGGCTGCCCCTAAAAATCAGATCACCAACGGATGTAGAGCATATCTTGTACATGAAATAGATGACAAGGCAGGGATTTGACCCTTCAGGGAACTATAAGCTAGCCCTTGAAAACTACTCTGCAGAAACTCCAAAATGTTAGATACTGAAGGAGATCCAAGGTCCCAACCCCTTTCCGTAGTATTCCAGATCCGGTGATAGGTTACATTCATTCTGACGAGCCTGTAATAATGTCATTAACTTTATCCTCCTGCGGTTCGGGTGTCAGGCCCCACTCTGCAGAAGGAGATTTTGACAAGGTGGCAGAGGGATTGATGAGCCCAATTTTATCCTTCAAGCCAGAGGAAACCACAGCTCCCTGAGCCAGTAAGGTAAGACTACCATTGCTGTGACCCTTTCTCGCTGAATCTTTAGCAGGATTTTGAGAGCCAATGGAAGCGGCGGGAACACATACACCAAGGGGAAGTTCCAAGACCTGGACAGAGCGCCCTGGCCCAATGCCTGTGGATGCTAGGTCTGGGAGAAGAAACAAGGCAGTTGACAATTCTCCTCCAAAGCCATAAGATCTATCAAAGGCGTCCCCCAGACCCTGATGATCTTGCGTAGGTACTTGGGGTTGAGGCCCCATTTGTTGTGATCCCCAAAGCCTCGACTCAAGCGATCTGCTAAAACATTGCCAGGCCCTGGGAGTTAAGATGCTGTAAGAGAGCCGAGATTCTTCTCTGTGCATAGGAAGATTGACATGCCACCTGAAGGAGAAGGGGACTTCTTGTGCCCCCTTGATGAGACACATAAGCCACTGTAGTTTTGTTGTCCAAAAGAATCTTGACAGCTCAACCTCGCAACATAGGTTGGAACGCTAAGAGCGCGTCTGACAGCATCCAATCCCAGGAAATTTGAACTCTTTGCCCCACAAAGGTTCCATTGGCCTTAAACCTGCTGTCCCAGGCAGTGTGCCCCGCAGCCTGCCAGACTGGCATTGGTCGACACCACTATTGGTTCTGAGGCCTTCAACGGAATGCTGCGGGAAAGATTGCGAGCTACTGACCACCAAACCAGGGACCAGATTATCAGAATTGGCAGACGATCCCACTGAAGAAGAAAGTTGCATTGAAACCTCCTTCTGCACCACCTGAACCACGGGACTACTGGAACTGTGGCTGATAAAACCCCCAGATACTGCATGCATTCCTTCAGCATCTTAGAAGGCCTGGCCATCACTGCTTTGTCTGAGACTGGATTTCCTGGACCTTCCTCTTAGGAAGAGAAACATGACCCTGATCCGTGTTGAATTGTACTCCTAAATACTCCAACTTTTGGGTCAGATGCATCTGGCTCTTCCGAAAGTTGATCAACCAACCGAAACGGGTTAGTGTTTTGCAGGTGAAATTCACATGAACTAGAAGGAGCTCATTCAACGGACCCAGAAGTAGCATTTCATCTAGATAATAGAATATTTGCACTCCCTTGACCCTGAGAGTCGCAACGACAGCAGACAGTAGCTTTAAAAACATTCTTGGAGTCATGCAGAGACCGAATGGGAGCGATTAAAATTGAAAATGAGAGCCTTCCACGGAAGGCCTGAGAAAGCGATGGTGAGATGCGTCTATGGAGACATGAAGATACGCATCCGTCAGATCGATGGAAACCATCCAGTCTCCTGACTCCACAACCGAAACGATAGTTTCCAATGACTCCATTTTGAATGGTGGAACCTTTATGTAAGAATTCAGGACTTTGAGGTCCAAAACTGGTCCGAAACCCCCTGGAGGGGGGTTCGTGCCTTGGAATCAGAAGGATGGCCCTTGCTGCCAACAGCTCCCCTATATATCCTTGCAAACATTGCCTCCTTTCCAAATCCGTAGGAAGTCCAGTTTCTATGAACAAGGTCTGAGGGGGCCTTGTTCTGAACTCGAGACGATAACGTGATCGAATGACGGCTACAATCCAGGTATCGTGTAATTTGTCAGCCCCCGACTCAAGCGATCTGCTAAAACATTGCCAGGCCCTGGGAGTTAAGATGCTGTAAGAGAGCCGAGATTCTTCTCTGTGCAGAGGAAGATTGACATGCCACCTAAAGGAGAGGGTGACTTCTTGTGCCCCCTTGATGAGACACGAAAGCCACTGTAGTTTTGTTGTCCAAAAGAATCTTGACAGCTTGACCTCGCAGCATAGGTTGGAACACTAAGAGCGCGTCTGACAGCATCCAATCCCAGGAAATTTGAACCTCCTTGTGACAGACCTAGCCGGGAGAGAGACTTTTGGAGGGGACTGAATGCTAGCCTCTTGCTGATCGATTGTGGGCCCTGGCATTTGGGGGAACAGTGCTCTTTGTAAACTGTATGCCTGGGGACCCTTGAGGTGGTACTACTGTGGATTTCGGTCCTGGTCCCCCAGGACACACAGACTCTGGGGACCCTGGATTTGCTATATTAGAAATAGTGCCTGATTCATAATGCTGGGATAGATACTGTTAGGAGATGCTGATATAAATTCCAGCCACCTGTCTGTCTGTTGCCTGCTAGAATGTGTATTGTAAATAAGTCTCTAGTATGGGCTCTAAGAGTCATTAGATCCCCATTGTTGTTTGTGTTAATTAACTCTGCTATTGTGATAATGTTGATTGGATTTTCTGAGCTACAAGACGGCCAGTCTGGCCTAAAGGTCATGTCTGAGTTATCTAGGCTATCTAAAGGGATTAGTTAATTAGCCCATGTTAATTAGGTTACAGGTGTATTGTTACAGTAATATGAGCCGAAGGTATGCACCTCCACTTTTAGTGTATAAAAGGGCCTGTATTTTTCAATAAAAGAGATTCCTGGTTGAACTTACATACAGCCTGCCTGGTGTTTGTTTTGAGCTGCACAACTGGATTAGAATGGCACATAGCTGTAGTCCTAGTCCCGGAGCATCGGATGACCGAACCATCAGATGTTGCGATCTGCAGCCTGATTCTATAGCCGCAGAGGAGTGTCGGGAGAGTGGAACCGAGCGAGCAGGGGCTCGTTACACTGCTGTCCCAGGCAGTGTGCCCTGTAGCCTGCCAGACTGGCATTGGTCGACACCACTATTGGTTCTGAGGCCTTCAACGGAACTCTGCTGGAAAAATTGCGAGCTACTGACCACCAAACCAGGGACCAGATTATCAGAATTGGCAGACGATCCCACTGAAGAAGAAAGTTGCATTGAAACCTCCTTCTGCACCACCTGAACCACGGGACTACTGGAACTGTGGCTGATAAAACCCCCAGATACTGCATGCATTCCTTCAGCATCTTAGAAGGCCTGGCCATCACTGCTTTGTCTGAGACTGGATTTCCTGGACCTTCCTCTTAGGAAGAGAAACATGACCCTGATCCGTGTTGAATTGTACTCCTAAATACTCCAACTTTTGGGTCAGATGCATCTGGCTCTTCCGAAAGTTGATCAACCAACCGAAACGGGTTAGTGTTTTGCAGGTGAAATTCACATGAACTAGAAGGAGCTCATTCAACGGACCCAGAAGTAGCATTTCATCTAGATAATAGAATATTTGCACTCCCTTGACCCTGAGAGTCGCAACGACAGCAGACAGTAGCTTTAAAAACATTCTTGGAGTCATGCAGAGACCGAATGGGAGCGATTAAAATTGAAAATGAGAGCCTTCCACGGAAGGCCTGAGAAAGCGATGGTGAGATGCGTCTATGGAGACATGAAGATACGCATCCGTCAGATCGATGGAAACCATCCAGTCTCCTGACTCCACAACCGAAACGATAGTTTCCAATGACTCCATTTTGAATGGTGGAACCTTTATGTAAGAATTCAGGACTTTGAGGTCCAAAACTGGTCCGAAACCCCCTGGAGGGGGGTTCGTGCCTTGGAATCAGAAGGATGGCCCTTGCTGCCAACAGCTCCCCTATATATCCTTGCAAACATTGCCTCCTTTCCAAATCCGTAGGAAGTCCAGTTTCTATGAACAAGGTCTGAGGGGGCCTTGTTCTGAACTCGAGACGATAACGTGATCGAATGACGGCTACAATCCAGGTATCGTGTAATTTGTCAGCCCAAACCCCCCCCCCTGAATTGGGCTAGTCTTGCTCCTATTTAAGAGGATTAAGCGGAGACAGCCTCAGAAGGACTTATTTGAAGCCTTAGGCTCAGTTTCCACTACTGCGAGTTGTTGTGGGACTTGACACATGTGAAGTTGCATGATAAGTCAAAACCCATGTATTTTAATGGTCCCTGTTCTAATTGCTGCGACTTAAGTCGCAGAGACTCCAAAAAAGGTTTTTGCACTACTTTGTTCCGACATCTGTGCGACTTGTTTTCACATGGTATTCACAGGTCGAATGACATTCCATCACAAACCGCACATAAAAGTTGCAGTGTAAATCGCGCGAAGGAGGAGGAAGGCCCAGCATTTTGTATGCAATATGCATGGTCTTGACAAACCAGGAAGACACAACTCTGGATGTTGCTGGCATACCCTTTTTAGGCCCCATTGGGAAAACCTACAGCTGATCTTGTTTGCCAAAGTTTTTAGTCCATTTCAGGTAGGTTGAAACCGCAGAGACCAGGTCTAACCTACTCCACTCATCAGCAGCTGTATCCACCGGAAAGGCTGGCAGAATGACCTCCCAGTTCATACGAAATTATGTGGCTACCTTAGGAAGAAAGCTCGGTATCGGCTTAAGGACTATCTTGTCTGGGAGCACCAAACAATATGGTTCTTTAGATGAGAAGGCGCACAACTCGGAGTCTCTTCTGGCCGAGGCCACGGCTAGTAAAAAACAAAACTGTTAAAAGAAATAATGAACAAGAGAAAGCTTGATTAAACGGAGGAACCAGCAATGTTCCCAGGACTAGTGTTAAGTCCTCTTTTGGAAAAAACTATTTCAATGGAGGTCTGATTTCTATGGCTGCCCCTAAAAAAAAAATCAGATCACCAACAGATGTAGAGTATATCTTGTACACAACATAGCTTGCAAGGCAGGGATTTGACCCTTCAGGGAATTATAAGCTAACCTTTGGAGACTACTCTGCAGAAACTCCAAAATGTTAGATACTGAAGGAGATCCAAGGCCCCAACCCCTTTCCATAGTATTCCAGATCCGGTGATAGGTTACATTCGTTCTGACGATCCTGTAATAATGTCATTAACTTTATTCTCCTGCGGTTCCGGTGTCAGGCCCCACTCTGCAGAAGGAGATTTAGACAAGGAGGCAGAGAGATCGGTGAGCCCAACTTTATTCTCCAATCCAGAGGGAACCACAGCTCCCTGAGCCAGTAAGGTAGGGCTACTATTGCTGTGACCCTTTCTCGCTGAATCTTCAGCAGGATTTTGAGAGCTAATGGAAGCGGCGGGAACACATACACCAAGGGGAAGTTCCAAGACCTGGACAGAGCACCCTGACCCAATGCCTATGGATGCTAGGTCCGGGAGAAGAAGCAAGACAGTTGACAATTCTTCCAATGCCATAGGATCTATCGAAGGCATCCCCCAGACCCTGAAGATGTTGCATAGGTGCTTGGGGTTGAGGCCCCATTTGTTGTGATCCCCAAAGCCTCGACTCAAGCGATCTGCTAAAACATTGCCAGGCCCTGGGAGTTAAGATGCTGTAAGAGAGCCGAGATTCTTCTCTGTGCAGAGGAAGATTGACATGCCACCTAAAGGAGAGGGTGACTTCTTGTGCCCCCTTGATGAGACACGAAAGCCACTGTAGTTTTGTTGTCCAAAAGAATCTTGACAGCTTGACCTCGCAGCATAGGTTGGAACACTAAGAGCGCGTCTGACAGCATCCAATCCCAGGAAATTTGAACCTCCTTGTGACAGACCTAGCCGGGAGAGAGACTTTTGGAGGGGACTGAATGCTAGCCTCTTGCTGATCGATTGTGGGCCCTGGCATTTGGGGGAACAGTGCTCTTTGTAAACTGTATGCCTGGGGACCCTTGAGGTGGTACTACTGTGGATTTCGGTCCTGGTCCCCCAGGACACACAGACTCTGGGGACCCTGGATTTGCTATATTAGAAATAGTGCCTGATTCATAATGCTGGGATAGATACTGTTAGGAGATGCTGATATAAATTCCAGCCACCTGTCTGTCTGTTGCCTGCTAGAATGTGTATTGTAAATAAGTCTCTAGTATGGGCTCTAAGAGTCATTAGATCCCCATTGTTGTTTGTGTTAATTAACTCTGCTATTGTGATAATGTTGATTGGATTTTCTGAGCTACAAGACGGCCAGTCTGGCCTAAAGGTCATGTCTGAGTTATCTAGGCTATCTAAAGGGATTAGTTAATTAGCCCATGTTAATTAGGTTACAGGTGTATTGTTACAGTAATATGAGCCGAAGGTATGCACCTCCACTTTTAGTGTATAAAAGGGCCTGTATTTTTCAATAAAAGAGATTCCTGGTTGAACTTACATACAGCCTGCCTGGTGTTTGTTTTGAGCTGCACAACTGGATTAGAATGGCACATAGCTGTAGTCCTAGTCCCGGAGCATCGGATGACCGAACCATCAGATGTTGCGATCTGCAGCCTGATTCTATAGCCGCAGAGGAGTGTCGGGAGAGTGGAACCGAGCGAGCAGGGGCTCGTTACACTGCTGTCCCAGGCAGTGTGCCCTGTAGCCTGCCAGACTGGCATTGGTCGACACCACTATTGGTTCTGAGGCCTTCAACGGAACTCTGCGGGAAAAATTGCGAGCTACTGACCACCAACCAGTGACCAGATTACCGGAATTGGCAGATGATCCCACTGAAGAAGAAAGTTGCATTGAAACCTCCTTTTGTGCCACCTGACCCACGGGACTACTGGACCTGTGGCTGATAAAACCCCCAGACACTGCATGCATTCCTTCAGCATCATAGAAGGCCTGGCCATTACTGCTTTGTCTGAGACTG
This sequence comes from Lithobates clamitans, assembly GCA_037952925.1. Classification (NCBI taxonomy): domain Eukaryota; kingdom Metazoa; phylum Chordata; class Amphibia; order Anura; family Ranidae; genus Lithobates; species Lithobates clamitans. The sequence goes on along the minus strand of JBBGZY010000025.1, from coordinate 2,383,082 downwards.
GATCCCCTGGACCTTCCTCTGAGGAAGAGAAACACGACCCCGATCCATGTTGAATTGTACTCCTAAATACTCCAACATTTGGTCAGATGCATCTGGCTCTTCCGAAAGTTGATCAACCAACCGAAACGAGTTAGTGTTTTGCAGGTGAATTCACATGAACTAGAAGGAGCTAATTTGACGGACCCAAAAGAAGCATGTAATCTAGATCAGTGTTTCTCAACTCCAGTCCTCAAGGCGCCCCAACAGGTCATGTTTTCAGGTTTTCCATTATTTTGCACAGGTGAATTGATCAGTTTCACTGCCTTAGTAATGACCACAGCTGTTTCATCTGAGGGAAATCCTGAAAACATGACCTGTTGGGGCGCCTTGAGGACTGGAGTTGAGAAACACTGATCTAGATAATGAAATATTTGCACTCCCTTGACCCTGAGAGCAGCAGACAGTAGCTTTAAAAAACGTTCTTGGAGTCGTGCAGAGACCGAATGGGAGAGAATAAAAATGAAAATGAGAGCCTTCCACTGAAGGCCTGAGAAAGCGATGGTGAGATGCGTCTATGGAGACATGAAGATACACATCCGCCAGATCGATGGAAACCATCCAGTCTCCTGACTCTGCAACCGAAACAATTGTTTCCAATGACTCCATTTTGAATAGTGGAACCTTCATGTAAGAATTCAGGACTTTGAGGTCAAAAACTGGTCCGAAACCCCATGAAGCCTCTGGGACCAAAAACAGAGGGGGAACATACTCTTTGACCCAATTCGTGCCTTGGAACCAGAAGGATGGCCCTTGCTGCCAACAGCTCCCCTATATATCCTTGCAAACATTGCCTCCTTTCCAAATCTGTAGGAAGTCCAGTTTCTATGAACAAGGTCTGAGGGGGCCTTGTTCTGAACTCGAGACGATAACGTGGTCGAATGACGGCTACAATCCAGGCATTATATAATTTGTCCGCCCAAACCCCCCCTGAATTGGGCAAGTCATGCTCCTTCTTAAGAGGGTTAAGCAGAGACAGCTTCAGAAGGACTTATTTAAAGCCTTAGGCTCTGTCTCCACTACTGCGAGTTGTTGTGCAACCTGACACATGTGAAGTCGCATGACAAGTCAAAACCCATGTATTTCAATAGTCCACATTCTAATCGGTGCGACTTAAGTTGCAGCGACTCCAAAAAAGGTTTTTGCACTACTTTGTTACATCTGTGCGATTTGTTCTCACATGGTTTTCACAGGTCGAATGACATCGCATCACAAATCGCACAGCAAAGTCGCAGTGTAAATCGCGTGACTCTGGGGACCCAGTAGTGGAAACACAGCCCCAGGAGCTTTGTTGGCCCTGGGCTTGGAAGGTTTCTGGAAGGTTAATCCAGCTCCCCTCCACTGTCTGAAAAACTGTCTGTAAGCCCTGGCCTCTCTGAATCCTTCTTTGGATCTCTTGTTAAACCGAAAGGGCTGCTGTGTCTTAAAGAGCCATTATCTTTGCTGTCATCTTGACCTAGTCGACAGCCACTTCAGCCACAACTCTACAGCAGTCTGCAAAGGAGAAGAACTGCCACTTCAAGACCATGATAAACGGAGGGTAGTGCAAATCTGCAAAATGCAAAGAGCACCAAAAACCGCACAGGTGCGAACCCAGCCCAAGTGCTGCTGCCACAGGAGTGAGTGCTACCGCCGGTCTGCAGGCTGCTGTCCAAACTATACAACCTTTTTAGGTCTGTTTTTATTTTGCGAACCATAGGATCCCTAAAAGAGACCGAATACTCCAGCGGAACCAAAATATGGTGGGCGAATATACGTAATGAAGCATCCACCTTAGGCATAGTGTCCCAAGGGGTACAGCTTCGATACTCCATTATGCACATTGAGCTTCTTCTCAGGGTCCCCCCCACCACCACTCATTGTCAATTACTTTTTTAATTTCAGAAATGAAATGGGAAGGAGGGTAACGATTTCTTTAAATACGGGTAGTATCTTTGCTATTTCTTTGGAGGCGATGATTCTTTCCTTAACAGCCTCCACCAAGGGGGGAACCAGTGCAAAAATAAAACGCATGCGATTCTGAGACTATCTTAGCCTCAGATGGATCCGAATCGCTATCTACTTCAGAGTTAAAACGCACTGAAAACACATGATCTGAATCTGAAGATGGTGAAGATACAGCAGGAAGAGCAGGATTCCTTGAAACACTCTTTAACCCTTCCTTGACTGCGTTCTTAATGTACAATTTAACCTGGCGTGCTTTCGCAGCATTGTCCTGAGCCTTCTGATGTCTTCACCTCTCTTGGCCTGGCTCCGAGAGACTAAAGTGAGGTAAGAGCGAGGGAGATCTGGAATGCTGTGAGAACAGGCATCTATCCAGCTGCATGCGACTCTGCGATTTGTCATGTCTAGTCCCTTCTTTACTCTTTTGAGGCTGGAATGCTGATTTGGAACCTCTTTGCAGGAGTGGGCCCTTCTCTCTGTAAAACACAGAGGATGTGCTTGCTTTTAAAAAATAAATAAATAAATAACTACAATTAAAATAAACTTCTCCATTCAAATCTTCAGTGCTTAAGGCAGCTAGGCAGGTAGGCAAAATTCCCCAGTCCTAGAAGGTACAGGATCATAAAAATACTCTGACAGACAAGTAACACAGCAGAAAGTAAAGAGACCTGGAAGGATGCTTAGCAGAGCAGAGCAGAGTAGCAGATTGACCAGCTGGAGACTGAGATCAGCCTAGAGGACAGAGGCTGCTGCAAATCAGCAGTGAGCATTCTGGTGTTTGCTAGGCAACCCAAAGAGGAAGCTAGCTCTGAGCTTCCTGAAAGGAGTACATGTGGAGGCTGTGAACTACAAGTCCCAGCGAGCCAAACCACTGCCTGAACTCACAAAACATGGAAGGAGAGAGTGCTAGCACCTGCCTAACGAAGGTATATACAGTCATTTATACTGCCAGTGACCTTTGCCAGAAATACACAGTCATTTATACTGTACCATACAATCCCAGCACCACTGGAACCCACCAGGGGCGGGCTGGGCTGGGGGGCAGGGATGCAATTGCCCCCTGGGCCACTCTTATATGCTGTGCAAAGGCTGCTGTGTTGTCAGCTCAAAACCGCACATGTGCAGTTCTTGAGTTGGCCGAGTCTAGTACTGTGAGCCAGCGATGTCTCAGGGCCGACAGTCCCTTACAGAGCACCGCTCCGCCCAGCCCCTCCCTCCTCCACACGAATGGCTGGCAGAGGCTGGACCTGCTCTCTCTTTCCCCGCCCACACTCTAGGCAGCCCGTGTGCTGTCTGTGAAGAGGATATGTGGGCGGGAAAGTTAAATCTGAGCAGTCGGCTGGAATCCAGTGAGTCTCCTCAGGCTGGAACCATCCAAGTAAGTGAGCTCCTCCCTCCCTCTCTCTGCAGCCAGCAAGTTTTTTTTCTAGCAGCTTGTAACAGTAACTCGCCCTCCTAGGTGTTATGATGTGGGCTCTCACTGGCATGTTGCAGTTTGGCTGCAGTGCTGGCAGTCTTCCTGCATGTTGCCCCTGGTCCCATAGAGGTTGCACATTTACTGCATGATCTGAAAATGCACAAAACGTCCTGCATGCTGCATATTTGGTGCACTTTCAGAAAATGCAGCAAAATGCAAGGTGCAACCTAAAAGAAGTCTGAGGGACTGCGGCTAAGGAAACCCACCAGTACACCCGCACTGCAGCCAAACACAGCACACCAGTATGAGCCCAAATGAATGTATTCACTTACAGCAGGCCCTGCCACTCCTCTGAAAAGTGATCCATGCTCAGGTCACTTTTCAGAGGTCACATTTGACAGGCAGTGATGAGTTGATATTACATTTCATCCCTGCCTGTTTTAACCCCCTAAATGCCAATCCCTGCATGTAATGGCACAGTTCACTTTGAACTCCACCTTATTTGCATTACTCTCTATAGGTATTAGATGGGCTCTCACCTTATTGTTTGCACATCTAATACCTAAGGGTACTTTCACACTGGAGTGGTGTGGGCGGTAGTGGTAAAGCGCTGCTCGTTTTAGTGGCGCTTTTACCGTTGTTTTAGTTTTAACCCCCGCTAGCGGCCGGAGAAAGGGTTAAAACCGCCCATGTTGCATTCATTTTAATGGACACGGCACCTCTCCCAAACTGCCCCAATAATGCCGCTTGCAGGACTTTTCTGAATGTCCCGCAAGCGCACCGCCCCAGTGTGAGAGCACTCGGGGCTTTCACACTGGGGTGGCATGAGAGGCAGTTTACAGGCGATATTCTTAGCACTAAAACGCCTGTAAAGCGCCTTCTTTTGAAAGTACCTAAAGAGAGTTCTGGAAATAAGGTGGAGTTCAAAGTGAATTTCTACACCTAAGTGGAGCACCCCTTTTAGAAGATTTGAGGATATTATTAAACCCAGAGACTGGTGGACTTAGGCCACCATAGACAGATTGAAATTCTGCCGGTTCAGCAGAAATTTCAATCTATCTATGTGCAGACTGATTGTACAGAATTCGATCTATCAACTGACTTCAGTACAACTGACTTAAGTACAACCAGCGTGTCTTTATGTATTTTTTTGGCGATCACTGCTGGCTGCTATAGCTGCCAGCAGTGATCACTGTATTCTGATGGCTTGAAAACTTTCACCTCAGAACACACACCGACACATGGCTCTTACGGAAGCTTGGTAAATCAAGTGCCAGGCTTCTCTAGCATTACACCTGTGGGGCTGTGACCAAGTCTGGGCACAGGCTCCTGGAAATACAGGAGGGTGGCCAGTAAGAGCAGAGCTGGGATATGACATTACTTCATATCCCTGCCACTCCTAAACCTGCTCCACTGCAGCACCAGGCCCACCACACCCTTAATCTGGCCAGTGCTCCGGTGTGCACCTGCATGTGCTTCTCTCACTGCATGGTCTCTCTCTCTGTGCAGGCAGTGTGAAGCGGTCTCTCTCTCTGTGCAGGCAGTGTGAAGCGGTCTCTCTCTCTGTGCAGGCAGTGTGAAGCGGTCTCTGTCTCTGTGCAGGCAGTGTGAAGCGGTCTCTCTCTCTGTGCAGGCAGTGTGAAGCGGTCTCTCTCTCTGTGCAGGCAGTGTGTAGCGCTCTCTCTCTCTGGGCAGGCAGTGTGAAGCGTTCTCTCTCTCTGGGCAGGCAGTGTGAAGCGCTCTCTCTCTCTGGGCGGGCAGTGTGAAGCGGTCTCTCTCTCTGGGCAAGCAGTGTGAAGCGGTCTCTCTCTCTGTGCAGGAAGTGGGAAGCGGTCTCTCTCTCTGTGCAGGCAGTGTGAAGCAGTCTCTCTCTCTGGGGCAATGTGGTGTACAGCTTGTATAACAGTGTAAATTTGCTGATCTCTCAAAATAACTCAACACACAGCCATTAATGTATAAACTGCTGGCAACAAAAATGAGTACACCCCAAAGTGAAAATGTCCAAATTGGGCCCAATTAGCCATTTTCCCTCCTCCGTGTCATGTGACTTGTTAGTGTTACAAGGTCTTAGGTGTAAATGAGGTGCGGGGGTGTTAAATTGGGTGTTGTCGTTCTAACTTTCTCATACTGGTCACTGGAAGTTCAACATGGCACCTCATGGCAAAGAACTGAAAACAAGAATTGTTGCTCTACATAAAGATGGCCTATGCTATAAGAAGATGGAGAATAGGGATGAGCATTGTGTTCGAGTCGAACCCATGTTCGACTCGAACATCGTCTGTTCGGTCGTTCGCAGAATTGCGAATGATATGGGCCGTTCGCGCCAAATTTGAGTGGCGCAACATGGCCCATAATTCACTGCGGCATCGCAGTGCATTGCTGGCTGATGATTGGCCAAGCATGCACTATGACCCGCATGCTTGGCCAATCACAGCGCTGTCTGTACAGAGAGATGTAATTGGCCAAAGCCATGGTGGCTTTGGCCAATTATGGCTCAGGGGGTTTAGTACACGCCCAACACTATATAAGGCCGCCTGTACGACGGCCCTGTGTAGTGTGTTCCGGCGTTGAAAGACAGTGTCATTTGATTTAAGTTAGATAGATTAGGCAGGACAGTCAGTCAGTTAGCTGCACTTACAGTGTATTGTGTATATATATGCATCCCAGGTGGTGTGTGTGTGTGTGTGTGTGTGTGTGTGTGTATATATATATATATATATATATATATATATATATATATATATATATATATATATATATATATATACACTGTATTCAGTTTAGCTAGATCTGTTCTTGTTATTCTCTTCCTACTGACAGGCAGGCAGGTGTTGTTACAGTATTTACTACCTGGAGAAAATTGCTGGTGTTCTTCTGATCCTATTAGTACCACAGTCAGGCAGCTACAGTATTTAGTTAGTGTAGTGCGTCCTCTGCACAGTGTTCAGCTAAAGCTACCTGTAGAAGATAGGTGGTGTTTTTCTGATCCTATCACTACCGCAGGCAGCTACATTATTTACAAGTTAGTGTAGTGTGACCTCTGCACAGTGTTCAGCTAAAGCTACGAGTTAGTGTAGTGTGACCTCTGCACAGTGTTCAGCTAAAGCTACAAGTTAGTGTAGTGCGACCTCTGTACAGTGTTCAGCTAAACCTACAAGTTAGTGTAGTGTGACCTCTGCACAGTGTTCAGCTAAAGCTACAAGTTAGTGTAGTGCGACCTTTGCACAGTGTTCAGCTAAAGCTACAAGTTAGTGTAGTGCGACCTCTGCACAGTGTTCAGCTAAAGCTACCTGTAGAAGGTTGGTGATGTTTTCCTGATCCTATCACTACCGCATTCAGCTACATTATTTAAACGTTAGTGTAGTGCGTCCTCTACACAGTGTTCAGCTAAAGCTACCTGTAGAAGGTTGGTGGTGTTTTCCTGATCCTATCACTACCGCAGGCAGCTACATTATTTACAAGTTAGTGTAGTGCGACCTCTGCACAGTGTTCAGCTAAAGCTACAAGTTAGTGTAGTGCGACCTCTGCACAGTGTTCAGCTAAAGCTAAAAGTTAGTGTAGTGCGACCTTTGCACAGTGTTCAGCTAAAGCTACAAGTTAGTGTAGTGCGACCTCTGCACAGTGTTCAGCTAAAGCTACCTGTAGAAGGTTGGTGATGTTTTCCTGATCCTATCACTACCGCATTCAGCTACATTATTTAAACGTTAGTGTAGTGCGTCCTCTACACAGTGTTCAGCTAAAGCTACCTGTAGAAGGTTGGTGGTGTTTTTCTGATCCTATCACTACCCCAGGCAGCTACATTATTTACACGTTAGTGTAGTGCGTCCTCTGCACAGTGTTCAGCTAAAGCTACCTGTAGAAGGATGGTGGTGTTTTCCTGATCCTATCACTACCGCAGGCAGCTACATTATTTTAACATTAGTGTAGTGCGTCCTCTGCACAGTGTTCAGCTAAAGCTACCTGTAGAAGGTTGGTGGTGTTTTCCTGATCCTATCACTACCGCAGGCAGCTACATTATTTAGACGCTAGTGTAGTGCGTCCTCTGCACAGTATTCAGCTAAAGCTATGAGTTAGTGTAGTGCGACCTCTGCACAGTGTTCAGCTAAAGCTACAAGTTAGTGTAGTGCGACCTCTGCACAATTTTCAGCTAAAGCTACCTGTAGAAGATTGGTGGTGTTCTCATACTAATATTACTACAGGCAGGCAGTTGATTTTGCTAGCTGCAGTATCAGTATATATATATATATATATATATATATATCCCAGCTTAGTGCAGCTACATCTCACTGCAGGCCATTAGTATGTCTGGAAGGCCACCAAGGAGAGGCAAACAGTCTCAAGCCAATAAAAGAGGGCAAGCAGGCTCTGTGTCTAGAGGCAACAGTGCTGGTCATGGACACGGTGCATCCTCATCAGCACATGGCCATGGGACACGCTTGGCCTTTTTTTTGGCAGCTGGCCGTGTTGAGCCACAACATGCGGAAGACTTGGTTGAGTGGATGACCAAGCCGTCCTCATCCTTCTCATCCTCCCTCACCCATGCTCAGGGTACTTTGTCTGGCAAAGCAGCTTCCAACCCGGCCTCTTCCCTTGGCTCAATGGAATCAGTCACTCCTTCCCTAGCCCCACCATGTCCTCCTGAGGAGTCCCCCGAACTGTTTGACCACAGTGTTGGGTACATGCTCCAGGAGGATGACCAGTGTTTTGAAGGCTCCGATGATGGTACTCAGCTAGAGGAAGACAGTAACGTGTGACCAGACAGAGGTGGTGCCCAAGAAGGACAGCAATCTGGCAGTCATGTTGCCCCTGCTGCAGCATACTGCCAGGTTTGCTCCAGTGATGAGGAGGGAGGAGATGATGAGGTCACTGACTCCACGTGGGTGCCTGATAGGAGAGAGGAGGAGGAGGCACATCACCAACGAGGCAAGATGCCCTCCAGGGGCCAGCTTAAGGGCAGCACACTGACTGCATCACACCGCAAAGCTCCACATGTGCAGGGCGTTGCTGTCTCTGCGCGTTATTCCAAAAGTTCTTTGGTGTGGGCCTTTTATGAGATGAGTGCACCGCTGCTATTTGCAACATATGTCATAAGCGTATCTCGCGTGGCCAAAACATCTCCCGCTTGGGCACCACATGCTTGACTAGACATATGTTGACCTGCAATGCAGTTAGTTGGCAAGCGTACCTAAAAGACCCACACCAAAGAACAAAGAGGACCTCTCCTTGCTCCTCATCAGCTTAGATCTCCAGGAATGAAGATGTAGAATTAGGTGTGTCACAGCCAAGTACCCTGCCCCAGCTGCTGCACCGCCAAAAGAAGTTCGCTCCCAGCCATCCACATGCCCAGCAGTTGAATGCTAGCTTGGCAAAATTGCTAGCACTTCAACTGCTACCTTTTCAGTTGGTAGACTCTGCTCCCTTCCGTGAGTTTGTGGAATGTGCTGTTCCTCAGTGGCACTTTTTCTCATAGAAGGCGATTCCGGCTCTCTACCGGCATGTGGAAGGCAATGTCTATGCCTCGCTGGACAGAGCGGTCAGCGGTAAGGTGCATATTACCACTGACTCATGGTCCAACAGGCATGGATAGGGACGTTACCTAAGTTTCACGGCGCATTGGGTGTCTCTGCTGGCAGCTGGGAAGGATGCAGGACAAGGTGCAGTAGTGTTGGAGGTTGTTCCACCACCATGCCTCCAAAATGCTACCACTGGTGATTCTGACACACCTCTCTCCTCCACCCCCTCCTCTTCTTCTGCCTCCATGGCCTCTTCCTGTGCTTTGTCCTCAGAACCAGTGGTGCTTCATAGGCATTCAAGAGGCTACGCAACTACGCAGGCCAAAAGATGCCATGCAGTGCTTGAGCTGGTGTGCTTAGGGGACAGGTGCCACACTGGGGCAGAGGTTCTGTCAGCTCTGCAGTGGCAGGTTCAGAGGTGGTTGATGCCACGCCAACTTAAGGCAGGAATGGTGGTTTGCGACAATGGCACCAACCTCCTCTCCACCCTCCGACAGGGACAAATGACCCATGTGCCCTCTTTGACTAACGTCCTTAACTTGGTGGTGCAGCGGTTCTTGGGCAGGTACCCGGGCTTACAGGATGTCCTGAGGCAGGCCAGGAAAGTCTGTGTGCATTTCCGCCATTAATATAATGCCAGTGCTCGGCTGGTTTACCTCCAAAAGGAATTTAACCTGCCCAAGAACCGCCTAATCTGTGACATGTCTGTAACGAGCCCCTGCTCGCTCAGTTCCACTCTCCCGACACTCCTCTGTGGCTATTGAATCAGATTGCAGATCGCAACGTCTGATGGTTCGGTCATCCAATGCTCTGGGATTCGAACTTCAGCTATGTGCCGTTCAAATCCAGTTGTGATAGCTCAGAACAAACACCAGGCAGGCTGTATGTAAGTTCAAACAGGAATCTCACTTTTATTGATGCACACAACACACTTTTATACACAGCAGTTTGAACACCCCGCCCCCAACAACCACTTTCCTATTGGTCAATTGTAAAGTACACTCGAGTCTTCACTCAGGTCCTCTTGTCCATGCAAATGAGGACTTGAAACAGGGTCAGCAGGGATTGGTCCAATAGCTTGAATAGGAGGACTGATATGTGTATTGACACAGAGAAGCCCCAGGGGGTAATTAAAGTACATAAACACTCAGTCAAACACAGAACAATGCATTCCTTCCAGACCATGGAGCCGTCTGGAGGGGGTTAGCCTTAAGACAAGGCAGAAGACCCCCCACTGTGTAATAGCATCAAAGGAGAAATACTTCAGTATTCCAAGGTTCATGACAATCCAGTATTCCAAGGTTTATGACAATGCCCACCAGGTGGAACTCAACGCTGGCCATGCTGCAGCAGCTGCACACACAGCAGAGGGCCATCAATGAGTACCTGTGCGACTATGGCACAAGGACAGGATCAGGAGAGCTTGTTTTTTTTCCCCACGCCAGTGGGCCATGATCGGGGATGCATGCACTGTCCTGTCACCATTTGAGGAGGCCACGAGGATGGTGAGCAGTGACAGTGCATGCAACAGTGACACTGTCCCCCTTGTCCACCTGTTGGAGCCCACGCTGCGTGGAATAATGGACAGGGCACTTGAGGCAGAACAGAGGCAGGAAGAGGAGGACTTCCTTAGCTCTCAAGGCCCCCTTTATTCAGACAGTGTTCCTGCGTGCCCGCCGATCGCACAGGAAGAGGAGGAGGACGAGGAGGAGGAGGAGGATTGTGTCAGCATGGAGGTGGAGCCTGGCACTCAGCATCAGCAGCAGTCTTAAAGGGATCATTTACAGTCCCAAGAAACCCATGGACTTGTACATGGCTGGGAGGAGGTGGCTGCAGATCATGTCGTCCTTAGTGGCCCAGAGGACTCAGAACCGAATGCCTCAGCAAACCTACGCTGCATGGCCTCCCTGATCCTGATCCAAAGCCTGCGGAAGGATCCTCGTTTTCGTGGTATCAAGGAGAGGGATCAATACTGGCTGGCAACCCTCCTTGATCCTCGTTACAAGGTAAGGTTGCGGACCGTATCTTTCCGTCGCAGAGAGAGCAGAGGATGAAACATCTTCGGGAGGCCTTGCAGAAAGGTCTGTGCAACGCGTTCCCAGAGACTGGGAGGTTACAAACTCCTGTTCCTGGACAACGTGTTTCTGAGGCATCGGTCAGTCAAAGAAGGAGCGGTGGAGAAGGTGGCCGTCTGACCGATGCGTTCAGACAATTTTTTTAGTCCACAGCCCCAAGGTATGATCGGTTCCAGCAACCATCGCCAGCGTCTGTTTTACATGGTGCAGGAATACCTAGGGGCAAGATCTGACTTGGACACCTTTCCCACAGAAAATCCTCTGGGTTACTGGGTCTTGAGGATGGATCACTGGCCAGAGCTTGCACAGTATGCAATTGAGCTACTGGCCTGTCCTGCATCCAGCGTTCTTTCAGAATGCACATTCAGTGCTGCTGGAGGTTTTGTAACCGATCACAAAGAAAACATAAGTTCACTTGTGACGGGATTTTGAAGGCACTACCATGCAAGTCAATACAATATAGGTAAAATATATACTTTTATTACAAAATTACAAAACAAAATTTGTAGTCAGAGTCTTTGAGTGAGAAAGTGATACTCCTAAGCACCAAGGCCTGAGGTGTGCCTTGGCCTGATTGGTCAGTATGCCTGAAAAGAGGGCATACCCTGAATGTAAGAAAAGTATTGTGAGTAAGTATGAAGATTGGGGGAAACGGGTGGGTGGGAACCCAGAAAACGCCGACGAGCCCTGGCCTGTCAGAGGAGGAGGCTTAAATAGCCCTCTCAGACTCCTCCCACAAATACAGGCTAGCCTCTGGCTAGCCTTAACACTTGTAGTCAGAGTCTTTGCGTGAGAAAGTGATACTCCTAAGCACCAAGGCCTGAGGTGTGCCTTGGCCTGATTGGTCAGTATGCCTGAAAAGAGGGCAAAAAGACACAAATTTAGGTGAAGAAGGGAAGGTGAGAATCCATCAAGTGGAGAAGCGCGTGCCCGGATGGCAACAATGTATATCCGATAAGTATCCACTATGACAGGAGAAACTTCCCCCGACTCCTGACTTGGTGATGAGACCGAACCCCCTATAGAACGTGTGAAGCTGCCCAGAACCCAACTAAACGTCCCGTGAATGATTGGATGAAGCCTGAAGCCTGAGACGACCCAGACATGAGAATGAACTGCTTGTGAATGAGAGGATACGTGGAGGAAGGGGAGCAATGGCTGTCCTGAGGAGCCCTTGCAAAATGATAGCCGAGAAGATCGAAACTTCGACCGGACACCAGAGAAGTGCTCAGTGACCCCCCCCCCAAGCCCTGACCTACCCATACTGGTAAGGGAAAGTGCAAGGGTGAGTGCCAAAAGACAACTGGCAGGAGTTCAAAATGCTAAATACCTGAAGGATGTGATGGAGTAGTTGGATGAGGCCCATGCAATAAGCATTGTCAACATGGGGAAACCAAGCCAGACACAGAATACAGGTCCCACCAGATTTGATTCCGGTCGTGCTTCAGCCTTTGACCTGGCAAGCGAGTCTGAATCCTGAACCGAGGAAGGAGGACCAGACTCCACCCCGGGGAAATGAGTCCCATGGCCTGAAACAGTCATACCCAAAGTGACTGAAACCCCCCTACCTGGAACTGGCTGGGGAACGGAAAATGACTGGACTGACATCCCTGCAGTCTTCCGGGCCACATCCTCGCCCAGAGATCAAAGCAGAGAGTGGAATCCAGAATCATGACGACGTTTGCCCAAACCTACCACTTAAGGACCAACAAGGGGATGATGGATGCCAACACAGCCCAACCTGAGAACACGAACAAGAGAAATGACAGACAAGACATGAGAACAACAACGCCCCTCTGTGCCTACCCAAGTATGAGAACAGGAGCAGAAATGTCAAGACCACTGCGCGTGAATGAACCTGCTGACGGATCCCCCCCGTGTAAATGGTAAGTAAGCCCGAGTAACCTGCAGCGTAGAGACAGGTAATTAAACTGAAAAACTCAGGGCTGGTGTACCCACAGACCGTGGGGGGTGATTGTACAGGTGTGGTGAATGAACGTGCATCGTATGACGTATGGTATACGGGCGAGAAGATTGTGGTTAACAATCATTAACAAACGAAACCTCAGCCCGTATGGATCTGTAGACGTGACAGATCCTGACATGTGAGCCCTAGCTAACTGACCCAGGTACAAACATGAACAAAGATACGATGAGACATGACAAACGACAAAGATGAAAACAGCTACTGGCATATGCCGTGACTGAACAACGCCCCTCTGAGAAACGATAATGGCTGAAACCCCGAGCCTGAAACGCTATGACAGAAACGTAAGGACAGTGACGGCATGACAGAAAACGCTTACAGACAGAAATGCTGAGACTGAACGCTGAAGCAGAAACTCTGACAGAAAACCTGGGGCAGAAAACGCACGGACAGATTTTTTTTTTTCTTTCATTCTTGCTATGACAGCAATGCTGAAACTGAACGCTAAGGCAGAAATGAAATGACAGAAATCCTGAGGCAGAAATGCAGGGGCAGAAACGCCATGACAGCAACGCCATGACAGCAACGCCATGACAGCAACGCCATGACAGAAACGCCATGACAGAAACGCTGAAACTGAACGCTGAGGCAAAAATGAAATGACAGAAATCCTGGGGCAGAAACGTTATGACAGAAACGCTGATACTTGAATACTGAAGCAGAAATGTAATGACAGAAATGCCATTACAGAAATCCTGGGGCAGAAACGCAAAGACAGAACGCTGAGGCAGAAATGCAATGCCAGAAATCCTGGGCCAGAAAGAAAGAAATTCTATGAACAAAATGCCAAGACTGAACGCTGAGACAGAAATGCTGGGGCAGAACACCATGACAGAAAAACGCCATGACAGAAATCCTGGGTCAGAAACGCTATGACGGAAATCCTGGGGCAGAAACGCTGTGACAGAAATCCTGGGGCAGAAACGCTGTGACAGAAATCCTGGGGCAGAAACGCTGTGACAAAATCCTGGGGCAGAAACGCTGTGCCAAAAATCCTGGGGCAGAAACGCTGTGCCAAAAATCCTGGGGCAGAAACGCTGTGACAGAAATCCTGGGGCAGAAACGCTGTGCCAAAAATCCTGGGGCAGAAATGCTGTGACAGAAATCCTGGGGCAGAAACGCTATGACAATATGCCGAGACTGTACGCCGAGACAGAAATGCTGGGGCAGGACGTTGTGACAGAAATGCTGGGGCAGAGCGCTACAACAGAAATGCTGGGGCAGAGCGCTACAACAGAAATGCTGAGGCAGAAAAACGCTATGAAACCCTGGGGCAGAAATGCTGTGACAGAACTGGGGCAGAAATGCTATGACAGAAACCCTGGGGGAGAAACGCCATGACAGAAAAAACTGGGGGAGAAACGCCATGACAGAAAAAGCTGGGGCAGAACGCTATAACAGAAAAGCTGGGGCAGAACGCTATGACAGAAAAGCTGGGGCGGAACGCTATGACAGAAAAGCTGGGGCGGAACGCTATGACAGAAAAGCTGGGGCGGAACGCTATGACAGAAAAGCTGAGGCGGAACGCTATGACAGAAAAGCTGGGGCGGAACGCTATGACAGAAAAGCTGGGGCGGAACGCTATGACAGAAAAGCTGGGGCGGAACGCTATGACAGAAAAGCTGGGGCGGAACGCTATGACAGAAAAGCTGGGGCGGAACGCTATGACAGAAAAGCTGGGGCGGAATGCTATGACAGAAAAGCTGGAGCGGAACGCTATGACAGAAAAGCTGGGGCGGAACGCTATGACAGAAAAGCTGAGGCAGAACGCTATGACAGAAAAGCTGGGGCAGAAATGCCATGACAGAAAATCTGGGGCAGAAATGCCATGACAGAAAAGCTGGGGCAGAAACGCCATGACAGAAAAGCCAGGGCAGAAACGCCATGACAGAAAAGCCAGGGCAGAAACGCCATGACAGAAATGCTATGACAGAAACGCCGGGCCAGAACGCTATGACAGAAACGCCGGGCCAGAACGCTATGACAGAAACGCCGGGCCAGAACGATATGACAGAAACGCCGGGCCAGAACGATATGACAGAAACGCCGGGCCAGAACGCTATGACAGAAACGCCGGGCCAGAACGCTATGACAGAAACGCTGGGGCAGAACAATGCAATGACAGAGCTCCTGGGGCAGAAACGCTATGATAGAAACACTGACCAAGAAAAACACAATAACCAAGTAAAAGCAGCAATGTGTGTGGATTACATCCTCCCTGTCTTTCCAGAATGCTATGACGGAAACGCCGGGCTAGAACGCTATGACAGAAACGCCGGGGCAGAACGCTATGGCTGAAACGCCGGGGCAGAACGCTATGGCCGAAACGCCGGGGCAGAACGCTATGGCCGAAACGCCGGGGCAGAACGCTATGGCCAAAACGCCGGGGCAGAACGCTATGGCCGAAACGCTGAGGCAGAACGCTATGGCCAAAACAGAACGCTATGACAGAAACGCCGGGGCAGAACGCTATGACAGAAACGCTGGGGCAGAACAATGCAATGACAGAGCTCCTGGGGCAGAAACGCTATGATAGAAACACTGACCAAGAAAAACACAATAACCAAGTAAAAGCAGCAATGTGTGTGGTTTACATCCTCCCTGTCTTGCCAGAATGCTATGACAGAAACGCCGGGGCAGAACGCTATGGCCGAAACGCCGGGGCAGAACGCTATGGCCAAAACAGAACGCTATGACAGAAACGCCGGGGCAGAACGCTATGACAGAAACGCTGGGGCAGAACAATGCAATGACAGAGCTCCTGGGGCAGAAACGCTATGATAGAAACACTGACCAAGAAAAACACAATAACCAAGTAAAAGCAGCAATGTGTGTGGATTACATCCTCCCTGTCTTGCCAGAATGCTATGACAGAAACGCCGGGGCAGAACGCTATGGCCGAAACGCCGGGGCAGAACGCTATGGCCGAAACGCCGGGGCAGAACGCTATGGCCGAAACGCCGGGGCAGAACGCTATGGCTGAAACGCTGAGGCAGAACGCTATGGCCAAAACAGAACGCTATGACAGAAACGCCGGGGCAGAACGCTATGACAGAAACGCTGGGGCAGAATTTTATGACAGAAATGCTGGGGCAGAACGCTATGTAAGCTTGGGAATGACATGCGACTAAAATCATGATGAAAATTGATAATAATGAATGATACACAATCCAGCATGGTACATTTACTACAAGCCACCACCAACCCTTCACCTCACGACTAGCCGTTGCCATGACTGCTGTGTGCAGGTCTGATGTCCTGTGTGACTGGGCTTGCAGTGATACCAATTGTGGGCAGAGAGAGGAGCAGGCAGGCATCCCCCCATGTGAGTACCGGGAGAAACGGGCGGGCGCCCCCCTCGTGGAGCCGCATGAGGAGATGAGCAGGTGGCCAGCTAATCACCCCCCATGTAAACACCCGGAGAAGCGGAAGAGCAGCTACCATGGCGCAAGATGTGCATGGGGAGAGAGGAGCTGCAGGGGGGGGGTGGACGATCACCCCCCCGGCGGGCGGCTCCCTCGTGGAGCTGGATCTGCATGGGGAGAGAGGAGCTGGCGGGCGGCTGACAACCCCCCCGGCAGGAACGCCGGGAGAAGCGGGCGGGAACACTGCGGGAAAGCCCCCCCTTTTGCTGGAACTGCCCAGGGAAAAGTAGCTGCTGGGCGGCCGATCACCCCCCCCACCGGCGGCTCCCTCGTGGAGCTGGATGTGTACGGGGAGAGGAGGCCGGCGGCGAACACCCAGAGAAGCTGGCAGCTCCCACATGAAGCAGATGTTCATGTGGAGAGAGGAGCTGGCGGCCGATCATCCACCCCCCGGCAGGCGGCTCCCTCATGGAGCTAGATGTGCACGGAGAGGAGGCAGGCAGCGAACACCCGCCCCCCCCAACACTGGGAGAAGCGGGCCGGACCAACCCAGGGAGAATGAAAGGAACTGTGAGCGGCCAATCGCGCCCCCAGCAAAACACCAGGAAAAGCGGGGGGAAAATGTACTCAGAGATAACAAGGTGGGTGGCAGGCGCAATCCTTGGTGTGAGCACCGAGAGAGGTACCGCCACCATGGTTGCAGCCAACCGTGGCTCAGCAAGGACCCGGAAGTGACGTGTCGGCCCCACCCCCTTCTAAACCCAGAAAACGCCGACGAGTCCTGGCCTGTCAGAGGAGGAGGCTTAAATAGCCCTCTCAGACTCCTCCCACAAATACAGGCTAGCCTCTGGCTAGCCTTAACACATATACAGCTCGGACAAAAAATTATGTACAAAATAAACTTGAAACAAAGTACATATAAATATGGATGCAAATGAAGGGGTAATGGAAAGAAAACCATAAGTAGAGGTTGATAAATCTCACTGAGATTCACCAACCTCTACTTATGTTTTTCTTTCCATTAGACCTTAATTTGTATCCATATTTATATGTACTTTGTTTCAAGTGTATTTTGTACATTTATCAACCTCTACTTACGGTTTTCTTTCCATTACACCTTTAATATGTATCCATATTTATATGTACTTTGTTTCAAGTGTATTTTGTACATAATTTTTTGTCCGAGTTGTATGTATTTTGTTTTGTGATTTTGTAATAAAAGTATATATTTTACCTATATTGTATTGACTTGCATGGTAGTGCCTTCAAAATCCCGTCACAGGGGAACTTATGTTTTCTTTTAGATATATGGGATGTGGCACACCTTTCTTAATCTACTTCCTGTCAGATTCTCTCTTTTGTAACCGATCACAGGGTGCGCCTGTCCACCGACTCGGTCGATCGACTGACCTTCATAAAAATGAATCAGTCTTGGATCACCACCAGCTACCAAGCACCTGATGCTGATGTAACCAAATATTTTTTTTGAAATGTCAGATCCCTTCAAGACTGCCTATGCTGATGCTGAGTGACTATCCTGTTATGCTGAGTGACTATCCTCTTCCTCCTCAATGATCATGCTGATAGCTTGTAAGAATATTTTTGGTTCTGGCCACCGCCATCAGTGGCTAAGGCCCAATTTTTCAGCCCCTGTTTAACCACTTGCCGACCGCCTCACGCCTATATACGTGAGCAGAGTGGCACGGGCAGGCAAAATCACGTACCTGGTACGTGATTGCCTTCCCGTGGGCGGGGGGTCCGATCGGACCCCCCCCGGTGCCAGCTGCGGTCGGCATTTGGCTGGGAGAGTTGAGAGACGAGGGGGAGGCCATCCGATCGTGGCCCCCCCCTCGCGATCGCTCCCAGCCAATGAGAAACATCCCCTGCCTCTGTATAGTACACAGAGGCAGAGGATGTGATGTCATCTCTCCTCGGCTCGGCAGTTTCCGTTCCAGCGCCGAGGGGAGATGACATGTAAGTAAGTGCACAACACAAACACACACAGTAGAACATGCCAGGCACACTAAACACCCCCGATCCCCCCCCTGTCACAAACTGACACCAAGCAGGTTTTTTTTTTTTTTTTTTCTTATTACTGCATAGTGTCAGTTTGTGACAGTTAGAAGTGTTAGGACAATTAGGGTTAGCCCCCTGTAGGTCTAGGGTACCCCCTAACCCCCCCTAATAAAGTTTTAACCCCTTGATCACCCCCCGTCACCAGTGTCGCTAAGCGATCATTTTTCTGACCGCTGTATTAGTGTCGCTGGTGACGGTAGTTAGGGAGGTAAATATTTAGGTTCGCCGTCAGCGTTTTATAGCGTCAGGGACCCCCATATACTATCTAATAAATGTTTTAACCCCTTGATTGCCCCCTAGTTAACCCTTTCACCACTGATCACCGTATAACTGTTACGGGTGACGCTGGTTAGTTCGTTTATTTTTTATAGTGTCAGGGCACCCGCCGTTTATTACCGAATAAAGGTTTAGCCCCCTGATCGCCCGGCGGTGATATGCGTCGCCCCAGGCAGCGTCAGATTAGCGCCAGTACCGCTAACACCCACGCACGCAGCATACGCCTCCCTTAGTGGTATAGTATCTGAACGGATCAATAACTGATCCGATCAGATCTATACTGGCGTCCCCAGCAGTTTAGGGTTCCCAAAAACGCAGTGTTAGCGGGATCAGCCCAGATACCTGCTAGCACCTGCGTTTTGCCCCTCCGCCCAGCCTAGCCCAGCCCACCCAAGTGCAGTATCGATCGATCACTGACACTTACAAAACACTAAACGCATAACTGCAGCGTTCGCAGAGTCAGGCCTGATCCCTGCGATCGCTAACAGTTTTTTTGGTAGCGTTTTGGTGAACTGGCAAGCGCCAGCGGCCTAGTACACCCCGGTCGTAGTCAAACCAGCACTGCAGTAACACTTGGTGACGTGGTGAGTCCCATAAGTGCAGTTCAAGCTGGTGAGGTGGCAAGCACAAGTAGTGTCCCGCTGCCACCAAAAAAACAAACACAGGCCCGTCGTGCCCATAATGCCCTTCCTACTGCATTCGCCAATCCTAATTGGGAACCCACCGCTTCTGCAGCGCCCGTACTTACCCCCCATTCACATCCCCAACCAAATGCAGTCGGCTGCATGAGATGTCCTCCCGAGTACCCCTACCCAACAAACCCCCCCAAAATAGATGTCGTGTCTGCAGCAAGCGTGGATATAGGCGTGACACCCGCTATTATTGTCCCTCTTGTCCTGACAATCCTGGTCTTTGCATTGGTGAATGTTTTGAACGCTACCATGCACTAGTTGAGTATTAGCATAGGGTACAGCATTCCACAGACTAGGCACACATTCACAGGGTCTCCCAAGATGCCATCGCATTTTGAGAGACCCGAACCTGGAACCGGTTACAGTTATAAAAGTTACAAGTTTGCAAAAAAACCACAAACAAAAATAAAAAAAAATAGTTGTCGTTTTATTGTTCTCTCTCTCTCTATTCTCTCTCTATTGTTCTGCTCTTTTTTACTGTATTCTATTCTGCAATGTTTTATTGTTATTATGTTTTATCATGTTTGCTTTTCAGGTATGCATTTTTTTATACTTTACCGTTTACTGTGCTTTATTGTTAATCATTTTTTTGTCTTCAGGTACGCCATTCACGACTTTGAGTGGTTATACCAGAATGATGCCTGCAGGTTTAGGTATCATCTTGGTATCATTCTTTTCAGCCAGCGGTCGGCTTTCATGTAAAAGCAATCCTAGCAGCTAATTAGCCTCTAGACTGCTTTTACAAGCAGTGGGAGGGAATGCCCCCCTCACCGTCTTCCGTGTTTTTCTATGGCTCTCCTGTCTCAACAGGGAACCTGAGAAAGCAGCCGGTGATTCAGCCAGCTGACCATAGAGCTGATCAGAGACCAGAGTGGCTCCAAACATCTCTATGGCCTAAGAAACCGGAAGCTACGAGCATTTTATGACTTAGATTTCGCTGGATGTAAACAGCGCCATTAGGAAATTGGGGAAGCATTTTATCACACCGATCTTGGTGTGGTCAGATGCTTTGAGGGCAGAGGAGAGATCTAGGGTCTAATAGACCCCAATTTTTTCAAAAAAGAGTACCTGTCACTACCTATTGCTATCATAGGGGATATTTACATTCCCTGAGATAACAATAAAAATGATTTAAAAAAAATATGAAAGGAACAGTTTAAAAATAAGATAAAAAAGCAAAAAAATAATAAAGAAAAAAAAAAAAAAAGCACCCCTGTCCCCCAGCTCTCTCGCTAAGGCGAACGCAAGCGTCGGTCTGGCGTCAAATGTAAACAGCAATTGCACCATGCATGTGAGGTATCACCACGAAGGTCAGATCGAGGGCAGTATTTTTAGCAGTAGACCTCCTCTGTAAATCTAAAGTGGTAACCTGTAAAGGCTTTTAAATGCTTTTAAAAATGTATTAATTTTGTTGCCACTGCACGTTTGTGCGCAATTTTAAAGCATGTCATGTTTGGTATCCATGCACTC
Organism: Lithobates clamitans; assembly: GCA_037952925.1. Lineage (NCBI taxonomy): Eukaryota > Metazoa > Chordata > Amphibia > Anura > Ranidae > Lithobates > Lithobates clamitans. Next base: position 2,362,231 of record JBBGZY010000025.1, on the reverse strand, counting down.
GGCTTAAGATCATCTTTTTTTATTCCATCAAACCTTTGGGCAATATAGTGTGTTTTAGTGCATTAAAATTTAAAAAAGTGTGTTTTTTCCACAAAAAATGCGTTTGAAAAATCGCTGCGCAAATACCGTGTGAAAAAAAAAAATGAAACACTCACCATTTTAATCTGTAGGGCATTTGATTTAAAAAAAATATATAATGTTTGGGGTTCAAAGTAATTTTCTTGCAAAAAAAAATAATTTTTTCACGTAATCAAAAAGTGTCAGAAAGGGCTTTGTCTTCAAGTGGTTAGAAGAGTGGGTGATGTGTGACATAAGCTTCTAAATGTTGTGCATAAAATGCCAGGACAGTTCGAAACCCCCCCAAATGACCCCATTTTGGAAAGTAGACACCCCAAGCTATTTGCTGAGAGTCATGTCGAGTCCATGGAATATTTTATATTGTGACACAAGTTGCGGGAAAGAGACAAATTTTTTTTTTTTTGCACAAAGTTGTCACTAAATGATATATTGCTCAAACATGCCATGGGGATATGTGAAATTACACCCCAAAATACATTCTGCTGCTTCTCCTGAGTACGGGGATACCACATGTGTGGGACTTTTTGGGAGCCTACCTGCGCACGGGACCCCGAAAACCAATCACCGCCTTCAGGCTTTCTAAGGGCGTAAATTTTTGATTTCACTCTTCACTGCCTATCACAGTTTCGGAGGCCATGTAATGCCCAGGTGGCACAAAACCCCCCCAAATGACCCCATTTTGGAAAGTAGACACCCCAAGCTATTTGCTGAGAGGTATAGTGAGTATTTTGCAGACCTCACTTTTTGTCACAAAGTTTTGGAAATTAAAAAAAGAAAAAAAAAATTTTTTTCTTGTCTTTCTTCATTTTTAAAAACAAATTAGAGCTGCAAAATACTCACCATGCCTCTCAGCAAATAGCTTGGGGTGTCTACTTTCCAAAATTGGGTCATTTGGGGGCGTTTTGTGCCATCTTGGCATTTTATGGCCTTCAAAACTGTGATAGGTAGTGAGGCGTGAAATCAAAAATTTATGCCCTTAGAAATCCTGAAGGCGGTGCTTGGTTTTCGGGGCCCCGTACGCGGCTAGGCTCCCAAAAAGTCCCACACATGTGGTATCCCCGTACTCAGGAGAAGCAGCTGAATGTATTTTGGGGTGCAATTCCACATATGCCCATGGCCTGTGTGAGCAATATATCATTTAGTGACAACTTTTTGTAATTTTATTTTTTTTTGTCATTATTCAATCACTTGGGACAAAAAAAATAAATATTCAATGGGTTCAACATGCCTCTCAGCAATTTCCTTGGGGTGTCTACTTTCCAAAATGGGGTCATTGGAGAGGGGGGTTTGTACTACCCTGCCATTTTAGCACATCAAGAAATGACATAGGCAGTCATAAACTAAAAGCTGTGTAAATTACAGAAAATGTACCCTAGTTTGTAGACGCTATAACTTTTGCGCAAACCAATAAATATACGCTTATTGACATTTTTTTTACCAAAGACATGTGGCCAAATACATTTTGGCCTAAATGTATGACTAAAATTTAGTTTATTGGATTTTTTTTATAACAAAAAGTAGAAAATATCATTTTTTTTCAAAATTTTCGGTCTTTTTCCGTTTATAGCGCAAAAAATAAAAACGGCAGAGGTGATCAAATACCATCAAAAGAAAGCTCTATTTGTGGGAAGAAAAGGACGCAAATTTCGTTTGGGTACAGCATTGCATGACCGCGCAATTAGCAGTTAAAGCGACGCAGTGCCGAATTGTAAAAAGTGCTCTGGTCAGGAAGGGGGTAAATCCTTCCGGGGCTGAAGTGGTTAACAGGGGCATGTAATTACAATTTTTGATGCAATATTTTGCAAGGAGGGTTCGTTGCTGCACTCAACTAGAGTATTTGTGAGGGGTTGCAGTGTTGTGGCACCAGTACCAGTGCCTAAGGCCCAATTTTCCAGCCCCTGTTTAGCAGGGTTTTGTAATTACAATTTTTGATGCAATATTTTACAGGAGGGCTCATTCCTGCGCTCCAACTAGAGTATCTGTGAGGGTTTGCAGTTTTGTGGCACCAGTGCCTAAGGCCCAATTTTTCTGCCCCTGTTCAACAGGGACATGTAATTACAATTCTTGATCTAATATTTCACAGCAGGGCCCGTTTCTGCGCCCACCAAGAGTAACTGTGAGGACTTACAGTGTTATGGCACCAGCACCACCACCACCAAAGGCACAATTTTTCTGACCCTGTTCAACAGGGGCATGTAATTATAATTCTTGATCTAATATTTCACAGCAGAGCCCGTTCCTGCGCCCACCAAAAGTAACTGTGAGGGCTTACAGTGTTGTGGCAACACCAACACCTAAGGCCCTAATTTCTGAGGGGTATATAGGGCAGGCCCCTACTTTCAAACATCCAACTTACAAACGACTCCTACTTGCAAATGAAAGGAGACAACAGGAAGTGAGATGAAATCTACCCCTAGGAAGGGAAATTCTCTCCTGTAAGAGTTAATATGGGAAAAACGTGTCTCCTTTCCACTGATGCTTTATCACCAATCCTTGTTTCACTAAAAACCCCAAATTGTCAAAAAACATTTGTCATTGGGACAGAAAGTGTGGTAAAATCTTCTGAAGAGGTGCACAGACAGCAAAACAAATGTCACAGGGGTGATAACTCTTCCCAATGTTTTCCAAAAAAATTAAACATAGATTTTTTGGCTGGAGCTATACTCTAAAAATGTACCAGTTCAAAATTACAAACAGATTCTACTTAACAACAAAACTACAGTCCATGTCTTGTTTGCACCACCTGTATACTGCTGTTCAGAGGGCCTGGGGCCCCACGCCTTTCCTTTGTTTAATTTGGGTGCGGGGTTCCCCTTAATATCCATACAAGACCCAAAGGGCCTGGTAATGGACTGGGGGGGTACCCATGCCATTTGTCTCACTGATTTTTATCCATATTACCGGGCCCGGACATTACATTAAAGCCGTAAGCAGTTTTAACCACCTCAATACTGGGCACTTTCGCCCCCCTCCTTCCCAGACCAATTTTCAGCTTTCAGCGCTCTCACACTTTCAATGACAATTGCGCGGTCATGCTACGCTGTACCCAAATTGAATTTTTATCATTTTGTTCACACATATAGAGATTTCTTTTGGTGGTATTTATTCATGACTCCATTTTTTTTTTTTTTTTGCGATATAAGCGAAAAAAGAGCCGAAATTTTGAAAAAAAAACAATATGTTCTTCTTTCTAAACAAATCCAATAAAATCAAATTTTGTCATAAATTTAAGCAAAAACATATTCTGCTACATGTTTTTGGTAAAAAAAATCCCGTTAAGTGTATAAAAATTGGTTCGTGTGATCACGGACACATGTGCGCAAATGTTCATGTACAGATGTGCGCAGGTGACATATGTGTGCAGATAATCATTGGGACATGTGATTTTACTGGGACATATGTGGGGGACATGTGTTTTTACTATGTGGGGACATGTGTTTTGGGGAAATGTATTTTGGGGATGTGTTTTGGGGACATTGTGTGTTTACTTAGTGTTTGTTTTGTGTTTTTACATGTGTGGGGTCACTAGACTGATGATCAGTGAGTAAAAAGCTGTAAAAAACAGCTCATACTCACTGATCACTGATCGCTGCCGGCTGCAGCGATCTGCTCTCCTCTCCTCACTGACAACTTCCGTATGAGGAGAGGAGAGCCGATTGCCTAGCAACCGGCTCTGTGTTTACATCACATGACGGCTGTGATTCGACATGGCCGTCATGTGATCAGGAGGGCCAATCGCAGAGCCCTCCTGCCGATCGGAGATGCCCCGTGTCCGGGTGACACGAGCGCATCGGGATCGCACCGCTGTGCGGGCGATCACGCTCCTTTTAAGGCACGTTCCTGAACGTCCACTCAGAAGGAGAGATAGCCCACCCGGCCGTTTATGTGCAGTGGCCGGGTGGGAAGTGGTTAAATGACTTTTATTCCTTTTAAAAATGTCATTTTGTGCAGGGACTGTTCTAAGAACGGAAAACACGCGCCACTTTTCAGGCATATTATAGACACCCCCCGGGTATGATATTTAAAGGAATTTTTCACTTTTTTTTTTCACTTTAAGCATCATTAAAATCACTGCTCCCGAAAAAACGGTCGTTTTTAAAACTTTTTTTTGCATTGATACATGTCCCCTGGGGCAGGACCGGGGTCCCCAAACCCTTTTTAGGACAATACCATGCAAATTAGCCTTTACAATTAGCACTTTTGATTTCGAACGTTCGAGTCCCAAAGACTTCAATGGGGTTCTAAAGTTTGCGCAAATTTTCGGTCCGTTCGCAGGTTCTGGTTCGAACCTAACCGGGAGGGGGTTTGGCTCATCCCTAATGGAGAAGACCCTGAAACTAAGCTGCAGCTTGGTGGCCAAGACCATACAGCCGTTTAACAGGACAGGTTCCACTTAGAACAGGCCTCGCCATGGTCCACCAAAGACGTTGAGAGCACGTGCTCAGCATCATATCCGGAGGTTGTCTTTGGGAAATAGACGTATGAGTGCTGCCAGCATTGCTGCAGAGGTTGAAGGGGTGGGGGGTCAGCCTATCAGTGCTCAGACCATATGCCGCACACTGCATCAAATTGGTCTGCATGGCTGTCTTTCCAGAAGGAAGCCTCATCTAAAGATGATACACAAGAAAGCCTGTAGTTTGCTGAAGACAAGCAGACTAAGGACATGGATTACTGGAACCATGTCCTGTGGTTTGATGAGACCAAGATAAACGTATTTGGTTCGGATGGTGTCAAGTGTGTGCGGTGGCAACCAGGTGAGGAGTACAAAGACAAGTGTGTCTTGCCTACAGTCAAGCATGGTGGTGGGAGTGTCATGGTCTGAGGCTGCACGAGTTCTGCTGGCAATGGGGAGCTACAGTTCATTGAGGGAACCATGAATTTCAACATGTACTGTGACATACTGAAGCAGAGCATGATCCCCTCCCTTTGGAGACTGGACAGTAGGGCAGTATTCCAACATAACGACCCCAAACACGCCTCCAAGATGACCACTGCCTTGCTAACGAAGCTGAGGGTAAAGCTTATGGACTGGACTGGCCAAGCATATCTCCAGACCTAAACCTGTGGGGCATCCTCAAATGGAAGGTGGAGGTGCGCAAGGTCTCTAACATCCACCAGCTCCGTGATGTCATCATGGAAGAGTGGAAGAGGACTCCAGTGGCAACCTGTAAAGCTCTGGTGAACTCCATGCCCAGGAGGGTTAAGGCAATGCTGGAAAATAATAGTGGCCACACAAAATATTGACACTTTGGGCCCAATTTGGACATTTTCACTTGGGGTGTACTCACTTTTGTTGCCAGCAGTTTAGACATAAATGGCTATCTGTTGAGTTATTTTGAGTGGGCAGCAAATTTACACTGTCATACAAACTGTACACTCACTACTTTACATTGTAGCAAAGTGTTATTTCTTCAGTGTTGTCACATAAAAAGATATAATAAAATATTTACGAAACTGTTAGGGGTGTACTCACTTTTGTGAGATACTATATACTGAAGTCATCAATGTAGGAAGGTTTACACCTACTACAAATTTGGGAAATCCTTAACGACTCCACTACCTCCACGCCGATGGACCAAAGCAATTTTGCGGAGCTTCAGGATCAGCCACTTCCCCAACACAACAAACTCTGGCCACGATAATGCGGTGCAGTGGAACTGCATCCTGTTCTAATATCCTTGACGGTAAGTGCCGCACTCGACTATTTGGAACTCTTTACCCTGTTGTTGTTCTGTTCTCTTCCTTGACACAGTCAGTGCCTACAGTTTAGAAAGAATTATTGGGCATATGCTCCAAACACCCACCAGCTGCGCTTTCTATGCAAACTCCATAAAAATGTCAGTGCCATACAACAAGGAGCAATAATAAGGTGTGGGGATTTCAACATCACCCCTGACCTTCTCCTAGACTCCTCATCTACCTCCAACAGATACAAAATATCCTTGGAACCTGTCTTACCCGCCTTTCAGCTATATGATGTCTGGAGGTGCCAGCATGTAGAGGGAACGCGGTTACACATTTTTCTCTCCATGTCACAACTCATACAGTGCATCCGGAAAGTATTCACAGTGCTTCACTTTTTCCACATTTTTTTATGTTACAGCCTTATTCCAAAATAGATTAAATTCATTATTTTTCTCAAAATTCTACAACGCCCCATAATGACAACGTGAAAGACGTTTGTCTAAAATCTTTTCAAATTTATTAAAAATTAAAAAATGAAAACAATCACATGTACATAAGTATTCACAGCCTTTACTTAATACTTTGTTAAGCACTTTTGGCACCAATTACAGCCTCAAGTCTTTTTGAGTATGATGCTACAAGCTTGGCACACCTATTTTTGGACAGTTTCTCTCATTCTTCTTTGCAGGACCTCTTAAGCTCCATCAGGTTGGATGGGGAGCTTTGGTGCACAGCCATTTTTCAGATCTCTCCAGAAATGTTCAATCGAGTTCAGTCTGGGCCACACAAGGACATTTGCAGGGAGTAGCCACTCCTTTATTATCTAGGCTGTGTGCTTAGGGTCATTGTCCTGTTGGAAGCTGAACCTTTTCAACAGTCTGAGGTCCAGAGCGCTCTGGAGCAGGTTTTTGTCATTGCTGCATTCATCTTTCCCTCGATCCTGAACTAGTCTCCCAGTTCCTGCCTCTGAAAAACATCCCCACGGCATAATGCTGCCACCACCATGCTTCACTGTAGGGATGGTATTGGCCAGGTGATGAGCGGTGCCTGGTTTCAAACAGACATGACGCTTGCCATTCAGGCCAATGAGTTCAATCTTTATTTCATCAGACCAGAGAATTTTGTTTCTCATGGTCTGAGAGTCCTTCAGGTGCCTTTTGGCAAACTCTAGGTGGGCTGTCATGTGCCTTTTACTGAGGAGGGGCTTCCTTCTGGCCACTCTACCATACAGGCCTGATTGGTGGAGTACTGCTGAGATGGTTGTTCTGCTGGAAGGTTCTCCTCTCTCCACATAGAAATGCTGGAGCTCTGTCAGATTTACCTTTGGGTTCTTGTTCACCTCCCCGACTAAGGCTCTTCTCCCTAGATCGCTCAGTTTGGCTGGGCTACCCGCTCTAGGAAGAGTTCTGGTGGTTCAAACTTCTTCCATTTACAGATAATGTAGGCCACTGTGCTCATTGGGACCTTCAATGCTGCAGAAATTTTTCTGTACCCTTTCCCAGATCTGTGCATGGATAAAATTCTGTCTCGGAGGTCTACAGACAATTTCTTGGACTTCATGGCATGGTTTGGGCTCTGACACACTGTTAACTGTGGGACCTGTTGCACTGTTAACTGTGGGACCTTATATAGACAGATGTGTTTCTTTCCAAATCATGTCCAGTCAACTGAATTTACCACAGGTGGACTCCAATCAAGTCGTAGAAACATCTCAAGGATGATCAGTGGAAACAGGTCAGTGTCATGACAAAGGTTGTGAATACTTATGTGATTTTTTTTCTTTTAAATACATTTTCAAAGATATCAAACAAGCTTCTTTCAAGTTGTCATTATGAGGTATTGTTTGTAGATTTTTGAGGAAAATAATGAATTTAATCAATTTTGAAATAAGACTGTAACATAGCAAAATGTGTAAAAAGTAAAGCGCTGTGAATTCTTTCCAGGTGCACTGTATGCCTGCATCAACCTCTTCCTTCTGGACCAATGGACCCTGCAGAAAGTATCAGACTCCACTATCCTTCCTACCACTTGGTCTGACCACTCTCCAGTGTGCATCACTATTGAAGACAGCATTAGATCTATGCCCAGCTATCTTTGGCTTATGAACACATGGATCCTGCAGTCCGCCACACACTTGGCTTCTATCTGAGACCACCTTGTTAAATTATTTCATCTGAATAAGGACTCAGTCTCTGACCCTAACATTTTGTGGGCCTGCCACGAGGCCTTGTTAGTGGCCTGTTTATTCAACTAGGTGCCAGGGATCAGGGGCGGATCCAGAGTCTAGTCTCGGGAGGGGCACTGCCAGAAAATATATTTTTTTGAGGTACATCTATCGGGAAAATGGCTGGTGTTGGCGCTTCAATCATCATGGCACCATGGTTGTTATGGTGTCAGGATTATTAAAGCGCATTATTACTATTATTACATTGTTATAAAAAATTAAATAGTTTAACTCACCATAATGCAGAATCAGTGGGAGCCCCGAGTGTCACTTGCCACGTCACCTGTCACCAGATGCATATTGTCACTTGCCACGTCGCCTGCCACATGTTGTGGATTGTCACTTGCCACGTCGCCTGTCACCAGATGCAGATTGTCACTTGCCACATCGCCTGCCACGTTGCGGATTGTCACTTGCCATGTCACTTGCCACGTCACCTGCCACATGTTGCGGATTGTCACTTGCCACGTCACCTGTCGCCAGATGCAGATTGTCACTTGCCACGTCGCCTGCCACATGTTGCGGATGGTCACTTGCCACGTCACCTGTCACCAGATGCAGATAGTCACTTGCCACATTGCCTGCCACATGTTGCGGATTGTCTCTTGCCACGTCGCCTGTCACCAGATACAGATTGTCACTTGCCACCTGCTAAGGTGGTCTCTTGTGTCCCAGAGACAGGCAGCAGAGAGATGATGTAATCTCTCTGCCGCTGTAGCTGCCTGCATGGTGGCGGGGAACTGCAGGGATGCAGGGCGGGCGCCGGGCGGTGAGAGATGATGTCATCTCTCTGCTCCCCCGCCCGCCTGCTCCCTGATTTGCCAGCAGCCGCTCACAAACACATCGAGCGGCGGCTCTCTCACCTATGGAGCCGCCCGGCGGCTCTTTTACTCACGGAGCCGCCCAGCGGCTCTCTCACGGAGCCCCCAGCGGCTCTTTTACTCACGGAGCCGCCCAGCAGCTCTCTCTCTCTTACGGAGCCGCCCAGCGGCTCTTTTACTCATGGAGCCGTCCAGTGGCTCTCTCTCTCTCACTGTGACAGTCACTCACCTGCATTTCTCAGAGGGGGCAATTGCCTCGTTGCCCCCCCCCCCTGGATCCGCCCCTGCCTGGGATAGGAGGCAAAGAAAGCAGCACATTGATAACTTCTTAGCAGATATTCAGTCCACTGATTCCAACAACAAGAAGCAATCCAATCCAGATCTCAAAACTAAGCTACTCAAGCTACACCTAGAGTTAAGGCCCCTTCTCTTAGAACATTTTGATAAATCACAGAAAAGCCTTAAAATTAACTTTTATGCTGAAGGAAAAAATGCAAGGAAACTTCTAGCTCAATAAATTAAGAGACGAAGAGTCAAATCCCATATACCGTATATACTCGAGTATAAGTCGTTCCGAGTATAAGTCGAGGCCCTAATTTACCACAAAAAAATGGGAAAAACTTATTGACCCGAGTATAAGACGAGGGTGAGAAATGCGCAGCTACTGTAAGTGGAAAAGAGGGTCAACAATGCCCATTTGCAGCCTCACTGTGCCCATTTGCAGCCATAGGTCCCCTGAACTTCAAACTCGGTAGTTAAGGGTTCCTAGATGCCCCCTAGCTGCAGCCAAAATTTGGGGTCTCTGAACCCAAAGTGTCCCGAAATGACATTGCTACAGATGGACACAGTTGACCGACTTTGAGGCCCCGTATCTCGGGGCCACTTAGTGCTAGGAACCCCAAATTTGGTGTGCAAACCCAGTGGAACTAGTACAATAAAATATTCAAAGCTGGGATTTCTAGAACCAAGTGGTCCCGAGATACAGGACCCCAAAAATCGGTTCAGAAAATGTCAAGCACTTTTCTGCAGCAGAGAATGACATTTTCCGAACCTAATTTGGGGCCCCATATCTCAGGGCCACTTGGTGCTAGGAACTCCAGCTTTGGATATGTTATGGCACCAGGTCCATTGGGTTTGCACACCAAATTTGGGGTTCCTAGCACTAAGTGACCCTGAGATACAGGGCTCCAAAATCGGTTCAGAAAATGTCAAGCACTTTTCTGCAGCAGAGAATGTCATTTTCCGAACCGATTTTGGGGCCCCGTATCTCAGGGCCACTTAGCGCTAGGAACTCCAGCTTTGGATATGTTATGGAACCAGGTCCACTGGGTTTGCACACCAAATTTGGGGTTTCTAGCACTAAGTGGCCCTGAGATACGGGGCCCCAAAGTCGGTTCGGAAAATAAAATTTTTTGCTGCAGAAAAGTGCTTGACTCGAGTATAAGTCGAGGGGGGCACATTCAGCACAAAAAAAGGTGCTGAAAAATTCGACTTATACTCGAGTATATACGGTACCCTTTCTTCACAATCCTACTACCAAACAGAAGGTATTTAACTCACAATCCATAGCAGATGCTTTCAGCACTTACTACAGCACCTGTTATAATTTAAAAAATTACCCTTCCATGGTGCAGCCTGACTCTTCCACAACCTTTTTGGACTCGTGCACCTTCCTTGTTTGTCCTCTGAGCAATTGGAAGCCCTGAATTGACCCTTTTCTGCCTTAGAGATAGATAAGGCCATTGATTCCCTACCAAACAATAAATCGCCAGGCTCGGATGGGTTTGTTGGGGAATATTATAAGCAATTTAAATCTACTCTGGTTGCTTCCTCGGCCTCCTTCCCACAGAAAATGTTCAAAGCGTTTATCATCACTTTACCGAAGCTAGGGAAGGAGCCCACCTCCCTGCAAAAATTTTCACCCTATATCCCTGCTTAACCATGATATGAAATTGTACACCAAGGTCATTGCGAACAAGCTAATAGACCTGCTCCCATCCCTTATTCACCCCAATCAATTAATCAATCAATTAGGTTTCACGAAGGGGCAACAGACGTCTGACACCACCCGTAGGATGATTGATATTATCCATCATGCTGAAAACCACAGAGTGCCTTCTCTCCTCCTATTTTTAGATGCAGAGAAGGCATTCGACAGGGTGCACTGGCAGTATCTTGCCATGACCCTGCAAAAGTTGGGTTTCCAAGGCCACATCTTTTTGTAGTGGTACCCCTGTAAGGGCTGCTGAGTGTTGTGGCCCATCTATCGCCCTGCCGAGCCTGGCATTCACCTCTCAGACACTCCAAGACATAGAGCAGTCCATGTACTTTGTCTTTGTTTTATTGAAGGGTTTGAACTTGGATAGGGGAAGGGAAGTATGGGATGCCCTGTGGAATTTGCATAACTCGCTTTGGAAAAACTATATACACTCCGGTATATACACTCCAGTCTTCACTCCAGCACAAATCTTGCTGCTTTCCTCAGCTCCTCCAGCACTTTGCTTACTTAAGCTTCCAGGCACAGCTAGTACAAAAATAGTCAGGCTGGACTCCGCCAGGCCCTAGCATTTGCCCTTTGCAGGCAGGGACAAAGGGCCCCTATAGTGTAGCAGAAAACAGAAAGTTCCTGGTGCTAGCTGTCCTACATACAGCTACTGAGCCCAGTAACCTATCTTTAGGCCCTGCAAGCCCTCCTGGCTGCAGCTGCCAAGCTCCACTGCCCATGACACCACAGTCCACTCCGCTGGTTCTGCACCCATTCCAGACTGAATTCTCCCAGTCCTCTCAGGCATGTCTCCCCAGTCGTCTCAGGACTGTGCATGTCACTCACCAGCCCTCCTGGCTGCGACCAATTGTTTCTCTCCCTGGAGACTTGCCCAGCAGTCAGTGCTTTCTCCTGCTGTCCTCTCTTGCTCCTCCTGTGCCTCCTGTCCAGGACACCTCCATGATTTCTTGGAGATCCCCGTCCGCACCCGAACCCAGGCCCAAGGTCACCCCCCCCAGACTGGGGAGCTCCCTCAAAGACCTCGACAGACTAGCACTCCATCTCCAGTTCTTCCACCCGAACAACTCCTCCCTAGCTGGGCTGACCCTGGGTATTTAAGGAGGCCTGCCCCCTGCCAATCCAGATTAGGGATTGGTCAGGGCTCCCTAAAACACCCCAGGCAGCTTCACCTTTTCTCTCCTCCTCTCTTTACAGAACTTTCCAGCAAACTCTAGAAAGAAGAGGGGGATCTCAGTGATGCTGCCTGTGAGAAACCAAATGCTACCCTGAGCCACTCCCAGTCCAGATCAGATCAAAACAAACAGGCCTGCCTAAATGTACCTGTCCTACAAAAATCCTATCTCTAGCGCCTACCTACCTACAGGGTGCTACAGGTTCTTCAATAATGGCACTTTACTCCCATCCCTCAGCCTAAGTGTAATGTTCCTCTATGCTGTCCACACCCTTTAACATAAGTAATGGCACCTGGCAGGGGTGTCCCTTGTCGCCCCTACTTTTCAATTTAGTATTGGAACCCTTGGCGGGGAAAATTAGATCTCAGAGGGACATATCAGGTTTCTTTATTGGTTCTAGGGAACATAAAATGTATCTTTTTGCAGATGATGTCATCCTGCTGCTGACCAACCCGGCATCTTCCCTGGCTTTGGTACAAAGCACTCTCTTATAATTCAGTAATATTTCATATTATAAAGTGAACAACTCCAAATATTTCATCCTGCCCTTTTAAATATCACCAGAGCAACAAATTTAATTAAGGAGCAAAAACCCCTATGTTGGGATCACAGATCACATTACTTATTTTGAAATCAAACTGACCAACTCCGTACTTTCCTTATATCAGGCCAACTTCATCCCCTTCTTAAATTCCTTTCCAAGAGAGCTCTAGCCCATCTCCAAGCAATCTCTAAGTTCCCATGTCCTTTATCTCCTCTCTGCAAACTATTGTTGGATAATTTGTCTGGCAGAATAAGAAAGCTAGATTTTCCCGAGCCAAGTTACTAAAACACAGATCAGTAGGAGGCACAGGATTTGTCATATTTAGGGATTACTACAATGCTACTATTTTACCACAACTCAAAACCTTGTTTATGCCCAGCACCACATGTCTTTGGCATGATATTGAGTCCTCCCGGGTCCCCGGCCATATTCTAAGTACTTGGTTGCTTAGTTCACCTCGAGTGAAAGTAAAAAATTTGGATTTCATCCCCACTTAATTGCTTCAGTGTTGGCCTTCACATATTTACTCTCCAATGCAACGAAAGGGGTTACCCCTTAAAAAATTCCCCTGCCACTCTCTATACTTCCCTTACTTATCCCAAATCTCTCGTTGCATACTGTACATGGCAAGATAAAGGCATCTATTATATCTCGGATTTGTACTCCAACAACCTTCTTAGGTCTTTTACATCCCTGTAACAGTCCTCTCTAGCCTCCATGTATTATTACAGGTACATCCAAGTGACTAACTGTCTACTACACAACCCCCACCTCCATAAATACATTCACATGCTATTATGGAAATATTTCTTGTCAAATGCTGTAACCATGAAGGGCATCACATTATTTTACAATCTACTTTGAGACAAAACTACCTTTAGCAAATTGTCACCTTTCCTGAAGTGGGAACAGGATCTAGGACACTCCTTCAGTGATTCCCAGTGGCTACTAGCTTTCAAAGCTAGTTTTAAGGGAAACTCGTTCCTCTAATCTCTGGAAACTTGTCCACAAAGTCAACCTCAGGTGGTACATCACCCAAACCCTGACCCACACATTTGATGAGGCAGTGTCGCCTTTTTGCTGGAGAAACTGTGGGGAATCCACTCTATGGAATGAAAAATATTCCAACTCCTGTCTGACGTTATAGGAATCCCTATTAAACCCTCCCCAGAACTTGCTCTACTGAGCATTGGAATCGAGAACATCCCTTCTCACCTTCAATGCATAACCATTCATATTCTATGAGCAACAAAGTTAGTTATTGCTTGCCACTGGAAAACCCCTGACCTTTTATCCAGAAACTAAGTGATTAACTTGGTGTATACTCACAGCTCCTATGAATGTATGGTTACTGCAAGCAAAGGACTTTGGCCTCAGTAGCCCAAAAATGGTCACCTTGGCTTGAGTGGTACATGAGGTTGATCTTAAAGTTATTTGATCTTAAAGTTATTTCATGAACAAGTGCACCCTTGGGGTTCTGGTGTAATACTGTATACTTAACAACATCTAGTAAGTGGGCCACACCTTGAATCATATTACCCTGTATTTATAGGGATTAATTAATGTACAAAGTAAAAGAATGCTGATGAATATTGCAGATCCTATGAGATGTGGGGTACCTTTCTATTGATTTCCATCCAGTGTCCTCCAATTGCACCTTGGTATTGTCCATAGACAGGCTTCACTTCATTCACATTGATTTTATAAGAGATACAATTGTAGAAAAATCTTCTTTGAAGGGAGTTTATGGATAATAAAGCTGGCTTTTTAGACTTGTTCTGAATATTGCCAGTGGGCTAGACTCACTGGATACAGAGTGTGCTGCACATGCTGGACACAGAGAAGGCTGGACACCCTGGACACAGAGCAGGCTGGACACGCTGGACTGTCAGGATGGGCTCAGCCCTTTCTTCTCTGAGCTGGCCGCTCAGCTGTCGGCTAATTGCCAGCTTCTACCTATCCACAGTGACTCACCTGTTGATGATATCCTGCTCGTCAATCCTGCCTACTTAAGCCCTCCAGCACAGATGATCTCTGCCTTCGCCTTGGTCACATCTCTAGAAATGCTCTCCTGTGTTCCTGTTAAAGACTTGCTTGGCTGACAATCCTTCTGGCTCCAGATCCTGCTTGCTGTTCTACTAAGCTCATCTCTGGCTCCCTGACATTTTGGCTTGTCTGACTATCCGTTTCGGTTCCTGAACTCTGGCTATGTTTTGACTACGTTTACTCTGTTTACCTTTTTTTATTATTATTAAACAAGTGAGATTTAACTGTACTTATGTCTCAGGCTCATTCATGGTTTCTGACATGGACACAGAGCAGGCTGGATATGCTGTACACAGAGCAGGCTGGACTTGCTGGACATGGAGTAGGCTGGACACGCTGGACACAGGCTTGAGTGGCTAACAAAATGTTTTCTCGTGAACTTCCGGTTATACAATGACCTCACAGCAAGCTTCAAAGCCTGCTGTGATGTCATTGTGTAAGCTGAAGTCTGCAGGAAGCCATTTTCTTACCTGCCGAAGCTGTTGTTTTTAAGAGCAATTGTGACATTACTAATGAGAGTGCATTACTAATTTATTTACTGATTGAATGTACAGAATCCTAATTCAGCCTCAAAACACACAAGGAGAAAATAATATGTTCTGTTTGAGGCCCTGACATGGTGACAGTTTACTAAATTGGTGTAGAGATGACACAGTACTCTAAAAGATCCAGTTTGAGAAGCTCCAGCAGGTGGGTTGTGAGCAGAAAAAAATGTGTTTTATAGTTTCCCTGGATTTGGTAGTTCTAGATTGAAACCTGGAGCTTGAAGTGTCTTGGTTGGGATGGATTGTATAAAAATTACTAAAGCGCTGATGTGAATGATTGTATCAAATTGTGAACCAAAAATTATATTAAGATGAACAAATGATAGTGACTGCTATTATTGTGCTATGTGCTGATATCACAAAAAAGTAAATACATTTTGCACGCGGTGACTCATGCACGCCCACCGTGACACTCTGGCGGGGCTATTTAAATCAGCTCCAGCACCCAGACTGGTTGCTGGTTTGTCTTCAGCTCCTGTTTCTTCCTGTTTCCTGTTTATGCTCACCTGATCTCCTGTTGTGACCCGGACTGCTCCCACCACGCTGCCTCTCTCCTGGATTGGCCCCCGGCCTGATTTACGGACTTCCTCTGCTTGATACCAGTGTTTGACCCTCGGCCTGATTAACGGACTTCCTCTGCTTGATACCAGTGTTTGACCGCCGGCCTGATTAACGGACTTCCTCTGCTTGATACCAGTGTTTGACCCCCGGCCTGATTAACGGACTTCCTGTGCTTGATACCAGTGTTTGACCCCCAGCCTGATTAACGGACTTCCTCTGCTTGATACCAGTGTTTGACCCCCGGCCTGATTAACGGACTTCCTCTGCTTTATACCAATGTTTGACTCCCAGCCTGTTCTATGGACTTGTTGTCAGAGAAATCACACAGCAAGCACCCGTCTCCATGCAGCAGCTGCCAATCCTCGTTCTGCTAATGCCAAGGTGCATGCACGGAACCATAGCCAGAGACAAATGAGATCCAGGGTGGGCATGCACAATGGCACCTCTATGCGAATGCGCACACGCGCTAACACACGTCCGCGAGTGCCAAAGCGCTAATATGCTAACGTGCATGCGCCAATGTGCCAAAGTGCTAATATGCTAACGCGCATGTGCCAATGTGCTAGGTTGCTAATGCGCATGTGCATACGCACGTACGCTGGCGCCAATCCTGGCACACAGCACCCTATATAAACAGAGAGTCTGCCTAGCATCAGTGCTGGATTGTCTTCAGCTTGTTCCTGTGTTCCTGTTACTCTACCTGATTGACCTTGTTCCTGAAAACCCGGCTATCTTCTGACCATTCTCTTGGATCTCCCCTGCCTGCTGAACCTGCCTCTACTTGCAATACTGACCTTGGCTTGAACTTATGATTACGGCTCTGCCTCCTGATTCTGTACCCTGCTGCCCATCTGTTGCCAACCCCTGCCTGTTCCTGACTACGGTTTTGCCTTCTGACTTGGTACCCCGCTGCCAGCCTGTTGCCGACTCCTGCCTGTTCCTGATTCTGCAGTTGATCCTGATCTGGCTCCCGCTGAACAAGTTTGGTGATCAGTTTCCACTTCTCCTCAGCAGAGGTTCCTATATCTCCAAGTTCCAGCCTCCTGCCTGCAGGCACCTGCACCCTTTCGTGGCCCTCGCACTCCCTGTACCCACCACCAGGGGTGCTTGGACCGGAACCGTGCAAGAGGCCACCCTCATCATTTCGGGCTCCGCTGTAAGGTACGTGACAGTACAATCCAGCCACATGGAGCCCGAAAGGAGGGCCTCACCCATGGAAGCACTGTGCAGATAGGCCTGCTTCGCTCACCGCTGTCACCAGAGGAGAAGCAGCGTCGTCGTCAGAATAACCTCTGTCTGTATTGTGGGGGAGCTGGCCACTATGCAAGCATGTGCCCCAACAAGACCCGTAAGTGTGACTCCCCTCCTTACGATTCTTGTGTATTGACTTTGACCAGATCTGCTCACATTGCTGTTCCTGTCTCACTACAGCTTCCAGAAGGGGCAGTCCGGGTCCAGGATATAATTGACTCAGGCGCCTGCAGCTGCTTCATCAACCATGCCTTCGTCCAGCAGCACAACATTCCTCTCCCAAACATCAGCGACTCTCCATACAGCTAGCTGATGGGTCAGGCATCAAATCAGGACCTATTACCCATGAAACTCAACCTTTGTCCACGGACATTTTGCCAGATCACGAAGAACTGTTATGCCTTGATGTCATCTCCTCCCCATTATTCCCGATCATTCTGGGAATGCCCTGGCTGCAAGCCCATATTGGGTTACCAGCCAGGTGATTTTCCAGTCCTCCTACTGCCTCCAGAACTGTCTCAAGTCCTCCCACCATGTAGTTCCAGTCATCGGCTGCTTGAAATCCGTATCTGAAACCCGGAAAACTTGTCCCATCTGTATACCATGACTTCCTGGACGTGTTCGACAAACAGAAGGCAGATACCCTTCCCCCTCACCGGGTTTATGATTGTCCAATTGAACTGTTGCCTGGGGCAGAAATCCCTTTTGGAAGGATCTTCCCTCTTTCAGAGCCTGAGCTCCTGGTCCTTAAAGAATACATCAACGAGAATCTTAAGAAAGTGTTCATCCGACACTCCTCTTCTCCAGCTGGCGCAGGAATATTTTTCGTCGAGAAAAAAGATCATTCCCTTCACCCATGCGTAGACAACAGGGAATTGAATAGAATAACAGTCAAAAATCGGCTTTTCGGACACGTTTTGGTCACTTCGAATATCTTGTTATGCCATTCGGACTTTGTAACGCACCAGCCACTTTTCAGCATTTTGTTAATAACATCTTCAGGGACTTCCTAGACTTATTCATGATTGTTTATCTGGATGACATTCTGATATTTTCAATTTCTCTGGAATTACACCGTAGCCATGTGAAGCAAGTTCTCCACAGACTGAGACAGAACGGATTGTACGCTAAAGCCGAGAAATGTGAATTTGAACGTCAGACCATTCATTTTCTCGGCTTGGTAATATCAACTGGGGGTGTGGCAATGGACCCTCAGAAAGTCTCAGCTATAATGTCCTGGCCACCTCCAACTGACAAGAAAGGGGTACAACGTTTTATCGGGTTTTCCAATTTCTACAGAAAATTTATCAAAAATGTTCAACTCCGGACCTGAATGGAAGCCTAAGCCGCTCTCTCCCGCACAAAGGAGCAGCTAAATAGGCACATAGGGACAAATTCTCCAGCTCCAGTTATGGTCAAAGGGGATCGGAGCTCCCCAACAGCACGTGAACCCCCGGAGCCATCCCAGCACCAGCAAAGCAACATCCCCGCGATGTTCCGGACAAGAGAGGAAGAGAGAAGGAAAAAATTAAATAAAAAATATATAGATATGTACTACGGAACATATCACAAGTAATATTATATATGTTCTCCAACATAGAAGAAGGAGCAAAAGTTTCTACGGTTATGAATATTTTACATTTATCAAGGTTTAAACTGTTTCAATAATACTTAGATATTATTAAAATGTGCTGAATAACAGCAATTTCGTATCATAGTTAATATAGATGATGTTATTTTTCATCATAAGAAAAAGGCAGTATGGTGGACCATAGTGGAATTACCTCAATTCATCTTGCATAAGGTAAATCTCCTTTACAGAATCATAACCCTTTTTCCAAATTTAATTAAACAGGAGGTAATTAGCAAGGCTAAATATCATCCTCAACAATAGTCGGGCTCCGACAACGCAAAAAAAAAAGGGAAAAAAAAAAGGGAAAAAAAAAAAAAAAAGATGAAGGAAAATAACAAATATTGATTCTTCGACCACCATGATGCCTTATACTCACTCTATCGTTCAAGTAATGTTTGTAGCAAGAGTTTCTGGTTTTTTTTGTGCAACTTTGTTTGATATACTCAAGTTCCATTGACTAAATAAATAATATGGTACTTCCAAATTTGAAATTAAATTTTCATAAGATATGTAGAATAATCCCCTATTTTTTCAAGAAGCTATAATTCCCTAAAACAAGAGCTCCCCCTGTGGCTAATAAGCATATTTACTAGAGTGGTCATATTTTGCCTACTCCTGAGAAACCTTACACAATTTAGATATTAAGAAATGTCTATATAAAACAGGGTTCAATATAAAAACGCTTATTTATACAGTCACTTACAGTCCCCATATCTACATCGCACCCATAAATTGCAACTAATAATTTAAAAATCTAACAATGAACAATGAACAATATAATTAGCTAGCTGCTCCAGAGTGCTAAGAGTTTTGTAAATAAAAGAAGGAGAAAAAAAAAGAAAAGAAGAAAAAACGTAATAATCCAACTATATTCCATTTGATCCTACTTAGTCCTTGCTCCCACAAAAAGAGTGGAAATTCTTTCACTCTTTGAACTTTCCGGACCTTTTTATTAGGGTAGTCTAGCTGGTCTAAACCTACCTCCGGAACATTACCTTACCCCCTTCCTCGGGAAGGGAAAAACCCTCCCCCGCCTCTCCTTTTTTTTTTTTTTTTTTTCTTCTTCTCCCCCCCTTCTCATTCCCGCCCCCTTGATATCCCGGGCATATTTATCAAACCCAAATCAAAACATACAAATAAGTCAAATCTCACCACACTCTTATATCCGAACACTTCTTATCTCAGGTACAGGAAGAACTCCAAAATGCCTATTCATAAACAGCAGACCACTTCAACATTGTTGAAGCTAGTCTCAGTAAATGCTAAAGGACTTAACATCCCTGAAAAAAGAACCAAGTTCCTTAATGAATTTCATAAACTCAAAGCAAATATCATTTGCATACAAGAGACTCACTTTAAAGCTAATAAAGTTCCCAAAATGCAAGGTAAAAGATTTACAACGGCATTTCACGCCACCAATCCTGAAGGGAAAACCAAAGGAGTCTCAATTCTGATTTCCAAAGAGACCCCTCTTCAAATTCAAGACACAATGCTTGACCCAGGGGGAAGATACATATTTTTGAAAGGAAAGTTAGGACCTCATCCCATCACAATTGCCAACATCTACACTCCTAATTCAAAGCAGGTAACCTTTTTCCGTAAGATTAAGGAACTATTAACAAACTTCGCTGCGGGCATACTTATCTTAGGAGGTGACTTTAACACTCCTTTAAATCCACTCATAGATACCTCTAATGGGTCATCGAGCCTTCCTTATAAAGCTTTAAAACAAATCAAACTCCAACTACAGGAATTAATGCTACATGATGCCTGGAGAACTCTGAACCCACAAACTAAAGACTTTACATATTTTTCTACTGTACATCAAAAATATTCCAGAATAGATTACTTTTTTATCTCGCAACCAGACCTAGAATTAATGAAAGACTCGACAATCGAAACCATGACTATATCAGATCACCATCCAATTACCTTATCATTAACTTTCCCAGAAAAAACTACCATAACCAAAACGTGGAGACTTAACACTTCTGTCTTGAAAGACCCCATAGATGTACTACATTTTAATGACAAACTAAATGAATATTTTTTACTAAATGAAAACGACGAGACAGCTTTGATTACACAATGGGAAGCGCACAAATGCGTAATGAGAGGTGAATTTATAAAAAAACTAGCTAAAATAAAGAAAGAAAAACAATCCAAAATTAGATTGCTGCTAGACCAAATTCATAAACTAGAAAAAACTCACAAAAGAACTGTTGCTCTCTCCACATTTGAGGAATTAACTAAAGCAAGAACTCTACTATCAGAAGAGTTGAACATGAAAACAAAAAGACAATATATCTTAAGACATAAGATATATTATGAGCAAGGTAACAAAAGTGGAAAAATGCTCGCAAAGGCAGTCCAAAGCAAGAAGGCTGCATCAACAATTCATGAAATAAGAGACAAACAAGGCACACCATACTCTTCGAATGAGGAGATTGCTAAACAGTTCGAACTCTACTACCATTCCTTATATAACATTCCATCTAATCCTAAATGCCCACATAATTCGGAAAAAAAGAACAAAGCTTATTCAAAATTTCCTAGAAAAATATTGCCCACCCCAAATATCAAAAAATACAGCCCTAGAACTCGAGACACCTATATCAGGCCCGGAATTTGATAAAGCCTTAAAAGATATGAAAATAGGCAAGGCACCAGGTCCAGATGGACTACCTCTTCAATATTACAAAACGTTCACCAACATACTGAAACCTAGATTTCTGAAAACCTTCCAATCACTATACTCTGAACAACATCCCCCTAAACAAGTGTTGGAAGCCCATATAACGGTCATACCAAAAGAGGGGAAAGATTTTGACTCAGGTAACTAACTACAGACCAATTTCCCTAATTAATGTCGACATCAAGATTTATGCCAAAATTCTAGCAAACAGACTCCTACCTCTGCTATCTTCCCTTATTTCCTTAGATCAAGTAGGCTTTATCCCGGGAAGGGAAGGACGCGACAACACAATCAAAGCAATAAACATAAATCACTGGTTATCATCCCAAAAGAAACCGGGATTCTTCCTATCTCTTGATGCAGAGAAGGCGTTTGACAGAGTGGCCTGGGACGCAGTACTAAAACACATAGGGATCCTGCCCTGAATGAGATCATACATCAAAGTATTATACTCCAACCCAACAGCTAGAGTTCGTGTCAATGGCCACCTATCGAACGCCTTCAACCTTCGCAACGGCACAAGACAAGGATGCCCCCTCTCACCACTGTTGTTCGTCATCACATTAGAGCCACTATTAAATAAAATTCGATCAAATCCAGACATTAAGGGTATAGAAATTCACAAACACACATATAAAGTGGCAGCTTTTGCTGATGACATGCTTCTATTCCTCTCTGAACCCCATATTTCATTACCCAATGTCATCCAAGACCTAGAGCACTTCCAACTATTGTCAAACTTAAAAATTAATCACTCAAAATCTAGCGCCCTTAATATTACACTACCCTCCAATTCAGTAGAATTATGTAAAAATAACTTCCCCTTCTCGTGGGCCAAACAAAGCATAACATACCTAGGAACAGAAATACCTACAAATTTAAGTAATCTCTTCAAACTCAACTTTTTACCCATTCTAAAAGACACACAAGATGATTTAAAAAGATGGAACTCTCTCAATATTTCTTGGTTTGGTAGAGCCTCTCTGATTAAGATGACAATCCTACCTAGATTTCTGTACTGCCATTATCATTCTTTAATACTTTCCGCAAAGCATGTTCTTCCTTTATCTGGAGGAGCAAACCTCCCAGAATCAAATTTACCAGACTAAACTTACCCAAAAATAAAGGGGGGATAGCTCTCCCAGACCTCCAAAAATACCACCAAGCTGCTCTTCTGACACGAATAGTAGACTGGAACATCCACCAAACAGTTAAAGATTGGGTGTCTCTAGAGCAATCACTTTTCTCCCACCAAATAAACTATCTCCCGTGGATTCGTCCAGCGCACCACTCCAAAAACATTAAAACCCATCCTCTTATAGGTCCCACACTAGAAATATTTTTTAACACCTATAAAAAAAACAATCCAGTTCCTTGGATGAGTCCTTTAACACCACTGAGGAACAATCCAGACTTTGTCCCAGGTTTAGAAAAAAATTTCCTCGCTAATTCATGGCGACATGGTGAAATTCATGGTCAAACACTTTTTTAAAAATGGAAAACTTTTATCTAGAGATGAAATAAACAGAGATAGCGACCCTCCACAGATCTCACAGTGGAATTACATATAAATCAGACACTACCTAACCAGCAGCGAGACAACTCAGCATTGGACTAGACCTCTGACGACACTAGAAGACCTATGTACAAGGACAACCCCACAGAGACATATTATTTCCTTTCTCTACAACTCACTCTTTGTGAGCAATTCGGAGTTCTCCAGTTCCTCATGTCAAGCTTGGGAACAGGACCTCAACATAAACCTGTCAGAGGAAAACTGGGAAAAAATTTTCATGTATGCACATAAGGGTTCACTAAATGTCGCCACTCAAGAATGCTGCTTTAAAATCATCACTAGATGGTATAGAACTCCCACCCTATTGCACAAGTTCTCTCCCCGGACCTCTGACAGATGTTGGAGATGCAAAATTGAGGAGGGCTCGATGATCCACATTTGGTGGACTTGCCCGCTTATCCAAAATTTTTGGAAAATGGTTCATGAAACCATCACGTCAGTCACCTCAGAAAACTTAAGTTTTAACCCAGCACAATACCTGCTACACTATAATTCAATACCCAAAAGACGATACCTAAAGTCTCTAACTATGTTTATGATAAATGCTGCAAGACATTGTATCCCCTGCCACTGGCGATCTAATTCTATCCCATCAAAAATAGAATGGTTTCGTAGAATAAACAAGATAGAAAGTATAGAAGAACTCATAAGCATTTCTCAAGAAAAAATACTTAATTATGCTTCTACATGGCATAAATGGATAGAATTCAAAAACTCTCAGTCCTATAAAGCAATCAATATTTAATGACAAAAACTACTGTCCAGAAACAAGATCTATAAGAAGGTTCAAGAATAACACACGGAAAATATAAGTGAATTGCCCACTCCCTTCTGCCCCTTCCCTTTTTTTTTTTTTCTTTCCCCCCTTCCCCTCCTCCCCCTCTCTCCCTTCTCCATTAAGACACAGTTTAAGCTAGTATACGATTACTATTTCAATATTGCTACTTGAGTATATGTATTAGCAATAAAACATTGAAACTGTATAAAATCATAATATCTCTCCATATACTGTCCTAAAATGTTTTCAAACCAAATGTCATATATAACATTTTACTGGCAAATGTACCACTGTAACGATATCTTGTGATTACTTGTTCTTTCAATAAAAACCTTTGAGAAACAAAAAAAAAAAAAAAAAAAATTTTTCTGGTATCATAGCACCTACTACACAACTCACAAAGAAACAAAACCGTTTCCAATGGACTGAGGCAGCTCAAGCTGCTTTCGACAAGCTAAAAGGACTATTTACCTCCGCTCCAGTATTAAAGCATCCTGATCCTGCTTTGCCGTACATCCTGGAAGTGGATGCTTCTGAGAGTGCTGTAGGGGCCATCCTGTCCCAGCGTCAAGGACCTAAGTCTTTAATGCATCCCGTGGCTTTCTTCTCCAAAAAACTAGGGTTATCGTAGAGAAATTATGATGTGGGGGACCGAGAACTGTTGGCAATAAAATCAGCCTTGGAGGAGTGGCGGTACCTCTTGGAGGGAGCAGCACACCCAATATTGATCTTCACGGATCATAAAAATTTAGAATATCTCAGAACTGCCAAACGCCTCAGACCCAGACAAGCGAGATGGGCTCTTTTTTTTCACGCTTTAACTTCCATATCACTTACCGGCCAGGGTCCAAAAATGTCAAACCCGATGCATTATCCCGCATGTTCACAGAGACCGAAGTTTCATCAGCTCCAGATACTATCCTGCAAGCTGGAAATTTTCTGTTAACCCAATCCGATTTTGTATCGCAGATCCGTCAGGCATCCCTGAGAACTTCCTTACCTCCAGGCAGGAACCTGCAAGAAAGAGATGGGCTTTACTGGCAGGGAAATAAAATATTTGTACCACAGGACCTGCGCACTACCATCCTACAGGCCTGCCATGACTATCCTTTGGCGGGTCATTTCGGGGGACACAAGACTATGGACTTAGTTCAAAGACATTTCTGGTGGCCCAATCTAGCAAAGGATTGCAGGGATTACGTTAGTTCTTGTTTAACCTGCCTCAAGAATAAAAACAGTAAAAACAAGGCTTGGGGGTTACTAAGACCGCTGCCCATTCCAGAAAGACCATGGGATAATATCGCAATGGATTTCATCGTTGAGCTTCCTCCTTCTGAAGGATTTTCGTCCATCTTTGTGGTGGTTGATCGTCTTTCTAAGATGGCACATTTTATCCCCATGAAGGGGACTCCATCAGCAGCTGAGACGGCCAGGGTGTTCATTAAAGAAATTGTTAGGCTTCACGGAATTCCTGGTGACATTGTTTCTGATCGTGGGGTACAGTTCACGTCAAAGTTTTGGAAAGCATTGTGTGAAGCCCTGGGTATCAAACTCAGTTTCTCCTCAGCCTACCACCCCCAGACGAATGGGCAGACTGAACGTACCAACCAAACGTTGGAGCAATATCTACGTTGTTTTTCCTCCTTCACCCAGGAAGATTGGGCCTCACTACTGCCCCTGGCAGAATTTACATTCAATAATTCCACCCACTCTACCATAGACCAGTCACCCTTCTTTTCCAATTATGGGTTCCACCCCTCTTTTTTGCCAACACTAGTGCCGGACTCTCCTTTGCCAGCTGTCCAGGATAGACTAAACTTCCTTGTTACCAACAACCAGGTGTTGAAAGAAACCATCTCCAAGGCACAGGAAAATAGTAAAAGATTCTTTGATAAAAGAAGGAGGGGGGAACTGGACCTGAAAACTGGTGACCGTGTGTGGCTTTCAACAGCAAACCTGAAACTGGCATGCCCTTCCAGGAAACTGGGACCAGATACTTGGGACCCTTCCCAGTTAGGAGGAAGATTAATCCGGTAACATTTGAACTCGAACTTCCTGACTCATTTAGGATCCACCCTGTGTTTCATGCTTTGCTACTGAAGCCTGACGTAGCGAATCCCTTTCTGGATCGTGAAGTGGGACCCCCAGAAGCTATAATGATGGATGGAGAAGAAGAGTTTGAGATTGAAGCCATCTTGGATTGTAGGAAATGACAGGGGCAGAACCAATACCTGATCAAGTGGAAAGGTTTTGGCCCAGAAGAAAATTCCTGGGAACCTGAGACCAATCTCCATGCTCAGAGACTGATACAGGCCTTTCATCGTTCCCACCTAGAGAAGATGGCTCAAATGGGCATCCGGACGCTGCCCCTAAGGAGGGGGCAATGTCAGAGAAATCACACAGCAAGCACCCGTCTCCATGCAGCAGCTACCAATCCTCGTTCTGCTAATGCCAAGGTGCATGCACGGAACCATAGCCAGAGACCAATGAGATCCAGGGTGGGCATGCACAATGGCACCTCTATGCGAATGCGCACACGCGCTAATATGCTAACACGCATGTGCCAATGTGCTAGGTTGCTAATGCGCATGTGCATACGCACGTACGCTGGCGCCAATCCTGGCACACAGCACCCTATATAAACAGAGAGTCTGCCTAGCATCAGTGCTGGATTGTCTTCAGCTTGTTCCTGTGTTCCTGTTACTCTGCCTGATTGACCTTGTTCCTGAAAACCCGGCTATCTTCTGACCATTCTCTTGGATCTCCCCTGCCTGCTGAACCTGCCTCTACTTGCAATACTGACCTTGGCTTGAACTTATGATTACGGCTCTGTCTCCTGATTCTGTACCCTGCTGCCCGTCTGTTGCCAACCCCTGCCTGTTCCTGACTACGGTTTTGCCTTCTGACTTGGTACCCCGCTGCCAGCCTGTTGCCGACTCCTGCCTGTTCCTGATTCTGCAGTTGATCCTGATCTGGCTCCCGCTGAACAAGTTTGGTGATCAGTTTCCACTTCTCCTCAGCAGAGGTTCCTATATCTCCAAGTTCCAGCCTCCTGCCTGCAGGCACCTGCACCCTTTCGTTGCCCTCGCACTCCCTGTACCCACCACCAGGGGTGCTTGGACCGGAACCGTGCAAGAGGCCACCCTCATCATTTCGGGCTCCGCTGTAAGGTACGTGACACTTGTCTTGCTTATTGCCTGTGTTTGACCCTCTGCTTGCTTACAGTTTGTCTGCTCCACCCAGCAACGGGACTTCCACTGGTTCCTGGACTCCTGCATCCCCAGACCCGGCTCTGCAGTTTCCCACAAGGGACCCATACTTGCTGGTGGCCCGTGCTCCTTAGTGCCACCCATTCCCTGTTTCATCGCCAGGGGACGGGTGCGCATAGTGGCAAGGGCGAACCGCTCTCGGCATCTCGGCCTCGGTAAGTACTCACCTGACAAAAGCGCTACCATCAACCTTTAAAAAGTCACGTGCCAGTGATGTAATGCGTAGGAGGAGCCAGTAACCCCAGTGCTGTGTGAGCAGGAACAGCCAAGTGAGGAGATTGTCTCTGAATATATGCAACTGACCTTCTTAAATGCAATCTTATTGCAGGGCATGTGTGAGTGCAATTGTGTTTTATTACCCACATGTCGTTTTTAGTTTATTTATTTGCACAATGAGGTATGTCCTTTCTTTTGTTTGAGCAATATCGATCTATGAAGGAAATGAAAGCAATGAAGGTTTGAAAGCAATCCACCATATGTGAACATCATCAGAGACTACACACCTGATCATTTGAGTATCGTTGTCCTTCTGTGTTTTATCTTACAAATGAGTGGTATTTTACTTTTTTCCCAGCATCTCCAGAAATCTACAAGCATTTTGGAAGAACAGTAATTAATTTATATCTAGTGTGGTTTACTGGACATATATATATATGATTAGTTAATTTTATTTTATTTTAATTAGTTAGATTTTTCTTTATAGGATCACATCCTTTATTGGAACACATTATTTATTCGATCACTGTGCTATATTAAGGTTGATGGTAGTGCTTTATTAAATTTTTATATATTTACTTGGTTGGGATGGAACCTTCAGTTCCGTGTTCAGACTTTGCAAGTTGCCTGCAGCCTGTTTGAGGGTACAGGTGTGTAGGATCATTATAAGCCAGATCTGAGCATAGCCCAGTGCAGTTGCTGCTGTGTGGAGACAGAGCCCTGTCAGGAGACCTGATTGTTCCTATAAGATACCACATCTCTTGTATGGAGGACACAAAGAAACAAACAAAGGCGCCTCTAAGTGCAGAAGATTAACAATTTTAATGCCCCAAACTAGGTTAAAAACACTTACAGAATGGAAGTGGTAATCAGGCACATCGTAAGTGAAGCTGCATTGGAAGGGGTCGCGGTCAGAGGAAGCCTTCAGAGGGGATGGATGTGGTCACTGAACACAGCAGTGTGAGACACAGGGAGCCGCTGTGAAGCCGGCGTCGTCAGCTGGAAAGACGGCGAACCCGGAAGTGATGTCATCCGCTGAGCGGCTCTGTAACCAGCCTGAACCGCAAACAAACAGCCTGGGCGAGGATGTGATGTCATCAATAAGGGACGCGTTTCGGAACCATCAATCGTTCCTTTTTCAACCTATGGCCATACTGATGACTGAGAAGGATATATATACACACCCACTAGCAGTGGATTGGCCGGGGGGCAGGGGCAGCAAAAATTTATTTAATAACGATGAGTCCGTTTAGTGCATATGAATAAGTGTGAACAAATAAATACCTGCAACAGCATTCTTAAAAACATTCTAAAAAACATTCTAAAAAACGGGATAAAAGAAAAAGGAGAAGTATAATAGTGGAATATATTAAATTAAGAAAAGGAGTTTAGAACAATAAAAAACAGATCTATAAAATGTCTGACAGTAACCAGTCCTAGAACCTGCAATGCACATAACAGAATGTGGACAATGAGAGCAGGCAGGATGATATCAATATTAAGCTGCAGACCAAAAGGGGACATACGTGACAATAATAATATCAATAATTAATCGTTTAAAATGGAGGGGTTCACATGAGAATAATAATGAGGGATTCTGGAGGAGCCTAAATTACTATCTACAGAAAGGAGGTGTCATGTTAAAGTATGGCACTAACTTCAAAATCCTCGTTTAACCCTCCAGGGGCTAAAACATTTAATAAAAATATCCAATACATTTCTCTGTGGCATAGGCGTTGGTAACGTTCAGCAGAGGGGAGATCTTTTGGCATTGCCTCAATAATCCATACTTTAAGGCCACTCGTGCACTTGTCATGGGTGTGAAGATAATGTCTGGGGACACTATGGTTATCTAGTCCACCTTCAATTAAACGGCGATGTTCGCCAAACCGTTTCCGTAGTGGCTGGATAGTGCGCCCTACATAGAATAGACCACAGGGACATGTGAGGCAATATATGACATGGTCAGATGAACATGTATGAAAACCCTTTATTGGGTATGTTTTGCCTTTGACGTGAAAGTCTTTCTGGCCATGTGTCACAAAGCTGCAAGTCTTGCAGAGGGGCTTACGGCACTGATACATCCCAGAAATAACTAAAAACGTGGGCATGTGATGGCCCGGAGGCAGAGGTTTGGCCCTAAGTTTGCTGGTCGCTACCTTACTTTTAATGTTGGGTGCCTTTCTGTAAGCAAATTGAGGTCTGTTGGGCAGAGTGGGGAGTAGATGTTCGTCTTTAGTAGCAAAGACCAATGTTTTTTAAAAATATTTTCCATTTGTTTGTGTTGGGTATGGAATTGGGTGATGAATCGTAGATTATCTTTCTGGGTATTGGGACGTGGGTGAGGGTTCTCAATGGGCGATGTGCTCTTATATTGTTGATAAGCTGAGTCAACAAGATCAACAGGGAAGCCTTTTTCGAGAAACTTGGCTTTCAAAATTTCACCTTCAGTGTCATAGTCACTCTTCAGAGTACAGTTCTTTTTTAGCCTACAGAACTGACTCTTGGGTACAAGACTATAGTAACAATAACATCTTCTCTTGGAAATGTAAATCCGCTCATGATCTTCCATCCCTCATGGATATCAACCCTTTTGCCACCATTGTCCCTCGTAAAATCATTCCTCCCAAAAAAACATCCATTTCCAATATAACAGTTACTTCCGAATCAAGTATACAGAATAAGGAAGTTAGCATTACTGTTCTGGCACCCACATTGTCATCCACCACTGATAGTTCGGGTCTTGCCCAGCTCACACAGGCAACACCCCTCACTCCCATCCATACTGTACCCAACACCTCTGATCCCCTTTCATGTCCAACCACCATTACAGATAGTCAACAGAACACCACTGTAAAAAAAACATGTATCCCATCTAGAGCATCTCCTGGTCCTCTTGTGTCCTTTGGCCCCAACTCCTCACTTATGACACCTTTGGCCACCATTCCATCCTCAGAGCCAGCTGCGGTCCCTTTTTTAGTGTTCGACCCTCCTCGGACAAAACCACAAAAAAGAAAACACGCAGAAGAGGATGTCGAGGCAGAGGCAACAAGCTTCACCCCAGACCACAGCAAAAAGAGAGTACTGTTAAAATCTTCAACCTCTCCACCCATGTCTTAACTGAAGACGAAATTTCCCTACTTAATCGAGGTCTGAACTTTGCTCCATCAGCTGCACCCAATCCCTTCCTTCTCTTTAAGGACTTGAACAAATTTGTCCGCCTCCTTACCTTAAAGAGATTCTTCAACATTCAATCCAACAAACACCGTTCACATAATGATCCCAACACACCCGACGTGTCCCATAACACCACTGATGCCCATACAGATAGTGATCTCCTTTTCATCTTAGAAGATCTATACAGTCATCCCCCTACTTTATCGTCCCCTTCAGTAGATCACGAGAATGACTTTGTGTTGTACACACAACACCTGATTACCTCTCCACCTATTCAAAACACCACCTTCAAACCCTCCTCGGTTTTCTATCCTACCCAGTCCAAAGGTTCATGCATTGATGCCTTTTATCGCATTGTCCACGCAGAAATACAGGCACTGTGTAAAAACAACAATAATAAAAATAAAAAATCTATTTCCAATCTCACTTATCATGAACAAAGAGCCCTTGACACACTTACCAACAATTTAGATCTGGTCATAAAAAGCGCTGACAAAGGGGGAGGTATAGTGATACAAAACAGAGCTGACTATGTCTCTGAAGCTATCCGATTACTATCTGATACCAACACATACATCAGACTTCATAAAGACCCCTTACCCTTATTCACCATTGAAGCTTCCTCTCTAGTAAAAAGGGCATTAAATGATAACATCATTTCACAGCAAGAGGCCTCTTTCCTAGTCAAAGAAATACATTTCACCCCCTACTTCTACCACCTACCGAAGGTGCATAAAGACCTTAAAACACCACCAGGGCGACCGATTGTGGCATCTATGGATAGCATCAACAGCGGACTCTCACAATACATAGATCAATTCCTTCAGCCATTGGCCCAATCCCTCCAGTCCCACATAAGAGATGGTGTTCACTTACTGGAAACTTTAACCACGTACTCTTGGGATAACAACTATCATTGGGCTTCTTTAGATGTCCAATCTTTATACACATCCATACCTCATGAAGTGGGCCTCAACGCCCTACAGTTTTTTCTCTGTCAAGACCCCATGCTAAATCCAAGACAGGCTTCCTTTATTGTTGAAGCCACTTCCTTCTGTCTTACTCATAACTATTTTAAATTTGAGGACAATTTCTATCTGCAACTACAAGGGACAGCTATGGGGGCGCATTTTGCACCCCCGTATGCGAACCTCACCATGGGGCATTGGGAGCACCTATATATATGGAACAACAATCCTTTTCTCTCCCACATTGTTTTTTATGGCCGCTATATAGATGACGTGATCATCATTTGGGATGGCAATGCATCAACATTCACGGATTTTGTGACATATTGTAATACCAACAACATGGGCCTTACTTTCACCTCCGTCATTGATCAAAATAAGTTAGCCTTCCTCGACCTTGAACTTTTTTGGATAGGTAAAGAGATCCAAGCCAAAAATTTCACCAAGCCTACAACTGGAAATTCATTCCTCCACTATAAAAGCTGTCATCACCCTCTATGGCTAAACAATGTACCCAAGAGTCAGTTCTGTAGGCTAAAAAAGAACTGTACTCTGAAGAGTGACCATGACACTGAAGGTGAAATTTTGAAAGCCAAGTTTCTCGAAAAAGGCTTCCCTGTTGA
The DNA here is from genome assembly GCA_037952925.1 of Lithobates clamitans. NCBI lineage: Eukaryota > Metazoa > Chordata > Amphibia > Anura > Ranidae > Lithobates > Lithobates clamitans. Next base: position 2,330,364 of record JBBGZY010000025.1, on the reverse strand, counting down.
TCTTGTTGACTCAGCTTATCAACAATATAAGAGCACATCGCCCATTGAGAACCCTCACCCACGTCCCAATACCCAGAAAGATAATCTACGATTCATCACCCAATTCCATACCCAACACAAACAAATGGAAAATATTATCAAAAAACATTGGTCTTTGCTACTACAAGACGAACATCTACTCCCCACTCTGCCCAACAGACCTCAATTTGCTTACAGAAAGGCACCCAACATTAAAAGTAAGGTAGCGACCAGCAAACTTAGGGCCAAACCTCTGCCTCCGGGCCATCACATGCCCACGTTTTTAGCTATTTCTGGGATGTATCAGTGCCGTAAGCCCCTCTGCAAGACTTGCAGCTTTGTGACACATGGCCAGAAAGACTTTCACGTCAAAGGCAAAACATACCCAATAAAGGGTTTTCATACATGTTCATCTGACCATGTCATATATTGCCTCACATGTCCCTGTGGTCTATTCTATGTAGGGCGCACTATCCGGCCACTACGGAAACGGTTTGGCGAACATCGCCGTTTAATTGAAGGTGGACTAGATAACCATAGTGTCCCCAGACATTATCTTCACACCCATGACAAGTCCACGAGTGGCCTTAAAGTATGGATTATTGAGGCAATGCCAAAAGATCTCCCCTCTGCTGAACTTTACCGACGCCTATGCCACAGAGAAATGTATTGGATATTTTTATTAAATGTTTTAGCCCCTGGAGGGTTAAACGAGGATTTTGAAGTTAGTGCCATACTTTAACATGACACCTCCTTTCTGTAGATAGTAATTTAGGCTCCTCCAGAATCCCTCATTATTATCCTCATGTGAACCCCTCCATTTTAAACGATTAATTATTGATAGTATTATTGTCACGTATGTCCCCTTTTGGTCTGCAGCTTAATATTGATATCATCCTGCCTGCTCTCATTGTCCACATTCTGTTATGTGCATTGCAGGTTCTAGGACTGGTTACTGTCAGACATTTTATAGATCTGTTTTTTATTGTTCTAAACTCCTTTTCTTAATTTAATATATTCCACTATTATACTTCTCCTTTTTCTTTTATCCCGTTTTTTAGAATGTTTTTTAGAATGTTTTTAAGAATGCTGTTGCAGGTATTTATTTGTTCACACTTATTCATATGCACTAAACGGACTCATCGTTATTAAATAAATTTTTGCTGCCCCCGCCCCCCGGCCAATCCACTGCTAGTGGGTGTGTATATATATCCTTCTCAGTCATCAGTATGGCCATAGGTTGAAAAAGGAACGATTGATGGTTCCGAAACGCGTCCCTTATTGATGACATCACATCCTCGCCCAGGCTGTTTGTTTGCGGTTCAGGCTGGTTACAGAGCCGCTCAGCGGATGACATCACTTCCGGGTTCGCCGTCTTTCCAGCTGACGACGCCGGCTTCACAGCGGCTCCCTGTGTCTCACACCGCTGTGTTCAGTGACCACATCCATCCCCTCTGAAGGCTTCCTCTGACCACGACCCCTTCCAATGCAGCTTCACTTACAATGTGCCTGATTACCACTTCCATTCTGTAAGTGTTTTTAACCCAGTTTGGGGCATTAAAATTGTTAATCTTCTGCACTTAGAGGCGCCTTTGTTTGTTTCTTTGTGTCATTATAGAGCCTGCTTCAGTCTTTTAAAGCTGCAGCCCTTTTTGCTGAAGATCATCCCACCATCCTTACCAACACTTTCCTCTTCATTTTGGACTGCCTACTTTTAATAGAGACACTATTTGGACTACGTTAGTCCTGTGCGCCCTATACACTTTTTTATTTGTCTTGTATGGAGGACTTCTGCCCAAAAGACTGGAAATGTTGGGATAGCTACATGGGCCTGAAAGACTAAGAGAGGGTCTGGGAGGCTGGTAGGGGGTTGAAGGAATATTGGAAGGCTCTCATAAAGTGGATAACTTTATTTGGAGGCCAGGAGTGGGCCCGGGTGAGCCTAAGAGCCATGTGGCCTAGTATTTTTAGTTATGTGTGTCTGCTGGAGAAGAACCCCTGTGTAGGCAATCTATGTAAGGACTTTCCTTCTTTTGTAGCCCTTAAATATAGTTCTTGTCCGACGTGAACTCACTTAGCAAACACATCTACCACCTAAGAGCTAAGCATATCCAATATCACAGAAAATGATGCCAGGAGTTTGGTGAATAAAATGACAGAACTGGAGTTGTTAATATATGAGGAGGATTTTGACTTTTGTGGGAGTAACAGAAACCTAGTTTGACAACTCACATGATTGGCTTGTGACTGCCCAGTCAAATTCTATGTTATAGTGTGAGGTGTGGCGACCGCAGGTTAAGATGGCCACTTAGGAATCCAGCTCCGTCCTGCTGCCCAAAACTATGGCCCATCCACGAGCCCCAACGCGGTATGCACAGCCTCAGGTACCTTTGGCTGGCTCCTGAGTCACCTGGGATGTCCTGCAGAAGGAGGGAGGAGCCACAGCTCCACAAACTGTCCAGTTTATTTGCTCCAATCCAAAAGGAGTTGACAGAGGAGGACACAGGGCTTGCAGAGGCAACAGTATCTGTATCCTATAATACCCGCAGCACTGCTAAACCCCCCCCCCAAGGCGAGAATCTGACTCAGATGAGACAGAGGGCCCCTGCAAGGAGGTATGTGACCCCTTCACAACACCAAACACTGTGACCTCTGACCCTATTGCCTCCTTTCCCACAGTGGGGCAACTCATGTCTGACGTCATGAAAGACATGCTTGTTTTGTTTTAAGAAATACGCAGAGGATGTTCAAGATCTGGGGGATAGGGTGAACCACTTAGAGGAGGCTATTGGCACATGTGTAAACTCCAATAATGATATGGTTGATGCCCACTCCGCCCACACAGAGGAAATCGCATGGCTAAAGTCTCCCTCCAGGCACAACAACCTGAAGATTAGAGGGGTCTCTGAGTCTGTGCAGCCATCACAACTTCCCCACTATGCACGGGACCTCTTCTAAGCAGTAGCACCATCACTGTCACAGGCCGACCTCACGATCGACAGGATCCACAGGATCCCTAAACCATCATTCCTTCCAGAAGAGGTTCCACGCGATGTCTTTCTCAGAATGCACTACTTTCAAGCGAAATAAACAGTGCTCCTAGCGATCCGTAAAAATACGCAGCTCCCTGATTGTACTGCTTCTATACAGGTTCTCCGCACATACCCTGTAAAGGTGTAAAAATCTGATTTCTATAACCAATGCTTTATGATAACATGATATAAGTTATCAGTGGAAATACCCTGCCACCTTAAAGATTTCCTGTGATGGCTCCACCACCTTCATCAACACTATTCAAGAAGGGCTGCGAATCCTAAAGGAATGGAAGATAGAACCAGAAAACCCGCCTGAATCTGCACAAACACATCCACCAACCAGGCCATCATGAGATCAAACAAGCACAGTGATAAGAAAAAATTCAAGATGGGCAATCATACTTGACAGACCACTCCACTCGCAAGCCGTAATCATGAGTAGCAGACACTCCTCTTTTGCTTTGCTTTAGGAAGCTAAGTTCCTTCTTACCTCCCTTTGATACACAGCATAGCTGCACTGAGTTCTTTGATGAACCCTTTTTTTTATCCATATATGGATCACAAAGTTTGCATTGGCTATATCCTGATGGCTCTTATCACATAAATCCTCACACTTCCCTATTTACACATGGCAAGGCACTCACTAATTTACGCAAGATGCATCTCACAGTTTTCAAACACTTCACAAGCAAGTTCTAAGAAAGACACATGTCTCCACCTACTATCACACTAATTATTTTTTGTTTCATCTCAGAGGGAAATTAGGGAAGTAAACAAGTGGCTGAGGAGCTGGTGTAGTAAGGAGGGGTTTAAGTTCCTGGAGAACTGGGCCGACTTCTCAGTCACCAGTTCTATAGAAGGGACGGACTGCATGTAAATGAGGAGGGTGCAGATCTGCTGGGAGTGAAAATGGCTGAAAAGTTACAGGGGCTTTTAAACTAGGCGATGGGGGGATGGTCCAGAGGTAGGGATAGTCAGTGAGGATCATAGGGCATTAATGGTAGGTTGACTAAAGCACATAAACCCAAGGTAAGTATAGTAACAAGTCCTATTTGCAATCTCAGAACACACAATAAGAGGACAGCATGCGACCGGTCTAAACTACGTGGTATGTTCACCAATGCCAGGAGCCTGGCGGACAAGATGGGAGAACTATAGATACTATTGTACGAGGAGGATTTTGATTTTTTGTGGGAGTATCAGAGACTTGGTTCAACAGCTCTCATGATTGGCTGACAACTATTCAAGGGTATTCCCTTTATCGCAGGGATAGAGAGGGTAAAAACAAGGGAGGGGTATGCCTGTATATCAAGAATAATGTACAAGTGAATGTGAGAGATGACATCACTAAGGGAGCTAAGGAAGAGGTAGAATCCTTATGTGTAGAGCTCCAAAAGGATGAAACTAAGGGGAAAATACTGGGAATATGCTATAGGCCCCCAACCAGTGCCCAGGTAGCTGCCAATCAGTGCCCATCCCCAATGCCTGCTAGTGCCATCAGTGATGCCTATCAATGCCATCTATCAGTGCCCATCAGTGCCACGTATCAGTGCCCATCAGTGCCCAGCAGTGCGGCCTATCATCAGTGCCACCCATAAGTACCCGTCAGTGCCACCTCATTGGTGCCACCTCATCGGTACCACCTTATCAGTGCCCATCAGTGAAGGGGAAAACATACTTATTTACACATTTTTATAACAGAAACAAGAGAAAAACCTTTTTTTCAAAATTGTAGGTCTTTTTTATTCGTTTAGCAAAACAAAAAACGCAGAGATGGGCGTGGCTTGACCTCAGAGGAGATGGCTGCTTAACTTCAGAGCTCCCGCTGACAGGGATTGATATCTTCTCACAACGGAGGTTTCTGACACACTTACCTTCCAAAAATAATGGGTACGGCTTCTAGAAACTCCTCTGCCTCTCGGTCCCGTTCGCCTCGTGAATTACCGGGCAGACCGAATCAAAATATACCTGACATGTTCAGATCCCATGCAAGCAACATGGCGCCGGCTCACTCTGAACAAGGACCACAGAGACAAGCAACAGGCGATAATGGGGCCACAGCCTCATCACAGATAGCGGAATCTAATGGGGGAATTACCTCTCCCTTCATCAACAACCCAGTGTAAATGATCTCCGTTCTGTGACTGCCGACATAAAGGACACCTTGACGGCGGCCATCACAGAGCTACGGATTGACATACAGGCAATCACTGGCAGAGTACAGGCTGTGGAGAAAACAACAGCTTTACACACCACAGCGATCAGAAGAAACCATCTGATTTTGGATACCCACACCAAGCAACTGAGGGATATGAACCGTCATTTGGAAGATTTAGACAACCGTGGCAGGCGCCATAATCTCCGATTGAAAGGCTTATCAGAAACCATTGATGCAGATCACCTGCAAGCAGAAGTCAACAGCCTGTTTTAATACTATACTAGAGAGACCCAAAGACACTCCAATCAACATGGAACGAATACACCGTGCTTTGCGACTGAAGGGGAGGGAGGAAGAGCCACCACGAGATGTGATATGCCACATAGTGGACTATCACCTCAAAGAGGAGCTGCTGAGGAAAGCCCGTGTTTTGGCGCCATTACAACACAACGGAATAGAGCTTTGTTTATTCCAGGATCTCTCCTCCATTACGCTTCAACATAGGAGAAAACTGCGCCCCCTGCTGGAGGTTCTTCATACAAAGGGGATCACCTATCGCTGGAAGTTCCCCTTCGGTCTTGCTGCTTCCTCTCATGGCCGCTCCGCTCTCCTCAGGGTCCCGGAGGACCTACATCATTTCTGTGATATGCTGGAAATTCCCCTCACTGAGGTCCTAGAGTGATACGCGGAGTTCCGCTCCCCTATGCTTCACACTCATCTCTCCGGATCCGAACCAATGGAGACACAGGAGATTCGCTACCGCAGACGTCGATCCCCATCAGAAAATAGAACACATCAACCAGGATCACGTCCAGCCTCACTCTATAGCCCGACCAAACCTCCGCTCACACACGCAGAGCCAGAAGGGATCGCTAAATAGATCGATACTCCGACGGAACACCAAAAGTTTTTCTTTTATAAGCTAAGTTGCTAATTCTGTTTCCTCTGTTATATTCCGTTACCAAAGGTTGCGATGTATTTAGTTCATCTCCATCGCACTTATTCACATATTGCTCACCTAATGTACTAAGGCTATCCTGAGAAAATGGAGGTCAATTGAGAGAAGCTGGTTGTCGCCCTAATGGCCCTGATCAACTAAACTCATTCACACAAATACAAAACTCTCCCTAACTGGCAGTGATGACTGTTCCTTAGAGGCGCAATGCCCGCTTTCATGAAATGCTGAGAGTCATATCCTTTTTTGTGTTAATAATGCTCTATATACCTGTGTTAAAATGTGCCTAGGTTGCTTTATAGGAGGACGGAACCCTCTGGACATACGGCCAATTATTGAACTACTTGATGTTTAAGTCTATTACTTAATTTGACCTTGTTTTAAATATATACAACTAAGAAACAAAGGGAAAGGGGAAAGAGAAGGAAATGGAAAGAAAGGAAAAAGGGAAAAAAAAAAAAAAAAAAAAAAGTGGGAAGAGGGAAGGAAAGGGGGAAAAGGGAAAGAGAAGAAAAAAGGAAGAAGAGAAAGAAAAAGGGAGAAAAAGGGGAAAAGGAGAAAGGGGAAAAGAAGGGGAAAAGAAGGGGAAAAAAAAGGAAGGAAAAAAAAAAAAAAAAAGAAAAAAAACCCTAACAGGAACGGAATGTACAGATTTCATACAGCCCTGCTGTACTCCTCTTGGTAATGAGATTTTCCATATTGCAGAGGTAGTTAGGACATTGAACCAACCGACCCCATGTATGTTGCAATTACCTAAGAAGAAAGATTCCTAAATACTAAACAAGCAATGGGGCAAGATAAGAAGATGATCTAACAGTTAATATTGCCTGGGCTGTAACATATCCCATTAATGCTTACGCTGACATAGGCCCCATGTGCGCTCCAGGCTCCTAAACCGCACACACAATAATTCACAGTAAGACGTTATGGATCCAATTAATACACTCAAATGGTCTAATAAACGAAACTACTTTGTGACACCTAGTCCATAAAAACATGGTCTATAACGTAAATTTTCTTTTTTTTTTTTTTTGTTGTTGTTGTTTTGGACAAATGAACAACCAGTGCGGATATTTATGGTTAGAGTTGTCCCCAGCTCAGGTCAACCCTTAAAAGGGCATATTAGTACACCTGGCACAAATCTGGCCATATTACATTCTAACATTGTTTGTAAGTTACCAATGATTCCAATCACTAATGCAGAGGTCCATAAACTGATAATTGTATAATGCTTTAGACTGTACATACTACCCCATATGTCTCCGCAGTTACTACCTTACATGTTACTGAGGTTTAATCCTGTATATACTTTCCACACTGCTAAGCTCTTTCCGTAAAATGCTATACTTCATCACCCGGGGCAGTAGGGTGGCAACTAGCTCAGGATTTACACATTTATAGCTCATACACCTGGTTACCTCCTCAGATGGTCAATCTCTAGATAAGGAAATGTTCTATCTTGTTACTGTTAATAGATCTTTAATTATACGGTTCTTTACACACCTGTTTGGTTTTTACCCAGTTGTCCTGTACCCATCACTCAAAATGCTTGCCTCCATTTATACATCTCACCACCCTATAACAGCGGGTAGACACTCACTTCTTACACTTCTCCCTCGTCAGATCTTTGCCAACCCCCATACGGCATCATAGCACAGTGTAGACTGACACTAGGCCAGTACACACTGACTGGGTGCCGTAATTCACTGAAACTCCCCAAATGTGAGATGGGTGGGCTGGTACCCCCTCTCTTCGGTGACTTAAATAAGAGTATCTCATCCCCTTTTATCCTACGGTTACGTTCTTTAACCTCCTCTCCTTTCTCCGAGGCTCTTATACTTACCCCCCTTCCCCCCTTCCCCGATTACAGATCATCAGCCCTATCATGGCACAACACAATGCAGCACAACCCACACTAAAGGTTACATTTCACTCACTTAATACCCGTGGACTTAATGCCCCAGAAAAAAGATCCCAACTGATGCTACACCTTCAAAAGACTAAAGCCCACATAGTTTTTTTTACAAGAGTCCCATTTTAGATCTGATAATATTCCAAAGTTATACAGCAATTTTTATCCGACTGCATACCATGCCTCCAACAAGGATTCAAAAACCAAAGGCGTATCAATTTTACATAGTTACATAGTAGGTGAGGTTGAAAAAAAGACACAAGTCCATCAAGTCCAACCTATGTGTGTGATTATGTGTCATTATTACATTGTATATTCCTGTATGTTGCGGTCATTCAGGTGATTATCTAATAGATTTTTAAAGCTATCAATGCTCTCCGCTGAGACCACCGCCTGTGGAAGGGAATTCCACATCCTTGCCGCTCTTACAGTAAAGAACCCCCTACGTAGTAAGGTTAAATCTCTTTTCTTCTAATTGTAATGAGTGGCCACAAGTCTTATTAAACTCTCTTCTGCGAAAAAGTTTTATCCCTATTGTGGGGTCACCAGTACAGTATTTGTAAATTGAAATCATATCCCCTCTCAAGCGTCTCTTCTCCAGAGAGAATAAGTTCAGAGCTCGCAACCTTTCCTCATAACTAAGATCCTCCAGACCCTTTATTAGCTTTGTTGCCCTTCTTTGTACCCGCTCCATTTCTAGTACATCCTTCCTGAGGACTGGTGCCCAGAACTGGACAGCATACTCCAGGTGCAGCCAGACCAGAGCCTTGTAGAGTGGGAGAATTATCGTTTTATCTCTGGCGTTGATCCCCCTTTTAATGCATGCCAATATTCTGTTTGCTTTATTAGCAGCAGCTTGGCATTGCATGCCATTGCTGAGCCTATCATCTACACTGTCTAAACACTGTCCCATCCAAATACAAGATGTTGTTCGAGATGAACAGGGTAGATTCTTATTCCTCAAGGGTTCCTTACACAACAAACCTATTACATTGGTCAAATTATATGCAACCAATATACGTCAAGTACCCTTCTTCCGCAAAACTCTAAACCAGCTCACCTCCTTCCAGACTGGTATATTGATAGTAGGGGGTGACTTCAATGTAGCACTTTCACCATCCCAAGACACCTCAGCAGGATCCTCTTCTCTGATGTACAGAGCCCTCTGAGTAGTCAAGACTCAATTAAGTGACTTGACCCTACAGGACACATGGCGTACCCTTTATCCCAAAGAGAAGGACTATACCTTCTTCTCTTCACCTCACAATAAATATTCCAGACTGGACTACTTCTTCATTTCGCAGAATGACCTGACATTCCTTTCTACAGCTACCATTGACCCCATGCTCCTGTCCGACCACAATCCCATTTCCATGACTTTGACTTTCCCGACTACATTGACAAACTCATCCATCTGGCCCCTTGATTTTTCACTGCTAACGAACCCTGAAAATACACAAAAGATCATTGCAAACCTTACACATTATTTTCAGGAGAATGAATCTACAGACATCTCCTCTACCACTACTTGGGCGGCACACAAATGTGTCATTCGAGGTGCACTCATTTCTATGGCCGCGAACAGAAGAATGGCCAGAATAGCACATATTGAAGATTTATCTAAGCGCATTCATTCTCTTGAAAAAATCCACAAACAAACCCTGGCTACTAAATCCCTTGAAGACTTACAAAAGGCCAGAGAGGATCTATTAGAAGAACTAGGGAAGACGCTGAAATGCAAATTCACGCTAACAAAATGATTATTCGAATTCGAATTCGGGAATAAATCCGAGAAAATGCTGGCTAGAGCCCTTCAACTTAAAAAAGCGTCATCCACCATTCACACCATCAAAGATCCCTCCGGGAACTCAATTGTCACGTCAGGCGGAATAGCAGACCAATTCGTAAGATATTTCACCAAACTTTACAATCTACCATCGACAAACACGACTAGCCATACCCCTGACCGAACACAAGCAATTGAAAGCTTTCTAACTAAATATGACCCCACACCTATTACCCCAGATGATGCGGCTACGATAAATCACCCGATTACCACTGGAGAAACAATGCTAGCACTGAAACAATTGAAAATAGGCAGGAGCCCAGGCCCTGACAGCCTTTCCGTAAGTTACTACAAATCCTTCACTGACATTTTAATCCCTAGATTCATAAGAAGCGTTCAACTGTTTACCCTCCTCGCCTCAATCCAGCAAAGATATTCTAGCTGCCCACATAACCCTTATACCAAAACCCGGCAAAGACCCCACTTTAGTATCAAATTATAGACCAATATCCCTCCTAAATGTAGACGTGAAACTTTTTGCGAAAGTCCTTGTGAATCGTATTCTCCCGTTAATCCCCAGACTGGTATCATTAGATCAAGTAGGTTTTGTCCCTGGACGAGAAGCTAGGGACAACACCATAAAGGCCCTCAACATACATCATTGGTTAACACATTCGTCGAAACTGGGCTTTCTACTATCCCTCGATGCGGAGAAGGCGTTCGACAGAGTGGCATGGGACTACATGATGGCGACACTAAAGGTTATGGGATTCCCAGAACACCTACTCCAACTAATTTTTGCACTATATTCCAAGCCATCTGCCAGCATTCGAGTCAATGGCTGCCTGCCGGACGCCTTCTCCGTGTCAAATGGCACACGCCAGGAATGCCCCTTGTCCCCCCTCATCTTCATTCTTACTATGGAACCACTCCTTCGTAAAATACAAGCCAACCCCGACATCAAGGGTGTCAACGTCAACCACAAACATTATAAAACAGCAGCTTATGCAGACGATGTTTTACTTTTTCTTACAGACCCACTCATCTCTATACCCAATCTACTAAAAGACCTCAATATGTTCAAATCACTATCTAACCTCCAAATCAATCTCTCAAAATTTAAGGCATTAAACATTTCCCTACCTACCAACATGGTATCACAATGCCAAGCAAACTTTCCCTTCGAATGGGAGCCCCACGCTATCACTTATCTAGGTATTCAGATCCCCAAAAACCTATCCAAATTATACTCCAAAAACTTTTCACCTATTCTCCAGTCTATTCAACAAGACATCCAAAAATGGCATGTAGGTATGTTTTCATGGTTCGGAAGAGCGTCAGTCATAAAAATGAATGTCCTACCCAGACTCCTATATCTCTTTCAAACCCTTCCTATCCATCTCCCCCTAACATTCTTCACAACCTGAAAACGAATCTGCAGAAATGTTATTTGGGCATCCAAAACACTCAGATTAAGCTGGGAAAGATTAACCCTTCCTAAATCAAAAGGAGGAATTGGACTCCCGGACGTTTACAAATACCACTGGGCCTGCCTCTTGACCAGAGTAGTCGACTGGCAAATCCATGCAGACACTAAAGATTGGGTTAAACTTGAAGAAACATTTGCAGGAATTCCAATCTCACATCTACCATGGATCTCACAGAAAGCGACCCCCAAAGAATGTACGAATCACCCACTAATGCACTCCACCCTCCTCCATTTTCGGATGGCGTGTAAAAAACATAACATAGCATCCTCACCCGGGCCTTTGACACCTATCGATCAAAATCCAGACTTCCTCCCTGGCCTATTAGAATTCAATGCTGAGACCCAACGACGGCTACCCACTCTTAGAGCTAAACACTTCTTCCACAACGATGAGTTCACAACATTTGAAGTGCTATCTATCCCGTTTTCCCAACCAAACTATTCCCTTCTTTAAATATTTACAGGTTAGGCACTTCATCCAAAGTTCTAAACCTCTGCTTAATTGGCATAGGGAATACACTCCATTTGAAACTATATGCACTGCCACTGAACCCCAAAAACATCTGATATTTACCATGTACTCGCTCTTATTCTCAGACTGCAGCCCTAAGTCTAACGCAATTAGCCAACGCTGGGAACTTGAACTCTCATTAGACTTATCTAACACTGACTGGGAACGGATCTATGAACACATTCATAAAGGTTCCATCAATGTCTCAGCACAACAAAATGGATACAAGCTATACTCTAGATGGTACAGAACCCCGATCAGAATACATAAATACCACCCTAACATCTCTCCACTATGCTGGAGATGCAATTAGACTCAAGGTCCCCTACTCCACATATGATGGGCGTGCCCGCTCATACAAACCTTTTGGAAGGAAGTACACCGCCTCATCTCCCAAATTACTACTTACACGCCGGACTTTACCCCCGCCCAATATATGCTCCACCACACATCTATACCCTATTCAGCATATAAAAAATCCCTTGCCCTACATCTCATCAACGCCGCCAAACAATGCATACCTATGCTTTGGAGACAGACAAATCCCCCTACCACTTCTTATTGGTTTCGCCGTATAGAAAACATAGCAGAAATGGAGGCCCTCATTCACCAGGCTAGAGAGAGCCCAACAAAATTTCAACAAACATGGACATGCTGGTCACAGTTTAACCAGTTGCCGACCGCCGCACGACGATGTACGTCGGCACAATGGCACGGGCAGGCAAAAGGACTTATATAAAAGTCCTTGCCTTCCCGCGGGCGGGGGGTCCGATCGGACCCCCCCGGTGCCCGAGGCGGTCGGCTTTGGTCTGGGAGCGTCCAGAGATGAGGGGGAGGCCACCCCCCCTCGCGATCGCTCCCAGCCAATGAGATCATTCCCCTGCCTCTGTATAGTACACAGAGGCAGAGGAAATTATGTCATCTCTCCTCGGCTCTGTATTTTCCGTTCAGGCGCCGAGGAGAGAAGACATCCAAGTGAGTGCACAACACACACACACTCAGTAGAACATGCCAGGCATACTTTACACCCCCCATTACCCCCCGATCCCCCCCATCACCCCCTAATCACCACTCCCCCCCGTCACACTGACACCAAGCAGTTTTTTTTTTTTGATGATTACTGCATTGGTGTCAGTTTGTGACAGTTAGTGTGGTAGGGCAGTTAGTGGTAGCCCCCTTTCGGTCTAGGGTACCCCCCTAACCCCCCCTAATAAAGTTTTAACCCCTTGATCACCCCCCATCGCCAGTGTCACTAAGCGATCATTTTTCTGATCGCTGTATTAGTGTCACTGGTGACGCTAGTTAGGGAGGTAAATATTTAGGTTCGCTGTCAGCGTTTTATAGCGTCAGGGACCCCCATATACTACCTAATAAATGTTTTAACCCCTTGATTGCCCCCTAGTTAACCCTTTCACCAGTGATCACCGTATAACTGTTACGGGTGATGCTGGTTAGTTCGTTTATTTTTTATAGTGTCAGGGCACCCGCCGTTTATTACCTATTAAAGGTTTAACCCCCTGATCGCCCGGCGGTGATTTGCGTCGCCCCAGGCAGCATCAGGTTACCGCCAGTACCGCTAACACCCACACACGCAGCATACGCCTCCCTTAGTGGTATAGTATCTGAACGGATCAATATCTAATCAGATCTATACTAGCGTCCCCAGCAGTTTAGGGTTCCCAAAAACGCAGTGTTAGCAGGATCAGCCCAGATACCTGCTAGCACCTGCGTTTTGCTCCTCTGCCCAGCCCAGCCCACCCAAGTGCAGTGTCGATCGATCACTGACACTTACAAAACACTAAACACATAACTGCAGCATTCGCAGAGTCAGGCCTGATCCCTGCGATTGCTAACAGTTTTTTTGGTAGCGTTTTGGTGAACTGGCAAGCACCAGCGGCCTAGTACACCCCGGTCGTAGTCAAACCAGCACTGCAGTAACACTTGGTGACGTGGCGAGTCCCGTAAGTGCAGTTCAAGCTGGTGAGGTGGCAAGCACAAGTAGTGTCCCGCTGCCACCAAGAAGAAGACAAACACAGGCCCATCGTGCCCATAATGCCCTTCCTGCTGCATTCGCCAATCCTAATTGGGAACCCACCACTTCTGCAGCGCCCGTACTTCCCCCATTCACATCCCCAACCAAATGCAGTCGGCTGCATGAGAGGCATTTTCTTTATGTCCTCCCGAGTACCCCTACCCAACGAACCCCCCAAAAAAGATGCCGTGTCTGAAGCAAGCGCGGAAGGCGTGGCACCCGCTATTATTGTCCCTCCTGTCCTGACAATCCTGGTCTTTGCATTGGTGAATGTTTTGAACGCTACCATTCACTAGTTAAGTATTAGCGTAGGGTACAGCATTGCACAGACTAGGCACACTTTCACAGGGTCTCCCAAAGATGCCATCGCATTTTGAGAGACCCGAACCTGGAACCGGTTACAGTTACAAAAGTTACAGTTACAAAAAAAGTGTAAAAAAAAAAAAAACACAAAAAAAATATAAAATAAAAAAAAATAGTTGTCGTTTTATTGTTCTCTCTCTCTCTCTATTCTCTCTCTATTGTTCTGTTTTTTTTTTTACTGTATTCTATTCTGCAATGTTTTATTGTTATTATGTTTTATCATGTTTGCTTTTCAGGTATGCAATTTTTTATACTTTACTGTTTACTGTGCTTTATTGTTAACCATTTTTTTGCCTTCAGGTACGCCATTCACGACTTTGAGTGGTTATACCAGAATGATGCCTGCAGGTTTAGGTATCATCTTGGTATCATTCTTTTCAGCCAGCGGTCGGCTTTCATGTAAAAGCAATCCTAGCGGCTAAGTAGCTTCTAGACTGCTTTTACAAGCAGTGGGAGGGAATGCCCCCCCACCGTCTTCCGTGTTTTTCTCTGGCTCTCCTGTCTCAACAGGGAACCTGAGAATGTAGCCGGTGATTCAGCCAGCTGATCATAGAGCTGATCAGAGACCAGAGTGGCTCCAAACATCTCTATGGCCTAAGAAACCAGAAGCCATGAGCATTTTATGACTTAGATTTCGCTGGATGTAAACAGCGCCATTGGGAAATTGGGAAAGCATTTTATCACACCGATCTTGGTGTGATCAGATGCTTTGAGGGCAGAGGAGAGATCTAGGGTCTAATAGACCCCAATTTTTTCAAAAAAGAGTACCTGTCACTACCTATTGCTATCATAGGGGATATTTACATTCCCCAAGATAACAATAAAAACGATTTAAAAAAAATGAAAGGAACAGTTTAAAAATAAGATAAAAAAAACAAAAAAAAAATAAAGAAAAAAAAAAGCACCCTGTCCCCCCCTGCTCTCACGCTAAGGCGAACGCAAGCGTTGGTCTGGCGTCAAATGTAAACAGCAATTGCACCATGCATGTGAGGTATCACCACGAAGGTCAGATCGAGGGCAGTAATTTTAGCAGTAGACCTCCTCTGTAAATCTAAAGTGGTAACCTGTAAAGGCTTTTAAAGACTTTTAAAAATGTATTTATTTTGTTGCCACTGCACGTTTGTGCGCAATTTTAAAGCATGTCATGCTTAGTACCCATGTACTCGGCCTAAGATCATCTTTTTTATTTCATCAAACATTTGGGCAATATAGTGTGTTTTAGTGCATTAAAATTTAAAAAAAGTGTGTTTTTTCCCCAAAAAATGCGTTTGAAAAATCGCTGCGCAAATACTGTGTGAAAAAAAAATGAAACACCCACCATTTTAATCTGTAGGGCATTAGCTTTAAAAAAATATATAATGTTTGGGGGTTCAAAGTAATTTTCTTGCAAAAAAAAATAATTTTTTCATGTAAACAAAAAGTGTCAGAAAGGGCTTTGTCTGCAAGTGGTTAGAAGAGTGGGTGATGTGTGACATAAGCTTCTAAATTTTGTGCATACAATGCTAGGACAGTTCAAAACCCCCCCAAATGACCCCATTTTCGAAAGTAGACACCCCAAGATATTTGCTGAGAGTCATGTCGAGTCCATGGAATATTTCATATTGTGACACAAGTTGCGGGAAAAAGACAATTTTTTTTTTTGCACAAAGTTGTCAGTAAATGATATATTGCTCAAACATGCCATGGGAATATGTGAAATTACACCCCAAAATACATTCTGTTGCTTCTCCTGAGTACAGGGATACCACGTGTGAGACTTTTTGGGAGCCTAGCCACGTACAGGACCCCGAAAACCAAGCACCGCCTTCAGGCTTTCTAAGGGCGTAAATTTTTGATTTCACTCTTCACTGCCTATGCCCAGGTTGCACAAAAGCCCCCCAAATGACCCCATTTTGGAAAGTAGACACCCCAAGCTATTTGCTGAGAGGTATAGTGAGTATTTTGCAGACCTCACTTTTTGTCACAAAGTTTTGAAAATTGAAAAAAGAAAAAAAAAATTTTTCTTGTCTTTCTTCATTTTCAAAAACAAATGAGAGCTGCAAAATACTCACCATGCCTCTCAGCAAATAGCTTGGGGTGTCCACTTTCCAAAATGGGGTCATGTGGGGGGGGGGGTTGTGCCACCTGGGCATTCCATGGCCTCCGAAACTGTGATAGGCAGTGAAGCGCGAAATCAAAAATGTACACTCTTAGAAATTCTGAAGGCGGTGATTGGTTTTCGGGGCCCCGTACGTGGCTAGGCTCCCAAAAAGTCCCACACATGTGGTATCCCCATACTCAGGAGAAGCAGCTAAATGTATTTTGGGGTGCAATTCCACATATGCCCATGGCCTTTGTGAGCAATATATCATTTAGTGACAACTTTGTGCAAAAAAAAAAATTGTCACTTTCCCACAACTTGTGTCAAAATATAAAATATTCCATGGACTCAAAATGCCTCAAAGCAAATAGCTTGGGGTGTCTACTTTCCAAAATGGGGTCATTTGGGGGGTTCTGTGCCATCTGGGCATTTTATGGCCTTCAAAACTGTGATAGGTAGTGAGGTGTAAAATCAAAAATTTATGCCCTTAGAAATCCTGAAGGCGGTGATTGATTTTCGGGGCCCCGTACACGGCTAGGCTCCCAAAAAGTCCCACACATGTGGTATCCCCGTACTCAGGAGAAGCAGCTGAATATATTTTGGGGTGCAATTCCACATATGCCCATGGCCTGTGTGAGCAATATACCATTTAGTGACAACTTTTTGTAATTTTTTTATTTTTGTTATTATTCAATCACTTGGGACAAAAAAAAATTAATATTCAATGGGCTCAACATGCCTCTCAGCAATTTCCTTGGGGTATCTACTTTCCAAAATGGGGTCATTTGGGGGGGTTTGTACCGCCCTGCCATTTTAGCACCTCAAGAAATGACATAGGCAGTCATAAACTAAAAGCTGTGTAAATTCCAGAAAATGTACCCTAGTTTGTAGATGCTATAACTTTTGCGCAAACCAATAAATATACGTTTATTGACATTTTTTTACCAAAGACATGTGGCCTAATACATTTTGGCCTAAATGTATGACTAAAATTGAGTTTATTGGATTTTTTTTATAACACAAAGTAGAAAATATCTTTTTTTAAATTTTCGTTCTTTTTCTGTTTATAGCGCAAAAAATAAAAACCACAGAGGTGATCAAATACCATCAAAAGAAAGCTCTATTTGTGGGAAGAAAAAGACGCAAATTTTGTTTGGGTACAGCATTGCATGACCGCACAATTAGCAGTTAAAGCGACGCAGTGCCAAATTGTAAAAAGTGCTCTGGTCAGAAAGGGGGTAAATCCTTCCGGGGCTGAAGTGGTTAAAGAATCTACCGATTATCGCAACTCTCTTTAAGGACACACCTTCCGGGTTATTCCACAAACTGCTACCTGCCTTTAAAATGCATCAGAATGATACAGGATCCCGTATACACCTACCCACTTTCACATAACACCCCTACCTGCTATAATCCCTGTTTGTCTTGATGACATATAGCCCATAAGAGCTACTATTCCTTTCAATGTATTGTCATTTAATACCACAGAGGTATACCCAGTTATACCTTCTTTTGAACTAACTGCACAACATTATTTCTGTCCCAATGGCATAACACATAACAATCTATTGTACAGGTAAAATACTCCTTTATTGATACCACCAGTTAGGATCTATAGCTCCCACATCCAGGCATAGTTAGGACCCGACAGGGGTGTTTTCATGTCGTGGGAGCATACCTGAGTATACCTGTACTTAACCCTCCCCCAGTTATACAAGTAAAACGTCGTACCATACTCAAATAACAACTAATGAAGATATCGTCTTACAATACCTAATGACTTTATTTGTTCCTTCCTTTGGTTTGGTTATTCATCTCAGTGGTGTAGTCTATTGATTACGGTTTACTTTATGTTGTACTGTATTTATACTGTATACATACAAACCATGCCATGCTTGTAACATTTCATTGCTGCATTGTGCTATCTTTGTTATAATGAAAACTTCAATAAACATTTTGAAACTAAAAAACGCAGAGATGATCAAATACCATCAAAAGAAAGTTCTATTTGTGGGAACAAAATGATAAAAATTCTGTTTGGGTACAGTGTAGCATGACCGCGTAATTGTTATTTAAACAGCGACAGCACTGAAAGCTGAAAATTGGCTTGGGCAGGAAGGGGGTATAAGTGCCTGGTATTGAAGTAGTTAAATAAGGGCATTAGCCAGTCCATACCATTGGGAAATAAATTGAAAAGAGCGAATAAAAGTCCTGGATGGCTTAACTCCAGTGTAAAAATGCATATAAAAGCAAAGGAGAAGGCCTTCAAAAATTTAGACTTTACAAAGAATGCAACAAGAAATATAAGGGTGCAATTAGGGCAGCTAAGATAGAACACGAAAAACATATAGTGGAGAGAGCAAAAAAAATCACAAGAAATTCTTTAAGTATATATACAGTAAAAAAGGTAGGACAAACCATATTGGCCCCATAAAGAATGAGGAAGGAAATCTGGTTACAAAGGATGGGGTGATCGAGAAGATATTGAAGATATTGAATTTATTCTTCACCTCAGTCTTCACTAGGGAATTGAACGGGCTTCAGTAACCAAAACTGCAGTGTTTATCTTCATGACTAGGGATGAACTTCGTGTTCGAGTCGAACCCATGTTCGACTCGAACATCGTCTGTTCGATCGTTCGTTGAATTGCGAACGATATGGGCCATTTGCGCCAAATTTGGATGGCACGTCACGGCCCATAATTCACTGCGGCATCGCAGTGCATTGCTGGCTGATGATTGGCCAAGCATGCACTATGACCCGCATGCTTGGCCAATCACAGTGCCGTCTGTACAGAGAGCTGTAATTGGCCAAAGCCAGGGTGGCTTTGGCCAATTATGGCTCAGGGGGTTTAGTACACGCCCCACACTATATAAGGCCACCTGCACGGCGGCCCTGTGTAGTGTGTTCCGGCATTGAGAGACAAAGACAGAGAGAGAGTGTCATTTGATTTAAGTTAGATAGATTAGGCAGGACAGTCAGTCAGTTAGCTAGACTTACAGTGTATTGTGTGTATATATATATATGCATCCCAGGGGTTGTGTGTGTGTGTGTGTGTGTGTATATGTGTATATATATATATATATATATATATATATATATATATATATATATATATATACTGTATTCAGTTTAGCTAGATCCGTTCCTGTTATTATCTTCCTACTGACAGGCAGGCAGGTGTTGTTACAGTATTTGCAGAAAATTGCTGGTGTTCTTCTGATCCTATTAGTCCTATTAGCTACAGTATTTACAGTGAGTGTAGTGCGTCCTCTGCACAGTGTGCACCTAAAGCTACCCGTAGAAGATTGGTGGTGTTTTTCTGATCCTATCACTACCAAAGGCAGATACATTATTTTTTAGTGTAGTGCGACCTCTGCACAGTGTTCAGCTAAAGCTACAAGTTAGTGTAGTGCGACATCTGCACAGTGTTCAGCTAATGCTTCAAGTTAGTGTAGTGCGACCTGTGCACAGTGTTCAGCTAAAGCTACCTGTAGAAGGTTGGTGTTGTTTTCCTGATCCTATCACTACCGCAGGCAGCTACATTATTTAAACATTAGTGTAGTGTGTCCTCTGCACAATGTTCAGATAAAGCTACAAGTTAGTGTAGTGCGACCTCTGCGCAGTGTTCAGCTAAAGCTACAAGTTAGTGTAGTGTGACCTCTGCACAGTGTTCAGCTAAAGCTACCTGTAGAAGATGGTGGTGTTTTGCTGATCCTATCACTACCGCAGGCAGCTACATTATTTACATGTTAGTGTAGTTGCACTACACTCTGCACAGTGTTCAGCTAAAGCTACCTGTAGAAGATTGGTGGTGTTTTCCTGATCCTATCACTACCGCAGGCAGCTACATTATTTTTTAGTGTAGTGCGACCTCTGCACAGTGTTCAGCTAAAGCTACAAGTTAGTGTAGTGCGACCTCTGCACAGTGTTCAGCTAAAGCTACAAGTTAGTGTAGTGTAACCTCTGCACAGTATTCAGCTAAAGCTACCTGTAGAAGGTTGGTGGTGTTTTGCTGATCCTATCACTACCGCAGGCAGCTACATTATTTACATGTTAGTGTAGTGCAACCTCTGCACAGTGTTCAGCTAAAGCTACCTGTAGAAGGTTCGTGGTGTTTTCCTGATCCTATCACTACCGCAGGCAGCTACATTATTTTTTAGTGTAGTGCGACCTCTGCACAGTGTTCAGCTAAAGCTACAAGTTAGTGTAGTGTAACCTCTGCACAGTGTTCAGCTAAAGCTACAAGTTAGTGTAGTGTGACCTCTGCACAGTGTTCAGCTAAGGCTACCTGTAAAAGGTTGGTGGTGTTTTCCTGATCCTATCACTACCGCAGGCAGCTACATTATTTTTTAGTGTAGTGCGACCTCTGCACAGTGTTCAGCTAAAGCTACAAGTTAGTGTGGAGCGACCTCTGCACAGTGTTCAGCTAAAGTTACCTGTAGAAGGTTGGTGGTGTTTTCCTGATCCTATCACTACCGCAGGCAGCTACATTATTTACAAGTTAGTGTAGTGCGACCTCTGCACAGTTTTCAGCTAAAGCTACCTGTAGAAGGTTGGTGTTGTTTTCCTGATCCTATCACTACCACAGGCAGCTACATTGTTTACACGTTAGTGTAGTGCAATATATATATATCCCAGCTTAGTGCAGCTACATCTCACTGCAGGCCATTAGTATGTCTGTAAGGCCAACAAGGAGAGGCAGACAGTCACAAGCCAATAAAAGAGGGCAAGCAGGCTCTATGTCTAGAGGCAACAGTGCTGGTCGTGAACACAGTGCATCTTCATCAGCACGTGGCCTTGGGACATGCTTGGCCTTTTTTTGTCCAAGAAGTGTTTCCCCCCAAATGTTTGACCACAGTGTTGGGCACATGCTCCAGGATTATGCCAAGTGTTTTGAAAGCTCTGATGATGATACTGAGCTAGATGAAGGCAGTAACGTGAGCACGGACAGAGGGGGTGCCCAAGAAGGACAGAAATCTGGCAGTCATGTTCCCCCTGCTGCAGCATACTGCCAGGTTTGCTCCAGTGATGAGGAGGGAGGGGATGATGAGGTCATTGACTCAACGTGGGTGCCTGATAGGAGAGAGGAGGAGGAGGAGGCACATCACTGACGAGGCAGGATGCCCTCCAGGGGCCAACCTAAGGGCAGCACACTGACTGCATCACACCTCAGAGCTCCGCATGTGCAGGGCGCTGCTGTCTCTGCGCGTTATTCCAAAAGTTCTTTGGTGTGGGCCTTTTTTGAGACGAGTGCATCAGATGGCACCGCTGCTATTTGCAACATATGTCTCAAGCGTATCTTGCGTGGCCAAAACATCTCCCGCTTGGGCACCACATGCTTGACCAGACATATGTTGACCTGCCATGCAGTTCGTTGGCAAGCGTACCTAAAAGACCCACACCAAAAAACAAAGAGGATCTCTCCTTACTCCTCATCTGCTGGGATCTCCAACCCCACTATACCTTCAGTCCTCTCTGCGACCTACACTGAGAGGAATGAAGGTGTAGAATAAGGTGTGTCACAGCCAAGTACTTGCGGGCAATCTGCTATTGGTACACCGACGTCAGATTTTACCAGGCAAATTTCCCTGCCCCAGCTGCTGCACCGCAGAAAGAAGTTCGCTCCCAGCCATCCACATGCCCAGCGGTTGAATGCTAGCTTGGCAAAATTGCTAGCACTTCAACTACTACCTTTTCAGTTGGTAGACTCTGCCCCCTTCCGTGAGTTTGTGGAATGTGCGGTTCCTCAGTGGCAGGTTCCCAAACGCCACTTTTTCTCACGGAGGGCAATTCTGGCTCTCTACCGGCATGTGGAAGGCAATGTCTTGGCCTCGCTGGACAGGGCGGTCAGCGGTAAGGTGCATATTACCGCTGACTCATGGTCCAGCAGGCATGGACAAGGATGTTACCTAAGTTTCACGGTGCATTGGGTGACTCTTCTGGCAGCTGGGAAGGATGCAGGACAAGGTGCAGTAGTGTTGGAGGTTGTTCCGCCACCACGCCTCCAAAATGCCACTACTAGTGATTCTGACACACCTCTCTCCTCCACCCCCTCCTCGTCTTCTTCCTCCATGGCCTCTTCCTGTGCTTTGTCCTCAGAACCAGCGGTGCTCCGTAGGCGTTCAAGGGGCTACGCAAGTACACAGGCCAAAAGATGCCATGCGGTGCTTGAGCTGGTGTGCTTGGGGGACAGGAGCCACACTGGGGCAGAGGTTCTGTCAGCTCTGCAGGGGCAGGTTCAGAGGTGGTTGACGCCACGCCAACTTAAGGCAGGAATGGTGGTTTGCGACAATGGCACCAACCTCCTCTCCGCCCTCCAACAGGGACAAATGACCCATGTGCCCTGTTTGAAGAAAAAAGAGAAAGGTCTAGTGTCCCCAGTAACACACTTCCATCCCTATAACATAGTAAAATGAAGGATTCGCCCTGGGACTTTAAATGAAGTAGGTACCGTTTCCGCCAGTAAACATAACAGTAATAAATACAGTATATGGTTTATTCAAGTAAAATTGTTTACATGCATAAATAACACCAACAGTTTCCAAAAAAGGATATATAAACAAGAAATATTGGTACATGGATGTAATAGCAGTCATAGTACACAGGCATCATACTACCCGACTAGTTTTGCGAGATCCAGCTCGCTCTTCAGGGGTGGATGTGTGTAACATTGTACCTAAGATAAAAAAGTATATAGTTGGCAAAATGGCACAGTGTTAGTTATAAAGGCACAGGGTAGGAGGGGTTATGGGTCCCCATACTCACCACTGAGCTTGACCATGGCTACAGGTGTGCGGCTCCAAGATAGCAGCAGCAGGTGCCTCACCAGGGAGCTGAGGGGGCGAACTCAGATGGGACCCCACCAGGGGCCAAACGGAGAGCAGGCATGGCATAAGTGTAGTGATGTAACCCTAGAGACCTTGTTAGTTCATAAAGAGTGTAGGCTGTAAACATAAGTATGTTTGTCAGGCATCTAAAGTAGTAAAGTAGAATCAATAAGTATTAGCATAAAGATATATATGCATGAAATGAGAGGCCTGGACCCAAAGATGGTAGGGAACATGGAGATGGTAAAAACATAGAATAACAGAGGGATACTAACAGGTGAAAAGATAGAAAAGAAAAAGAAGTGAAAGAGGTGAACTGTGATTGTGTAATAGTAAGGTAGTGATGTATCCCTAGAAACCTTGTCCATAAAGAGTATAGGCTATAGACATGAGTATGTTTGTCAGGCATCTAAAGTAGTAGAGTAAAATCAATGAGTATTGGCATACAGCTATGTATATATAAGTAAAAGGCCTGGGCCAAGGATGGTAGGGACATGGAGATGGTGGAAAACATAGGATATCAGAGGGATACTAACAAGTGACAAGATGAAAAAGACGGAGAGGAAAGAGGGGTGGATTGTGATAGTGCAGTGAGATGTGTGATATCAAAAATCAAAAATAAATAAAAATACATGCTCAAAAAATAAATACATAAAAAATAAATAAAAATGAATAAATAAAATAAATAAAGGTATGTATGAGGTATGCAAGTATGCCTAAATGTAACAAGTATCAAAGGTGAAAATGGTAAATACCTGAGTGTGGTGAATATCTTAACTTGGTGGTGCAGCGGTTCTTGGGCAGGTACCCGGGCTTACAGGATGTCCTGAGGCAGGCCAGGAAAGTCTGTGTGCATTTCCGCCAGTCATATAATGCCAGTGCTGGGCTGGCAGACCTCCAAAAGGAATTTAACCTGCCCAAGAACCGTCTAATCTGTGACATGCCCACCAGGTGGAACTCAACTTTGGCCATGCTGCAGCGGCTGCACACGCAGCAGAGGGCTATCAATGAGTACCTGTGTGACTATGGCACCAGGACAGGGTCAGGAGAGCTTGCTTTTTTTTTCCCCACGCAAGTGGGCCATGATCAGGGATGCATGCACTGTCCTGTCACCATTTGAGGAGGCCATGAGGATGGTGAGCAGTGACAGTGCATGCATCAGTGACACTGTCCCCCTTTTCCACCTGTTGGAGCACACGCTACATGGAATAATGGACAGGGCACTTGAGGCAGAACAGAGGCAGGAAGAGGAGGACTTCCTTAGCTCTCAAGGCCCCCTTTATCCAGACAGTGTCCCTGCGTACCCGCCGATCACACAGGAAGAGGACAAGGAGGAGGAGGAGGATTGTGTCAGTATGGAGGTGGAGCCTGGCACTCAGCATCAGCAGCAGTCTTTAAGGGATCATTTACAGTCCCAAGAAACCCATGGACTTATACATGGCTGGGAGGAGGTGGCTGCGGATCATGTCGTCCTTAGTGACCCAGAGGACTCCCGACTGAATGCCTCAGCAAACCTACACTGCATGGCCTCCCTGATCCTGCAAAGCCTGCGGAAGGATCCTTGTATTTGTGGTATCAAGGAGAAGGAACAGTACTGGCTGGCAACCCTCCTTGATCCACGTTACATGGGTAAGGTTGCGGACCTTATCTTGCCGTCGCAGAGGGAGCAGAGGATGAAACATCTTCGGGAGGCCTTGCAGAAAGGTCTGTGCAACGCGTTCCCAGAGACTGGGAGGTTACAAACTCCTGTTTCTGGACAACATGTTGCCGAGGCTTCGGTCAGTCAAAGAAGGAGCAGTGGAGAAGGTGGCCGTCTGACCGATACGTTCAGACAAGTTTTTAGTCCGCAGTCCCAAGGTATGATCGGTTCCAGCAACCATCACCGGCGTCTGTTTTACATGGTGCAGGAATACCTAGGGGCAAGATATGACTTGGACACCTTTCCCACCAAAACTCCTCTGGGTTACTGGATCTTGAGGATGGATCACTGGCCAGAGCTTGCACAGTATGCAATTGAGCTACTGGCCTGTCCTGCATCCAGCACATTCAGTGCTGCTGGAGGCTTTGTAACCGATCACAGGGTACATCTGTCCACCGACTCGGTCGATCGACTGACCTTCATAAAAATGAACCAGTCTTGGATCACTACCAGCTACCAAGCACCTGATGCTGATGTAACCGAATATTTTTTTTTGAAATTTCAGATCCCTTCAAAGACTGCCTATGCTGATGCTGAGTGACTATCCTGTTTTGCTGAGTAATTATCCTCTTCCTCAATGATCATGCTGATAGCTTGTAAGAACATTTTTGGTTCTGGACGCCACCACCAGTGCCTAAGGCCCAATTTTTTAGCCCCTGTTTAACAGGGACGTGTAATTACATTTTTTGATGTAATTCTTTGCAGCAGGGCTAGCTCCTGTGCTCCAACTAGAGTATCTGTGAGGGGTGGCAGTGTTGTGGCACCAGCACCAGTGCCTAAGGCCCAATTTTTTAGCCCCTGTTTAACAGGGGCGTGTAATTACATTTTTTGATGCAATTCTTTGCAGAAGGGCTAGTTCCTGCGCTCCAACTAGAGTATCTGTGAGGGGTTGTAGTGTTGTGGCACCAGCACCAGTGCCTAAGGCCCAATTTTTCAGCCCCTGTTCAACAGGGACATGTAATTAGAATTCTTGATCTAATATTTCACAGCAGGGCCCCTTTCTGCGCCCACCAAGAGTAACTGTGAAGACTTACAGTGTTGTGGCACCAGCACCACCACCACCACCAAAGGCCCAATTTTTCTGTCCCTGTTCAACAGGGGCATGTAATTACAATTCTTGATCTAATATTTCACAGCAGGGCCCTGTGAGGGCTTACAGTGTTGTTGCTCTAAGGCCCAAATTTCTGCTGAGTATATAGGGCAGGCCCCTACTTTCAAACATCCAACTTACAAACGACTCCTACTTGCAAACAGAAGGAGACAACAGGAAGTGAGATGAAATCTACCCCTAGGAAGGGCAATTCTCTCCTGTAAGAGTTAATATGTGAAAAACTTTTCTCCTTTACACTGATGCTTTATCAGCAATCCTTGTTTCACTAAAAACCCCAAATTTACAAAAAACATTTGTCATTGGGACAAAAAGTGAGGTCAAATCTTCTGAAGAGGAGCACAGACAGCAAAACAAATGTCACAGGGGTTACAACCCTTCCCTATGTTTTCCAAAAAGCTTAAATTAGATTTTTTTGGTTGGAGCTAAACATGTTAAAAATGTACCAGTTCAAATTACAAACAGATTTTACTTAACAAACCTACAGTCCCTGTCTTGTTTGCACCGCCTGTATGCTGCTGTTCAGAGTATATAGGGCCTGGGGGCCCCACACCTTTCCTTTTTTAATTTGGGTGTGGGGTTCCCCTTAATATCCATACAAGACCCAAAGGGCCTGGTAATGAACCGGGGGGTACCCATGCTGTTTGTCTCACTGATTTTCATCCATATTGCCAGGACCCGACATTACATTAAAGCCGCAAGCAGTTTTAAATGACTTTTATTTATTTAAAAATGTCATTTTGTGCAGGGACTGTTCTAAGCATGGGAAACACGCGCCACTTTACAGGCATACATAGACACCACCCAGGTACGATATTTAAAGCAATATTTCACTTTTTTTTTTTACTTTAAGCATCATTAAAATCACTGCTCCCGAAAAAAAGTTTTTAAAACTGTCCCCTGGGGCAGGACCCGGCTCCCCAAACCCTTTTTAGGACAATACCATGCAAATTAGCCTTTAAAATGAGCACTTTTGATTTTGAACGTTCGAGTCCCATAGACGTCAATGGGGTTCTAACGTTCGAGCAAATTTTCGGTCCGTTCGCAGGTTCTGGTGCGAACCGAACCAGGGGGTGTTCGGCTCATCCCTATTCAGGACATATCACAGAAAGCACCCTCATGGCTAACAGAGGATAAAATTAGAAATAGACTTGAAAAACTTAACATTAATAAGTCACCAGGACCAGATGGCTTTCACCCGAGGGTCCTTAGGGAACTCAGTCAAATAATTGCCAGACCATTGTTCCTAATTTTTACTGACAGTCTACTGACTGGAATGGTACCAGCTGATTGGAGAAAAGCCAATGTAGCACCAATATTTAAAAAAGGGCCAAATTACATCCCTGGGAATTACAGACCAGTTAGCCTAACATTAATAGTATGCAAGCTCTTGGAGGGGTGATAAGGGACTATATACAAGATTTTAGTAATAAAAACGGTATCATTAGCAGTATTCAGCATGGATTCATGAAAAATCATTCTTGCCAAACCAATCTATTAACCTTCTATGAGGAGGTGAGCTGCCATCTAGATAAAGGAAGGCCCATAGACATGGTGTATCTGAATTTTGCAAAAGCATTTGACACAGTTCCCCATAAACATTTACTGTACAAAGTAAGGTCCATTGGCATGGGCCATGGGGTGCATACATGGATTGAAAACTGGCTACAAGGGCGAGTTCAGAGGGTGGTGATAAATGAGGAGTACACAGGGGTGGACAGTGGGGCCCCCAGGGTTCTGTGTTGGGACCAATCCTATTTAATTTGTTCATAAATGACCTGGAGGATGGGGTAAACAGTTCAATCTCTGTATTTGCGGATGATACTAAGCTAAGCATGGCAATAACTTCTCTGCAGGATGTGGAAAACTTGAAGATCTGAAGAAGATCTGAACAAATTATTGGGGCGGGCAAATACATGGCGAATGAGGTTGAATGTGGAAAAATTAAAAATAATGCATTTGGGTGGCAAAAATATGAATGCAATCTCCTCACTGGGGGGAGAACCTCTTGGGGAATCAAGGATGGAAAAGGACCTGGGGGTCCTAGTACATGATAGGCTCAGCAACGTCATACAATGCAAAGCTGCTGCTAACAAAGCAAACAGAATATTGGCATGCATTAAAAAAGGGGTTAACTCCAGGGACATGCAATAATTCTCCCACTCTACAAGACTCTGGTCCGGCCGCACCTGGAGTATGCTGTCCAGTTCTTTGCACCAGTCCTCAGGAAGGATGTACTGGAAATGGAGCGAGTACAAAGAAGGGCAACAAAAATAATAAAGGGTCTGGAGGACATTAGTTATGAAGAAAGGTTGCGAGCACTGAACTTATTCTCTCTGGAGAAGAGACGCTTGAGAGGGGATATGATTTCAATTTACAAATACCATACTGGTGACCCCACAATAGGGATAAACTTTTTGCTGTGTTTTTACCTTGTTGCCCACATTGACCCCTGGCTCTATCTGACTATGCTTATCCCTGCTGTGCTGAATCCCTGTCTGATTCTGCACTCGTTGCTTCCACTTGTTGCACTGCCCTTGTTGTTCCCTTTCGCCTGTACATGACACTGGTTCAAGGACAGATGTTCCAGCTCCAGCACTCATGTTTTTCTGTTTTTCTGTTTTCTTTATGTCATTTGTTGTCACTTTCAGTTTTACCCGGGCCAAAGACAGAAGAAAGGCTACCCTCATCACTTTGAAACACATGCTTTTTCTACATTCCAATATGATGTCTTGCATGCAACAATTTTAATTTGAAGTGCTCAAAGATAGGGTTGAACATATTCAACAACAAAATAGAAGAGTTTGCTTCCTCATTCAATACTTTTGTAGATGCACATAAATAAAAAAAGAAAAGGGTGCCTGTTTTGGCTTAAATATGTCAGATTTAGAGGACAGATCCCAACTTTAACAACCCAA
Source organism: Lithobates clamitans (assembly GCA_037952925.1). Lineage (NCBI taxonomy): Eukaryota > Metazoa > Chordata > Amphibia > Anura > Ranidae > Lithobates > Lithobates clamitans. Next base: position 2,301,470 of record JBBGZY010000025.1, on the reverse strand, counting down.
ACATTTTTGGCATTCCTGAATCTAAACAACCTGCAGAACTGCACAAAATTGCCTGTGACCTTTTACACTCTATTCTACATTTGATTACTGAATACACCATATCACTAAACCACCACATTTTCCAGATAACATACCCTGAGATGTGCTTCTGCATATACAATTCTACCCTGTAAAAGAAAAAAATGTTGGAAAGCTTTCAGAAATCTGATCAAATTCTGGAACAATATTCAGCATCACACATTTTCTCTGACTTTTCACAGCATACTTTACAGATGCTCAGAAACCTAATGCCAGTTACCAAAAATATAACATTTCACTATACTACACCTAAAAAAAAATCACAAAGTTCTCTACAGTTTAGGATACCCTACCAAGTTTATCACAAGAAACAGCGCGACATCATTGATTTATACCATGGAGGAAGGACTCTGTTGAGTGAGTGTAGGATCCTCCTATTTTCCTCTTTAAAATCTGAGATAAAAAAGCTCATAAGGTTTTCTCAAAAAAAAAATTTGCATTTCATAAAAAAATGCTACTAAATAATTATTTTGGGGCGTGGCCGGCCGCGGGGTCTGCATGTCAGCAGAGGCAGAGTGAGAGAGCTCCAGCACTGAGGTTCTCCCAGCGACCATCCACAGCGACAGGAGTGACCCCTTTTTCCCACCGCCCCTGCCGTCCACTGCCCCAGCATCTCTCCGCTATGTCCAAGTAGTGGAATTCCCACTCAGGCCCGCAGAAGCTGACAGACTTCTACCTGCCTGCCAGGGATCAGCTTCACCAACATGGCGGCGACAGCCTCTCACCACACAAGGCACACAGACTCCCTGCAGTAGGAAGACACACAGCGGCATCCCTGCAAAGCACTTGCACTTTCATCTCAGGCCAGACAAAGGGTGTAAGCCACATTAGCGGATCTTTAGGATCGCTCACGCCACAATAATATACATTTCTGTGGCATACCCGGAACAATTACACAACCAGTACTGCATGATTTTCTCTATAAACTAATGTCTGAATTAATACCATCACTTAAGAAATGGAGCTCCGTATAGATAGGGCTACAGGATTTCTTAGTCCCCATACCTCCCTGATGCTACGCCACAGGACGTCCTGGCCCGTATACATTTTTATACTACCAAGGAAAAGGCTATGGCGGCAGCCCGCAATAACCCAAAATGATTCAAAAAATTCAATGGGGTTGTACTGTATGCTGACCTCTTGGCAGCCCCCCTTAACACCAGGCCACAATTCCTCACTATAACGAAGGCTCTGCATAACCATAAGAAAACATTTCAATGGGGCTGTCCTACTAAAGTGATCATCACATATCAAGGCAAGAAGCATGCGTTACACTCACTTGATTAAGGTATACAGCTTCTGAAAGATTGGAACATCCTTTCCCAAGATGCTCCACTACCCAGCAAAGTTCCTCCCTCTAAACTACCTCTGGAATGGTCCTAAATGAGGCCTGGACTCATATAATCCATCTAATTTCAAACTTTCTATTTCTCATTGGAGAACCTCCTACCTCTGTATCTATTTCACCAGCAAACCCTGTTCGACCCATATGGCGAACATTTGTAGGTTGTATTTTGTTACCTTTTTGATTTTTCTCCCGTTATGCAATAAGAGCTTCTTATTGCACATGAAGCTCAGTGTTTGATCTGAGTTGTTTTTTAGTTTTCTTTCTGTTATCCAGATGTTCTGGATCCATTCCTACATTACCCCATGATGGCACACTCCTATTGCAACCGAACTATATGCTGTGGCTCACCAGGACACTCATCATGACTTTGGAGAAATTCTTCTTATACTCTTGGCAATTTATCACAAAGTCTGGAATCTCATGCTATTCACGCTGTCACCTGCTACATCCTCCTTGACTAAGGGCCCTAAAATTGTGTCGCTCAACGTGAAGGGCCTTAATAGCCCTCATAAGAGAAGAGCTCTGCAGAAAGCAATTCAATCTCTTTGCAGAGATATTGTGACAGACTCACCCAGGACAGAGGCTTTTGAAGGGGACTGAATGCTAGCCTCTTGCCTACTTGCCTTGCCCTGGCATTTGAGGGAGCTACAAGCATTTAGGAAGGTATTCTGCTATGTAATGCAAAAGGACATTATTAAGGAGGCTATGATGGTCTCTGCATGCTTGGAACCCATAAAGCAGATGTGTGTGAAAGGAATGCTGATTAATGAAATGCTGATTAATGGGTCTCCTGTTGACCCTTCAGGTCTGGTATGGATTTTAAAGGGAACCCCGCGCCAAAAAAAAATAAAAATGGCGTGGGGTCTCCCCAAAAATCCATACCAGACCCTTATCCGAGCACGCAACCTGGCAGGCCGCAGGAAAAAAGGGGGGGACGAGAGTGCGGCCCCCCTCCTGAACCGTACCAGGCCACATGCCCTCAACATGTTGATGAGGACAAGGGCCTCATCCCCACAACCCTGGCCGGTGGTTGTGGGGGTCTGCGGGTGGGGGGCTTATCGGAATCTGGAAGCCCCCTTTAACAAGGGGACCCCCAGATCCCAGCCCCCCCTGTGTGAAATGGTAAGGGGGTACTTACCCCTACCATTTCACTAAAAAACTGTCAAAAATGTTAAAAATGACAAGAGACAGTTTTTGACAATTCCTTTATTTAAATGCTTCTTCTTTCTTCTATCTTCCTTCATCTTCTTCTGGTTCCTCTGGTTCTTCCTCCGGCGTTCTCGTCCAGCATCTCCTCCAGGGCTTTTGGATTCTTGGGGGGACCCCACGCCGTTTTTTTTTTTTGGCGCGGGGTTCCCCTTAAAATCCATACCAGACCTGAAGGGTCTGGTATGGAATTTAGGGGGAACCCCACGTCATTTTTTTAAAAAAATTTTGGCCGGGGTTCCCCTTAATATCCATACCAGACCTGAAGGGCCTGGTATGGAATTTAGGGGGACTCCCACGTCATTTTTTTTTTCAAATTTTGGTTCGGGGTTCCCCTGTGGGGTATTCCCATGCCGTTTTTATCAATGAACTTCTACGTGTATTGTCGGCAATGCAATAGCCGCGAGTAGTTTTAAATGGGTTTTTTCACGGATTCAGGAGATATCATATAAATTTCTAGCTAGGTGGTATCGGACTCCAGTAAGGCTGGCACAAATGTACCCGACCGCAGATGCTGGAGGGGGTGTGGGCAAAAGGTTACTTATCTCCATCTATGGTGGTCCTTTCCCAGGATTAAGGTATTTTGGGAAGAGATCACTTTATGGGTAGAGAGGTTGTCCTCTCGACCCATGGAATTAACGCCCTTAAATTTTCTATTTTATTGGACACCAATGTCGATTAGATCATATAAGGGAACACCTACTCGTGAGTAATAGAGTATAATAAGGAGTATAGACAGTATAAGTTTGGTTGCAAAGGTTAAGGTATTTATTGGGGTATTGGTTCGGGTAGGTCTAGGGTACAACAGATGAGCTTACATAGGGTACAGGATACATGATACAAACATGAAAAATAGCAATACAAAATGCAAAAGATCCACAATCATAGAACTCCGGTATATATGGAACACACATACGGAGAGTACCTGATGCGTTTCGAGATAGACTCTTCCTCAGGGATGTCTGATTGGAATCAGCATACAAAGAGGTATGTCTATAAATAAAAAAAAACAGTAATAAACCAATTATACAGTAATATATATTAGAAATCAGTGTCAACATGAAGAAGTATAGCTGTAATGGTACAGATGTGTAATATGCATGCATGATAAGAAACAGTGAGATACTGACAATATCGTATTGCTTGGAAGGCATGTATTACGGTATTTTATCCATAAAAGCAGGTAAGGGGTATGACCCAAGGAGGGGTGGGTTATGTGCGTACCCCAGGTATGAGACAGAACAAGTATGTACATAATATGTGGAGTAAGTATTCAAAAAGGTATACCTGGAGGGGGCCGAAAGGGCCTATGCAGGCAGGAGACTGTAGGTCTTTAAAGGATTTGGCCCGGTGAGCAGGTGCAGTGATCCCATGTGGTGCCCCGGATTGGGTGCCACCCAATCTCCATAAAGGTTCAGGTGCCCCAGGAGGGGGGGTAGATTGGGGGTTGCCAGCTGTGTGGGGGCAGCGGAGATGCGTGCTCAACCAGGGGGTCCAGGCCAGGGATGGCCTGGAAGGTCCGGCCTGCAATATGGTAAGAGGAATAGGTAAGGAGAGAGGGAGGGTGAGATAATGGTGTGTCTGCCGAGGGGGACCCAGGGCGATGCAGGATAGCTGGTTACCTTGTTGGTTGTAAATAGTGGTGAGAAGCAGCGTGCAGAGGTGCAGGATGCCGTAAGATAACAGGGTAGATGGAGCGTCAGAAAAAGTATGGCCGCGCCCGCAATAGGTCATGGGCGCAGCCAATGGGTGGACAGGTAGACGCCCCCTGGGCCTGGGGCATGCGCGCCCCGGTCTCCCCGGAAACAGCGGCCGGAGAGTGGCTGAAACCCCAGGTGCGATGACGCAGAACCCCAGCGTGATGACGCAAGTCGCACAGGGCGGGGAACCGAGACCCACGCCGAAAACCCGCGGCGCAGTGATCGGAGGAAACCGGATCAGGACGTCGATCCAAGTCCTCCGGTTAGGAGGCATACTATTTCTGATGCTCCATCTACCCTGTTATCTTACGGCATCCTGCACCTCTGCACTCCGCTCCTCACCACTATCTACAACCAACAAGGTAACCAGCTATCCTGCACCGCCCTGGGTCCCCCTCGGCAGACACACCATTATCTCACCCTCCCTCTCTCCTTACCTATTCCTCTTACCATATTGCAGGCCGGACCTTCCAGGCTGTCCCTGGCCTGGACCCCCTGGTTGAGCACGCATCTCCGCTGCCCCCACACAGCCGGCAACCCCCAATCTACCCCCCCTCCTGGGGCACCTGAACTTTTATGGAGATTGGATGGCACCCAATCCGGGGCACCACATAGGATCACTGCACCTGCTCACCGGGCCAAATCCTTTAAAGACCTACAGTCTCCTGCCTGCATAGGCCCTTTCGGCCCCCTCCAGGTATACCTTTTTGCATACTTACTCCACATATTATGTACATACTTGTTCTGTCTCATACCTGGGGTACGCACATAACCCACCCCTCCTTGGGACATACCCCTTACCTGGTTCTAACACTTCCCTCCTCACCTTTTGGCCCCCTATAGATTGGAGCTTACCCAGGACTACTCTACTCCACAGTGGCTCCCTGACGCCCTTTGCTGGGGAGTTTCCTTTAGGCTGCTCTGCTGGGTCTGGGTGCAACGGGCCTGGCGTGGACTGGGAAAGAGCAATCTACTGAAGTCCAGTGGTGTGTTTTTATCTCCTCAAACAACCCCCCTCCACTTGAATGCTTTTATGGATACAATACCGTAATACATACCTTCCAAGCAATACGATATGGTCAGTATCTCACTGTTTCTTATCATGCATGCATATTACACATCTGTACCATTACAGCTATACTTCTTCATGTTGACACTGATTTCTAATATATATTACTGTACAATTGGTTTATTACTGTTTTTTTGTAATTTATAGACATATCTCTTTGTATGCTGATTCCAATCAGACATCCCTGAGGAAGAGTTTATCTCGAAACGCGTCAGTACTCTCCGTATGTGTGTTCCATATATACCGGAGTTCTATGATTGTGGATCTTTTGCATATTGTATTGCTATTTTTCATGTTTGTATCATGTATCCTGTGCCCTATGTAAGCTCATCTGTTGTACCCTAGACCTACCCGAACCAATACCCCAATAAATACCTTAAACTTTGCAACCACACTTATACTATCTATACTCCTTATTAGGGATGAGCTTCGAGTTCGAGTTGAACTCTGGCTGTTCGCAAGTTCGCCGAACAGCGAACAATTTGGGGTGTTCGCGGCAAATTCGAATGCCGCAGAACACCCTTTAAAAGTCTATGGGAGAAATCAAAATGGCTAATTTTAAAGGCTTATATGCAAGTTATTGTCATAAAAAGTGTTTGGGGACCTGGGTCCTGCCCCAGGGGACATGGATCAATACAAAAAAAGTTTTAAAAATGGCCGTTTTTTCAGGAGCAGTGATTTTAATAATGCTTAAAGTCAAACAATAAAAGTGTAATATCCCTTTAAATTTCGTACCTGGAGGGTGTCTATAGTATGCATGTAAAGGGGCGCATTTCCCGTGTTTAGAACAGTCTGACAGCAAAATGACATTTCAAAGGAAAAATTTCATTTAAAACTACCCGCGGCTATTGCATTGCTGACAATACACATAGAAATTCATTGATAAAAACGGCATGGGAATTCAACACAGGGAAATCCCGAACCAAAATTAAAAAAAAAAAAATGACGTGGGAGTCCCCCTAAATTCCATACCAGGCCCTTCAGGTCTGGTATGGATATTAAGGGGAACCCCGGCCAAAATTTTTTAAAAAATGACGTAGGGTTCCCCCTAAATACCATACCAGACCCTTCAGGTCTGGTATGGATTTTAAGGGGAACCCCACACCAAAAAAAAAAAAAACGGCGTGGGGTCCCCCCAAAAATCCATACCAGACCCTTATCCGAGCACGCAACCTGGCAGGCCACAGAAAAAGAGGTGGGACGAGAGTGCGGCCCCCCCTCCTGAACCGTACCAGGCCACATGCCCTCAACATTGGGAGGGTGCTTTGGGGTATCCCCCCAAAACACCTTGTCCCCATGTTGATGAGGACAAGGGCCTCATCCCAACAACCCTGGCCGGTGGTTGTGGGGGTCTGTGGGCGGGGGGCTTATCAGAATCTGGAAGCCCCCTTTAACAAGGGAACCCCCAGATCCCGCCCCCCCCCGTGTGAAATGGTAAGGGGGTACTTACCCCTACCATTTCACTAAAAAACTGTCAAAAATGTTAAAAATGACAAGAGACAGTTTTTGACAATTCCTTTATTTAAATGCTTCTTCTTTCTTCTATCTTCCTTCATCTTCTTCTGGTTCTTCTGGCTCTTCTAGTTCTTCCTCCGGCGTTCTCGTCCAGCATCTCCTCCGCAGCGTCTTCTATCTTCTTCTCCTCGGGCCGCTCCGCACCCATGGCATGGGGGGAGGCTCCCGCTCTTCTCTTCATCTTCTTTTTCATCCTCTTCACTTCTTCCTTCTTCTCTTCTTCATTTTCTTCTCCGGGCCGCTCCGCATCCATGCTGGCATGGAGGGAGGCTCCCGCTGTGTGACGGCGTCTCCTCGGCTGACGGTTGTTAAATAACGGGGGGGCGGGGCCACCCGTCGACCCCGCCCCCTCTGACGCACGGGACATGACGGGACTTCCCTGTGGCATTCCCCGTGATGTCACAGGGAAGTCCTGTCAAGTCACCGTGTGTCAGAGGGGGGCGGGCTCACCGAGTGGCCCTGCCCCCCGTTATTTAAGAACCATCAGACGAGGAGACTCCGTCACACAGCGGGAGCCTCCCTCCATGCCAGCATGGGTGTGGAGCAGCCCGGAGAAGAAAATGAAGAAGAGAAGAAGGAAGAAGAGAAGAGGATGAAGAAGAAGATGGCGGGAGCCTCCTCCTATGCCATGGGTGCGAAGCGGCCCGAGGAGAAGAAGATAGAAGACGCCGCGGAGGAGATGCTGGACGAGAACGCCGGAGGAAGAACCAGAAGAGCCAGAAGAACCAGAAGAAGAAGAAGATGAAGGAAGATAGAAGAAAGAAGAAGCATTTAAATAAAGGAATTGTCAAAAACTGTCTCTTGTCATTTTTAACATTTTTGACAGTTTTTTAGTGAAATGGTAGGGGTAAGTACCCCCTTACCATTTCACACAGGGGGGGGGCCGGGATCTGGGGGTCCCCTTGTTAAAGGGGGCTTCCAGGTTCCAATAAGCCCCCCACCCGCAGACCCCCACAACCACCGGCCAGGGTTGTGGGTATGAGGCCCTTGTCCTCATCAACATGGGGACAAGGTGTTTTGGGGGGCTACCCCAAAGCACCCTCCCAATGTTGAGGGCATGTGGCCTGGTAGGGTTCAGGAGGGGGGGCGCACTCTCGTCCCCCCCTCTTTTCCTGCGGCCTGCCAGGTTGCGTGCTCAGATAAGGGTCTGGTATGGATTTTTGAGGGGACCCCACGCCGTTTTTTTTTTTTTGGCGCGGGGTTCCCCTTAAAATCCATACCAGACCTGAAGGGTCTGGTATGGAATTTAGGGGGAACCCCACGTCATTTTTTTTTAAATTTTGGCCGGGGTTCCCCTTAATATCCATACCAGACCTGAAGGACCTGGTATGGAATTTAGGGGGACTCCCACATCTTTTTTTTTTTTTATTTTGGTTCGGGGTTTCCCTGTGTTGAATTACCATGCCGTTTTTATCAATGAACTTCTATGTGTATTGTCGGCAATGCAATAGCCGCGGGTAGTTTTAAATGAAATTTTTCCTTCGAAATGTCATTTTGCTGTCAGACTGTTCTAAACACGGGAAACATGCGCCCCTTTACAGGCATACTATAGACAACCCCCAGCTACGAAATTTAAAGGGATATTACATTTTTATTGTTTGACTTTAAGCATTATTAAAATCACTGCTCCTGAAAAAACGGCCATTTTTAAAACTTTTTTTTTCATTGATCCATGTCCCCTGGGGCAGGACCCGGGTCCCCAAACACTTTTTATGACAATAACTTGCATATAAGCCTTTAAAATTAGCACTTTTGATTATTCATGTTCGTGTCCCATAGACTTTAACGGTGTTCGCGTGTTCGAGCGAACTTTTTTCCTGTTCGCATGCTCTGGTGCGAACCGAACAGGGGGGTGTTCGACTCATCCCTACTCCTTATTATACTCTATTACTCATGAGTAGGTGTTCCCTTCAAAGTCCCGTAAGAGGATCAAATTTCCATTTTTCCCTGACATTTTGGGATGTGGGTCCACCCTACTCACTAGACCAACATCGCACCACCACCCCGTTTTCAGACTAGATGTCCAACTCTTTTGGACTGGAAGAGAGAGGTCAATTTAATAATGGAGGCTGAAAGATGGGTACATACAATTAAAGATAGAATGGAAAAATTTAGGGTAATATGGGCAGGTTGGGAACAATGCTCTATGAAGATCATGTAGAATATTAATATATAAAGCCGCATGGTCTCTGGGCTCGGATGCGGTTGCCTCTGGGGGGGAGGAGGAGAGGTTTGTTGTTTTTTTCTCTCCCTTTCCCCTTTCACCTCCCTATCCCCCCTCTTTCTTCCATTTTTCTAGGTGATATAGGTAGGGGAAAGGAGTGATGCACTTGATGTCGAGGAAAGTGGGATTAATAATGGGAAGAGGGGACAAAGCACATAGGGGGAAGGGTAAAGGAAGGTGGATATATAGGATGGGGGGTAGAAGGAGTAGATATGGTTAAAGGAAGATGAGGTGTATATTCACTATAGATAGGTAAGGGGTGGAGTATGGCTTATAGAAGCCTAGTAATTTTTTTTTTGTGTGTTTGTTTGTTTTTTTCTTTTTTGGGTGTTAAAAGTAATATGGACATGGCACATAGAAGCCTCTTAATTTTTTTTCTTTCTTAGTTTGGGTGAATTGGGAACATTTAATATAAGGTATTTGGAGAAGGGAGGAGGGGTGGAGGGGGGGGTGTTATGAAGGTGGTTTTAATGGATATGTCAAATTTAATACAAAATTAATAATTAAAAAAATAAAGAGAATTGCTATACGCTGGGAAAATGAACATTTTTAGTTATTTAAAGAGGGGGAAATCTCACAGACTCAGTATGTGCTAATAGAGATATATAATTACCTATATGTCTTGGTTTTAAATAGATTAACATGTGGTAAGTATTCATTTGGGCTCCAATCAAATCAATTGTGCCCAAAGAGGTTGATCACTAAAGCCCCATACACACTATCAGATTTTCTGCTGAGTTTTTCCTTCAGATTTACCAAAATCATGTAGTGCAAGGGCCTGTCTGATTGCATACAAATTGAAACTCCTAAGGTTTCGCCTCATATTATATGGTTTTGGTAAATCTGAAGGAAAAACTCAGCAGAAAATCTGATAGTGTGTATGGGGCTTTAGAGTGGTGATAAGTAAGACTAAGCGATAATGTGATTAAAATGCAAAGAGACTGAGTAATAAAAACAGGGGTGCTTGTGGTGTATGTCACCCCTTTTCCTTTGACAATACTAAACTTAACTGTGATATATTTAAATTTGAAATTTTGTACATATGCAGAAATTTAATCGGGTAAGAAATAGGAAGCCTGCTATGAACATGTATAGTGGAAAAAACATGCAAGAGAAGATGAAAGCAAACCAAAACATAGCAAAAACAAAAACAAGTGCACCGATATTAATAAATTAATGTAAAATTAATGAGAGCGAAGAACATGTATGAAAAATAATTAAAGGTAAAGCCACGTGTGTGAGGTGAACAAAAGGTGAGTGCTATAGTGTGCGTCAAAGTGCAAAAATAATATAGTCCCACAGCAGATGTAAAAAAAAACTGCTGGAGATACATGCTAATAATGTGAAGGTGAATCAATGAAAAGCAATAATAAATACCTGATTTCTATATTAGATTTGTTAGACCACTGTAGCATCCATAGAGAGATGCATGGTGTCTAGTTACCAAAGTTAAAAAACATATAGATTTGGACTCTGAATGGAGAAAAGACGTAAGTTGTATTATTCAGCAATAGGGATGAGCTTCGTGTTCGAGTCGAACCCATGTTCGACTCGAACATCGTCTGTTCGCCCGTTCGCCGAATTGCGAACTATATGGGCCGTTCGCGCCATATTCGTGTGGCGCGTCACGGCCCATAATACACTGCGGCATCGCAGTGCATTGCTGGCTGATGATTGGCTAAGCATGCACTATGACCCGCATGCTTGGCCAATCACAGTGCCATCTGAACAGAGAGCCGTAATTGGCCAAAGCCAAGGAGGCTTTGGCCAATTATGGCTCAGGGGATTTAGTACACGCCCCACACTATATAAGGCCGCCTGCACGGCAGCCCTGTGTAGTGTGTGTTCCGGCGTTCATTGAGAGAGAGAGAGAGACAGACAGTTACATTTGATTTGAGTTAGATAGATTAGGCAGAACAGTCAGTCAGTTTAGCTGCACTTACAGTGTATTGTGTATATATATGCATCCCAGGTGTTGCATATATATATATACACTGTATTCAGTTTAGCTAGATCCGTTCCTGTTATCTTCCTACTGGCAGGCAGGCTTGTCTTGTTACAGTATTTACAGCTACCTGAAGAAAATTGCTGGTGTTCTTTTGATCCTATTAGTACCACAGTCAGGCAGCTAGACTATTTGCAGTTAGTGCAGTGCGTCCTGCTCACAGTGTTCAGCTACATCCGTTCCCGTTATCTTCCTACTGACAGGCAGGCTTGTCTTGTTACAATATATACAGCTACCTGAAGAAAATTACTGGTGTTCTTTTGATCCTATTAGTACCACAGTCAGGCAGCTAGACTATTTACAGTTAGTGCAGTGCGTCCTGCTCACAGTGTTCAGCTAGATCTGTTCCTGTTATCTTCCTACTGACAGGCAGGCTTGTCTTGTTACAGTATATACAGCTACCTGAAGAAAATTACTGGTGTTCTTTTGATCCTATTAGTACCACAGTCAGGCAGCTAGACTATTTACAGTTAGTGCAGGGCGTCCTGCTCACAGTGTTCAGCTAGATCCATTCCTGTTATCTTCTTACTGACAGGCAGGCTTGTCTTGTTACAGTATATACAGCTACCTGAAGAAAATTACTGGTGTTCTTTTGATCCTATTAGTACCACAGTCAGGCAGCTAGACTATTTACAGTTAGTGCAGTGCGTCCTGCTGACAGTGTTAAGCTAAACCTACAAGTTAGTGCGGTGCGTCCTGCTCCCAGTGTTCAGCTAAAACTACAAGTTAGTGGGGTGCGTCCTGCTCACAGTGTTCAGCTAAACTTACAAGTTAGTGAGGTGCGTCCTGCTCACAGTGTTCAGCTAAACCTACAAGTTAGTGCAGTGCATCCTGCTCACTGTGTTCAGCTAGATCCGTTCCTGTTATCTTCTTACTGACAGGCAGGCTTGTCTTGTTACAGTATTTACAGCTACCTGAATAAAATTGCTGGTGTTCTTTTGATCCTATTAGTACCACAGTCAGGCAAGTAGACTATTTACAGTTAGTGCAGTGCGTCCTGCTCACAGTGTTCAGCTAAACCTACAAGTTGGTGTAGTGAGACCTCTGCACAGTGTTCATCTAAAGCTACAAGTTAGTGCAGTGCGTCCTGCTCACAGTGTTCAGCTAAAACTACAAGTTAGTGCTGTGCGTCCTGCTCACAGTGTTCAGCTAAAACTACAAGTAGGTGTAGTGAGACCTCTGCACAGTGTTCATCTCAAGCTACAAGTTAGTGAAGTGCATCCTGCTCACAGTGTTTAGCTAAAACTATAAGTTAGTGCTGTGCGTCCTGCTCACAGTGTTCAGCTAAAACTACAAGTTAGTGCTGTGCATCCTGCTCACAGTGTTCAGCTAAACCTACAAGTTGGTGTAATGAGACCTCTGCACAGTGTTCATCTAAAGCTACAAGTTAGTGCAGTGCGTCCTGCTCACAGTGTTCAGCTAGATCCGTTCCTGTTATCTTCTTACTGACAGGCAGGCTTGTCTTGTTACAGTATTTACAGCTACCTAAATAAAATTGCTGGTGGTATTTTGATCCTATTAGTACCACAGTCAGGCAGCTAGACTATTTACAGTTAGTTCAGTGCATCCTGCTCACAGTGTTCAGCTAAACCTACAAGTTAGTGGGGTGCGTCCTGCTCACAGTGTTCAGCTAAAACTACAAGTTAGTGTGGTGCGTCCACCTCACAGTGCCCAGCTAAACCTACAAGTTAGTGTGGTGTGTCCTGCTCACAGTGTTCAGCTAAACCTACAAGTTGGTGTAGTGAGACCTCTGCACAGTGTTCATCTAAAGCTACAAGTTAGTGCAGTGCATCCTGCTCACAGTGTTCAGCTAAAACTACAAGTTAGTGCTGTGCGTCCTGCTCACAGTGTTCAGCTAAAAATACAATTTAGTGCTGTGCGTCCTGCTCACAGTGTTCAGCTAAACCTACAAGTTGGTGTAGTGAGACCTCTGCACAGTGTTCATCTAAAGCTACAAGTTAGTGCAGTGCGTCCTGCTCACAGTGTTCAGCTAAAACTACAAGTTAGTGCTGTGCGTCCTGCTCACAGTGTTCAGCTAAAACTACAAGTTAGTGTGGTGCGTCCACCTCACAGTGTTCAGCTAAACCTACAAGTTATTTTTTTGCGAGTTCTGCACAGTGTTCACCTAAAGCTACCTGTAGAAGGTTGGTGGTGTTTTCCTGATCCTATCACTACCGCAGGCAGCTAAAAAAGCTACAAGTTAGTTTTTTGCGAGCTCTGCACAGTGTTCAGCTAAAGCTACCTGTAGAAGGTTGATGGTGTTCTCATACTACAGGCAGGCAGTTGATTTTGCTAGCTGCAGTATCAGTACATATATATATATATATATATATATATATATATATATATATATATATCCCAGCTTACTGCAGCCACAGGCCATTAGTATGTCTGGAAGGCCAAGAAGGAGAGGCAGGCAGTCACAAGCCAATAAGAGAGGGCAAGCAGGCTCTGTGTCTAGTGCTTGTCATGGAGACGGTGCATCCTCATCAGCACGTGGCCGTGGGACGCGCTTGGCCTTTTTTTCGGCAGCTGGCCGTGTTGAGCCGCAACATGCGGAAGACTTAGTCGAGTGGATGACCAAGCCGTCCTCATCCTCCTCATCCTCTCTCACCCATGCCCAGGGTACTTTGTCTGGCAAAGCAGCGGCCTCTTCCCTCGGCTCAATGTCATCAGTGACTCCTTCCCTAGCCCCACCATGTCCTCCTGAGGAGTCCCTCGAACTGTTTGACCACAGTGTTGGGTACATGCTCCAGGAGGATGCCCAGCGTTTGGAAGGCTCTGATGATGATACTGAGCTCGATGAAGGCAGTAACATGAGCACGGATAGAGCGGGTGCCCAAGAAGGACAGCAATCTGGCAGTCATGCTCCCCCTGCTGCAGCATACTGCCAGGTTTGCTCCAGTGATGAGGAGGGAGGGGATGATGAGGTCACTGACTCAACGTGGGTGCCTGATAGGAGAGAGGAGGAGGAGGAGGAGGAGGAGGCAGCACATTACCAACGAGGCAGGATGCCCTCCAGGGGCCAGCCTAAGGGCAGCACATTGACTGCATCACACCCCAAAGCTCCACATGTGCAGGGTACTGCAGTCTCTGTGCGTTATTCAAAAAGTTCTTTGGTGTGGGCCTTTTTTGAGACGAGTGCATGAGATCGCACCGCTGCTATTTGCAACATATGTCTCAAGCGTATCTCGCGTGGCCAAAACATCTCCCGCTTGGGTACCACATGCTTGACCAGACATATGTTGACCTGGCATGCAGTTCGTTGGCAAGCGTATCTAAAAGACCCACACCAAAGAACATAGAGGACCTCTCCTTCCTCCTCATCAGCTGAGGTTTCCAACCCCACTATACCTTCAGTCCTCTCTGAGACCTGCACTGAGAGGAATGAAGGTGTAGAATTAGGTGTGTCACAGCCAAGTACTTGTGGGCAACCTGCTTTTGGTACACCGACGTCAGATTGTACCAGGCAAATTTCCCTGCCCCAGCTGCTGCACCGCTGAAAGAAGTTTGCTCCCAGCCATCCACATGCCCAGCGGTTGAATGCTAGCTTGGCAAAATTGCTAGCACTTCAACTGCTGCCTTTTCAGTTGGTAGACTCTGCCCCCTTCCGTGAGTTTGTGGAATGTGCGGTTCCTCAATGGCAGGTACCCAAACGCCACTTTTTCTCACGGAAGGCGATTCCGGCTCTCTACCGGCATGTGGAAGGCAATGTCCATGCCTCGCTAGACAGGGTGGTCAGCGGTAAGGTGCATATTACCGCTGACTCATGGTCCAGCAGGCATGGACAGGGACGTTACCTAAGTTTCACGGCACATTGGGTGACTCTGCTGGCAGCTGGGAAGGATGCAGGACAAGGTGCAGTAGTGTTGGAGGTTGTTCCACCACCACGCCTCCAAAATGCTAATGATTGTGACACACCTCTCTCCTCCACCCCCTCCTCTTCTTCTTCCTCCATGGCCTCTTCCTGTGCTTTGTCCTCGGAACCAGCGGTGCTCCATAGCCGTTCAAGGGGCTACGCAAGTACGCAGGCCAAAAGATGCCATGCGGTGCTTGAGCTGGTGTGCTTAGGGGACAGGAGCCACACTGGGGCAGAAGTTCTGTCAGCTCTGCAGGGGCAGGTTCAGAGGTGGTTGACGCCACGCCAACTTAAGGCAGGAATGGTGGTTTGCGACAATGGCACCAACCTCCTCTCTGCCCTCCGACAGGGACAAATGACCCATGTGCCCTGTTTGGCTCACGTCCTTAACTTGGTGGTGCAGCGGTTCTTGGGCAGGTACCCGGGCTTACAGGATGTCCTGAGGCAGGCCAGGAAAGTCTGTGTGCATTTCCGCCGGTCATATAATGCCAGTGCTCGGCTGACGGACCTCCAAAAGGAGTTTAACCTGCCCAAGAACCGCCTAATCTGTGACATGCCCATCAGGTGGAACTCAACGTTGGCCATGCTGCAGCGGCTGCACATGCAGCAGAGGGCCATCAATGAGTACCTGTGCGACTATGGCACCAGGACAGGGTCAGGGGAGCTTGTTTTTTTTTCCCCACGCCAGTGGGCCATGATCAGGGATGCATGCACTGTCCTGTCACCATTTGAGGAGGCCACGAGGATGGTGAGCAGTGACAGTGCCTGCATCAGTGACACTGTCCCCCTTGTCCACCTGTTGGAGCACATGCTGCGTGGAATAATGGACAGGGCACTTGAGGCAGAACAGAGGCAAGAAGGGGAGGACTTCCTTAGCTCTCAAGGCCCCCTTTATCCAGACAGTGTTCCTGCGTGCCCGCCGATCACACAGGAAGAGGATGAGGAGGAGGAGGAAGATTGTGTCAGTATGGAGGTGGAGCCTGGCACTCAGCATCAGCAGCAGTCTTTAAGGGATCAGTCCCAAGAAACACATGGACTTGTACGTGGCTGGGAGGAGGTGGCTGCGGACCATGTCGTCCTTAGTGACCCAGAGGACTCCGGACCGAATGCCTCAGCAAACCTACGCTGCATGGCCTCCCTGATCCTGCAAAACCTGTGTAAGGATCCTCGTATTCGTGGTATCAAGGAGAAGTACCAATACTGGCTGGCAACCCTCCTTGATCCATGTTACAAGGGTAAGGTCGTGAACCTTATCTTGCCATCGCAGAGGGAGCAGAGGATGAAACATCTTTGGGAGGCCTTGCAGAAAGGTCTGTGCAATGCGTTCCCAGAGACTGGGAGGTTACAAACTCCTGTTTCTGGACAACGTGTTGCTGAGGCTTCGGTCAGTCAAAGAAGGAGCGGTGGAGAAGTTGGCCATCTGACCGATGCGTTCGGACAATTTTTTGGTCCGCAGCCCCAAGGTATGATCGGTTCCAGCAACCATCACCAGCGTCTGTTTTACATGGTGCAGAAATACCTAGGGGCAAGATCAGACTTGGACACCTTTCCCACCGAAAATCCTCTGGGTTACTGGGTCTTGAGGATGGATCACTGGCCAGAGCTTGCACAGTATGCAATTGAGCTACTGGCCTGTCCTGCATCCAGCGTTCTCCAGTGCTGCTGGAGGTGTGGTAACCGATCACAGGGTGCGTCTGTCCACCGACTCGGTCGATCGACTGACCTTCATAAAAATGAATCAGTCTTGGATCACCACCAGCTACCAAGCACCTGATGCTGATGTAACCGAATATTTTTTTTTTGAAATCTCAGATCCCTTCAAAGACTGCCTATGCTGATGCTGAGTGACTATCCCTGAGTAATTATCCTCTTCCTCCTCAATCATCACGCTGATAGCTTGTAAGAACATTTTTGGTTCTGGGCGCCACCACCAGTGCCTAAGGCACAATTTTTCTGCCCCTGTTTAACAGGGGCGTGTAATCACAATTTTTGATGCAATACTTTGCAGCAGGGCTCGTTCCTGCGTTCCAACTAGAGTGTCTGTGAGGGGTTGCAGTGTTGTGGCACCAGCACCACCACCACCACCACCAAAGGCCCAATTTTTCTGCCCCTGTTCAACAGGGGCATGTAATTACAATTCTTGATCTAATATTTCACAGCAGGGCCCATTTCTGCACCCACCAAGAGCGAGTGAGGACTTACAGTGTTGTGGCACCAGCACCACCACCACCACCAAAGGCCCAGTTTTTCTGCCCCTGTTCAACAGGAGCCTGTAATTACAATTCTTGATCTAATATTTCACAGCAGGGCCCTGTGAGGGCTTACAGTGTTGTGGCCACAACAACACCTAAGGCCCAAATTTCTGCTGAGTATATAGGGCAGGCCCCTACTTTCAAACATCTAACTTACAAACGACTCCTACTTGCAAACGGAAGGAGACAACAGGAAGTGAGATGAAATCTACCCCTAGGAAGGGAAATTCTCTCCTGTAAGAGTTAATATGGGAAAAATATTTCTCCTTTCCACTGATGCTTTCCAATCCTTGTTCCACAAAAAACCCCAAATTCTCAAAAAGCATTTGTCATTGGGACAAAAAGTGAGGTGAAATCTTCTAAAGAGGAGGAAAGACAGCAAAACAAATGTCACAGGGGTGATAACCCTTCCCTATGTTTTCCAAAAAGCTTAAAAAAGATTTTTTGGCTGGAGCTAAACACGTTAAAAATGTATCCGTTCAAAATGACAAACAGATTCTACTTAACAACAAACCTACAGTCCCTGTCTTGTTTGCACCGCCTGTATACTGCTGTTCAGAGTATATAGGGCCTGGTGGCCCCACACCTTTCCTTATTTTAATTTGGGTGCGGGGTTCCCCTTAATATCCATACAAGACCCAAAGGGCCTGGTAATGGACTGGGGGGTACCCATGGTGTTTGTCTCACTGATTTTCATCCATATTGCCAGGACCCGACATTTCATTAAACCCGCAAGCAGTTTTAAATGAGATTTTTTCCTTTAAAAATGACATTTGGTGCAGGGACTGTTCTAAACACGGGAAACACGCGCCACTTTACAGGCATACTATAGACACCCCCCAGGTATGATATTTAAAGGAATATTTCACTTTTTTTTTACTTTAAGCATCATTAAAATCACTGCTCCCGAAAAAACGGTCGTTTTTAAAAGTTTTTTTTGCATTGATACATGTCCCCTGGGGTAGGACCCGGGTCCCCAAACCCTTTTTAGGACAATACCATGCAAATTAGCCTTTAAAATGAGCACTTTTGATTTCGAACGTTCGAGTCCCATAGACGTCAATGGGGTTCTAACGTTCGTGCGAACTTTCGGTCCGTTCGTAGGTTCTGGTGCGAACCGAACCCGGGGGTGTTCGGCTCATCCCTAGTGAGAACAATAATTGTGTTGGTATTTGCACTTTGCAAAGGTGATCACAGCATGCGTGCCTTATCCGTGCTCTTATTGTGGCTGCACTCACCAGAATACCCCCCCCCTCTTGAGGTATGGAGCATTCACAGTATCTGCCACTGTGCAGCACTCTGGAGGCTGGATAATCCCTGATGTATTAGTAGTTTCCACTCTTGTCCCATAAATCATATAAAGCATAGGAGAGAAGGATTCCAATAGTGTAATATTGTTTCCACTATTTATTGCTTAAAACCATGAATAAGGTACTCGCATTTGGTGAAAGACATAAAAGCTTTTGTTGCTGACACAACAAGCGGGGTCAGCACACGCTCTTGCATCACTTCGGGTCACCGGCTTTTGTGTCAGCAACAAATGCTTTTATGTCTTTCACCGCTCTTGCATCACTTCCGGTCACCGGCTTTTGTGTCAGCAACAAATGCTTTTATGTCTTTCACTGAATGTGAGTACCTTTTTCATGGTTTTAAGCAATAAATAGTTGAAACAATATTACACTATTGGAATCCTTCTCTCCTATGCTTTATATGATTTATGGGACAAGAGTGGAAACTACTAATACATCTGGGATTATCCAGTCTCCAGAGTGCTGCACAGTGGCAGATACTGTAAATGCTCCAAACCACAAGAGGGGGGAGGGGGAATTCCGGTGAATGCAGCCACAATAAGAGCACGGATAAAGCACGCATGCTGTGATCACCTTTGCAAAGTGAAAATACCAACACAATTATTGTTCTCACCAGCACAGAAGCACTTTATTTTGGACTATACACATATTATGTTTTAATTATAAATGCATTACGTTTTTTTGCACAGAAACACTTTAAAGTACTAATGGGAATATTCACTTTCTGAAAACATTTCTTTGGAGTGTATATAGGGATTAACCAGTCCTGTTGTCGGTTTAGCACTTGGCATATTTTCA
This sequence comes from Lithobates clamitans, assembly GCA_037952925.1. Classification (NCBI taxonomy): domain Eukaryota; kingdom Metazoa; phylum Chordata; class Amphibia; order Anura; family Ranidae; genus Lithobates; species Lithobates clamitans. Next base: position 2,282,106 of record JBBGZY010000025.1, on the reverse strand, counting down.
CAGAGATTAACGAATTGGTACTTTATTTATTTATATTTATTTTATTTCATATAATATTTATTTTATACTTTTCAAAATCACTATATTTTTTCCTTTTCTTGATGAAAGAATACATGTGAAGCTATGTAGGGTACACGCTAGTTGCACTTTCATGTGTACATTCACCAACCAATTTATTTATTTAACCTCCAACACAAATGTAGAACAGCGCCATATTTACTTTATTTTCTTTCCATTCAGATACTCCACCTAGTAGAGGCAGCAGTTCTTTTAGTCTTTTTAGTTTTTTGTTGTTAGTATTTACTTCCTTTGCGCGTAATCATTTACATCTTCTTCACTTTAAGCATTATTAACCACTTAAGCCCTAAAAGCCACTTAAGCCACTTAAAACCAACTAAGCCACTTAAGCTATAAAATTGCATTGATTACTGTAAAAATGTCACTGGCAGTGAAGGGGTTAACCACTAGGGGGCAGTGAAGGGGTTAAGTGTACCCTATGTTCTATCTGAAGGGGGGAGGGGACTGTGCAGGGGAGATGACAGATGTATGAACAGGCTATCTGTCTGTTCTCCCCTCAGAGAACCGGAAACTGTGTGTTTCTCTGGTTCTCGGTGTGCCTCGAGCGATTGCGGGAGCCCGGCAGTGATCGTGACCGCCGGGCACATGCATCGGCTCCGTGGGCGAGCAAGGGGTGTGTGCGTGCGCCTCCAGCAGCGCGCACGCGCCCCCTAGTGGCCCTCTATGGTACTGACGTACCATGATGACAATTCGCACAGCTGAGCCATTTTGCCGCAGTACAACTGTGGCAGCTGGTCGGCATGCAGTTAAAATCACTGCTCCAGAAAAAAACGTCTGTTTTTAAAACTTTTTTTTTGCATTGATTCATGTCCCCTGGGGCAGGACCCAGGTCTCCAAACACTTTTTATGACAATACAAAGCATATAAGCCTTTAAAATGTGCACTTTTGATTTCTCCCATAGACTTTGCCGTGAACACCCCAAATTGTTCACTATTCGGCGAACACCCGATGTTCGAGTCGAACTTACGTTCGACTAGAATATCAGGCTCATCCCTACTATATGCCAATCTCTTTTAAACTCCAACCTAAAAATCTATGCAAAAGCACTACCTTTTCTGATCCACCCAGATCAAGTGGGATTTGTTAGACCGTAATTTTGTGAAAAAAATGCCTTTTTCTTTGTTTCTGTCAAAAATGTGCTAATTAGTAATTTCTCTTCATAAATTTTGGCCAAAATGTATACTGCTACATATCTTTGTTAACAATAATAAAAATTAGTGTATATTATTTGGTCTTTGTGAAAGTTATAGAGTCTACAAATGATGGTCCCAATCACTGAAAATTTATCACATCTGATCATGCCTTCAGTACATCAGGTGAATCTCATTTCTTGAGACACTAACAAGTCAGGAAAGTACAAATGACCCCTTTTTAGAAAGTAGACATTCCAAGGTATTAAGTAAGTAGCATGGTGAGTTTTTTAAGTTGTAATTTTTTCCCACAATTCTTTGCAAAATGAAGATTTTTTTTTTTACAAAATTGTCATATTATCAGGTTATTTCTCACACACAGCATATGCACACAACAAATTACACACCTAAATACATTCTGCTACGCTTCCTGAGTGTGGCGATGCCACATGTGTGAGACTTTTACAGAGCCTGGCCACATACAATGGACCAACACTGAAGTAGCACCTTCAGGGGTTCTACAAGCATAAATGGCACATCTCATTTCTCAACCACCTATTACAATTTTGAAGGCCCTGGAGCACCAGTACAATGGAATTGCCCACAAAATGACCCCATTTTGAAAAGCAAACACCCCAACGTATAATCTCTGAGGCATAATGAGTCTTTTGAATTGTTCATTTTTTTCCAGCAGTTTTTGGAAAATGTAGAAAAAAAATGAAAACGCATTTTTTTTACACAAAGTTGTCAATTTATGAGATATTTCTAACACATAGCATGTATATAGCAAAAATTACACCCCAAAATACATTCTGCTACTCTTCCTGAGTATAGCAATACCACATGTGTGAGACTTTTATACAGCCTGGCCACATACAGAGGCGCAATATTGAAGTAGTACCTTCAGGCGTTCTAGGAGCATAAATTAAACATCTCATTTCATTCCTACCTATCACATTTTTGAAGGCCCTTGAGCACCAGCCCAGTGGAATTACCCACAAAATGACCTCATTTTGGAAAGCAAACACCCCAACGTATATTCTATGAAGCATGGGCTGCAAATAGGTACTCAGGTACTCTGATGGGCTGCAGATAGGTACTCAGGTACTCTGATGGGCTGGAGACAGTTACTCGGGTAACTTAATGAGCTGCAGACAGGTACTCGGGTACTCTGATTGGCTGGTCACAGGTACTCGGTTACTCTGATGGGCTGGTGACAGGTACTCGGGTACTCTGATGGCCTGGTGACAGGTACTTGGGTACTCTGATGGCCTGGTGACAGGTACTCGGGTACTCTGATGGGCTACAGATAGGTACTCGGGTACTCTGATGGGCTGGTGACTGGTATTCGGGTACTCATATGGATTGTGACAGGTACTCAGGTACTCATATGGACTGTGACAGGTACTCAGGTACTCGGGTACTCAGATGAACTGTGACAGGTACTCAGGTACTCATATGGACTGTGACACGATTGCGCGCATTCCCTGTTTACATGGAGGGATGTCATATGACACCCGCCCAGAATGAGAGCCGCGCCATCTGGCTGTCATATGACGGGCGGCAAGCGGTTAAAGGACGCCAAGCACCAGATGCAACTAGGCTCATGCTTTACATACTTAAGAATATCTAACTTAATAAAATACTGGCAGTATGTTTGGTGTTAGATGCTGAAAAGGTATTTGACCAAGTTCACTGGGGGTCCCTCAGGGCTGTACTACAAAAGTTTGGGTTCCAAAGCCCAATACTTTATGCTATTATGGCACTATACACACACTCCTCTGCCAAAGCCTATTCCTCTGGAGCGTTGTCGTCAGCATTTGCCATAGCCAACGACACCAGGCAGGGTTGCCCATTGTCGCCACTCATATTTTCTCTAATTATGGTACCCCTAGCGCACTCCGTCAGATCCTCTCCAAATATTACAGGCATTCAAATAGGCCATATTGACAACAGAATAGGCCTCTTTGCAGATGATGTAATACTTATTATATCAGATCTGCTCAGTTCGTTACCAGCGGTCCAACTGCTCCTAGTTCAGTTTGGCGTCCTATCCTACTACAAAGTCACCTATATCAAATCGCAAACTTTAGGCCTAAGAATTTCCCCCCCGTCTCCAGCAACGTATTTAATCTGGCACCCATATCAAATACACTTCTCAAATCAGATCTCAATGGGGTAAAATATCATGCTCGATATATATACTGAGGTGGACTGGGTAATGTGTTAGGAACGAAAGGATGCCACATTGTTGATGGAAATTAAAGTGATCAACCTACAGAGGGCTGAATTCAAAGACACCCCGAAAATCAAAGTGAAAAAATTATGCAGTAGGCTAGTCCATTTTGCTGAAATTTCATTACAGCAACTCAAAATGGTACACAATAGTTTGTATAGCCACCAGTTGCTTGTATGCATGCCTGCCAACATTGGGGCATGTTCCTAATGTGCCATTGTCTAGCCTGTAGAGGTCTGTGCATCCCTCAATGGTTATGCCTCCCCAAACCATCACTGACTCACCATCAAACCTGTCATGTTGAACAATGTTACAGGCAGCATAACATTCTGCACAGCTTCTCCAGACCCTTTCACGTCTGTCACCTGAAAAGCACAGGTCTCCAGTGGCGGACACTGCTGATTCTGCTGTTCAATGGCAAATGGCATTTGAGCACCACGTTGCTGGGCAGTGAGCACGGGGCCCACAAGAGGATGTCAGGCACTCAGGCCACCCCCATGAAGTTTGTTTGGTCATAGATATTCACAACAGTGGCCTCCTGAAGTTCATATTGTAGGGCCCTGACAGTGCTCATCCTGTTCCTCCTTGCACAAAGGAGCAGATACCAGTCCTGCTGATGGGAGACATTAAGGCAAACTTTCAGAACCTGGGAGCCAGGATGGAGGCAATTGAATACAAGCTGGACTCCACAGTTGCCAGAGCCAACCAAAACACAGATCACATCCAAGTGTTACAGGACCAGCTGGACCTAGCCCTTTCTAGAATTGATGACCTTGAGAACAGGTCAAGGAGGTATAATTTTAGAATTAGGGGTCTCCCAGAGTCCATCATAGGTACCACAGCAGCAATCCAGGGGTTCATTAAGGATCTTCTTCCGGACATTCCACTACATAGGCTGGAACTGGACCGTGCTCATTTTATGCTGTGAAGGAGGAGATCATGAAGAGGTTCGATCAGGCACTAACCTAGCCAAGTTCCTTACAAGAATGTTTTCTATCTTTTACTGTTTGTTACCTAGAACATTTACTTTACATCGCCCTTTAACCTCAGTTCAAGTTGCAGGACTATCTTGAAAGCTCTATCGACCTAGGATAATTGTCAGGTCATCTTGAACAGGACTAAAGTAGATCCAAAAAGATTACACCTTCCTTAGTCATACTGTAGCATCCCAAGGGCATGTCTTCAGTTGCCTCTATTGAGCTTCCTTCCCCCCAGCCTTGCTCCTTCACCCTCCTGCCCCCGTTACCCTTCACCCCTCCTATAACCCTATCCCTCATTCCCCCCTCCCCTTTTTTCATTGTTTATAAATATGGGTGTGTTGCAGCCGGGGTGGCCATCTTGCACCCCCCCTATCCAGTGGTTATGGATTTTCTATGTCCACTTGGTAGGACTTCATCCTCTTATGTTGAGCATGAGACATTTCATTACATTGTCATGATCACTTAGTACCCCTGTTCCTCATTCCAGCACCCGGGTGTTGGCTGTTGCTTTTCCTCGCTGTCTGTGTTCACCTGTTAACTGATTAATCGGGTCAGTCATCTGATATAAACAAACCGAACACTCTATCCCTCGCTTGTGATAGAGACAGACTTACCTGCATTGTTCTAGATCAAGCCTCCGTTAGTCTGCGTGCTGTTGGATCCCCTGTGTATGACCCAGATTGGACTGGACTATCCCCTGAACTTAGCCTGCCTTTTTACCTGGAACGGATACTGGATTATTCCCGGAATTCAGCCTTCCTTTACCTGAACAGTCTTTGAACCACACTATCTTCTAAACTGCAAGTATCTGTTTGCTTTGCTCAATTCGCATCTTCTTGGCATGGTGGTGTCAGGGCTGGGCTCAGCCCTTCCTTCTCAAAGCTGGCTGCTCAGCTGTCGGCTAATTGCCAGATCCCATCTCTCCACAGTGACTCACCTGTTGATGATATCCTGCTCGTCAGTCCTGCCTACATGAGACGTCCAATGAAGATGATCTCTGCCTTCGCCTTGTTCACATCTCTAGAGATGCTCTCCTGTGTTCCTGTTAAAGACTTGCTTGGCTGACATTCCTTCTGGCTCCAGATCCTGCTTACTGTTCTACTAAGCTCATCTCTGGCTCTCTGACGTTTTGGCTTGTCTGACTATCCGTTCTGGTTCCTGAACTCTGGCTATGTTTTGACTATGTTTACTCTGTTTACCTTTTTTTATTATCATTAAACAAGTGTGATTTAACTGTACTTCTGTCTCAGTATGATTTATGGCTTTTGACAGTAGGCAAAAGCCATGAATTCAGAAAACGCAGTCAATCCACTTGTTGGTAATATTTTTTCCAGATTGGATGAGCAGGATCACCGCATGGATCAGTTTACCATGGCATTACAATTATCTCCTGAGTCACACGGCTCACCTGGAATCTTCCACTGTGGCTGCTCCGGTACAACCTGTGTTGCAGGCCATCCCCGCTGCTGCTCCAGTCTCTGTGCAGGCACCCACCTTGAGTATTACCTCTATAAGAGGTATGTCTGGTTCCGCTTCGTTTCCCCAGTGATTTGGGGGTTATCCAGTCCAATGCAGAGGGTTTCTCAACCAGGTTGAGATGTACTTTGAGATGCTGCCCCAGGCGTTTCCCACGGACAGAACCAAAGTAGGTTTCGTGATATCTTTGCTTTCTGAGAGAACCTTGGACTGGGCAAACTCTCTATGGAAGATGCAAAAACCTGTTTTCTTGAGTTACCCTGAGTTTGTGACTTCTTTTAAAATGGTATTTGTTGTTGCTGCATGCTACGCTTCTGCTGCCAAGTGCCTCATGTCCATCAAACAGAGTATGAGAACTGTTGCCGATTACGCCACTGAATTCCGTACTCTGGCAGCAGAGGTAGCTTGGAACAATGAGGCCTTCGTGGCTGCTTTTTCTCATGGTCTCAGATACCATCAAGGATCAAGCAGCCCGAGATATACCCACTGAGCTAGAGAGGTTGATCACATTTGCCATCCTCATTGACTCCAGATTCAGAGAAAGACTCCCTTTTAAGGAGCGCATGCGGAAACCTCCTGTACATTTTTCTCTGAACTTTGCAGTCCCACCCTTGCCTCCCTCACTTCACATGCCTCCTGGTACCAAGTCGGTCTGTGAAGATGAACCCATGCACTTGGGCTTCACACGTCTCTCTGTGGATGAGAGAACACTTAGGAGGAGGGAGAGATTGTGCCTTTATTGTGACCAGGCAGGTCACTTTTTGAAGTCTTGTCCTACCTGTCCAGGGTAGGACAAGAAGGATAAGCCCCTGGTTTCAGTTACCCTTTCTTGGGCTGAGTCATCCGTCGAGATACAGGCTCTAACTCGACTCAGACTGCTGGCCTGTTCATTGATTCTGCCTTTGTATCAAAGCACTAGATTCTGCTGGAGCTGCGTGACACTCCACTTGCCATTGAGGCTCTTGACGGAAGACCTCTACAGCCTGCCCATGTGACTCATGAGACTGTTCCATTGTCCTTGGCCGTAGGGGCTCTGTCAGGAAGGGCATGCCAGCACCCAAGATGGCTGCCGAAGAAGACGACCTGTTACCTCTGCCTGTCAGGAAGGGCATGGCTGCCGAAGAAGATGACCTGTTACCTCTGCCCCTGTCAGAATGCCATTGGTGCACACACACCCTGTGACAGCTTTTGACACCCAAACAGGCTACTTAAACTCAGTCAGTTTCCAGACTCAGTGCTGTCTGCTCTACAGTGTTCCCTGTGTATCCTGCAATTCCATTCCTGTTGTGACCCGGCTTGCTTCCTGACGTTCCTGTTTCCTGCCTGCATCCGACCCCAGCTTGTCCTCTACTCTGCATCTGAATGCTCCTTCTGCCACTTTGCTGCCAGTCTGCTGACGACCCGGCCTGTAATCTGATTCCGCTTCCGCTTCAGCCTCTGTTCCTGACGTGCCCGTTTGTGTATGACCTGGCCTGCCTGTACCTGCCTTCTCTTCAGCCTCGAGGGTGCCACCATCCCTTCTGCTGCACCTGCACTTCTGCCTGTTGGGGACCGGTTGTCTACTCACTCCAGCTACCTGCCTACCACTGTTCTGGGATTCCTACAGACACCTCTACAGCCCGGCCGAGTGCTCCGATCCAGCTCCAGGTTCAGCGATCCCGCCAGGCACTCATGCGACTCTGCATCTCTGTGCTTCCTATCAGCTCTATCAGGGGCTCCAAGTCAGAGTTGTAAGAGAGGCCATCCTCTGCATATCAGGCTCCATCACCAGGTACGTGACAGGCTCTTTACTAGGGATGAGCCGAACACCCCCCTGTTCGGTTCGCACCAGAACATGCGAACAGGAAAAAAGTTCGTTCAAACACGCGAACACCGTTAAAGTCTATAGCACACGAACATGAATAATCAAAAGTGCCTTTAAATTTTGTACCTGGGGGGTGTCTATAGTATGCCTGTAAAGGGGCGCATGTTTCCTGTGTTTAGAACAGTCTGACAGCAAAATGACATTTTGAAGGAAAAAACTCATTTAAAACTACCGCGGCTATTGCATTGCCGACAATACACATAGAAGTTCATTGATAAAAAAGGGGAACCCCGAACCGAAATAAAAAAAAAAAAAAGACGTAGGAGTCCCCCTAAATTCCATACCAGGCCCTTCAGGTCTGATATGGATATTAAGGGGAACCCCGGCCAAAATTTAAAAAAAAAATGACGTGGGGTTCCCCCTAAATTCCATACCAGACCCTTCAGGTCTGGTATGGATTTTAAGGGGAACCCCGCGCCAAAAAAAAAAAAAAACGGCGTGGGGTCCCCCCAAAAACCCATACCAGACCTTTTCCGAGCACGCAACCTGGCAGGCCGCAGGAAAAGAGGGGGGGACGAGAGTGCGCCCCCCCCCTCCTGAACCATACCAGGCCACATGCCCTCAACATTGGGAGGGTGCTTTGGGGTAGCCCCCCAAAACACCTTGTCCCCATGTTGATGAGGACAAGGGCCTCATCCCCACAACCCTGGCCAGTGGTTGTGGGGGTCTGCGGGCGGGGGGCTTATCGGAATCTGGAAGCCCCCTTTAACAAGGGGACCCCCAGATCCCGCCCCCCCCTGTGTGAAATGGTAATGGGGTACAAAAGTACCCCTACCATTTCACTAAAAAACTGTCAAAAATGTTAAAAATGACAAGAGACAGTTTTTGACAATTCCTTTATTTAAATACTTCTTCTTTCTTCTATCTTCCTTCATCTTCTGGTTCTTCTGGTTCTTCTGGCTCTTCTGGTTCTTCCTCCGGCGTTCTCGTCCAGCATCTCCTACGCGGCGTCTTCTATCTTCTTCTCCTCGGGCCGCTCCGCACCCATGGCATGGGGGGAGGCTCCCGCTCTTCTCTTCATCTTCTTCATCTTCTTCTCTTCTTCACAGCGGGAGCCTCCCTCCATGCCAGCATGGGTGCGGAGCGGCCCGGAGAAGAAAATGAAGAAGAGAAGAAGAGAAGAAGAGAAGAAAAGAAGAAGAAGAGAAGAATATGAAGAAGCTGAAGAGAAGAGCGGGAGCCTCCCCCCATGCCATGGGTGCGGAGCGGCCCGAGGAGAAGAAGATAGAAGACGCCGCGGAGGAGATGCTGGACGAGAACGCCGGAGGAAGAACCAGAAGAACCAGAAGAACCAGAAGAACCAGAAGATGAAGGAAGATAGAAGAAAGAAGAAGTATTTAAATAAAGGAATTGTCAAAAACTGTCTCTTGTCATTTTTAACATTTTTGACAGTTTTTTAGTGAAATGGTAGGGGTACTTTTGTACCTCCTTACCATTTCACACAGGGGGGGCCGGGATCTGGGGGTCCCCTTGTTAAAGGGGGCTTCCACATTCCGATAAGCCCCCCGCCCGCAGACCCCCACAACCACCAGCCAGGGTTGTGGGGATGAGGCCCTTGTCCTCATCAACATGGGGACAAGGTGTTTTGGGGGGCTACCCCAAAGCACCCTCCCAATGTTGAGGGCATGTGGCCTGGTACGGTTCAGGAGGGGGGGGACGCACTCTCGTCCCCCCCTCTTTTCCTGCGGCCTGCCAGGTTGCGTGCTCGGATAAGGGTCTGGTATGGATTTTTGGGGGGACCCCACGCCGTTTTTTTTTTTTTTTTTGGCGCGGGGTTCCCCTTAAAATCCATACCAGACCCTTCAGGTCTGGTATGGAATTTAGGGGGAACCCCACATCATTTTTTTTTTTTTTAATTTTGGCCGGGGTTCCCCTTAATATCCATATCAGACCTGAAGGGCCTGGTATGGAATTTAGGGGGACTCCTACGTCTTTTTTTTTTAATTTTGGTTCGGGGTTCCCCTTTGGGGAATTCCCATGCCGTTTTTATCAATGAACTTCTATGTGTATTGTCGGCAATGCAATAGCCGCGGTAGTTTTAAATGAGTTTTTTCCTTCAAAATGTCATTTTGCTGTCAGACTGTTCTAAACACAGGAAACATGCGCCCCTTTACAGGCATACTATAGACACCCCCCAGGTACAAAATTTAAAGGGATATTAAGCTTTTATTGTTTGACTTTAAGCATTATTAAAATCACTGCTCCTGAAAAAACGGCCGTTTTTAAAAAAATTTTTTGCATTGATCCATGTCCCCTGGGGCAGGACCCAGGTCCCCAAACACTTTTTATGACAATAACTTGCATATTAGCCTTTAAAATTAGCACTTTTGATTTCTCCCATAGACTTTTAAAGGGTGTTCCGCCGGCATTCGAATTTGCCGCGAACACCCCAAATTGTTCGCTGTTCGGCGAACTTGCGAACAGCCAATGTTCGAGTCGAACATGAGTTTGACTCGAACTCGAAGCTCATCCCTACCCTTTACCATGAGATAATCCAATTCCAAGTTTTTTCCTCACCTAAGTTTCCACTGGTTATTGATTATTCTTGGTTACAGAGGCACAACCCCTCTTTTGATTGGCTCCATGCTGAGGTTCTCTCCTGGTCGTCACAATGCAGTAAGACATGCTTCCAGAAGGCAGCCAAGGTCCTACGCACCTCTTCACTTTCCTCCCTGCCGGAGGAGTGCCGCGATTTTAGGGATGTCTTTGACAAAGGTCAAGCCGATAGCTTGCCTCCACACCGGTGGTATGATTGCACAATTGACTGTCTGCCTGGTGCCATACCCCCTTGTGGCCGCGTTTAGCTTTTGTCGGTCTTGGAGGATAAGGCCATGGAGAAGTATGTTGGTGAGGCACTTTCTCGAGGTTTCATGCGCAAATCCCATCTCCAGCTGGTGCTGGTTTCTTCTTTGTGAAGAAGAAGAGTGGTGAACTGAGACCTTTTATTGATTATAGGGGTCTCAATCGTTTCAGCACTAGGAATGCCTATCCGATGATGCCTAGCCTATTCCGTTCATTACGGAGTTATTTGACCACCTCAAGGGAGCAATGGTTTTCATGAAGGCTTGATTTGAGAGGGGCATACAATCTCGTGAGGATTAAAGGAGGACGACGAGTGGAAAACTGCATTTAATACCAGAACAGGCCATTATGAGTACCTCGTAATGCCTTTTGGCCTTTGTAATGCCCCGGCAGTTTTCCAGAAATGTATTACTGATTTCCTCTGAGATTTGTTGCAGTTATGTGTGGTGGTTTATCTCAACAATGTCATCATATTTTCCAAGTCACTGGAGAGCCACCACACACATGTCTGTCGTGTGCTTCAGAAACTAAGAGAGAACAATCTCTATTGTAAATTCCATCATGAACAGGTTAAATTCCTGGGTTATGTCATTTCCACTGCTGTTTTTTTGATGGACCCAAAAAAACTTTCAGCAGTCCTACAGTGGCCCCGACCCCTGGGTTTATGTCCTCTGCAGCGTTTTCTTGGCTTTGCCAACTATTATCAGAAGTTTATTCGTAACTTCTCATCTCTGGTCAAGCCCCTGACTGATATGACCAGAAAGGACAGTAACCCACAGAGTTGGTCTCCAGAGTCCATTAAGGCCTTTGAGAGTCTCAAGGCTGCCTTTGTTTCTCCTCCTGTGTTGGCACATCCCGATCCTCCGTTACCTTTTATCCTTGAGGTTGATGCTTCTGAGACTGGAGATGGTGCCCTTCTTTCTCAACGTCCTACCTCAGAGAGCGCTATGCATCGTTGTGGCTACTTTTCCAAGAAATTGTCACCTGTGGAGTGCAATTACGAGATTGGTGACAGAGAGCTGTTAGCGATCATTTTAGCCCTGAAAGAATGGAGACATCTTCTCGAAGGTAGCACTGTGCCAGTTCTCATTCTTACTGACCATAAGAATCTCACATTCTGTCTGAGGCTAAATGCCTCCCCCCCAGAAGGGCACGATGGGCTCTTTTCTTGTCTAGTTTCAATTAGATTGTCTCATTCTTACCCGATACTAGGGATGGGCTTTATGTTCGGGTCGAACATGAGTTCGACTCAAAACTTGGCTGTTCGCTCGTTCGCCGAACAGCAAACAATTTGGGGTGTTCGCGGCAAATTTGAAAGCCGCGGAACACCCTTTAAAAGTCTATGGGAGAAATCAAAAGTGCTAATTTTAAAGGCTTATATGCATGGTATTGTCATAAAAAGTGTTTGGGACCTGGGTCCTGCCCCAGGGGACATGTATCAATGCAAAAAAAAGTTTTAAAAACGGCCGTTTTTTCAGGAGCAGTGATTTTATTAATGCTTAAAGTGAAACACTAAAAGTGTAATATTCCTTTAAATTTCGTACCTAGGGGGTGTCTATAGTATGCCTGTAAAGGGGCGCATGTTTCCTGTGTTTAGAACAGTCTGACAGCAAAATTACATTTCTAAAGGAAAAAAAGTAAAACTACTATCGCTAGCGCCGGCTATAATGAATTGTCGGTCCGGCAATACACATAAAAGTTCAATGATAACAATGGCATGGAATTTCCCCACAGGGGAACCCCGAACCAAAATTAAAAAAAAAAATAAAAAATGCGTGGGGTTCCCATTAAATTCCATACCAGACCTGTCTATTCCATACCAGACCTGTCTGGTATGGATATTAAGGGGAACGCGCGTTAAATTTTTAAAAAAAAATGGCGTGGGGGTAAAGGGGCGCATGTTTCCCGTGTTTAGAACAGTCTGACAGCAAAATGACATTTCGAAGGAAAAAACCCATTTAAAACTACGCGCGGATATTGCATTGCCGACAATACACATAGAAGTTCATTGATAAAAATGGCATAGGAATTCCCCACAGGGGAACCCCGAACCAAAATTAAAAAAAAAAAAATGCGTGGGGGTCCCCTATATTTCATACCAGGCCCTTCAGGTCTGGTATGGATATTAAGGGGAACCCCACGCCAAAATTTTTTAAAAAAGGGCGTGGGGGTCCCACTCAAAATCCATACCAGACCCTTATCCAAGCTCATAAACTGGCAGGCTGCAGGAAAAGAGGGGGGGACAAGAGAGCGTCCCCCCTCCTGACCTGTACCAGGCCACAAGCCCTCAACATTGGGAGGGTGCTTTGGGGTAGCCCCCCAAAGCACCTTGTCCCCATGTTGATGGGGAGAAGGCCTCATCCCTACAATCCTTGCCCGGTGGTTGTGGGGGTCTGCGGGCGGGGGCTTATCGGAATCTGAAAGTCCCCTTTAACTAGCCCCCCGTGTGAAATGATAATGAGGTACAAATGTACCCCTACCATTTCACAAAAAAAGTGTCAAAAAGGTTAAAAAACACAAGAGACAGTTTTTGACAAGTCCTTTATTAATTTCTTCTTCTTTCATCTTCTTTCTTATGGTCTTCCTTCGGTGTTCTTCTTCCTCCATCTTCTTCTTCTCCATCTTCTTCTTCTGCTCTTCTTGTCCCGCATCTTCCTCCAGCTTCTTCTCTGCTCCGTCCGCATGATCCGCCTCAGTGGGAGTCTTCTGCCATGTGACGCTTCGGTTCTTCTGACACTGCTTATGTAACGGAGGGCGGGGCCACCCAGTGACCCCGCCCCCTCTGACAACACGGGGAAAGCCATAGTGAAGTCCCTGTGAAATCCCTGTGCGTTAGAGGAGGGCGGGGTCACTGGGTGGCCCCGCCCTCCGTTATATAAGAAGTGTCAGAAGAACCGAAGCGTCACATGGCGGAAGACTCCCACTGAGGTGGATCGTGCGGACGGAGCGGAGAAGAAGCTGGAGGAAGATGCGGGACGAGAAAAGTAGAGGAAGAAAACGATGGAGAAGAAGAAGATGGAGAAGAAGAAGATGGAGGAAGAAGAAGAACACCGAAGGAAGACCAGAAGAAATAAGATGGAAGAAGCGGAAGAAGGAATTAAAAAAGGACTTGTCAAAAACCGTCTCTTGTGATTTTTAACCTTTTTGACCCTTTTTTTGTGAAATAGTAGGGGTACATTTGTACCATATTACCAATTCACACAGGGGGGGCCAGGATATGGGGGTCCCCTTGTTAAAGGGGGCTTCCAGATTCCGATAAGCCCCTTGCCTGCAGACCCTCATCACCACCAGGCAAGGGATGTGGGCATGAGGCCCTTCTCCCCATCAACATGGGGACAAGGTGCTTTGGGGGGCTACGCCAAAGCACCCTCCCAATGTTGAGGGCATGTGGCCTGGTATGGTTCAGGAGGGGGGACGCTCTCTTATCGCCCTCTTTTCCTGTGGCCTGCCAGGTTGCGTGCTCAGATAAGGGTCTGGTATGGATTTTTGAGGGGACCGCACGCCATTTTTTTTACTTTTGGCGCAGGGTTCCCCTTAAAATCCATACCAGGTCTGGAATGGATTTTGAGGGGGACCCCCACGCCATTTTTTTTTAAATTTGACGCGCGTTCCCCTTAATTTCCATACCAGACAGGTCTGGTATGGAATTTAAGGGGAACCCCACGCATTTTTTTTTTTTTTAAATTTTGGTTCAGGGTTCCCCTGTGGGGAAATTCCATGTCGTTTTTATCAATGAACTTTCATGTGTATTGCCGGACCAACAATTCATTATAGCCGGCGCTAGCGATAGTAGTGACTTTTTTTCCTTTAGAAATGTCATTTTGCTGTTAGACTGTTCTAAACACGGGAAACATGTGCCCCTTTGCAGGCATACTATAGACACCCCCTAGGTACGAAATTTAAAGGAATATCACACTTTTAGTGTTTCACTAAGCATTATTAAAATCACTGCTCCCGAAAAAACGGCCGTTTTTAAAACTTTTTTTTGCATTCATACATGTTCCCTGGGGCAGAACCCAGGTCCTCAAACACTTTTTATGACAATAACTTGCATATAAGCCTTTAAATGAGCACTTTTGATTATTCATGTTCGTGTCCCATAGACTTTAACCGTGTTTGCGTGTTTGAACAAATTTTTTGCCTGTTCGCATGTCTTGTTTGCGAACCGAACAAGGGGGTGTTCGGCTCATCCCTACCCAGTACTAAAAATGTAAGCGCTGACTCTTTGTCACAACAATTTTCCTCCACTTCCAGGAAGGAGTCAGTTCCGGTTCCTGTGATTCCTCCTGATCGTATTCTGGCTACGGTTTGCACCAGTCTCACTTCTCCTTTGGGTGACAAAATTCTTGCTGCTCAGGTCCATGCTCCTCCTAAGAAGCCTTTTGACCGCTGCTTTGTCCCAGAGAGTCTCCGTACTGCAGAATTACCATTCTCCCAAGGCTACTGGTCACCCTGGGAAGAATCAACTCTTTTGGGACATTTCCCAACAATTCTGGTGGCCTATTCTACGTGCTGATGTAACCGCCTCTGTAGCTGCCTGTTCCGTGTGTGCTAAGAGTAAAAATCCACGACACCTTCCAGTGGACCTCCTACAACCCATACCCAATGGAGAGAGGCCCTGGACCCACCTGTCTATGGATTTCATTGTGGAGTTAACCAACTCCCAGGGCAACACAGTTATCCTTATGGTGGTTGACCGGTTCTTGAAAATGTCCCAAGGAACTGGCTTCCATCTTTACTCGAGAGATCTTTTGCTTACATGGGCTACCCAAGGTGATTGTCTCGGACAGGGGTAGTCAGTTTGTGTCCCAGTTCTGGCGAGCCTTTTGTGCACAGTTGGGAATTCAGCTTGCTTTCTCCTCTGCGTATCACCCACAGTCTAATGGGGCAGCAGAATGAGCCAGTCCTTGGAGCAATTCCTATGTTGCTATATTTCTGACCATCATGACAACTGGTCAGACCTCTTACCGTAGGCGGAGTTTGCTCACAATAGTGCCTTGAATTGTGCTTCCGATTGTCCCGATTTATGGTGAACTATGTTCCATGTTGCCTGACTCACTTGTTCCGTAGAGTATTCCTGTGTTAGAGGAGCATCTCCAGGAGTCCAGGAGGCTTTGCAACATGCTAATGATAGGTACAGACTCCATGCTGACCCCAGACGCCTGCCTGCACCTTCCTACCATGTTGGGGACAGGGTCTAGCTATCATCTCACAATATCAGACTTCGTGTTCCCTTACTCAAGTTTGCACCTTGGTTTTTTGGGCCTTTCCATATTCTTCGCAGGATTAACCCAGTGACTTACGCATTAGACCTTCCTTCTAATATGCGTATTTCAAAATTATTTCATGTCTCCTTGAGAACCATGAGTAGTATGAAGTACAGTCCATTGTTGACTCCCATAAGTTCTGTGGGCGCATACAGTACCTGGTGCATTGGAAAGGGTATGGTCCGGAAGAACGCTCTTGGGTCTCATCCTCGGACATACATGCCCCTGTCCTCCTCTGTGATTTCCATAGACATTTTTCCCTCAAGTCTGGTGGTTTTCCGAGGGGGAGGGGTCATTAAGGAGGGGTTACTGTCAGGGCTGGACTCAGCCCTTCCTTCTCCAAGCTGGCCGCTCATCTGTCGGCTAATTGCCAGCTCCTATCTCTCCACAGTGACTCACCTGTTGATGATATCCTGCTCATCAGTCCTGCTACTTAAGCCATCCAGTCCAGATGATGTCTGCCTTCGTCTTAGTCACATCTCTAGAGACGCTCTCCTGTGTTCCTGTTAAACACTTGCGTGGCTGAAATTCCTTCTGGCTCCAGATCCTGCTTGCTGTTCTACTACGCTCATCTCTGGCTCTCTGATGTTTTGGCTTGTCTGACTATCCGTTACGGTTCCTAAAGTCTGGCTATGTTTTGACTACGTTTATTCTGTTTACCTTTTGTTACTATTATTAAACAAGTGTGATTTAACTGTACTTCTGTCTCAGTTTGATTCATGGTTTCTGACCGGTGGCCAGACACTATAGCATTATGTATAAAGTCCTGGGGGCAACTAAGTACTGGTAGGCCTGCTTGTCTTAAGGGAAAGGGGGCTGCTATACGTGAAGCACACAGTAGCTAGTTATAGTGTCTAACCACCTGCGTTGGGGTAGACGTGACATTAGTGACAGACATGCTCCATTACTGGTGTAGTTTGTTTAATGCAGTGCCCATGCGGGCTACAATATGTGGGCAGCGCCAAGCAGGCCCTGCAAGTATGTTTAAATTAACACATCAGCAACATTAGAAAAGGGTTTAGATACCATTCAGTATCAAAGCATTATGCCATCCACCACAATATTGATCCCAGTAAAACTATCTTTCTGGGTATTGATAAATTTAGGGCCCATTGGAGAGGTAGTTTGTTGATTAAAGAGCTGTCTAGAATGGAAATGTCATGGATACATAGAGTTAGGTCATATGTTCCTTATGGCTTAAATGTGGATGTTGACTTAAATGCCTTTTTTGATAACTCATAATTTTTTGCTGGTCTTACTGTCCATGTGATATTTTTTGAGCACTCGTTCTGAGTTTTTGGCTTTTATCGGTTTTACCAATACCCTTATCAATATGAAGTATCTAATAATACCTCATAACCTTTTGTTTTTGGTCCCCAATCCAGCACATATAGATCTGGAATATTGATGTAAAATATATTCTGTGTTTTGCATTTCCTTTACAGTTCTAGCTCAGTAAACCCATGAATAATATAATCTGCAATGTAAAAAAATAAAATTATATGTTCAGACTATACACATGGAATACTGGAATAGTAAACTACTGCTGCTGCATCTCCAAAGTAGTCTAAAAACTAATTAACAGAAAATGCAGATAGCCTTGGCCTATACCAACTTAATAGGAATCCACAGAGCATAACATTAGGAAGGCAGATAAAGCTGCAGCAAATGGCAGCAGGTAATCTTCCTTAATCTTAATATATTAAAGTTGTGAGAAAAGCATATAGAACACCTAATTTTATTCTTCACTAATTGTAAATGCTGTTATGATTCAGCAAGCAAGTCAAAAGAAGTCAGGGTTTTTCAGTGGGCCTAATCAATCTTGTTATCAGTAGCTCATTGCCAGCATTCATTTGGTTTAAAATTCACAATCACACTGCAGAGTTTGAGCACTGTAGCAAATGATATAGATAAAACAGAGTTTGCTATTAGAAGATAGAATTGAAATGGATAAAAAAATAGAATACCCAGTACTTGTGTAATTCTGCAAGATGGTATACCAATGTGGTGAAGCAAGCATTTTAAAAGGGGTGGGGGCAAAAATGCTGCTATTTTATGCATACTCGTATGTATGACAATAGCTGTATGATATGAGTATTAATATATTTGAAAAAATGCTGTCAATTGTTTGTTAGCAGAATGGCAGCAATGACTTGCAACATTGCTTGTTTAGCAATCAAAAGATGCAAATCAGCAAATTGACATCAGTGCAGGCAACAGAGAATCAATGGCAGGGTCACAAGCCAGAGGCAGTGCAGGTGGCATAAAATCAAAAGCCAGGATCAGGTACAAGTAGTAGTTGAAGTAATACAAGGCAGCAAGCAGGATTATGTGTGGAGCACATTTATCTAGCAATTAAACAGGAAACGGGGAAGTTAAAGAGGTAGTTAACTCAGCCACCCAACTTGTAAAAAGCATTATAGACATTACAAAACAGTTTTAGGCCTCATTATGCCTTATTAATTACCCCCTCTGTGTTTTCTTACTTTTTTCAGCTTACTTTTGCTTTCCTGCTTCATATCTAAATCTGGCGCCATTTTAACTGTTGTACTTCTCAACTGTGCTGTCTGTTACTTCCGCCCTTTCTGTCTGTGCTGCATGAAATCTCACGCATGCATCTTAAGTATTAGCAGAGCCAATTTTTTTTCTTCTCTGCTTGTCCCGTGATTGGATGAAGTCTCACGGGTTTTCAATGCAATGCAAAGTGGTAGTCCAAGAATACAGATAATGATGAAGTAGTTAGGGCGGCTGCTGTCCTCAGAGAGCTGGCTCTGTACACAGAAAAAAAGGGGAGAGAATAAAGGAAGCGCCACCTAAGTGCAGTATTAGAAGCTGATTTTTAATGGCAAGGCATACATAAACACAGATGAGCCTGTACCCTACCTACTTGTTGTGAGTGTTTATGTATGCCTTGCCATTAAAAATCAGCTTCTAATATTGCACTTAGGTGTCGCTTCCTTTGTTTTCTCCCCTTTTTTTCTAGAGAGTGATTGTAACTGTGGGGGGGATGGGCTTCAACTCACATGACAGCGAACACTGCTCCCAATGACAGGGAGAAGGGATCTCTGTCATGTCACAAGGCAGAACGGGGAAATACCTTGTTTAGATAGGCACTTCCCCGTTCTGCGGCTCCATGAAACGATTACCGGGAGAACGGTCCCATGGGCACGGTAACCCTGTACGTGGCGCGCGCCCTCTAGCCCCACCAATTAAAGGGGACGTACAGGTACACCCATTTGCCCACTGCTGCCAATATGCCGA
The DNA here is from genome assembly GCA_037952925.1 of Lithobates clamitans. NCBI lineage: Eukaryota > Metazoa > Chordata > Amphibia > Anura > Ranidae > Lithobates > Lithobates clamitans. Next base: position 2,263,011 of record JBBGZY010000025.1, on the reverse strand, counting down.
CTTATATCAGCGTGCGGCGGTCGGCAAGTGGTTAAAGGAAAAAATACTTACATTTTTGAGAAAACATTTTTTCTTAGTTTTTGTTAAAATATTTTGCAAATAAATAGACTTAGGCCGACCTATATTCTGCTGAATGTCTTTGGTAAAAACAATCCAAATCAATGTATATTATTTAGACTGTGTGATAATGATAGAGTCTACAAACTATGGTATACTGTATAAATTTGCAAATTGATCAATCCTGATGTACGGACTGCGTATTCCATTATAAATCTATACCTTCAAAATGTACTTTTGGAGTTTATTTAAAAAAGGCCAAAAACTTAAAAACACAAGTGTAATTAAAACAGACATGAACGTGCTACATGCTGGGATGTTCAAGGTTTCTCTCATAAATCCCACATTGAATGACTATAGCACACTATTATAGATGTACACATATATGGCTGTTCAACCATATCTTAACTTATGGATATATAAATAGGATGTCACTTTTAGAAATGTCCAGATGGGGAGATATTGATCCCAAGGTGTTTCATCAGGAGGAACGGAAGAGAACCTTAGAACAGTGTGAACAAATGGCAAATAAAAATAAAGAAATAATAGAAAGTATCAAAAATGCAAAAACATATACAAAAAAAAATACAAATAACAATAACATATTACAGGGTATATTGGCTCACCATCCTTGAGCCAAAGGGGTTCAGAAGTAGAGAACAGATGAAGATGGGGAACTCGCAAAACCCCCCCAGGGGCAGGTATGGGGACACACAAGCAAACCAAGCTGAAGAGGAAATAGAAGGGAACACAAAAAGGGGTGGAGAAAATAACCAAAGACAAAAGGAAAAAAGTTTACCCTAGGTTCACACCTATGAATTTTAAATGCATTTTACAGTTTGCAGAAATGCACTACAGGCCATTTAACATGGTTTCCTATGGTACATGTGCGTTTTTGGAAAGGGTCAGGGACTTTTTTCCTGCAGCAGATTGTATTTTGTGTGCAATAGACTTCAATGAACCCTCACCAAAAACACAAGTGAAAAAAGGGGATAGGTGTGGCGCTGCTCTTATAAAGAGGTGACCTACAATCTCTAAATACTTGAGGGATGTGTGTCACGGGTGCATTTAGTGCAAAAAGTGACAATAAAAGTGCAGAAAATAAATAATTGTATATTCACAAAAATCCACAAAAAAAAACCTACTGTGTAAACTTCCCAACCGCTTATATATAAAATCCATATTGTTATGTTCAAGCGAAAATAAAATAAACACAATCCTGTGCAAAACCTACAATTCAAAGTGACATTTTGGTGCAAAAAAAATCCAACATACTGGTGTATATTGTTGCTGTGAAACTGGGTTCAGAAATATGCATATACCGTCCTTAAACCCTGGTGTATAAAAAAGTCCAATAAAGTGACAATGTGCTCCTTCAAATTGTTCTGTGCTTCTTGGAAAACAGTACCCCATAAAAAACACACTTACCGCTATTATTCACCCCACAAGAAGGTATTTCACCTTCACAGTATGAGCCACTGTGCAGCCTGTGGAGTGGGAGGAAACTTCCTGTCCTGTGTTCTCCAAGTGCCTCCTTGTCTGCGATGTAAGTGGTCTCCTCACTGTTAACCTCTTAGATGTTGCCCACATGTAGAGAGGAAAGAGACTCCATAGTGTGATACCGTACAAATATCCAAACATTTATTATTAATACTGATGGGTACTCACATTTATCATTAAAAGCGAAAACAGTATTTAAAAACAGGAAACTGCTCGAAACCGGAAGTGATGCAATGATGCTGTATAGTCCCGCCCAACGTTTCGTCAATGGGACGTCATCTGGAGCAGTGTGTTTTGTGATGCGTTTTTGCATGCATTTTGTATTTTGCTATTTTTTTTCTCTCCATAGCAAACTGGGTATAGATGGTTGTTAAGATTGGACCGCATAGCCGGCTGACGCGTTCTTAACAACCGATGAGTCATCAGCTATCAAGGGGTTCCCCGCTGACAGCTGAATGTAAAAAAAGAATTGCTGGCAATAAATAAATTGGGGAAAAAGGTTGTGGGGTCCCCCTCTCTAATCCATACCAGGCACTTTGGGCCTCACACCAAAATTTTAAAAACAAATGGTGTGGGCCCCCTAAAATCCATACCAGACCTTATCCGGGGATGCAGCCCGGCAGGCCAAGAAAGGGAAGAAACTAGCGAGCGCCTCCCCTTCTGAACCATACCAGGTCAAATGCCATCAACCTGGATGGGTACTTTGGGGCAGGGGGCTCCCCCACCCTAAAGCACCTTGTCCCTATGTTGATGGGGACAAGGGCCTTTTCCCCACAACCCTGGCTGGTTGTGTGGGGGTCTGCGGGCAGGGGGCTTATGGGAATGTGGAAGCCCCCTTTAACAAGGGGGCCCCCAGATCTCACCCCCCATGTGATTGAGCTTTGGGTACATAGTACCCCTAGCCATCCACATAACACCACCCCCCTGTGATTTCATCGACCAGTGCATGTTGGGTCGGTGATGTCACAGGGAGCGATTTAAGAACTGTCAGACGATGGAGCAGGCAGAGGGCGGAAGCTTTTTTTTCCTTTTTTCAGGCTGGTGGTGGTGGCCGGCATTGTGATAGATAGCTCTACATTGGGGGACATTGTTTTTATATTTTTCATTTTTTAATAAAGGACTTTTTTGGTAAATGAGTGGGGGTACTATGTACCCCATATTCATTCACATAGAGGGTTGTTAAAAGGGGCTCCTAGATTCCAATAAGCCCCCTGCCCACAGACTCCAACAATCATCGGCCAGGGTTGTGGGGAAGAGGTCCTTGTCCCTATCAACATGGAGACAAAGTGCTTTGGGGTAGGGGGCTTTGGCGCCCCATGTTGAGGGCATGTGGCCTGGTATGTTTCAGGAGGGGGCTCGCCCCCTCCCTTCCTGGCCTGCATGCTTGGATAAGGGCCTGGTGTGGATTGGGGGTACCCTACACCATCGGATGTCATGGATGCGTCAGCTGGCTTCCTGGCCTGCTTCTTACAACCAGCTATTCACAGTTTGTTAAGGAGAAAAAAAGCAAAATGTATGAAAACTACATGTAAAAATGCAGGTTTAAAAACGAGCCTTAAAAACGCATCAACCGCATAGATGTGAAGATAGGGTTAAGCATTCTAATCAAAGCCCAGAAAAATAATAGGACAGTATTGAACTAAAAACACCCACCAATGTACAGAGCACTCGAACATAGAGAAAGTTCAGATTGAACCACAAACCCTATTAACCACTTCCCGCCCGCCCTATGGCGGATTGACGTTCGGAAAGTGGTTCTGTTATCCTGACTGGACGTCATATGACGTCCAGTAGGATAACATGCCGCAGCGCGCCCCCGGGGGCGCGCATCGTGGCGATCGGTGGATCGGTGTGTCAGTCTGACACACCACTACACCGATCTTGGTAAAGAGCCTCCAGCGGAGGCTCTTTACCACGTGATCAGCCCTGTCCAATCACGGCTGATTACGCTGTCAATAGGAAGAGCCGTTGATCGGCTCTTCCTCATTTGCGTCTGAAAGACGCGAGCAGAGGAGAGCCGATCGGCGGCTCTCCTGGCAGGGGGGTCTGCGCTGATTGTTTATCAGCGCAGCCCCCCGCAGATCACCACACTGGACCACCAGGGATCACCACTAGGACCACCAGGGAAGGGGCAACATGTGGATGGCCAGGTATGTACCCCATGGCCATCCACATGTGCCCAGTGTGCCAAATCTGTGCCAATCAGTGCCCACAAATGGGCACTGATTGGCATCATTATGTTGCAGTGATGCCCAGCAATGCCACCCTTAGGGGCATAACTGCAAACAAGCAGTGTGATCATTGCCACCCATCAGTGTCTATTCGTGCCACCTGTCAGTGCCCATCTGTGCCCATCAGTGCCCATCTATCAGTGCCCATCCATGCCCATCTGTGCCAACTATCAGTGCCACCTACGAGTGCCCATCAGTGCCGCCTATGAGTGCCCATCAGTGCCATCTATGAGTGCCTATCCGTGCCACCTATGAGTGCCCATCAGTGCCGCATACCAGTTCCACCTATCAGTGCCCATCAGTGCCACCTATCAGTGCCCATCAGTGCTGCCTATCAGTGCCCATCATCAGTGCCCGTCAGTGCCACCTCATCAGTGCCACCTCATTGGTGCCACCTCATCGGTGCCCATCAGTGCTGCCGTATCAGTGCCCGTCAGTGCAGCCATATCAGTGCCCGTCATTGAAGAAGAAAACTTACTTATTTACAAAAAGTTTTAACAGAAACAAAGAAAAACTTGTTTTTTTTTCAAAATTTTTGGTCTTTTTTTATTTTTTGCGCAAAAAATAAAAACCGCAGAGGTGATCAAATACCACCAAAAGAAAGCTCTATTTGTGGGAACAAAATGATAAAAAATTTGTTTGGGTACAGTGTAGCATGACCGCGCAATTGTCATTCAAATTGCGACAGCACTGAAAGCTGAAAATTGGCCTGGGCGGGAAGGTGTCTAAGTGCCTGGTATTGAAGTGGTTAAAGTCTATGGGGCCGGAACTTGAAAAATAAAAAGTCCTAATTTTGAAGGCTTATATGCAAGTTATTGGACAAAAGAGGCTATGCGGGCCCGGGTACTGCCCTGGGGACATGTAGCAATGCAAAAAAGGTTTTTTAAAAAAGAAAGTTTTTAAAAGAGCAGTGATGTTAATGATGCTTAAAGTTAAAATATATTTTAAATATAGTGCCTGGGGGTCCCCTTAGTCTGCCTGTAAAGTGTCTCATCTGTATGTGTGTATAGAACCTGCTGCAGCAAAACTGACATAAATAAAGAAACATATAATTACATTTAGATTGATTTTAACTTTAATATTTCTTTATTTTGTAAACAACGGCGGTTTGGGGAGCTAGTCTGTATGATGAGGCCACAATTTAATGCATTCAGAACAATATTAGAGATTTTTTGGTTAAATTCTAGTGGAAATAATAAAGTTTTGTACCACAGTTTGCAAGCCTTACAGTATGCGAAGAAGCCAAATGATAGTACACTCAGGCCAAGATGAACATTTTTTTTAGATAAAGTCTGGTGTCTCTTTTGCAAACTTTAGACAGAAGTAATAGATGAGGAAAAATTGGGCTTTGGGTGTTGGTGGTACTTTCACAACGTAACCCTATAGAGGTACTCTTGATAAAAGCAAGAATTGACCTTTCTGTAAAAAAATTTAATTATATGCACCTGTCAAACGGTAATGTTGGGTAAACATTTTGGTTCGAGCATGAATTTGGGCCGAATATTGGCTGTTTGCCCATTTGGCGAACACCCAAATTGTCAGGCCATTTGACCGTTCGTTCGGCCCCCAAGTACCCCACAATGCACCGCGGGCTGCACAGTACATTGGAAGCCTTGATTGGCTGAAGCAATGAAGGATTTGCCCAATCAGTACACAGAACACTGTCAGAGCCATGATTGGAGAAAGTAATGATGACCCTGCCCAATCTAGGCTCATTGCTCATGGACCCACCCCCACTATAAAAATTTCTTTCACAGAGCAGACATTTGCAGTGTACTATTGGAGTAGCGATAGATAGAACAGGGCTCTATTCATTGCTAGTAGCGAGTTAGTGTGCTATAGTGATTCTTTTGTGAGTGTAGCGTGTAACGCCCTCTACACACGATCGGACATTCCGACAACAATACCATGGATTTTTTTCTGACGGATGTTGGCCCAAACTTGTCTTGCATACACGCGGTCACAGAAATGATGTCAGAAATTCCGAACGTCAAGGACGCAGTGACGTACAATACATACGATGGGACTATAAAAAGGAAGTTCAATAGCCAGTGTGCCACCCTTTGGGCTCCTTCTGCTAATCTCGTGTTTATCTCGTGTTAGTAGAAGTTTGGTGAGAGACAATTCACGCTTTTCAGCCTCATGCTTTTCGGTATGTTACTGCTCTTCAGTTTGTGCTTGTGGGTTCGTATCTGTTCTTCGGTGCGTGTTGTCAGTTTGTTACTGTCTTTCAGTGCGTTCTATTTATTAGTTTGTATCTGTTTTCCAGTGCGTTCTTCTCCGCTCGTTTCTGATTTTCAGATCGTTCTTCTCAGGTTCTTTCTGATTTTCAGTGCGTTCTGTTAATTTGTTCAGACCAGCCGACCATTTTCTAGCCATGTTGCAGGTACGTGCTCGTCGTAGAGTATGTGCTGTGCAAGGGCTTGGTGTTGGAGTTCTTGCTTTGACCCAAGTCCAGTCCATGAACAGGTTGAGGAGGAGTTCATGGACCAAGAATTGGTTGAAAAGTAGATTTGCCTTTAGTAAATACCCCCATTGTCACTGTAAACTACACCCACTCCAAAAACTGGTATTGAGCATTGAAAGAAGAAGCCACGCATTGTCGAGTATAAAATATTTTACTCTGTGCACATTTACATGTGCGTTAGAAAAGGGTTTTTTAACAAACCAACATCTTTAGTGTATAACATTTTTATGTTTGACAGTAGAAATATCATTTTCTTGGTTAAACAGGCATGTTTAAAACCATAACATACACAACTCAGGAACTTACAAAGTTCAACTTTGATAAATTGAAGGCAATATGTGACATTAGTATGCCAAAACTGTGTTGATCTTGCCTTCATCAGATGGGGTGATGTCACCCCTGTAAAAGGCCAATTTTGAAGATGCACACAAATTGGGAGTCAAAATGTGGATTTCCCTCCTGATCCCATGTCTAATGTCAACATGTGCTAGCTCCCATCGTGGAGGATCATTGGACATGTTTCGGGGGTGTTTCGGGGGTGCAACCCCTTTCTCTCATCTACTTTAGTTGCGAGGAAGGGGTTGCACCCACAAAATGCGTATATTGATATCCCGTGATGGCATATGGCACATGTTGACACACTCTGTGCACCTTCAAAATTTGGCTTTCAAACTTTTTTAAAATTAAAAAATATAACAAGAAACGGTAAAAAATTGTGGGTGTTTTATATTCTGCCTAAAACATCAATGATGTTGTTGAGTCTTTTTTCAACATCATTGATATTTTCCTTTATCTTCTCTAAATCCCGATTGCACACCATGATCTCCCCAATGAGGATCTGTGCACTTGCATTGGTGAAATGAGTTTCTTCTTCCACAACATTCACATCACCTAACAATAAAAAACACACCATGTATTATAAATATGCAGGCATACATTTATTACCTGAAGCTGTGGTCTCAGACACTGACCTGTTGTGGTCACTTCCTGAACCTCTCCTCCCTCCACATCTTCTTCGGGGTGTGTGGGGATTTTACCTTCTTTAGGAAGCGTGGGGTTCTTGGTGTCCTCAGATGTCCCGAGTCTTTTCTCCCCTATGTGAAAAAAAAGGATTCTTAGCCCACAGATATTTGAGGCAAGAAATAGGAGTATGAAACATTGCTTGGAAGTGTCTAACAGTAAAGAAAAGCACATGGAGCAGCATGCAAGTAATAATAATAATAAGAACACAGGACAAATACTTACTTTTTAGAAGCAGTTTCCTGATCCTTCTGTACTGATTGTGCTCCCTCAATTTAAGGTCTGACCAGCGTTTCCTCAGTTGCTCCTTGGTTCATCGTACCTCAAAATTCCTGAGCAGACTTCTCACAACTTTAGACATGATCTTGGCCTTTCTCACATTTGGGTTTGAGTACGGTCCATACTTCCCATCATGGTTGGCCCTCTTCAAGATGTCCACCATTTCCACCATCTCTACAAAGGACATATTTGAGGCCTTAAATCTTCTACTGGATCGGGACGTTTGTGGTTCCGGGCTTTTATCATTGCTGCTTTTATCATCCACCTGTTGTCTCTCCGCCATGTGCTCTCCCACTGCGCCGAAAGAGAAGAAGTGGGGGAATATACTAGAAAGAAGGTCAGGGGCAGAGTTTCACACATGCACAGTGTATATAAAGCATAACATGCATGCGTCGTACATAAATCTGTGAGCGGAGGACGGAGTAGCGTAAGCGCCGATCATGCAAACAAAGGTACCATTTTAACTTGGGGCATCAGTGGTTAGTGGCTTATAGATTGAGGCCTATATTGGGACAAGATTAGGTGAGTTTAGCCTGACATTAGAGTTCGTCTTGTGTTGTGTCTTGCAGAGAAAATTGATAAATTTAATGACCATGACTTCCTCCCCAACTTCATTGATAAGTACAGAGAGCTGCCCTGTCTGTGGCAAATGAAACACCAATTTTATAACAACAAAATATAGAGGAAGGCAGCGCTGCATCAACTGTTGGAATTGGTGAAGCCTGTGATTCCCAAGGCAGACATCACCTATATAAAGTGCAAAATTGGTGAGCTGAGGAGCACATATAACAGGAAGCGCAAAAAGGTCCAGGACTCCATGATATCAGGAGCAGCAGCAGATGATATGTCCCCAGGCTCTGGTACTACGTCAGACTGCGTTTTTTGTCAGACCAGAGTGAACCCAGGCCATCACTCTCAACCCTTCCTTCCACTCTTCCTTCCACCTCAGATGAGGCTTCTGATGTACAACCTGGGCCTTCCACCCAGGAATATGTGGAGGAGCCCAGCTTGAGCCAGGTATAGCATTGTTCAACATATTTCTTGTCAAAAAATTAATGATGTTAACTAGATGTTATTAGTGATCACTAATTTCTGATTTAACAAAGTGTTTTACAAAACAATACTAGCTAAAAATGATTGGGACAAGAATAAAAAATGCTGGGGTCAGAAAGCTAGTCTTTTCTATTTGTTAACATTCAATTTGCAACAGTCATGAGCTCAAATTTGTGTGTGATTTATGACCAAAAAACTAAAACTATGTCCCATTTTCATACAGAGGAAAGTCTCAGCCAGGAGAAGGCCATGGAAAGTGGCAGCCAGGAGGTGGCGGGGGAAAGCGGCAGCCAGGAGGTGGCCGTGCCCAGTAGCCTGACTAAATCCCAGGTTCCTCCCTCTGCCTAAAAACAAAAAGGCCCAGGAAGGGGAGGAACGTAGAGGAGTCAGCGGCTGCTTTGATTCAGAAGGCTACTGTGGTCCTCACAAACACCCCTAATGTCCAGGAGGCCTTTGCATATATGATGGCCAGCAAAATGCAAGAAATGGAGTAGGGCCAATGCCTCATATGTGAGAAGGTCATATTTCAGGCCCTAAATAAGGGGGTGAGAGGCCAACTCAGCAATAAAAGTTACGTATGTGAGTTGGACCATATGACTCCTCCACCTTCTGCAACACCTCCAACACCACAGCCACAGCCTGAAATGAAGCGTGCAAGGAAGTCTTGAGAGTGATGGCCTGGGTTCGGTCTGGTCTGGCAAAAGACGCAGGCTGTTGCAAGACCACAGCCTCGGGACATATATGTCATCTGCTGCTGCTCCCGATCTCTCGGAGTCCTGGACCGGATTGTGCTCCCTATTAAATGGACTCCTCAGGCTACCAATTTTGCCTGTCAAATAATTGATGTCTGCCCTGGGGTACAAAGGCTTCACCAATTTAAACACTTTATCCAGTGTTGCCTTCCTCTTCATTTTGTTATGACCCCTAATAAATTCGTAATTTTTTTTAAGAAATACTTGGCTATGTGTTTTAGTTCAAAAAGAACAGTTTGTTTGTGAGTAGGCAGGTACATTTCAAAAATACAATGTCAAATTAACAAGGGACACCAACACCAACCAACCTCTTTTGATGTTAAAAAAATACAAGATAATAATGGTGTTGTAATAACTTGACACACAAAACGACAAAAAAAAATTATGGAGATCACTATAAAAAAAAAAATCGGGAGATCTTGAAAAAAAAAAGTAGATCACTATAAAAAAAAACAAATAAACATTATTCTGGAGATCTGGCAAAAAAAAAAAAAAAAAAGATTATTCAGGAGATCACGAAAAATAATAAGAATTCAGTTTTTCAGAACTCTGTGTGAATATCGGCAGCAAAGCAACTTTATTATTCTAGCATTATAAAAAAGAAGAGAATGTGCTGCATTGAAAGATTTAAAAATTTGCAGCGCAAGGAATGTGCTATCTCCATTACGAACGCTAATTTTACAAGACCGAGAGCTTCTGTCTCGTAATTGATTCAGAGCATGCATGGAATTTTGTGCCTCGGACTTGTGTACTCACGCTTGGAATTTCTGACAACAAAGTTTTTGGTCGGAAAATTTGAGAACCTGCTATCAAACATTTGTTGTCGGAAATTCCGACAGCAAATGTCCAATGGAGCATACACATGGTCGGACTTTCCGACAACAAGCTCACATTGAACATTTCCCATCGGAAATTCTGACCGTGTGTACACGGCATAAGTGAAGTGTGAATATAGTGATAGTGCGGCGTGAGTATAGTGCGATCATTCATTTTTACTTTAGTGTCAGTTCAATGTGAATATGGTCATAGTGCAGTGTGAGTGTAGTGCGACCGTTCATTTTTACTATAGTGACAGTTTAGTGTTTCAGGTCAGGTTTACTGCAGCATATTGAGGTGTGTCAGTATAAAGTGCCAGGGCAGTTTTACTGCAGTGTAGTAGTGAGTCAGGGTACTTTTACTGCAGTATATTTAAGTGTGTTAATATATGTTTACTGCAGTATATTGAAGTGCATTAGTGCACGTTTACTGCAGTATATTGAAGTGGATTAGTGCACATTTACTGCAGTATATTAAGGTGCGTTAGTGCACTTTTACGGCAGTATATTGAAATGCATTAGTGAGCTTTTACTACAGTATATTGAAATTCATTAGTGCAGTTTTACTGCAGTATATTGAATTGCATCAGTGTAGTTTTACTGCAGTATGATTAAAGTGAATCTTTACTGCAGTATATTGTAGTATGTCATCAACGGAGTGTATCTGTGTTGTGACTACTCAAGTTTCAGTAATAAGCCCTCCGTTATGTCTGGGAGGCAAACAAGGAGAGGTAGACATTCCCATGGCACTGTGAGGGGGCAATCTGTGTCTGTATCCACAGGCAAAGGTAGATGTGGTCTGTCCTCAGGCAGAGCTCCACTTCCACTGTTTAGTGATGTTGCCCATGCTATCCAACCACAGAATGCAGAGGAGGTTGTGGACTATCATACAAAATCATCCTCATCCTCCTCTGTCACCAAAGCAGAGACTAGTGTGCAGTCCACCGCACCTGCCAGAGCGGCTTATTCTGCCTCCTTGTCCACAGCTACTCCTGCCATAGCGCCAGGATCAGGCATGGAGGAGTCAGCTGAGTTATTTGAACACATAATCAGGCACTTGCCCCTTGACAATGCACAGGCATTACCTGATTCTGATGTTGGTTATGAGGTTGAGGAAGGTAGGATCATGAGCCTACAGAGAGGAGAGAACACTGGTAAACAACAAATTGGCAGTCATGTTCCCCCAGCCTCAGCGTATTGCCAAGTTTGCTCCAGTGATGATGAGGATAGAGGGGATGATGATGTTACTGATGCGATTAGGGTGCGAGATAGAGCAGAGGAGGAAAGTGAGGGTGAGGCACCACCCCAACAAGGCAGCCATCATGAAAAAGTAGAGAGCAGCCACCCTATTCCATCACATTGTGTAGCTGTTATCTCCTGGCCCACTTCCCACAGCTTAACTGTCTGGGCCTTTTTTAGCACATGTAAAGCTGATCACACGTGCAAATATTACCTCAAGCAGATCAAGCGTGGCAAAAACACAAGCCATTTGGGTACCACATGCTTGACAAGGCATTTAACCTCCCACCGCCCAGTCTGTTGGCAAGAGCACCTGAAAGCCACACAAAAAGGTCTCAATTCTGCTACTCCTCACCTTTCAGGTCTACCCCCGCTATATTTCATGACTTCTCAGCAGCCTCCATTGACAGGGATGATGGCACATCTGCTAGCAGCACACCCCCAGCTGTAGACTAAAGCAGGCAAATTTATCTACCAGCTGTTGCAGCAAAAAAAAAAAGAATACAGTCACTGCCACCCACATGTCCAACATCTAAATTCAAGCTTGTCAAAGCTGCTGGCTTTAAAACTCTTGCCTTTCTATCTGGTGGATTCTGGTGGATTCTGCCCCATTCTGTAATTTTGCAGAATGTGCTGTACCACAATGGCAGGTTCACAGTTGCTATTTCCTTTCACATAAGGCCATTCCATCTCTGTACCATCACGTGGAAGGCAATATTGTGGCATTGTTGGGCAAGGCAATCAGCCGAAAGGTCCACGTTACTGCTGACACGTGGTCCAGCAAGCATGGTCAGGGATGATATATTTTGTTCACAGCACACTGGGTAACTCTGCTTGCAGATCAGAAGGCTGCAGGACAGGGCCCTGTGCTGCAGCTTGTTTTTTCCGCCACATCTCCATACAGCTGGTGGAGATGATGTGAGATTTGTCAGCTCCACCCCCTCTTCCTCTGCTGAATTGTCCTATGAACCACCAGTACCCCCTCAGCATTCAATGAGTCAGGCTAAAAGATGCAATTCAGTGTTTCAGCTGGTCTCTCTAGCGGGCAGGAGCCACACTGGAGCAGAGATTTTTTCAGATCTGCAGGGGCAGGCCAGAGGTGGTTCACACATGCCAGCTGGAGCCAGGAATGGTGGTGTGCGATAATGGTACTAACCTCCTGTCTACCCCTAGACAGAGAAAGTTGACACATGTTCCATGTCTGGCACATATCCTCAATTTGGTGGTGCAGTGTTTCTTAAACAGGTACCCAGAGTTGGAAGATCTGCTAAAGCAGGTCAGAAGAGTGCTCTGTTGGTTGAAATTCAGCGGAAATTCCAGTGCCATGCCTACCAGGTGGAACTCAATTTTGGCAATGCTGCAGCAGCTGCACATGCAGCAAACAGCCATCAATGAGTAGCTGTATGAGTATGGCACAACGACAGGTTTAGACTGATAAAGGATGCATGCACTGTGCTGTCACTAGGGATGAGCCGAACCCCCCCTGTTCGGTTCGCACCAGAGCATGCGAACAGGAAAAAAGTTAGTTCGAACAAGCGAACACCGTTAAAGTCTATGGGACACGAACATGAATAATCAAAAGTGCTAATTTTAAAGGCTTATATGCAAGTTATTGTCATAAAAAGTGTTTGGGGACCTGGGTCCTGCCCCAGGGGACATGGATCAATGCAAAAAAAGTTTTAAAAACGGCCGTTTTTTCAGGAGCAGTGATTTTAATAATGCTTAAAGTCAAACAATAAAAGTGTAATATCCCTTTAAATTTTGTAGCTGAGGGGTGTCTATAGTATGCCTGTAAAGGGGCGCATGTTTCCTGTGTTTAGAACAGTCTGACAGCAAAATGACATTTTGAAGGATAAAACCCATTTAAAACTACTCGCGGCTATTGCATTGCCGGTACGACAATACACATAAAAGTTCATTGACCCTTCAGGTCTGGTACGGATTTTAAGGGGAACCCCGCGCCAAAAAAAAAAAAACGGCGTGGGGTCCCCCCAAAAATCCATACCAGACCCTTACCCGAGCATGCAACCTGGCAGGCCGCAGGAAAAGAGGGGGGGACGAGAGAGCGCCCCCCCTCCTGAACCGTACCAGGCCACATGCCCTCAACATTGGGAGGGTGCTTTGGGGTAGCCCCCCAAAACACCTTGTCCCCATGTTGATGAGGACAAGGGCCTCATCCCCACAACCCTGGCCGGTGTTTGTGGGGGTCTGCGGGCGGGGGGCTTATCGGAATCTGGAAGCCCCCTTTAACAAGGGGACCCCCAGATCCCAGCCCTCCCCCCTGTGTGAAATGGTAAGGGGGTACTTACCCCTACCATTTCACTAAAAAACTGTCAAAAATGTTAAAAATGACAAGAGACAGTTTTTGACAATTCCTTTATTTAAATGCTTCTTCTTTCTTCTATCTTCCTTCATCTTCTTCTTCTGGTTCTTCTGGCTCTTCTGGTTCTTCCTCTGGTGTTCTCGTCCAGCATCCCCTCCGCGGCGTCTTCTATCTTCTTCTCCTCGGGCCGCTCCGCACCCATGGCATTGGGGGAGGCTCCCGCTCTTCTCTTCATCTTCTTCATCTTCTTCTCTTCTTCTCTTCTTCTCTTCTTCTCCGGGCCGCTCCGCATCCATGCTGGCATGGAGGGAGGCTCCCGCTGTGTGACGGCATCTCCTCGTCTGACAGTTCTTAAATAACGGGGGCGAGGCCACCCGGTGACCCCGCCCCCCTCTGACGCACAGTGACTTGACGGGACTTCCCTGTGATGTCACGGGGAATGCCACAGGGAAGTCCCGTCATGTCCCATGCATCAGAGGGGGCGGGGTCACCGGGTGGCCCGCCCCCCGTTATTTAAGAACCGTCAGACAAGGAGACACCATCACACAGCGGCAGCCTCCCTCCATGCCAGCATGGATGCGGAGCAGCCCGGAGAAGAAAATAAAGAAGAGAAGAAGAGAAGAAGATGAAGAAGAAGATGAAGAAGATGAAGAGAAGAGCGGGAGCCTCCCCCCATGCCATGGGTGTGGAGCGGCCCGAGGAGAAGAAGATAGAAGATGCCGCGGAGGAGATGCTGGACGAGAACGCCGGAGGAAGAACCAGAAGAACCAGAAGAAGAAGAAGATGAAGGAAGATCAAAGAAAAAAGAAAGAAGAAGCATTTAAATAAAGGAATTGTCAAAAACTGTCTCTTGTCATTTTTAACATTTTTGACAGTTTTTTAGTGAAATGGTAGGGGTAAGTACTCCCTTATCATTTCACACAGAAGGGGGTCAGGATCTGGGGGTCTCCTTGTTAAAGGGGGCTTCCAGATTCTGATAAGTCCCCCGCCCGCAGACCCCCACAACCACCGGCCAGGGTTGTGGGGATGAGGCCCTTGTCCTCATCAACATGGGGACAGGGTGTTTTGGGGGGCTACCCCAAAGCACCCTCCCAATGTTGAGGGCATGTGGCCTGGTGCGGTTCAGGAGGGGAGGGCCACACTCTCGTCCCCCCCTCTTTTCCTGTGGTCTGCCAGGTTGCGTGCTCAGATAAGGGACTGGTATGGATTTTTGGGGGGACCCCACGCCGTTTTTTTTTTTTTTGGTTCGGGGTTCCCCTGTGGGGAATTCCCATCTTGTTTTTATCAATGAACTTCTATGTGTATTGTCGGACCGGCAATGCAATAGCCGCGAGTAGTTTTAAATGGGTTTTTTTCCTTCGAAATGTCATTTTGCTGTCAGACTGTTCTAAACACAGGAAACATGCGCCCCTTTACGGGCATACTATAGACACCCCCCAGCTACGAAATTTAAAGGGATATTACACTTTTATTGTTTGACTTTAAGCATTTTTAAAATCACTGCTCCTGAAAAAACGGCCGTTTTTAAAACTTTTTTTTGCATTGATCCATGTCCCCTGGGGCAGGACCCAGGTCCCCAAACACTTTTTATGACAATACCATGCATATAAGCCTTTAAAATTAGCACTTTTGATTTCTCCCATAGACTTTTAAAGGGTGTTCCGCGGCATTCGAATTTGCCGCGAACACCCCAAATTGTTCGCTGTTCGGCGAACTTGCGAACAGCCAATGTTCGAGTCGAACATGAGTTCGACTCGAACTCGAAGCTCATCCCTAGCTGTCACCATTTGGAGAGGTGACAAGGATGGTGAGCCATGACAATGCATGCATCAGTGACACAATCTCTGTTGTGTTCTTGCTGGAGCAGTCTCTGTGTTGCATTATGGGCAGGGCGCTCACAGCAGAGCAGAGGAAAGAAGAGGAGGACTTCCTTTCCTGTCAAGGCCCACTTTATGCAGACACCATTCTTGTGACGCCACAGAACACACAAGAGGAAGAGGAGGAGGATGGCAGTTTTGGAGTCATTGAAGAAGAGAAAGACATATGTCAAACCTTAAGAGATGGTTTTCCATCCCCAGAACCTTTGGGAATCATATCTGGCTGGGAGAAGTCAGTTTATAGATACTGTAATCTCAGTGACCCAGAGGACTCTGCTCATGTCTCTGCAAACTTTCGGTGCATGGGCTCCCTCATTCTTCAAAGCCTGGGAAAGGACCCAAGAATTTGTGGCAGAAACCCTTCTTGACCACCATTTCAGGGGAAAGGTCTCAGAACTCACCCCGTCCTCACAGAGGGGGCAGATGAAATATCTTGAGGACACCTGAAAGACGAGTTTATGTAATGCCTTTGCAGACTCTGCTAGGTTACAGTCTCAAGGAAAGGCCAGTTTTGAGGCTTCTTTTGGTCAAGAGAGGATCGGTGGAGAAGGGGGTCGCTTCAGTGATGCACTTCAGTGATGCACTGTCAGTTTCCACATCCCATCAGCAGCGTCTGCGTCATATGGTGGGAGATTACCTAGGGGTGACAACAGACATGGAGAGATTTCCAGTTGACCATTCACTGGGTTACTGAATCATAAGGATAGACCACTGGCCAGAACTTGCACAGTATGCAATTGAGCTGCTGGGCTGCCCTGCATCCATAGTAATTTCCGAATGGGCATTCAATGTCGCCAGAGGTTTTGTGACAGATAAAAGAGCACGTCTGCCCAGAGACTTTGTTGACCGGCTGACATTTATCAAAATTAATCAGTCCTGGATTAGCAGCATTAAGTGTTTTCTGGATCTGAAAACTCTGCTAGACTGTTCTCACTTCCTAGCTTTGTGGGTGTTGATTTTATATGGAAGAATTTTTTTGGTATAGGTTTCATGGGCACAATTAACACCTAAGGACCAATTTTTCCGCACCTGTTTGACAGGTGCATATCATTTCAAATTTTTGGCAGCAAGGCCAATTCTTGCTTTCACCAAGAGGACCTCTATAGGGTTACGGTGTGAAGGCACCACCAACACCCATAGCCCAATTTTTCTGCCACTGTTTGATCGGGGCATATCATTTCAATTTTTCACAACAAGGCCAATTTTTGCTTTCATCAAGAGTATCTCTATGGGGTTACAGTGTGAAGGAATCACCAACACCCAAAGCCCAAATTTTCTACCACTGTTTGACCAGGGCATATCATTTTAATTTTCAACAGCAAGGCCAATTATTGCTTTCATCAAGAGTACCTCTATACGGTTACAGTGTGAAGGTACCAGCAACACCCAAAGCCCAATTTTTCTACACCTGTTACTTTTATTATCCAAAGTCTGTGAAACAGACACCAGAATTTATCCCCAAAAATATCTAATCTTGTGCCGAGTGCACTAAGTTGTGGCCTTATCATATAGACTGGCTCCCCAAGCCATTGGTTATAAAATAAAGAAGGCTTGCAGGGAAAATGTAATTTTTTGCCTTTATAAATGTAATTTTTGCTGCAGCAGGTTCTATGCACAGTACAGATGTGACACTTTACAGACAGACTAAAGGGACCCCAAGGCACTATATTTAACCACTTCAGCCCTGGAGGATTTGGCTGGCCAAAGACCAGAGCACTTTTTGTGATTCAGCTCTGCGTGGCTTTAACATGGCTCCCAAACAAAATTCAAGTCCTTTTTTTCCCACAAATAGAGCTTTCTTTTGGTGGTATTTGATCACCTCTGTGGTTCTTCTTTTTTGTTCGATAAACAAAAAAAGAGCGACAATTTTGAAAAAAACGCATTATTTTTTACTTTTTGCTATAATAAATATACCCCAAAAATATATAAAAAAACATTTTTTTCCTCAGTTTAGGCCGATACATATTCTTCTACATATTTTTGGTAAAAAAAAGCGCAATAAGTGTTTATTGATTGGTTTGCGCAAAAGTTATAGCATCTACAAAATAGGGGATCATTTTATGGCATTTTTATTAATATTTTTTTTTACTAGTAATGGCGGCGATCAGCGATTTTTATCATGACTGCGACATTGTGGCAGACCGGTCATACAATTTTGACACATTTTTGGGACCATTCACATTTATACAGCAATCAGTGCAATTAAAATTGCATTGATTACTGTGTAAATGTGACTGGCAGTGAAGGGGTTAACACTGGGTGCCACTGTAGGGGTTAAATGTGTCCTAGAGAGTGATTCTAACTGTGGGGGGAGGGGCTGTGTATGACACATCACTGATCATGCTCCTGATCACAGGGAGCTGTGATCAGTGACATTGTCACTAGGCAGAACAGGGAGATGCTTGTTTACATTAGTAGTATAACATGATTTCGCGCAGCAGAGCCAACCTGCCGCAGTAAAACTGCGGCAGCTGGTCCGCAAGTGGTTAAAGAAATGTCTCATTTTTATTATTTCACTTCAAGCATCAGTAAAAAACTGCTCATTTAAAATGTATGTTTTTTGCAAACTTTTTTTCCATTGATACATGTCCCCCAGGGCAATATCCAGACCCCCATACCCTTAGAAAGCCCAATAACTTGCATTCAAGCCCTCAAATTGTGCAATTTTGATTTTTCCAGTTTGGGTGCCATAGACTTCAATGTGGTTCGTTATTCGGTCACAAACTTTCGCAATGTTCGAGAGTTCTGGTGTGAACCGAACCAAGGGGTGTTCAGCCCATTTCTATCAAACAGGTGTGGAAAAATTGGTCTTTGGGTGTTGTTGTTTCCTTCACACTGTAACCCTATAGAGGTATTCTTGATGAAAGCAAGAATTGACCTTTCTGTAAAAAAAAAAAAAAAAAAAATGATATGTACCTGTCAAACAGGTGGGGAAAAATTGGGCTTTGGGTGTTGGTAGTACCTTCACACAATAACCCTATAGAGGTGCTCTTGATAAAAGCAAGAATTGGTCTTTCTGTAAAAAAAGTTAAATTATATGAAACTGTTAAACAGGTGAGGAAAAATTGGGCCTTGGGTGTAAATTGTGCTCATGAAACCTATACCAAAAAATTACTTCAAGATAAAATCAACACCCACAAAGCCAGACATCTTAGACAGTCTTGCAGAGATTCCAGATTCCAAACACATTTAATCAGTGACATCAGCATCAGGGGCTTGATAGCTGTTGCTAATCCAGGACTGATTCATTTTTTTAGAAATGTCAGGCAGTCAACGGAGTGTGTGGACAGACACACTCTATCTGTCACAAAAACCTCCGACAGCACTGAATGCCCATTCGGAAAGCACGCTGGATGCAGGGCAGCCCAGCAGCTCAATTGCATACTGGAAAAGTTCTGGCCAGTGGTCTATTCTCATGACCCAAAAACCCACTGGATCATCTACTGGAAAGCCCTCCATGTCTGTTTTCGCCCCTAGATAATCTTCCACCATATGATGCAGATGATGCCGATGAGATGTTGAAGCTGACAGCCCTGGGCGCTGAGAACTAAACATTTTTTTAAATGCATCACTTAGGCGGCCCCCTTCTCCACCGCTCCTCCTTTAACCAACAGAAGCCTCAAAAATACCTTTTCCATGAGACTGTACCAGAGTTTGGAGAGTTGTTACAGAAACTCCTCTTTAAGGTGCCCTCGGGATATTTCATCCTGTGCTCCCTCTGCGAGGGCAGGATGAGTTCCGAGACTTTACCCTTATAATGGTGGTCAAATAGGGTTGCCAACCAATAATGATTCTTCTCCTTAATGGCACAAATTCTCGGGTCCTTTGGCAGGCTTTCGAGAATAAGGGTGCCCATGCACCATGAGTTTTCCTCCTCCTCCCTTTCCTCTTGTGTGTTCTGAGGCATCACAAGAATGGTGTCTGCATAAAGCGGGCCTTGAGAGGAAAGGAAGTTCTCCTCTTCTTCCCGCTGCTCTGCCTCAAGTGCCCTGTCCATAATGTCAGACAGAGTATGGTCTATCAGGAATACAAGAGGGATAGTCTCACTGATGCATGCATTGTCACGGCTCGTTGCATCCTTGTCACTTCCTCAAATATTGACAATATATATATATATATATATCATGTCATCTTGTTTACTCCGTTTTCCATACATTTATGAGCAGAGCATGTGGATACCCCATTTTTGTGATATCATGGGGCACTGGTCAATTATCAAAACCATTAGAGACAATGCTTTGCCATATACTCCCTCTGTGAGATGTTATACCAATTGTGACCACTGGAGGGAGTTGAAGAAGTAAACGTGATTAGAGATATCAATATATATATTTTTTACTTTTTACACACTGCGTTTTTTACACATTTAATCGTGGTTTTGATAAACCAACGATATTCATATGAATTACATGTCTAATAAAAGTAGGTTTTAACAGGATTAAAGTTTATGCAGGAAGCAGGATGATGACAAACTCATGCTATAGCCATGGCAACCACTCTGCTGTTGTGCTATAAAGCTGAGT
Source organism: Lithobates clamitans (assembly GCA_037952925.1). Lineage (NCBI taxonomy): Eukaryota > Metazoa > Chordata > Amphibia > Anura > Ranidae > Lithobates > Lithobates clamitans. Next base: position 2,242,875 of record JBBGZY010000025.1, on the reverse strand, counting down.
CCGTCAGAGCTTGTATTATCCTTGAAAAAGTCACGTGACTGTGATGTAACGCGTGGGAGGAGCCAAGGACGCTCTGTGCAGATCTGCAGCTTCACACAGTGTACTGCACTGAATCTGCTCCTGTCTAGGGCGGCTGACTGCTATAGTAAAACCTGCATATGCCTTATCATTATAAGGCACACGTGAGTGGATTGAAGTTTGCCTGTGTACCTTGGTATCCTAACTATTGCACAATGATTGGTTTTTTTCTCTTATCTGCCTGTTTATGATTCTCACATTGGTTGTGAATAGAAGCAAAAAACACATTGGTACTATCAATGAGCACCTTAATTAAGCAAGTGTTTTTAAACAGCTTTGCTAGTGATCAAAAGCTCTATACCAATCAGGATTCTACACCTGTATAATTGAACCTTCTGAATACATCCCTATATATTTATTTTTATGTGGATTTTTTATGTGAATTTTTTACACATTTGGTGTCACAAATTTTTTATAATTTTACACTATTTTGATTGCTGGATTTTTTAGGAATTTTTACTCACCGCTGGATTTATTTGACTATTTATATTTATTCTTATATATTCATTTTCATGCACATTGTGAAGCGCTTCAAATATCATTATTTATTCTTTTTAAGTGACTCTGAAAACACTCTCTTTTGATAGCAGCCTCACTTGGTTTTATGTGTAATTATCAGCTATTTAGCATCACAGCGCTTTGTGTTTTATATATATTTTGTCCTTGTGCCATACTCACACAGGTACTCGTTGATGGCCCTCTGGCATATGCAGCCACTGCGGCATTGCCAAAGTTGAGTTCCCCCTGGTGAGCATGTCACAAATCTGGTGGTTTACGAGCAGGTGGAATTCCCGCTGAATTTCAGTCAACCGAACACTGGCTGTGTATGACCACCTGAAATGAATACATACTCTTCTGACCTGCCTTATAGGATATTGCTACCCTGGGTACCTGTTTAAGAAACGCTGCACCACCAAATTCAGGACATGTGCCAGGCATGGTACATGTGTCAACTTACCCTGTCAAAGGACAGACAGAAGGTTAGTGCCGTTATCACAAACCACCATTCCTGGCTCAAGCTGCAGTGGTGTGAACCACCTCTGGGCCGGCCCCTGCAAAGCTAAAAGAATCTTTGCTCTGGTGTGGCTCCTGTTCCCTAGATAGACCAGATGACTCACTGCATTGCACCTGACTTGTTAAATAGCCCCTTGAACGCTTAGGGGGTACTGATGATTTATAGGACAATTCAGCAGAGGAGGGCATGGAGGAGGAGGAGGGGGTGGAGCTGACAGATCTTGCATCATCACCACCAGCTGTATGGAGGCATGGTGGCAAAATAAGCTCCAGCACTGAGCCATGTCCTGCATCCTTCCTATTTGCAAGCAGATTTATCCAGTGTGCTGTGAACAAAATACATTGCCCCTGACCATGCTTATTGCACCACGTGTCAGCAGAAAGGTGGACCTTACTGCTGACTGCCTTGCCCAACAATGCCAAAACATTGGATTCCATGTGATGATACATAGCTGGAATGGTCTTACATGCAAATAAATAGGGACTGGGAACCTGCCATTGTGGTACAGCATGATCTGCAAATTTACGGAAGGGGGCAGAATCCCCCAGACAGAAAGACAGGAGCTTTAAAGCCAGCAATTTGGACAAGCTTGAATTTAGATGCTGAGCGTGTGGGTGGCAGGGATTATATATATATTTGTTGCTGCAGCAGCTGCTATACTCTACAGCTGGTGGTGTGCTGCTAGCAGACTTGTTGCATGGACCTGTGACACACTTTGCTAAACCATTATCCCTGTCAGTGGAGGCTGCTGAGAGGTCATAATATATAGCGGGGGTAGAGATGAAAGGTGAGGAGTGAGGAGGAGAAGAATTGTGTCCCTTTTGTGTGGCTTTCAGGTGCTCTTGCCAATGGGCTGAGTAATGGGAGGTTAAATGCCTTTGCAAGCATGTGGTAGCCAAATGGCTGGTGTTTTTTTGCCATGGTTAATCTGCTTGGGGCAGAGATTGCAAATTGCAACAGTGCGATCAGCTGCACATGTGCTAGAAAAAGGCCACACAGCTGATCTGTGGGAAGTGGGATAGAAGATAAGAGCTCCACAATCTGATGGGATAGGGTGGCTGCTCTCTACTCTTTCATAATGGCTGCCTCTGGAGGACATCCTGCCTCACTGAGTTTGTGCCTCCTTCTTAAGTTTCACTTCTGCTGTATCTGGCACTTAAGTTGAGTCAGTGACCTCATCATCATCATCCCCTCTATCCTCATCATCGCTGGAGCCAACTTGGCAATACGCTGGGGGGACATGATTGCCAATTTGTTTTTTGAGTGTTCTCCCCTCTATGTAGGCTCATGTTACTCCCTTTCTCAACCTCAGAACCAACATCTGAATCAAGTAATGCCTGTGCATCCTCAAGAAGCAAGCTGATGCTGTGTTCAAATAATTCAACGGACTCCTCCGTGCATGATGCTGTGGCAATAACAGAAATAGCTGTGGACAAGGAAGCAGAATAAGCCGCTCTGGCAACTGCGATGGACTGTGAACTAGTGCCAGCTTGAGTGATAGAGGATGAGAATGGTTTAGTAAGCCACCACCTCTGCATGCTGTGGCTGGATAGCACCGACAACATCACTAAATAGAGACAAACGTGCCCTGCCTGAGGATAGACCACGTCCACCTTGCCTGTGGACACAGATGCTGCTGGCCCTCTCATAGTGGAACGTCTGACTCTTCTTGTTGGTCTCAGACATAAAGGGGGAGGCTTATTACCCAAATTTCATAGATACTGGGAAATGGGTGATTGGATGCACTTTACTGAATGAAAAGTGATGCACTTTAATTTGAAGACTGCCGCTGACAGCAAAGAGCTTTGGGTATCTACTTTTCCGAAAAGGGGTCATTTGTGGGGGTTTTGTGCTATCTTGGCATTTCATGGCCTCCAAAACTCTGATAGGTAATGAGGAACTGAAATGAGCAATTTACGCCCTTAGAGAGCCTAAAGGCAGCGATTGGTTTTCGGGGTCCTGTATGCCGGTAGACTGCCAAAAAGTCTCTCACATGTGATATCCCCATACTCATGAGAAGCAGCAGAATCTATTTTAGGGTGTAATTACACATATACCCATGGCATGTGTGAGCAATATATCATTTAGTGACAACTTTGTGTAAAAAATAAAAAATAAAATATATTGTAATTTTGTAGAAACATGTGGCAAAACAATAAATATTCCACGGACACAACATGCCTCTCAGCAAATAGCTTGGGGTGTCTGCTTTCCAAAAAGGTGTAGTTTACGGGGTGTTTGAACTGTACTCAAATTTTATGCCCAACATTAGAAACTTATGCCACACATCACCCACTCTTCTAACTACTTTGAGACCAGGCTTTTTCTGACACTTTTTGTTTACATAAAAATATTTTTTTTTTGCTAGAAAATTACTTTAAACCGCCAAACATGATATGTCTATATCTATATAATTATATTTATATATTTTTTTAAAGCAGAGGCCATACAGGATAAAATGGTGGGTGAAGTAATTTTTTTTACACAGTATTTGCGCGCCAATTTTCCAAATGCAATTTTTTTGGGAAAAAACACTTTTTTGAATTTCTGTGCAGATAAACACAATATATTGCCAAATTCTTTGGTAAAATATAAAATATGATCTTATGCCGAGTACATAGAAACCAAACATGACATGCTTTAAAATTGCACACGCCCGTGCAGTGGCGACAAACAATGTACATTTTTAAAAGCCTTTAGGGTTGAAAATATATTTATTGATAGTTTAACAGAAAATACAAGGAACAATGTATAAAGTTACAGTCTGGTGACAATCGCAAGTAAACATATGTGATGAGTCAGCCCAATGGCTATCGCCCACAGCTTCACCCTTGTTGTCATACCGTATATTATTAACATCGACAACTGTCACTCGGTGTAAGGAGTAATGCTGGCTAGGAGAGCCTCGTCGTTCAAAATAAGATTGTATGCACACATTTTAAAGATAAATATTAAAAGGGAAAAAAAAGGGGGGAGTGACCTAAAAGCCTTTGAAAGCCTTTACAGGTTACCACATTCACTACCACTTGACTTCCTCTGTAAATCTACTGCTGAAATTACTGCCCTTGATCTGATGTTTGCGCTGATACCTCACATGCATGGTGCAATTGCTTTTTACATATGACACAAGACTGATGCTTGCATTCACCTTTGCGCACACGCACAGGGCGAGACAGGGGTGCTTTATTTATTTTTTATTATTTATTTTTATTTTTTATTTTATTTTTACACCATCCCTTTCATTTTTTTTAGCACTTTTATTGTATCACAGGGTATATAATTATCCCCTATAATAGCAATAATGACAGGTACTCTTTTTAAAAAAAAATTTAGGTCTATTAGACTCTAGATCTCTCCCCTGCCCTTAAAGCATCTGACCACACCAAGATAGGTGTGATAAGATGCTGTCCTAATTTTAAAATGAGGCTGTCTATATCCGGTGAAACCGAAGTGATGAAATGCTTGTAGCTTTCAGTTTCTTAGGCCATAGAGATGATTGGTGAAAAAGAGGGGATAGGTATGGTGCTGCTCTTATTAAGAGGTGACCTACAACCTCTAAATACTTTAGGGGTGTGTGACACAGGTGTATTTAGTGCAAAAAAGTGACAATAAAGGTGCAGAAAATAAATATTTGTATATTCACAAAAATCCACCAAAAAAACCTACTGTGTAAACTTCCAAACCGCTTATATATAATATATATTGTTATGTTCAAACGAAAATAAAATAAAACAAACACAATCCTGTGTAAAACCTTCAATTCAAAGTGACATTTCTGTGCAAAAAAATTCAACATATATGACTGGTGTATATTGTTGCTGTGAAACTGGGTTTAGAAATATGCATATACCGTCCTTAAACCCTGGTGTATAAAAAAAAAACTCCAATAAAGTGACAATGTGCTCCTTCAAATCATTCTGTGCTTCTTGGAAAACAGTGCTCCATAAGAAACGCACTCACCGCTATTATTCACCCCACAAGGAGGTATTTCACCTTCACAGTATGAGCCACTGTGTAGCCTGTGAAGTGGGAGGAAACTTCCTGTCCTGTGTTCTCCAAGTGCCTCCTTGTCTGCGATGTAAGTGGTCTCCTCACTGTTAACCTTTTATATGTTGCCCACATGAAGAGAGGAAAGAGACTCCATAGTGTGATACCATACAAATATCCAAAAATGTATTAATATTACTGATGGGTACTCACATTTAATAAAAATCATTAAAAGCAAAAACAGTGTTTAAAAAAAGGAAACCAGAGCAATCTACGCTCCACGGCTCGAAACCGGAGATGATTGCATTGCGGTCTCCGATCAGCTCTATGGTCAGCTGGCAGTGCCACCGGCTGCATTCTAGAGTTCCCCAGTGGGACAGGAGAGCCTGGGAAAACCATGGAAGGTGGCGGGGTGGGGGGGTGCTTGTAAAAGTAGTCTATTTAGCCACTAGGATTACGTTTACATAAAAGCTGACATCTGGCTGGAAAAAAAACAATACCAAGATGATGTCTAAACCTGCAAGCATCATCCCCGTATAACCACTCAAAGTCCAGCGACAAAAAATAGGAATTTACCCCCAGAAGGTAAAGGGGCTTTGGAGGCAGCAGATAACAATGGAGATGTTGTATGGTATAAAAAGTAGCAAGTAAAAACATGAACTGTGTACATCAAGCTATAAAAAGGGCACAAAAGTATGTATACATAAGTATTGTGTTGAAAAGGCGCTTGGATATTTCTGACGCGTTTCGACCCCATCGGGTCTTCCTCAGAGGAAATGCATGCGCTGTAGGAGAATTTTGTATACATGAAACAATAGTACCAATAAGGTTGTCAATACTTGTAAATAATGAGCACAGTTATATATGATAAAACTTTTTGAGCATATTTACCCAAGGGTATGCGATTAGCTGTATCTTCTGAGCTTGCAATTTTAGAAGTCGCCTCTACCATCAGATTTAGACACCAAGGCCCCACGGTCAGCCACCACCCCAAGGGGGGGGAGCTTGAGCAGCAGCTGTGCGACTTACAATGGCTTACACTTAGGAAGAACCCCCACACCTGGTGAGGGGCATGTGGATCAGCAGCACCCACGATCTAAACACCAAGCAGCAACATAAGTAGAAGCATGTAGAGGTTTTTTAGAAAATTTATATCGATCAATGATAAAAGTATCAAGATATTTATAAAATTTATCTACAGGCTGGTGGGCCTAAATTATATCAAAGTAAAGATCTTTATATATTTTAGTCAAGTTTTGTAAAGCAGGTGTATGAGCATTGCGTAAAAAGGAAAAATAAAATAAAGACTATATATGTAGACCAATTTGAGGAAATGGAAAGGAGCAAAAAGGAACAAGGAAGAAAAAAAGGGGGAAAGGGGAGGAGCAGGGGGGGGAGAGCGGGGGCGGGAGGAAAAAAGGGAAAGGGAATGAAAGTGGGGGAGGAAGGGACATGGAAAGAGGGGTAAGGAAAGAAAAACGAAAGAAATGGGGGACCAGGGGGAAAGAGAGGAAAAAAGGAGGGGAAAGAACAGAAGGGGAACAAAGAAAAAACAGGGGAAGGAAAAGGAAAGGGGAGAAAATATCCTAGGCCTAGATATGAAGGGAAAAAAAAAGAAGGAAGGAAGAAAGGATAGAAAAAGAAGAGAAAGAAAGGGATGGTCAGAGGTAAACAGGGGGAGAGGGAAGGGTTAAATGGATGGGGAGGTGCTGAAGAAAAAAGTGCTGAACAAGTGTGATGGCTGGAAGAAATTGTGATATATTAGAGGGAGACTGCTAAAAAGGAAACAAACGAGAATATCGTGCAAATAAGTGAGAAATAAAAAAAGGAATGTAGTGCAATTAAGTGATAAGTGGGTGATGGAGGAAAACTATAGCAGTGTGTGAGGGTAATTGTATAATGAGTGACAAATTGTGAAAGTGTTTAGAATGCAAATCTGAGATATACCTCTAAGTGCCAGACAAGCGGCAGTGCTCCATGTGCAAAAAACAATCTGGGAAGTTGCACCAAAGAGGATGTTGTGGCTGTGTATGAAATTGCAAGATATGTTAAAATCAGGCTAACAGTGCAAGAGTTAGTCTAATATGGGAGTTGATAAATACCTGAGTTTCAGGAGCTTCTTATGGAAGTAGTGTTTCCTGATAGAGCTTTGGGTATCAAATGCAGATCCCTTGTGGGGGACCTGCAGTCTTTAAAAGTAACGGCCTCTGGTTTTGATTGGTTGCTGATGATAGATCGCAGGTGTGTGCCGGCCACCCCCACCCTACTCACCTGTGCGGAAGTAGTGCTGACTGTCAGCACTCCATGTATATGTCACCCGGCATTCCGAAGAACTGAGTTCCGGCTCCGCCGCCCTTCCGACGTAATAGCGTGGCATCCTGACATCGCGTGCATGCGTGCTCCCTGGAATGCGCACGCAGGCATGGGAATGGTGCCCGGAGAGGTTCGGAATGGCGCTGGCAGGGGGAGTACACGTCCCTGAGGGTCAAGTCCTCTGATGGTCGTGTGTATAAGCGCAGATAACTACGCTTGTCTCCCCCTGCCAGGAAGAAGCTTAGCACTGCAACCGCCACCCCCCATGTAGGGGGGGGGCGGTCGAACCGGTGGACCAGATGTGGACCTGAATGGAAAGGGCATGCAAGACACACATACCCTATAACAGATTGATTTAAAGGCATTTGGGATATGGAGTATCAGCCCATAACCGATGGAATCATTCTATTTGTTACAGCAATTATAACCACATATTTTGATTCATCCCGAAGGCATGGAATAAGAATAAATAATGATATTTGAAGCGCTTCACAATGTGCATAAAAATTAATATATATGAATAAATATAAATACTCAAATAAATCCAGTGGTGAGTAAAAATTCCTAAAAAATCCAGCAATCAAAATAGTGTAAAATTATAAAAAAATTAGTGACACCAAATGTGTAAAAAAATCCACATAAAAAATCCACATAAAAATAAATAATAAATATATAGGGATGTATTCAGAAGGTTCAATTATACAAGTGTGGAATCAGATTGGTATAGAGCTTTGATCCGGTCCCACTAGCAAAGCTGTTTAAAAACACTTGCTTAATTAAGGTGCTCATTGACCTTTATAGTAACAATGTTTCTTTTGCTTCTGTTCACAACCAATGTGAGAATCATAAACAGATCTCATTTGACAGGCAGATAAGAGAAAAAAACAATCATTGTGCAATAGTTCGGATACCAAGTACACAGGCAAACTTCAATCCACTCACGTGTGCCTTATAATGATAAGGCATATGCAGGTTTTACTATAGCAGTCAGCCGCCTTAGACAGGAGCAGATTCACTGCAGTACACTGTGTGTTACTGCTGATCTGCACAGATCGTCCTTGGCTCCTCCCACGCATTACATCAAAGTCACGTGACTTTTTCAAGGATAATACAAGCTCTGACGGACTCAGCTTTATAGCACAACAGCAGAGTGATTGCCATGGCTACAGCATGAGTTAATCATCATCCTGCTTCCTGCATAGACTTCAATCCTGTTAAAACCTACTTTTATTAGACATGTAATTCATATGAATATCGTTGGTTTATCAAAACCACGATTCCATGTGTAAAAAACGCAGTAAAAAATATATATATATTGATATCTCTAATCACGTTTACTTTTTCAACTCCCTCCAGTGGTCACAATTGGTATAACATCTCACAGAGGAAATAAATAGCAAAGCATTGTCTCTAATGGTTTTGATAATTGACCAGTGCCCCATAATATCACAAAAATGGGGTATCCACATGCTCTGCTCATAAATGTATGGACAACGGAGTAAACAAGATGACATGATATATATATATATATATATATATATATATATATATATATATATATATATATATATATATATATATATATAAAATATACATATATAAAATTAAAATAAGATATGATATAAGAAATAGGGAAATAATATTAAAATGTAAAATTAAAATCTAAAAATTCCATGATAGAATATTGCAAAAATTGATGATGACCATTATTTATATGCTAGAACTGAACCAAATATTGCCACTCAGAAAAAAACTGGTATTGGGCAAATAATGAAAATCTTGGACCAAAAATAAAAAATATAAAAAATATATCATAAAAATATATATATAAATCTGAAAAACCTCTAAAAATCAGAAATAAAACAATTCAGGTCGAATTCAATATTCAATCCATGAGGGTTCTAATGTACCCATCTGGAATATCCATTTGGATTCATTCTTGCTGAGTTCCCTCACTTTATGGGAACCCCTCCAATGAGCCTTATACTTTTGAATAGCCCAGAATTGGAGACCCCTAGGGTCTCTGTTATGATACCTATCAAAATGTTTTGAAACACTGTGTTTTGGATAGCCTTTTCTAATGTTCTGGATATGCTCTCTTATTCTCTTCCACATTGGTCGTTTCGTTCTGCCAATGTATTGGAGGGAGCAGGAGCACTGTAAAGCATATACCACCCCTTATTTTCGACAACTAACGGGTATTGGGATGGGAGCTAAATATGCCCCAAGTGTAGCCAACATATTCATGGCTAAATGGGAGGAGGATGCCATCTTTTTAAATACTCCAAAGGAACTGGTTCTATATAAAAGATTCATAGACGATTGTATTTTTATTTGGAAGGGTGATGAACTGAGTTTAAGATCCTTTTTCCAACGTTTGAATATGAACCAAAAAAATATTAAACTTGAACATCAAATTAGTGAGACTAAAATCCAGTTCCTTGATCTTGAAATAGAACTAACAGCCAATATCATCAGTACAAAAACTTTCTTCAAACCGGTGGAAAGGAACAGCTTTATACCAGTAACGAGTTGCCACTATGAGCCATGGTTAATCAACATTCCGAAGGGCCAGTTTATTCGCTTACGGAGAAATTGTTCAGAAAATAATGACTATCTTAAACAAGCTCAGTGGATAGGTAAGAGGTTTGAAGAAAAAGGGTACAATAAATGTTTTATAGAAAAAAAAATAACAGAAGTCAATCAAACCTCAAGAGAAGCGCTGATCCAAGATAAAATCAAGATAAATGACAAAACAGATGACATACCTCTGATAATGGACTTCAGTGTACAACACAGGAGGATGGAGAGGATTATAAAAAGACATTGGTCTAATTTAAAAACTGATACTACTTTGGCAAATATACTCCCAGAAAAAACGAGATTCATTTATAGACGAGCTCCAACTCTGAGGGACATCATAGCTAAAAATGTACCCAACCCACCCAAGAGAATAACTGATTTAACCTTTTTTCAGGGTAAAGGATTCTATCCCTGTAAAAGGTGTTATGCCTGCATAAATACTAATCAAAATGGATACAAATGTCAGAAATTTTCTTCAACAAATACTGGACAAGAATTTGTAATAAAGGATTTTATATCTTGCAGGACTGAGGGGGTGGTATATGCTTTACAGTGCTCCTGCTCCCTCCAATACATTGGCAGAACGAAACGACCAATGTGGAGGAGAATAAGAGAGCATATCCAGAATATTAGAAAAGGCTATCCAAAACACAGTGTTTCAAAACATTTTGATAGGTATCTCCAATTCTGGGCTATTCAAAAGTATAAGGCTCATTGGAGGGGTTCCCACAAAGTGAGGGAACTCAGCAAGAATGAATCCAAATGGATATTCCAGATGGGTACATTAGAACCCCATGGTTTGAACATTGAATTCGACCTGAATTGTTTTATTTCTGATTTTTAGAGGTTTTTCAGATTTATATATATATTTTTATGGTATATTTTTTATATTTTTTATTTTTTATTTTTGGTCCAAGATTTTCATTATTTGCCCAATACCAGTTTTTTTCTGAGTGGCAATATTTGGTTCAGTTCTAGCATATAAATAATGGTCATCATCCATTTTTGCAAAATTCTATCATGGAATTTTTAGATTTTAATTTTACATTTTAATATTATTTCCCTATTTCTTATATCATAATTTATTTTAATTTTATATATGTATATTTTGTATATATATATATATATATATATATATATATATATATATATATATATATATATATATATATATCATGTCATCTTGTTTACTCCGTTGTCCATACATTTATGGGCAGAGCATGTGGATACCCCATTTTTGTGATATTATGGGGCACTGGTCAATTATCAAAACCATTAGAGACAATGCTTTGCTATTTATTTCCTCTGTGAGATGTTATACCAATTGTGACCACTGGAGGGAGCTGAAAAAGTAAACGTGATTAGAGATATCAATATATATATATTTTTTACTCTTTACACACCGCGTTTTTTACACATGGAATCGTGGTTTTGATAAACCGACGATATTCATATGAATTACATGTCTAATAAAAGTAGGTTTTAACAGGATTGAAGTCTATGCAGGAAGCAGGATGATGATTAACTCATGCTGTAGCCATGGCAACCACTTTGCTGTTGTGCTATAAAGCTGAGTCTGTCAGAGCTTGTATTATCCTTGAAAAAGTCACGTGACTGTGATGTAACGCATGGGAGGAGCCAAGGACGATCTGTGCAGATCAGCAGTAACACACAGTTTACTGCAGTGAATCTGCTCCTGTCTAAGGCGGCTGACTGCTATAGTAAAACCTGCATATGCCTTATCATTATAAGGCACACGTGAGTGGATTGAAGTTTGCCTGTGTACCTTGGTATCCTAACTATTGCACAATGATTGGTTTTTTCTCTTATCTGCCTGTCAAATGAGATCTGTTTATGATTCTCACATTGGTTGTGAACAGAAGCAAAAGAAACATTGTTACTATAAAGGTCAATGAGCACCTTAATTAAGCAAGTGTTTTTAAACAGCTTTGCTAGTGGGACCAGATCAAAGCTCTATACCAATCTGATTCCACACTTGTATAATTGAACCTTCTGAATACATCCCTTTATATTTATTATTTATTTTTATGTGGATTTTTTTATGTGGATTTTTTTACACATTTGGTGTCACTAATTTTTTTTTATAATTTTACACTATTTTGATTGCTGGATTTTTTAGGAATTTTTACTCACCACTGGATTTATTTGAGTATTTATATTTATTCATATATATTCATTTTTATGCACATTGTGAAGCGCTTCAAATATCATTATTTATTCTTTTTAAGTGACTCTGAAAACACTCTCTTTTGATAGCAGCCTCACTTGGTTTTGTGTGTAATTATCAGCTATTTAGCATCACAGCGCTTTGTGTTTTATATATTCTTTTTAATGGAAGAAGAATATTTGTTCTAGACACTGAGAGCTTATTGGCTCATAGTTCAGGAGTCCCTGCATTTGTTAACACGTCATCTCCTTCTATTGCAAAATTATTTGTGCTAATCTTCCACCTCCTAGGGGGATACATGCAACAAAAGGGCATATTTGAATTGAAACATTATGTAAACAAACCAAAAAACGCATTGAGTACAAATCGCATGGAGACAAGAGGGAGAAAGGGAGGATTACAGAGCGATTTCAATATATTATATTGGATACAAGACAATAGGCGCACAGAGTGCCTCTTGATCCAGAAAGGCCAATCTGTGCTTCAGTATATTCATTGAAGATTTTTATATGCCAAAACAAGGCCAATTTCTTTTCCAAAGTCTTTATAAGTTTCTGGAACAGGGAGGAAGCAGATAGATTTTTCTGCTCTCCCTGTGCAAAAGTAGCCTCATAATTTTGCATCAAAGCATCCCATTTGTCACCTACGAACTGACTCATGTGTATGACATTTGAACGTTCTTCTGAAAAAAGTATGAACAAACAAATATATGAATTGGACTCTATTCATAAGCCAAATAGCAGCTAACAGTTCATGTCCTGACTCAGGTGTCAAAAGTGGGGGAAGGGGTGTTTAACCATCCAGTCATATACAAAAAGAGGGGAGACACCTGGGAAAAGGAGAGGTTGCCCACCCCAAAATCATAAAAATAGGAATTTACCCCCAGAAGGTAAAGGGGCTTTGGAGGCAGCAGATAACAATGGAGATGTTGTATGGTATAAAAGTAGCTTTATTAATGCATGAAACATCAGAGTAAAAACATGAACTGTGTACATCGAGCTATAAAAAGGGCACAAAAGTATGTATACATAAGTATTGTGTTGAAAAGGCGCTTGGATATTTCTGACGCGTTTCGACCCCATCGGGTCTTCCTCAGAGGAAATGCATGCGCTGTAGGAGAATTTTGTATACATGAAACAATATTACCAATAAGGTTGTCAATACTTGTAAATAATGAGCACAGTTATATATGATAAAACTTTTTGAGCATAATTACCCAAGGGTATGCGTATAGCTGTATCTTCTGAGCTTGCGATTTTAGAAGTCGCCTCTACCATCAGATTTAGACACCAAGGCCCCACGGTCAGCCACCACCCCAAGGGGGGGGAGCTTGAGCAGCAGCTGAGCGACTTATGATGGCTTACACTTAGGAAGAACCCCCACACCTAGTGAGGGGCATGTGGATCAGCAGCACCCGCGATCTAAACACCAAGCAGCGACATAAGTAGAAGCATGTAGAGGTTTTTTAGAAAATTTATATCGATCAATAATAAAAGTATCAAGATATTTATAAAATTTATCTACAGGCTGGTGGGCCTAAATTATATCAGAGTAAAGATCTTTATATATTTTAGTCAAGGTTTTTAAAGCAGGTGTATGAGCATTGCGTAAAAAGGAAAAATAAAATAAAGAATATATATGCAGACCAATTTGAGGAAATGGAAAGGAGCAAGAAGGAACAAGGAAGAAAAAAAAGGGGGAAAGGGGAGGAGCGGGGGGGGGGAGGGGAAGAGCGGGGGGAGGCAAAGGGAATGAAAGTGGGGGAGGAAGGGACATGGAAAGAGGGGCAAGGAAAGAAAAACAAATGGGGGACCAGGGGAAAAGAGAGGAAAAAGGAGGGGAAAGAACAGAAGGGGAACAAAGAAAAAACAGGGGAAGGAAAAGGAAAGGGGAGAAAATATCCTAGGCCTAGATATGAAGGGAAAAAAAAAAAAAAGGAAGGAAGAAAGGATAGAAAAAGAAAAGAAAGAAAGGGATGGTCAGAGGTGAACAGGGGGAGAGGGAAGGGTTAAATGGATTGGGGAGGTGCTGAAGAAAAAAGTGCTGAACAAGTGCGATGGCTGGAAGAAATTGTGATATATTAGAGGGAGACTGCTAAAAAGGAAACTAATGAGAATATCGTGCAAATAAGTGAGAAATAAAAAAAGGAATGTAGTGCAATTAAGTGATAAGTGGGTGATGGAGGAAAACTATAGCAGTGTGTGAGGGTAATTGTATAATGAGTGACAAATTGTGAAAGTGTTTAGAATGCAAATCTGAGATATACCTCTAAGTGCCAGACAAACGGCAGTGCTCCATGTGCAAACAACAATCTGGGAAGTTGCACCAAAGAGGATGTTGTGGCTGTGTATGAAATTGCAAGATATGTTACAATCAGGCTAACAGTGCAAGAGTTAGTCTAATATGGGAGTTGATAAATACCTGAGTTTCAGGAGCTTCTTATGGAAGTAGTGTTTCCTGATAGAGCTTTGGGTATCAAATGCAGATCCCTTTTCCCTTCATATTTTTCTTTCCTTGCCCCTCTTTCCATGTCCCTTCCTCCCCCACTTTCATTCCCTTTCCCTTTTTTCCTCCGGTTAACAATAAAACACAGTAACAATGAAACATTAACTTAATAAAACAACAACTTTTTCTTTATTGCAATCTGTGCCAAAAAAAGGGTAAAAAATATATGTCGAAGCATAGGGGCGATCGACCCTCTGTCCACCCCAGCCCCTATGCTTCACCATATATGCTCTTTTTTTAACTGCGTTGGTGAAACCACCTCCTACAGCACTGGAGTCACTGATATACAAATTGTGAGAGAAAACCCTGTTGCTGTCAGAGTAAACAGATCAGTCCTGCAGCTGAATGACCTACCTGCAAAGCAAACAATGATTAAGGCTGGCCATACACTATACAATTTTCTGATTCAATTTCCTTTAGATTTACCTTCAACTATGTAGTGCAAGGGCCTGTCTGATTGCATACAAATTGAAAGGGTTTAGGTTTGACCTCATATTATATGGTTTTGGTAAATCTAAAGGAAAGTTGAACAGGAAAATTGTATAGTGTATGGCCAGCTTTACAATAAAACACAGCAACAGTAAAACATTACAGCAACATTACAGCATAGCATTATAGTATAAAATACAGTAAAATGAAAGAACAATAAAATAAAACAACTATATCTGGATTTTTTTTTTATTGATTTTTTTTGTTTTTTTTTTCTTTTTTTACACTTTTTTTGTAACTGTAAAAAACTTTAAACTGGATTGGGAAATTGAACCAGAGCACCTTCTGGATACAAAAGGGCTGATCTCTTCCTGGAATTTTAGGAAGGATCCACTTCTTCCTGACGCTTTGTATAGTACATAAGTGTTGAACAGAGCCAATTGGAATAAATATTCAGACACTTTCTTGTACCAGCATCTGGCCTTATGGGCAACTAAATACAGCCCCATCATTTGGCTGTTGAAATTCACCCCGCCCATTTTAAGGTTGTAGTCATGGACACAGAGGGGCTTCTTAACAACACCAGTCACTGTGTCAGTTTGGACTGTCGTATCTGCGTGAATGGAAGACAGAACAAAAACGTTATGTTTGTCCTTCCACCTCACTGCAAGCAATTAATTACTTCTAAAGCAGGTTCTCTCCCCCATCTAATTCGTGAATTTACAAGCCGTTGGAAGAAGCCCCGGTGATTAGGTCGAATGGTGCGACATGCACCAATTCCAAATTCAAAAAGGTGCCAAAAAAGTGTCACGCTTGTGTAATAATTGTCCACGTAAAAGTGGTACCACTTTTGGAATAAGGGTGACACCAAGTCCCGAACAATCTTGCCGCTGCTCCCTATGTAGTCTGGGTAGTTGCAGGGCTCCACATGACTATCTTTTCCCTCATAAACCTGGAAACTATATGTATAGTCTGTTGCCCTGTCACAGAGCTTATACATTTTGACCCCATATCTGGCATGCTTGCTGGGAGAAACTGTTTGAAAGCAAGGTGGCCAGAAAACCTAATCAGGGACTCATCTATGCAGACAGCTTGTTGGGGGGGTGTATTCAAGGCTGCAAATTTTTATCCAGGCTCACTCTGAGGACGACAGAGTTCATTGTCGCTGAAGTGCACAAACCACAATATTTGCTCTTATCTAGTCCCGCCCATGGCAGCAGAGAATACAGGCATATGATGAATTGGGTCCGTGGACCTATATGACCACAAATCATTCTTTTTAGTAATGCCCCTGTTGAGGGATAGGCCCAGAAAAGTCTTACGTTCGGAAACCGTGATATGTTTCCATGCAAATTATCTGGCAAGGGTCAAATTTGGGTTTGCGGTGATAAATCGATTGGCATATACATTGCTTTGGTCCACAATAGATCCGTATAGATCTTCCGTGAAAAACAGCTAAAAAAAAAACAAGGGGAGTTAAATCTGCTGTTTCCACCTGAATTCTGGGTTGGCTAATGAATAGGGGAAGTACGGGCGCTGCAGAATCTGTGAGCTGCCAATCAGGATTTTTAAGTGCACCAGGAAGAGCACTATGGGCATGTGTTTGAACTCTTGGTGGCTACAGGACACTACTTGTGCTAGCCACCTCCCCAGCTTGAACTGCACTTATGGGACTCGCCACGTCACCAAGTGTTACAGCAGTGCTGGTTTGTCTACGACCAGGATGTACTAGGCCGCTGGTGCTCACCAGTTCACCAGAAGATAGGGCAGCACTAGTAATGGCACACTGCTGCATATGAGAATCATACGAGTGTAGCACCTCAGCAACGTGGGAACGGGGTCAGGTACACCTGTCCTTAGCAGGGACCTTTACTCCGTGATCAGAGCTATCTGTCAGGATGGCGCTGCTCTCTACTGGTTTGAATACTGAGCCTGATTCTGACAGTGAGGTCTCCCCATCGCTCTCATGTGTCATGCTCAGTATCCTGTAGGCCTCTTAACTAGTGTATCTTTCGTTTTACATTTTGGCCAATAAGTTTGTAGGTACCTAGTGTGACTTACAGGTAAAAAATCACCTGGTTGTCAAGGACTGTTTGAACCACTACAAAAAATGTAACTGCTAGCGCTAGCAGAGATCAGGCCTGACTGCGGTTTTGTGTGCTGTGTATCGGAAGTGACAGTGACACTGCACATGTTGGGGGGGCAGAGAAGCTAAACACCTCCTCACTTCCCCTCTATATAACATACTCCTTTTCGGCCAAAATCTGTATTCTGTCATGTAAAAGGTCCTTTTATACACAGCTTCTATCAGGTGGTATACTCGGACATCAAACGTATGTGTAAATCCACTAACCCTTACCACTTTGCTAATATTCTCACAAGAAGAGTCTTCTCTCAATAACCTAACCAAAAATACCTCCATCATCATTAAATCAGCTGACAAGGGAGGAGGTATTGTTATAAAAAAACGGGACACTTATCTCAATGAAGCATATGTACTTCTATCTGACATCAATACGTACATACACCTCCCTGCCAATGCACTCCCTCAGTTCTCCATAGAAGCACAACTATTAGTTAAACGAGCTCTCAATGATAACATCATAAGTAAAGCTGAATCTTCCTTTTTATCAAAGAGAATATTGCAATACTTCTTATTTTTACCTTCTCCCAAAAGTTCATAAAGACTCTGATAATCCTCCTGGATGCCCTATTGTAGCTGCAATGGAGAGTGACACTTGTTTTATTCCATTTACATTGACCGTTTTTTTGTAGCCTCTAGACCAAAACTTACTCATGTGATGGCACCCACCTCCTAGACAATCTTCAAGCTTACACCTGGGAACCCACCTACCAGTGGGTTTCCCTAGATGTAAACTCTCTATATACATCTACCCCCATAATGTCGGTTTATGGGCAGTTCAACACTTTCTACTGCAAGATCCACTCATCAACCTTAAACAGGCCAATTTCATTATAGAATCAACTACTTTTTGTCTGACACATAATTATTTTTCTTTTGACAACAAATTTTATTTACAAACCCAAGGTACGGCCATGGGCCCAAATTTTACGCCCAGTTGGAACAACAACCCCTTTTCCAAGCATATTGTTTTCTTTGGACATTACATAGATTAATGTCATCTGGGATGGGCCTCAACCATCCGTAGAGCAGTTTGTCACCCATTGCAACTCCAATGACCTAGGGCTCTCCTTCACCTTTGTCTGTGGTCCCGACATTTTGGCATTCTTAGACCTTGAACTGTGCCACACTGACAATGCTATTTATGCTAAAAATTACACAAAACCAAAAGCAGGAAACCCATATTTACATTTTCAAAGTTGCCATCATCCCAGATGGAAATTCAATATTACAAAAAGCCAGTTTAGCCATCTTAAACGCAACTGCACTCATAACACAGATTACATTATACAAGGTAACCTCCTTAAAACCAAATTTGAGGACAAAGGATATCCGTCATCCTTGGTAGATGAGGCTTTTGCTAACTCTCTAAATCGCAAACCTCTAGGGAAGGGGATCTTCCGAAAACATTGGGGGATCTTGCTGGAAGATCCCTCACTACAGACATCCCTTTCTAGTACACCTAGGATTACATATCAGAAAGCAAAAAATATTAAAAGTCGCATCGCACCAAGCAAATTAAAATCTACAAACAACAAACCCACACATCTTTCACTTTCTTATCTATCAAAGGCATGTATCAATGTAAGAAACTACAAGGCCTGACCTGTAAATTTGTAACCCACCAATCTTTCACCACTAAAGGGAACACATGCCCTCTAAATGAATTTTACAACTGCTCTTCCAATTTTGTTATATATTGTGCCTCTTGTCCATGTGGACTACTTTACATTGGTCGCATCATCTGGACCTTACGCAAAAGGTTTAGAGAGCATCGTAGGTCAGTGGAAGATGACAGTAATTTGAGCATTCCCAAACATTTCAAAGAATTTCACCAGGGCTCCACTGCTGGACTCTGGGTCTGGGTAATTGAGCAGATATCCAGGACTCTCCCTCTTGCAGAGCATTTCAAATGTCTCTGCGAGAGTGTAACTTTTTGGATTTATACTCTAGATGCCCTTGCACCGGGAGGTTTAAAACAAAGACATAGAAATAAATCCTGTTATTTAATTCCTTCCCCTCCCTCCCCACTTACATTTCGAGATTAACTTAATAGTATACCGATATAAAGATGCATAATTTTTTATAATTTTATAATAAATATATTCTTATAATTTTATAATTTTTTTTTACAAAAGAAACAAAAGTGTGGTGCTATATATCACATCCACAGCCGTGTGTATTACAATGAAGACATATAAAAATGGTGAATACTACCAAAAAATGTATGACCATAAAATGGATAGTGTCAAATAATTAATCAGTGTTGATCACATTTAAGGTAAATACACAATAATACTTAATCGTCAGATGTGCCAGTGATTAATAAAAACCCGTGCTGGTTTCATGAGCCAGACACCAAACATAAAAAACATAAAACTTTAGAAGTCCATAAAAAATGTGTAGAAAAATAGTGAAGAAAACATCAACAGAGTTCAAAGGGGGTGATGCATGGCCAGGTGGTATTCACAGAATTTTAGTCACACTAAATCTGGCGAGTGGGCAGAAGGGAGACCACAAGTGTGCATAGATTGTACATCAGTGCCGGGGCCAACACCAGGAGTAGAGGAGGCTTACCGGAAAGAATTGACCTGAAATGGCATACGCCAGACAAGTCAAAAAAGCATAATAACCGCTGGTTCTGTATCTCATGTTTCTAAATTAGAAGATTAAAAATGAAAAATAAGTACAAAAAAACGGTAAGCTGTGCCCTAAATCAGTCCATCTACCAGGAACTGGTTAGAGCGCTAGCCAAGCCTTCTCCTCAAGCCTCACTTTCATATGTGATGCACTTCCCATCACACAGAGAGGAAGTAATACCACTGCACTCCATAAGGAGGAAACCAAGCCTCAATCTGAGGCGAAGTGTCAGCAGAGAGGAGAAATAAAGCAGTGCACTGAAAAAAGGCATTAATATTAAAGTAAAAACAGATTGGAAAAGAAAAAGAAAAAAAGGGGGATACAAATTATTACACAAGGCTAATGCTTGCAATAACATTACCTTATAAAGGTGATATAAGGACATTCTAATAAGGTTAATTAGTGATCAATATTAGAATCATGGACCACAATATTAAAGGGACACTGCCAATGGGGGACTTCAACAGCATACATATCAAAAATTACATTCTGAATTAAACCATAATTATCCCAGACTCCATGACATACATTAAGACAACCAATAATATAATCATCTTGTATAGTTAAAAAAAACAATATTCTTTGTCATTTAGACAATAGGAGAGATCATATTTATATTCAAGCTTGGTTAATAAAAGAGTTGATGTCCCACTCCACGTTGATACCCTGTGGAAAATGGGACCCCAACTCATATACCCAGTAGGTCTCTAAACGTGAGACACCTCTAAGAATCGACCCCCCCGCCAGGGGGGCACGTACCAATCTATAATGAGGAATTGAGTACCCACAGGGTTCCGATCGTGAACCTCCCTGTAGTGTCTAGGGACAGTGTGTTTAGTACTGCCCACTTTAATGAGATTGATGTGTTCCGAAACCCGTGTAGTAAAAGATCTGATGGTCCGGCCGACATATTGCTTGCCACAAGGGCAAGTTAAAAGATAAACTATTCTTGTAGTGGCACACGTGCAGAAATGTTTAATTTTGTAAGTACGGCCGGTCACGGTGGAAGAAAAACTATGACTAGCCCTTCTGCCACAGGTATTGAATTTACAGACCAAGCACTTTTTACAGGGATAAAATCCAATCAAGTTGTGGAAAAAGGATGGTCTCTCTGGTGGGTTG
This sequence comes from Lithobates clamitans, assembly GCA_037952925.1. Lineage (NCBI taxonomy): Eukaryota > Metazoa > Chordata > Amphibia > Anura > Ranidae > Lithobates > Lithobates clamitans. The sequence goes on along the minus strand of JBBGZY010000025.1, from coordinate 2,221,872 downwards.
ATGACATTAGGTGCTAGCCTATTCCGGAGAGATGGAACACCCTTAAACACTACCTGTGGAGTCTTAGGCAACAGAGGTCCCAAGATTTTATCTGTTTTTAAAACATCCCAGTGATTTTCAAAAATGTTCTTACCATGCTTGTGCTGCATGGAGAAAGATGTCAAGAAGGACCATTTGAATTCATCATTCGTTTGTCTAGGTCTATCCTCTAATAATGACTGACGGTCTGTTGCACAAGCACTTTCAACCGTCAGTCATTATTGGAGTGGGACATTAACTCTTTTATTAACCAAGCTTGAATATAAATATGATCTCTCCTATTGTCTAAATGACAAAGAATATTATTTTTTTACTATACAAGGTGATTATATTATTGGTTGTCTTAATTTTATTGCAAGCATTAGCCTTGTGTAATAATTTTTATCGCCCTTTTTTTCTTTTTCTTTTCCAATCTGTTTTTACTTTAATATTAATGCCTTTTTTCAGTGCACTGTTTTATTTCTCCTCTCTGCTGACACTTCGCCTCAGATTGAGGCTTGGTTTCCTCCTTATGGAGTGCAGTGGTATTACTTCCTCTCTGTGTGATGGGAAGTGCATCACATATGAAAGTGAGGCTTGAGGAGCAGGCTGGCTGAAAGGGAGGATTGGCTAGCACTGTAACCAGTTCCTGGTAGATGGACTGATTTAGGGCACAGCTTACAGTTTTTTTGTACTTATTTTTCATTTTTAATCTTCTAATTTAGAAACATGAGATACATGGTTCTCTGCTTCATTAATTTGTTCTTAATATAACTATTCAATTAGTCATCCTATGACCCTGAAAACTGGAAGTGATTCTTACTTGTTGCACTTCCGGTTTGTAGACACTCCCAGTGGGGGTCATCTTCTGTTTATAGAGCGGTGAGGTGAGGGTGGTCCATACCCCAGATGACGGCTCCTTAGCTGAAACATGTCGGGTGGACCCCCTCACGATCGCCGCTATTTGATATTTGAGCTCTGTTTCGTTCTTCCAAAATGTGAGTCTGTTTTTTATTATTTTATTAAACTAGTGTTTTAAAATGTTTTTACGCTATGTGAGTTTTGTTTGCTCCTCGCATGGCATATGAAACTACACGTTTGGCTTATGCTGGATTAATTATGGGAGAGGAAGCCGTGTGTACCCCCCCTTTTCTTTCCACCATCTGTTGATGACATCTGACAAGACGCATTTCCTAGAACCAGCGGTTATTATGCTTTTTTGACTTGTCTGGCGTATACCATTTCAGGTCAATTCTTTCCGGTAAGCCTCCTCTACTCCTGGTGTTGGCCCCGGCACTGATGTACAATCTATGCACACTTGTGGTCTCCCTTCTGCCCACTCGCCAGATTTGGTGTGACTAAAATTCTGTGAATACCATCTGGCCATGCATCACCCCCTTTGAAATCTGTTGATGTTTTCTTCACTATTTTTCTACACATTTTTTATGGACTTCTAAACTTTTATGTTTTTTATGTTTGGTGTCTGGCTCATGGAACCAGCACGGGTTTTTATTAATCACTGGCACATCTGATGATTAAGTATTATTGTGTATTTACCTTATATGTTAACAACACTGATTAATTATTTGACACTATCCATTTTATGGTCATAAATTTTTTGGTAGTATTCACCATTTTTATATGTCTTCATTGTAATACACACGGCTGTGGATGTGATTATATAGCGCCACACTTTTGTTTCTTTTGTTTTTTTTCTACCTTGAGTCTATAGGTGTGTTGGCTGCTTTTCACTTTCTTTCTAAACGTAGCGCTGTACTTAATTTTTATTTTTGCTATAATATTTTTTTTAAATTCCCTCCAATACATGGTTTCTACTTGCTTGTGTGCGAGCATGTGTCTTTGTGTATGCATGCTAATGCTCACACGCACCTGCATCCATGAATTGGTGTGTGAATGCGCCTGCATATGTGTGCGCATGGACACATTAATAGACCCCCCAAATCTATAACCATTATCACCATGGGCTTTTTTCATAATATCATTCCAATTTCTAATATCATTTTCTACCTTGAGTCTATGGGTGTGTTGGCTGCTTTTCACTTTCTTTCTAAACGTAACGCTGTACTTAATTTTTATTTTTGCTATAATATTTTTTTAAAATTCCCTCCAATACATGGTTTCTACTTGCTTGTGTGCGAGCATGTGTCTTTGTGTATGCATGCTCGTGCTCACACGCACCTGCATCCATGAATTGGTGTGTGAATGCGCCTGCATATGTGTGCACATGGACACATTAATAGACCCCCCAAATCTATAACCATTACCACCATGGGCTTTTTTCATAATATCATTCCAATTGCTTTATAATCCTTTTTATTTTTATTTTTAATTGTAATTTTTTTATTGCTTTTAAATTAATTGCCACTATATATTCTTTCACAGGACCCCTACAGTCTTAAACTATATATGCCCCACATAGAAACAGTCCCAAGTAAGTACATCAACAATATAGCATAGCCCATCCTCTGTGCACTTTTTTTCTCATGTTATACTGTGCTTTTAAACATCCCCTATCCATTCACTAATTTAAGCCATTCAATTAATTGTACTTTGAATGATACATTTTTATCTATACATAAATATATATATATAATTTCTATTTATGATGTTTCTGAATTCATGTTTTTATGTGTGATTTCTGATTGTTACAGAGATGTATATGTACATATGTGCCCATACCCCCCTTCTTTATATATACTATAAGTATTTAAACTTAATACAATTTGCCATGCTGAGGCACATCGTCTCATCCCCAAACCCCTTGGCTTTCCTGGTGTGTCTAATGTGGAAAGGAGGACAGTCAAGTGATTTCATTGGCCCGCCCGCCCTGCCAGCTCTATATCCCACACCTAAGATGGCCGACAATCATGGCTGATGAAGGAGCACGCATTTTCTGAACGCGTGCACATCACAACTTCCTCTCCCAGAGAACAGGCACCTTCTGAATGACGACTTTCTCCTGCGCCCTTCTCGTCTAGCCCGGGACATCAGAAACCATCGGTGCCACTGAGCACGACTACCCTGCACTGCTTGGAAATCACTCTGGACCCCTGACACCCGTCTTCTGCCTTTAAGATGTGCCTGTTTTTATCTAGTGAGTGCATTACTACTCAAATTTAATGTGTTATATAACATATAATATTGCTACACTCATTGCTGCTTGTCTGTTTTTTTTTTTTTTTCCCCAGTTAACCCTTTCACTGCCCTGTCAAAGTGTCATTAGTATAGTGTGCAGATCTTTTTTCTGATCACTGTATTAGTGTCACGGGTGACGCCAGTTAGCGTTGGCATCAGTTAGCGTTAATCACAGATAGCATCAGATTGCCCGCTACATATTCACTAATACATTTTAACCCTAACACTAGCACACACACTATACACCTTTAATACTAGTATAGTCTGAAGTGATCAATATCTTTGATCATAACAGAACTTCCCCAATAGTATAGTGTTCCCAAAAATGCAGCATTAGCAGGATCAGCCCTGATACCTGCCAGCACCTGTGTTTAGCCCCTCCATCCCCCCCAACAAGTGCAGTGTCACTGTCACTTCCGATACACAGCACACAAAACCGCAGTCAGGCCTGATCTCTGCTAGCGCTAGCAGGTAAATTTTATGTAGCTGTTCAAACAGTCCTTGACAACCAGGTGCTTTTTTACCTGTGAGTCACACTAGGTACCTACAAACTTATTGGCCAAAATGTAAAACGAAAGATACACTAGTTAAAAGGCCTACAGGATACTGAACATGACACATGAGAGTGATGGAGAGTCCTCACTGTCAGAATCAGGCTCAGTATTTGAACCAGTAGAGAGCAGCGCCATCCTGACAGATAGCTCTGATGACGGAGTAAAGGTCCCTGCTAAGGTCAGGTGTACCTGACCCTGTTCACAGGTTGTTGAAGTGCTACACTCGTATGATTCTCGTATGCAGCAGCGTGCCATTACTAGTGCCGCCCTACCTTCTGGTGAACTGGTGAGCACCAGCGGCCTAGCACATCCTGGTCATAGACAAACCAGCACTGCAGTAACACTTGGTGACGTGGCAAGTCCCATAAGTGCAGTTCAAGCTGGTGAGGTGGCTAGCACAAGTAGTGTCTTGTGGTCACCAAGAATTCAAACACATGCCCATAGTGCTCTTCCTGGTGCACTTAAAAATCCTGATTGGCAGCCCACAGATTCTGCAGCGCCCGTACTTCCCCCATTCACTAGCTAACCCAGAATTCAGGTGGAAACAGCAGATTTAACTCCCCTTGTTTTTTTTTTTAGCTGTTTTTCACGGAAGATCTATACGGATCTATTGTGGACCAAAGCAATGTATATGCCAATCAATTTATCGCTGCAAACCCAAATTTCAGCCTTGCCAGATAATTTGCATGGAAACATATTACAGTTTCTGTATGTAAGACTTTTCTGGGCCTATCCCTCAAAAGGGGCATTACTAAACGGTAGGGATGAGCCGAACACCCCCCTGTTCGGTTCGCACCAGAACATGCGAACAGGAAAAAAATTCGTTCGAACACGCGAACGCCGTTAAAGTCTATGGGACACGAACATGAATAATCAAAAGTGTTAATTTTAAAGGCTAATATGCAAGTTATTGTCATAAAAAGTGTTTGGGGACCCGGGTCCTCCCCCAGGGGACATGAATCAATGCAAAAAAAAGTTTTAAAAACGGCCGTTTTTTCAGGAGCAGTGATTTTAATAATGCTTAAAGTCAAACAATAAAAGTGTAATATCCCTTTAAATTTCATACCTGGGGGGTGTCTATAGTATGCCTGTAAAAGGGCGCATGTTTCCCGTGTTTAGAACAGTCTGACAGCAAAGTGACATTTTGAAGGAAAAAACACATTTAAAACTACCGCGGCTATTGCATTGCCGACAATACACATAGAAGTTCATTGATAAAAACGGCATGGGAATTCCCCACAGGGGAACCCCGAACCAAAATAAAAAAAAAAAAATGATGTGGGGGTCCCCCTAAATTCCATACAAGGCCCTTCAGGTCTGGTATGGATATTAAGGGGAACCCCAGCCAAAATTTAAAAAAAAAATTGACGTGGGGTTCCCCCTAAATTCCATACCAGACCCTTCAGGTCTGGTATGGATTTTAAGGGGAACCCCGCGCCAAAAAAAAAAAAAAAAAACGGCGTGGGGTCCCCCTAAAAATCCATACCAGACCCTTATCCGAGCACGCAACCTGGCAGGCCGCAGGAAAAGAGGGGGGGACGAGAGTGCGGCCCCCCCCCCCTCCTGAACCGTACCAGGCCACATGCCCTCAACATTGGGAGGGTGCTTTGGGGTAGCCCCCCAAAACACCTTGTCCCCATGTTGATGAGGACAAGGGCCTCATCCTCACAACCGTGGCCGGTGGTTGTGAGGGTCTGCGGGCGGGGGGCTTATCGGAATCTGGAAGCCCCCTTTAACAAGGGGACCCCCAGATCCCGGCCCCCCCCCTGTGTGAAATGGTAAGGGGGTACTTACCCCTACCATTTCACTAAAAAACTGTCAAAAATGTTAAAAATGACAAGAGACAGTTTTTGACAATTCCTTTATTTAAATGCTTCTTCTTTCTTCCTTCATCTTCTTCTTCTTCTGGTTCTTCTGGCTCTTCTGGTTCTTCCTCCGGCGTTCTCGTCCAGCATCTTCTCCGCGGCGTCTTCTATCTTCTTCTCCTCGGGCCGCTCCGCACCCATGGCATGGGGTGGGAGGCTCCCGCTCTTCTCTTCATCTTCTTCTCTTCTTCATCTTCTTCTTCTTCTTCTTCTTCCTTCTTCTCTTCTTCTCTTCTTCCTGTCTTCTCCGGGCCGCTCCGCAATCCATGCTGTGGCATGGAGGGAGGCTCCCGCTGTGTGACGGCGTCTCTTCGTCTGACGGTTCTTAAATAACGGGGGGCGGGGCCACCCGATGACCCCGCCCCCCTCTGACGCACGGTGACATGACGGGACTTCCCTGTGGCATTCCCCGTGACGTCACAGGGAAGTCCCTCAAGTCACCGTGCGTCAGAGGGGGGCGGGGTCACCGGATGGCCCCGCCCCCCGTTATTTAAGAACCGTCAGACGAAGAGACGCCGTCACACAGCGGGAGCCTCCCTCCATGCCACAGCATGGATTGCGGAGCGGCCCGGAGAAGACAGGAAGAAGAGAAGAAGAGAAGAAGGAAGAAGAAGAAGAAGAAGAAGAAGAAGATGAAGAAGAGAAGAAGATGAAGAGAAGAGCGGGAGCCTCCCCTCATGCCATGGGTGCGGAGCGGCCCGAGGAGAAGAAGATAGAAGACGCCGCGGAGAAGATGCTGGACGAGAACGCCGGAGGAAGAACCAGAAGAGCCAGAAGAACCAGAAGAAGAAGATGATGAAGGAAGAAAGAAGAAAGAAGAAGCATTTAAATAAAGGAATTGTCAAAAACTGTCTCTTGTCATTTTTAACATTTTTGACAGTTTTTTAGTGAAATGGTAGGGGTAAGTACCCCCTTACCATTTCACACAGGGGGGGGGCCGGGATCTGGGGGTCCCCTTGTTAAAGGGGGCTTCCAGATTCCGATAAGCCCCCCGCCCGCAGACCCTCACAACCACCGGCCACGGTTGTGAGGATGAGGCCCTTGTCCTCATCAACATGGGGACAAGGTGTTTTGGGGGGCTACCCCAAAGCACCCTCCCAATGTTGAGGGCATGTGGCCTGGTACGGTTCAGGAGGGGGGGGGGGCCGCACTCTCGTCCCCCCCTCTTTTCCTGCGGCCTGCCAGGTTGCGTGCTCGGATAAGGGTCTGGTATGGATTTTTAGGGGGACCCCACGCCGTTTTTTTTTTTTTTTTTGGCGCGGGGTTCCCCTTAAAATCCATACCAGACCTGAAGGGTCTGGTATGGAATTTAGGGGGAACCCCACGTCAATTTTTTTTTTAAATTTTGGCTGGGGTTCCCCTTAATATCCATACCAGACCTGAAGGGCCTTGTATGGAATTTAGGGGGACCCCCACATCATTTTTTTTTTTTTTATTTTGGTTCGGGGTTCCCCTGTGGGGAATTCCCATGCCGTTTTTATCAATGAACTTCTATGTGTATTGTCGGCAATGCAATAGCCGCGGGTAGTTTTAAATGAGTTTTTTCCTTCCAAATGTCATTTTGCTGTCAGACTGTTCTAAACACGGGAAACATGCGCCCCTTTACAGGCATACTATAGACACCCCCCAGGTACGAAATTTAAAGGGATATTACACTTTTATTGTTTGACTTTAAGCATTAATAAAATCACTGCTCCTGAAAAAACGTCCGTTTTTAAAACTTTTTTTTGCATTGATCCATGTCCCCTGGGGCAGGACCCAGGTCCCCAAACACTTTTTATGACAATAACTTGCATATAAGCCTTTAAAATTAGCACTTTTGATTTCTCCCATAGACTTTTAAAGGGTGTTCCGCGGCATTCGAATTTGCCGCGAACACCCCAAATTGTTCGCTGTTCGGCGAACTTGCGAACAGCCAATGTTCGAGTAGAACATGAGTTCGACTCGAACTCGAAGCTCATCCCTACTAAACGGAATGATTTGCAGTTATATAGGTGAACTGACCCAATTTATCGTATGCCTGTATTCTCTGCTGCCATGGGCAGGACTAGATACGAGCAAATATTACGGTTTGTGCACTTTAGCAACAATGAACTCTGTTGTCCTCAGAGTGACTCTGGATAAAAATTTGCAGCCTTGAATACCCCCCCGAACAAGCTGTCTGCATAGATGAGTCCCTGATTAGGTTTTCTGGCCACCTTGCTTTCAAACAGTTTCTCCCCAGCAAGCATGCCAGATATGGGGTCAAAATGTATAAGCTCTGTGACAGGGCAACAGGCTATACATATAGTTTCCAGATTTATGAGGGAAAAGATAGTCATGTGGAGCTCTGCGACTCCCCAGACTACATAGGGAGCAGCGGCAAGATTGTTCGGGACTTGCTGTCACCCTTATTCCAAAAGGGGTACCACTTGTACATAGACAATTGTTACACAAGCGTGCCACTGTTTTGGCACCTTTTTGAATTTGGAATTGGCGCATGTGGCACCATTCGATCTAACCACTGGGGCTTCTTCCAACGGCTTGTAAATTCATGAATTAGATGGGGGGAGAGAACCTGCTTTTCAAGTAATGAATTGCTTGCAGTGAGGTGGAAGGACAAACATTTTCATTCTGTCTTCCATTCACGCAGATACGACAGTCCAAACTGCAACAGTGACTGGTGTTGTTGAGAAGCCCCTTTGTGTCCACGACTACAACCTTAAAATAGGCGGGGTGAATTTCAACAGCCAGATGATGGGACAGTATTTAGTTGCCCATAAGGCCAGATGCTGGTACAAGAAAGTGTCTGTATATTTATTCCAATTGGCTCTGTTCAACACTTATGTACTATACAAAGCGTCAGGAAGAAGTGGATCCTTCCTAAAATTCCAGGAAGAGATCATCACAGCCCTTTTGTATCCAGAAGGTGCTCTGGCCCAATTTCCCAATCCAGTTTAAAGTTTTTTACAGTTACAAAAAAAGTGTAAAAAAAAAACCCCCAAAAAAATCATATTTTTAACAAAATAAATCCAGAAATAGTTGTTTTATTTTATTGTTCTTACATTTTACTATATTTTATACTATACTGCTATGCTGTAATGTTTTATTGTTGCTGTGTTTTATTGTTAATCATTGTTTGCTTTGCAGGTAGGTCATTCAGCTGCAGGATTGATCTGTTTACTCTGACAGCAACAGGGTTTGCTCTCACAATTTGTACATCAGTGACTCCAGCACTGTAGGAGGTGATTTCACCACCGCAGTTAAAAAAAAGAGCATATATGGCTAAGCATAGGGGCTGGGGTAGACAGAGGGCCGATCGCCCCTATGCTTCAACATATATTTTTTACCCTTTTTTGGCACAGATTGCAATAAAGAAAAAGTTGTTATTTTATTAAGTTAATGTTTCATTGTTACTGTGTTTTATTGTTAATAGGCATGAGCTTCGAGTTCGAGTCGAACCCATGTTCGACTCTGAGTTGGACATTTTGATGATAGGAATCTCCTATCCTCATATTGATTAGTGGTTCCAAATTAATAACTACTGCAGTAGGGAACAGACACAAAAGATACACTCAGCATCTTTCCAAATAACTGTTCTGCTTTATTATGACACAATTGAAGGTTTTTATACACATGATTACATAGGTATCACATTATTATTACAATTGTACGTTTATGGTAACAAGGGGCGTTACATAGGCAGGCTAATTCTAATCAGGACTCGAAAGAATGTAAACATGTACTGAAAACATTATTAGTGCTGTGTGCACAGTGAGGGCAGTGTGCAATACATACAAAATAGAATACAATTATGTACAGAACTTACAAATTTCCATTACACTCTACTTTGTCCGCTACATTGTAGACAGTAGGGAGTGTAAAAATAAAAACTCAAAACTTCTAGTAAGGACTCTCCTATAAAAATGATTTCCTCTGTTACTCTCTGTAGATTCTGCACTCTATACTTACAAACTACTTCTGATAACACTTTTTACTGTGGCCTTTGCAGTAGCTTTTGCCACTGGACATCCAGAAAACATGTCCATAAAGACAAAATGCATACTCGTAAGATCCTGACTTGGGCATCTGGATATATCTTTTTGTAATCTCTGGAAGGGATGTTCAGCATTTGGTAACAGGTAAAACAAGAAGTGGTATGTTATAAAAACAACTGTGGAGGACCCTGGCTCTATCCCATGCTCATTTACTAAGACAGTCATAACTGCTTGTGACTGATGACACAGTCCATGTGTCAAGCTGGAGGGAAAAGAGTGGCTGGCAGACATAAATGATCACCTTTTCCATAGTCCTGTTTCATAAGAAGTTGCCCCCTGTGGACCACTTGTTCTGGGGTTCTTAAAGTTCAATTATTAATCCCAGCTATACTGGGCCAGAACTAGGGCGGAATCTGAGTTGCACAGACCCATCAAGTGTCCGGGGCTGTAATGCAGCATCCTTAGTCACCTGGTCTGCTTCCATGTGTGAGTTTTAAAGTTAATATGGCTACCTCACAAGAACCTGGAAGGCTGAAAACCACCAATCAAATTAACTTAGCATGCTTGGTTGGTTTACGTGCCGAAGTAAAAACAAACTTCTGGCCCTTCAGATGGAACCAAAAGCTCTCAATATTGCTACTATCTATATAAATATACACTCTTTTTATAGCTCACAGGGTTTGCTAAAACATGGAGCTCTGCTACTTGAGCTGGGGAAAAAGGATCCAATGACTTTGAATACAGAGTATCCTTCTGGGTGATAAACTGCATACTCAGTATAAAACCGGGAATAACTCTACAAAAAGTTAAACATCTGGGTCTTCAGGAAGTGTGTCCTGCACTGGGCTCACAGCAGCTGATTCCTACACCATCAATTTAACACATGTGGCTTCCTTTGTCTACAGCCTCCTCCAATAGAGGCAATAAGGTGGCTGGATTCAAATGTACCCATTTTTCATTGTTAGATTTGTACATAAACAAACTCGAATTTTAAACCTTTCATTAGACAAACATTTAGTTAGCTGTATATTTGCTGCGCAGAATGTGGGACCATTTACAATTAAATATTTGACCAAAATAATGTCTGTAACTTTGTCTAATAGCACCTTTTGCATAAAGCTACAGCTCTGATATATCGGGATGAACCCTTCATTACTGGGTCCAGCTTGCATAAATATATTACAATGACTTGTTTTCTATCACGCTGTTTGTGTAAGAACTCCAGTTTCATGTTTCAAAAAAACTACTTTTTCCTGGCAATATTATAATAAACGATAACAATACCCTGCGGTCATGCAGAGATGTCCATAAATCCAAAATATTCTTCTGCTTATACCACTGCGGTTACAAGAAAAAGGGGCAAATCATTTCACAATCCACACATTCTGCTTTGGATTTCAAACATAAAAATAAATAAAAACAAAAGGACCAACAATCTGTATGATGGACCAGAAAGCATCAAAAACTAAAAAAAAACTGGCTGCAGGTGGCATCTATCCTAACAGGATGTGTGGATTTGATGTGATGGGTCTGTTATATTTAAATTTTATTTATTATAACTCTCACATCATGGACTGCACATAAAAAAACTTAAAATTTCATTTTTGTAGAAAAACTTCTTATGTATCCCATACATCTTGGCTTTGTTAAATATTATGGCAGCTTTATTCCAAATAACAACCTCATCTTAATCTTTTTTCCCTCTCAATAAGGGCTTGTATAAATGTAAAAAAACTAAATTGTTATCTTAATCTAAACTAATCCCATTCATTACAAATTTCCCCATTAACCTGGATTTCACTTCCAACCAAAGGTTGTCTAAACCAGTTTCAATATATCTATATTATTAATAAAATGGTAAACTCATATTAGAAATTAATACTCATTATTACTTAATTTTACTTAATTTCCCTTTTTTAAATGCACTGTTTCCACTATCAAAAGATATCCAATTTGTGTAATACACAGTTAAATGTAACCTTCATTTTACCATGTTTGGAAATTGTTTATCATTAGATTTGTTAACCCTGCACATTTTGTTATAAATGTTTTGTCTAAAAAACTGGAATTGCATGGTGTCCTTCCGGCTTATCAATGACCTCTCATCCCAGCCACATTCTTTCATGAGAGCACAAAGGAGGGGTCACATCTGCGTACATGACACACACAAGTGATATAACTAAAGGTTCCAGCATTCACACTCATACACAAATATATCTCTCTTAACCACTTGCCGACCGCCACACGCCGATGTACGTCTTAACTTTGCCAGCGGATATCGTTGTTATGGCAGCAGCTAGCTACCATAACCCTGGTATCCCCGTTTTCATGCGGCGGTCGGCTACAAGATAAAAGTGGTCTCTGCGGCGGATTCGCTGCAAGATCACTTTTATTGGTGGCGGGAGAGGGGCCCCCCTCCTGCCGCGTTTCGGTGCCCTCCACCGCTTACCGGAGCCGTCGGTAGCAGTGGAGGCGATCGCGTCTGTCCTCTAGCTGTGCCTGGAGACAAGTGAGGGGAAGATGGCGCCCACTCGTCTCCATGACACTGCAGGGAGAAAGCAACGTCAAAACGTCACTTGCGCCCACACGTCTTAAAGGCATATTTTTTCAATGTCATTTTTTTAAATGACTTTTTTTTTTTCTTATAGCATTTTAGTGTAAATATGAGATCTGAGGTCTTTTTGCCCCCACATCTCATATTTAAGAGGTCCTGTCATGCTTTTTGTTATTACAAGGGATGTTTACATTCCTTGTAGTAGGAATAAAAGTGACACTTTTTTTTTCTTTAAACAGTGTAAAAATAAATAAAATCATATAAAATAAAAAATAAAAATAAAAAAAATGTTTTAAATGCCCCATCCCAACGAGCTCATGCGCAGAAGCGAGCGCATACCTGAGTAGCGCCTGCATATGAAAATGGTGGTCAAACCACACATGAGGTATCGCCGCGATCGGTAGAGCGAGAGCAATAATTCTAGCCCTAGACTTCCTCTGTAACGCATAACATGCAACCTGTAGAATTTTTTTAAACGTCGCCTATGGAGTTTTTTGAGGGTAAAAGTTTGACGCCATTCCACGAGCGAGTGTAATTTTGAAGCGTGACATGTTGGGTATCAATTTACTCAGCGTAACATTATCTTTCACAATATAAAAAAAATTGGGCTAACTTTACTGTTGTCTTATTTTTTTATTAAAAAAAGTGAATTTTTTTCCAAAAAAAGCATGCTTGTAAGACCTCTGCGCAAATACGTTGTGAAAAAAAGTATTGCAATGACCGCCATTTTATTCTCTAGGGTGTTAGAAAAAAACAATATATAATGTTTGGGGGTTCTAAGTAATTTTCTAGCAAATAAAACAGTTTTAAACATGTAAACACCTAAATTCCAAAACAAGCCTGGTCCTTAAATGGTTAAATCGCTTACTTTTTTCCCATTTGTACACAACACATGCATATCATTCTCTCACTTTCTTTTAAGTCTTTAATATTTCCCTGCTTAAATTCTGTTTTCCTTATTTTGTTCAGATATTCTTTATATCTAGCTTCTATGATCAGACAGGCAGCCACAGTGCTTATCCCATCTATCTTCTCTGACAGCGTATAAAGTATTCTGTTTTAACTCTCATTACTCTGTTTCTTGACTTTACTAGTTGTAGTGCCTGACCCCAAATTCATCCCACAACTTAACATGAAAATGTCCCTTTCTGTCTAGTGTTAATTGTCACCCTGGATCGATCCTGCTCACATAGATAGCTGTTTCTCTAGCTGTTTACTCTGCATGATTCTTAGTCCCTGTGGACCTTGGTAACCCAGTTACCCATTGTGGATCACTGTCCACTTTAACCATTAACCTAGGGGCTCAGTATAGGCGGAACCGCACCTTCGGTTCATATATAGCGCTCCTTTTGTGCTGGGTATTTTTGAGGGTCTCTTACCCTTAATTCCCTTACTTACTGTAATTTATTGCCCATAATGACTGGCCAATCTTCTCTATGTGTGCCTATGCCATCTTGCCTCTAAACTTCTTTATCTAGCAGATGTACTACATATACCTGTGAACAGCACTATTCTTCCCTTTCTTATCTATAACACTCCGATGGACAGTAGACAGTGACAACATAACATATAACCACCAATCAATACAGTTCAATTAAGGGGAATAAAATAGGTACCCTTTGTCCTGAAAATGCCTTACCGATCAAGGAAGTCTGATAACTCAAATGTAAGCAAAAGGCTTACCTCAGCTGGCTGATTATCAGAAATTCCCGGATCGTCTCAAGCTCCTCATTTCGGATTCTCGGGGTCATCTGTAAAGCCCCTCCTGGCTGGCTCGCCACGTGAGTTGAACATTTTGATGATAGGCAACTCCTATCCTCATTGATTAGCGGTTCCAAAATAATAACTACTGCAGTAGGGAACAGACACAAAAGATACACTCAGCATCTTTCCAAATAACTGTTCTGCTTTATTATGATGCAATTGAAGGTTTTTATACACATTATTACGTAGGCATCACATTAATATTACAATTGTACATTTATGGTAACAAGGGCCGTTATATAGGCAGGCTAATTCTAACCAGGACTCGAAAGAATGTAAACATGTACTGAAAACATTATTAGTGCCGTGTGCACAGTGAGGGCAATGTGCAATACATACAAAATAGAATACAATTATATACAGAACTTACAAATTTCCATTACGAATTGCGAACCTTATGGGCCGTTCGCGCCAAATTCGAGTGGTGCGTCACGGCCCATAATTCACGGCGGCATCGCAGTGCATTGCTGGCTGATGATTGGCCAAGCATGCACTGTTGTGGAAAATTTTATTTATGTATGTTGTCAGATGCCCCCCAGTGTCAGTTTTGCTGCAATACTCTCATTTGAGGGTATTCGCACATACAGATGCTGGTGGAAGACCATTGGATGCGGAAACCTTCCCGTGGACATGGTGGATCTGTTTGCTTTTTTAAGGATGTCTGTTTATGTCTCTCTAAGGACCTGGCCACTCCATGGAGACCACATTTCAACTCCTATGTAAACAAGTTTGCGTACTTTGGGAACCATACTATAACCATACAATATTATAGCCCACTGGGCCATGGCATAGTACGGCTCGCATTACTGGTAGCAGTGGGAATGTGCACATGGTTGTGTTCAAAGCCATGTGCTTGCTACATGGTTTTGCATAACACCCCTGCACAAGTCACTACTGCTTTTATATTATATGCATGTGTGTCATTGGTTCTTTTGAATGAATACAAGTGTCTGGCTGATTCTGAAGTCAGCAGCTTCTTTTGTTATCCATGTGTTTAGTATAAATAAAAGCCACTTGGCTATTTTGCTCAGGATTTGCACTGAGCTTGCAGTGATACCAACGCCTGTTTGTGTTACTTGGAGAGAAAGAAAGGCGCGCTTTCCAGCACAAAGAAATTATATGCTTATAGGGAGAAGCTTAGATTTTCCCGGACTCGCACTATGATCCGCATGCTTGGCCAATCACAGCCCCGTCTGTACAGAGAGCCGTAATTGGCCAAAGCCAGGGTGGCTTTGGCCAATTATGGCTCAAGGGGTTTAGTACACGCCCCACACTTTATAAGGCCACCTGCGTGGTGGCCTTGTGTAGTATATATATGTGTGTGTGTGTGTGTGTGTGTGTGTGTGTGTGTGTATGTATGTGTATATATATATATATATATATATATATATATATATATATATATATATATATATATATATATATATATATATATATATATATATATATATAAATAAATCTCCTTTTGAGTGAAAAGCCTGTGTCCTGCGATCTAGCTGGTCCCCCAAACATCACAAGTGGTGCTCGAATGCGGGCAGGACAGAGTAACAGGCATTTTTCTTGCTGTTTTTTTTTTTTTTTTTTGTGTATTGGACTTAAAACTGACATTTAAAGGGACAGTACAGTGGATTTATGTCCTGGGTTAAAGCCGTACAAACCCTGAAAGCTGAAGCAATGGAGGAGCTAATTAAAGAGCTGTCCTTGGCTAATATACAAGCGCAGACCCGCCATGAGGAAGCTAATCAGCGCTTAACAACCCAGCTGGAGGTACAGCAAGAAAGGAAGCCTGTTGGTGGCGCAGTTGGCAGCACAGCAAGCGACCCAGCAAGAGGTTATGCAGGCTCAAGTGACTGCCTTAAAAGAAGTAGTGCAGCAGCTTTCTCAGGGCCGTGAGCAAGCGGCTGTTGCCCCTGGCAACCAGGTGACCGTGAGGGCAAGCCATTTTTTGCAGAAATTGTCCCTGAGTGATGATGTAGAGGCATTTCTTGCTACATTTGAGAGGACGGCAGAGAGAGAAGGGTGGCCCCAGGACCAGTGGGCTGGCCTAATTGCTCCTTTCCTAACCGGAGATCCTCAAAAAGCCTACTTCGACCTGCCACCAGATCACGCTAAAGACTATCAAACATTAAAGGCAGAAATACTGGCTCGTTTGGGGGTAACTACAGCTGTTCGGGCCCAACGAGTGCACCAATGGAAGTATCGTCCAGATCGTCCACCACGGTCTCAAATGCATGACCTGGTGCAACTGGTAAAAAAATGGCTGCAGCCTGAAATGTTGTCTGGCCTCCAAATCGTGGAGCGGGTCGTGCTGGACCGATACCTAAGGTCACTGCCAGACGACCTTCAACGGTGGGTCAGCCATGGAGACCCCAAAACAGTGAACCTCCTTGTCGAGATGGTGGAACGATACACAGTGGTGGAGGATCTGCTTGGCCCTACCAAGCGCCAAGGACCCAGTCTGCCACGGCATATTCGTTCGACTGCTGCCCTTCGAAAGGACGTTCCCCGGAGCCCTGGAACCAACACCCCGGAAGGTCAAGAGTCACTCCCGATACCTTCTCAGCGATCTGTTCCTGTTCGGAGAGGAGGGGATGTACAATGTTGGCGATGTCACTCCTGGGGCCATACTCGGGCCCACTGCCCACAGCAAGAGGAGCCCATGGAATGCGGGGTTCTTCGGAGGGGGTCTTTTTATGCCCATAAAGCATGTACAACACATATCGATCTTGGAGAAGAGAAATTCGAGTGTGAAGTCCAAGTGAACCACCTCCCTGCCCGGGCTTTGCTGGACTCATGGAGCATGGAAGCATGGTAACCCTGGTCCATCCTAGAGTAATTGGGAAGATCGGTCCAGTAAGAAAAACTTTTCGGGTGGTGTGCATTCACGGGGACACTAGAGAGTACCCTCTCATCTCGGTGACCATCTCCACAGCATGTGGCACTGGTACTCAAGAGGTGGGGGTGGTAAAGAACTTGGTACATGATGTTATCATAGGACGAGACTGTCCATTATTTGCAAAACTGTGGGGACAAGGAGAACTACCTGAACGGTCCAGAGACTGGGGAGAAACTAGTCCCTCTGTTCCTGCGGTTGAGAGAAATAACCCTGAAATGCTGAATGTTCTTGAAAATGCTAATGATTCGGTTAATGGTGATGCAAGTAGTGCTGATGTTATTAAGGGTATCAAAATGTGTGGTTCACAGACCTACCTGAACACTGAAGAGGGGAGGGAACCTTCCCCACTTCAGGTAATGCTGGGGGAAGAGGATGAGGAAGTGGCTGTTACCCCTGCCCTGCCGGATTTGGGTGTTCCGCAGGGGGCATTTGGTACTGCCCAGATGCAGGACCCCACTTTGGCCCATGCACGGGAACAGGTGGTAGTAATAAATTGGGTTCCCCAAGAGCCAGGTGCGAATGAGCGGTGGCCACACTTTGCAATATGTAATGAATTGCTTTATCGGGTTACCAAAGTGAGAGAAAATGTGGTAGAGCAATTATTGGTACCCCAACAGTATAGACGCAAGGTCCTGGCCCATGATGATGTTTTAGGGGGACTCCTGGGAGTTGAAAAGACGGAGGCACGGATCACCGACCGGTTTTACTGGCCAGGCCTGAAAGCAGAGGTAAGGAGATACTGTACCTCTTGTCCCACTTGTCAGTTGACCGCTCCGGTGACCCACTTCCGGAATCCTTTGGTCCCTCTGCCCATAATTGAGGTCCCATTTGAAAGGATAGCCATGGATATAGTGGGTCCCTTGGTGAAGTCGGCTCGAGGTCACTCATACATACTGGTAATTCTCGACTATGCCACCCGATATCCTGAGGCGCTACCCCTGTGAAATACCTCCTCTAAGACTATTGCTCGGGAATTATTCCAGTTGTTTACAGGGACTGGTTTTCCTAAGGAAATACTAACGGACCAGGGCACCCCGTTTATGTCGAGGGTTATGGCCGACGTGTGCAAGCTCTTCCGGATTAAACAGCTGCGCACATCGGTCTACCATCCCCAAACAGATGGGTTAGTAGAACGCTTTAATAAGACCCTTAAATCTATGCTTAAGAGAGTTGTACAAAGGGATGGGAAAGACTGGGACTGTCTGTTACCAGCTCTCCTGTTTGCTATCCGGGAAGTGCCCCAGGCCTCCACTGGGTTTTCGCCCTTTGAGTTGGTATATGGGCGGAGACCTCGCGGACTACTGGATTTTGTTAAAGAGGAATGGGAAAGTGAACCTAGTCAGCATAAGAGTGTTCTTGAATATGTTTCCCAAATGCAGGAGAGGATCCGAACTGTGTTGCCACTAGTCAAGGAACATTTACAAAAAACCCAGGAGGCTCAACGACGAGTCTATAATAGGGCTGCTAAAATAAGGAATTTCCAAGTGGGGAATCGAGTAGCGGTGTTGATTCCCACGTGGAAAGTAAATTCTTAGCCAGGTGGCAAGGCCCCTTTGAAGTTGTAGAAAAAGTGGGAGAGGTGAATTATAAAGTCCACCAACCGGGTAAGAGGAAACCCTATCAAATATATCATGTAAACTTGTTAAAGCCCTGGACAGAGAGGGAACCAGTGACCTCCCTGGCTAGTGCAAGATTGGAGCCTCGGGTTGGGGTGGAGAGTGTCCAAGTAGCAAATACCCTGTCTAAAACCCAAAGTCAGCAGGCAAAGGAGTTCTTGCAGAGAAATAAGGAAAAATTTCCAGACTTGCCAGGGCTCACGAGTACCATAGAGCATGATATCATCACGGAACCAGGAGTCAAACTTTTTGTCCGGCCCTACCGCATCCCAGAGACCCAAAGGAAGGCCGTTTCCGAGGAAGTGAAGAAGATGTTAGACCTGGAGATTATTGAAGAATCGCAGAGTGAGTGGTCGAGCCCGATTGTGTTGGTACCGAAGCCCAATGGGACTCTGCGGTTCTGCAATGATTTCCGGAAACTTAATGAAGTTTCACGGTTTGATGCCTACCCCATGCCCCGGGTAGATGAGCTTATTGAGAGACTAGGTCCAGCCAGGTTTATCACTACGTTAGACCTTACCAAGGGATATTGGCAAATCCCGTTGACTAAGGCTGCTAGGGAGAAAACTGCTTTTTCTACCCCAGAGGGGAGTTTTCAGTACAAAAGGATGCCTTTTGGATTGCAAACTGCTCCAGCCACATTCCAGCGAGCAATGGATAGGATTTTACGACCTCACCGGAAGTATGCCTCAGTGTACTTGAACGACATAGTCATTTTTAGCAGAGACTGGGAATCACATTTGCCCAAAGTCCAGGCAGTGCTGGACTCTCTTTGGAAGGAGGGGTTTACAATAAACCCTGAAAAATGTGCTTTGGGAATTGAGGAGGTGAAATACCTGGGCTATATCGTGGGTAGAGGGGTGGTGAAACCTCAGGTCAGCAAGGTAGAGGCTATACAGAGTTGGCCCCGTCCCCTCACAAAAAAGCAGGTACGTGCATTCTTGGGCATGGTGGGATACTACAGGAGGTTTGTACCCAACTTTGCCACGTTGGCGGCTCCATTGACCGATCTGACTAAGGGTCGGAAATCGGTCATGGTGGAGTGGAATGCAGATGCTGAGAAGGCCTTTTTGGAGCTCAAGTCGGCACTGTGCCAACACCCTGTCCTGGTAGCACCCAATTTTTCAAAAGAGTTTGTGGTCCAAACTGATGCTTCCGATGTAGGATTGGGAGCAGTGTTGTCTCAGGTTGTTCATGGAGAGGAGCACCCGGTAGTCTTCCTCAGTAGGAAGTTAACACCAGCGGAGAAAAACTACGCTATAATTGAACGAGAGTGTCTGGCCATTAAGTGGGCTCTAGAGTCCCTCAGGTATTACCTTTTGGGGAGGAAGTTTAGGCTGATTTCTGACCATGCCCCTTTAACATGGTTGAGACAGGGTAAAGGGAATAATGCCAGGGTTACTCGGTGGTTCCTGGCACTCCAGGAATTTAAATTTGTAGTGGAGCATAGGCCCAGGAGACTGCATCAAAATGCAGATGCCCTCTCCCGAGTCCATTGTTTGAGCTCCACTGTTGTCTCCACCTCCATGGCGTTGGGGCACAGGGGGGGGATATGTACAGGACGCCGTGGCTGGGTCCTGGAAGGACGCTATGTTTCCCCTCTGTTTGGACTGTGGTCCCTTTAAGGGAACAAAAAGGGTTAACTCACCTGTCAGAGGAAGTGGGTTTAAAACAAGACAGGAAGTTAGAGAGGGTGTGGAGGAGTGTAGAGGAGAATGTGGATGGTGGATGGTGTTTTGTTGTGCAGCAACAAAAGTGAATAGCAGTGTCCTGCCTGGAAGTCTCCTGCCAGGGGAAGCTACCTGCAACAGAAATTAAGGACTGTTTAACTGCAATAGCAGTTCTGGACTTTGCAAGTCGGTGAGACTGAAACCTTTTTCTTTTGTTTTTTCTGCTGTAAAGCTATTTAAGTTCAATAAATCTCCTTTTGAGTGAAAAGCCTGTGTCCTGCGATCTAGCTGGTCCCCCAAACATCACTATATATATATATATATATATATATATATATATATATATATACTGTATTCAGTTTAGCTGGATCCGTTCCTGTTATTCTCTTCCTAATATACTGAGAGGCAGGCAGGTGTTTTTACAGTATTTACAGTTAGTGTACTGTGTCCTTTGCACAGTGTGCACCTAAAGCTACCTGAAGAAAATTGCTGGTGTTCTTCTGATCCTATTAGTACCACAGGCAGGCAGCTGCAGTATTTACAGTTAGTGTACTGTGTCCTCTGCACAGTGTGCACCTAAAGCTATCTGAAGACAATTGCTGTTTTTCTGATCCTATTAAAACCACAGGTAGGCAGCTGCAGTATTTATAGTTAGTGTACTGTGTTCTCTGCACAGCGTGCACCTAAAGCTACCTGAAGACAATTGCTGGTGTTCTTCTGATCCTATTAGTACCACAGGCAGGCAGCTGCAGTATTTATTGTAGTGTAGTGCGTCCTCTGCACAGTGTGCACCTAAAGCTACCTTAAGACAATTAAGACAATTGCTGTTCTGATCCTATTAATACCACAGGCAGGCAGCTGCAGTATTTACAGTTAGTGTACTGTGTCCTCTGCACAGTGTGCACCTAAAGCTAGATGAAGACAACTGCTGGTGTTCTGATCCTATGAATACCATAGGCAGGCAGTTGATTCTGCTAGCTGCAGTATAATCAGTGTATGTATGTACTGTATGTATGTATGTATGTACTGTATGTATGTGTGTGTGTGTGTGTGTGTGTGTGTGTATATGTATGTGTGTGTGTGTGTGTGTGTGTATATATATATATATATATATATATATATATATATATATATCTATCCCAACTTTGTGCAGCTAATTCCCAAACGGCAATATGATCATATAAATCCCATAATAAATCAATTTTTATGACTGCAGTAAAAACCATCTCTATAGTGACCAAGTACGCTTCCTGAAGACGTGTTTAACGAAACGTACGTCGAGGCGGTACTTGGTCACGTGATTACATCACTTCTGGTCCCCATGGCTATCCATTTGTCATAGGTGGAACACATGCTGCTGTCGGCAGTATCCAACGCGGGACATCCATTGATACGCTACGCTCTCCAGCCTCAGTGCCGGGTGATGGCACCTTTCATGTAAGCAGCCATTTGGCTATGTTTTGTTTTTAAACATTTCTTAAATAAACGGGATTACACTATTTTGGGTCCTTCTACATTTGTTTCATATCCTATTCGTGAAATCCTGTGGTGTGAGAGCAGGAGTCCGGTCTACCAATTTTCTCCA
Organism: Lithobates clamitans; assembly: GCA_037952925.1. Taxonomy (NCBI): domain Eukaryota; kingdom Metazoa; phylum Chordata; class Amphibia; order Anura; family Ranidae; genus Lithobates; species Lithobates clamitans. The sequence goes on along the minus strand of JBBGZY010000025.1, from coordinate 2,200,217 downwards.
TTGCAGCAAGCATAATCTTGCTAAAGCCTATTTGACCTTTTTTTCAATAATTAGGTCAACTACATCTGGTAAGCCGACACCCATTTCATGAGCACTTTTGGGTGATATCCCTAGGCGGTGAAGGGGTTCCACTGTCCGTGTGATTACCAGACCCAGACACAAGATCTATTTCACTTATGGACTTTTACTGCTTTATGTTGTATGTGTGATTCACATGTCATGTCATATGATTTATTATGGTATTTATATGATCATATTGCCATTTGGGAATTGTAGCACTTTGTTTGTGTATACACTGATTTATCATTTTAGGCACAGTATTTATTGTATATTACATGTTTCTGGGTTTATTAGGCTTGTGTGCAGCAGTTTTCCATTTATTATATCACTATTCTAAATACATTATATTTTAAATTTAATTACTAGGACTACCACGTCATTTTAGCGCTTCCCACATCCCCCTTTTTTTCACATGTGCACTAGTGATTTCGTCACTCAGTTTGGGTATAACTGCTATTTTTCTTCTTTTTTTATTTTATATAGTTTGGTTTATCACATATTAATAGGCGCGGGATTTATTTAATTTTTACACTCAGTCAGTCCTTCCCTAACCCCACCATGTTCTCCTGAGGAGTCCCCCGAACTGTTTGACCACAGTGTTGGGTACATGCTCCAGGAGGTTGCCCAGCGTTTTGAAGGCTCCGCTGATGGTACCCAGCTAGAGGAAGGCAAAAACATGAGCCCAGAGAGAGGGGGTGCCCAAGAAGAAGACGTTCCCCCAGCTGCAGCATACTGCCAGGTTTGCTCCAGTGATGAGGAGGGAGGGGATGATGAGGAAATCACTGACTCCACGTGGGTGCCTGATAGGAAAGAGGAGGAGCAAGAGGCACATCTCCAATGAGGCAGGACGCCATCCAGGGGCCAGCTTAAAAGCAGCATACCGACTGCATCACACCGCAGAGCTCCGCATGTGCAGGGTGCTTCTGTCTCTGCGCGTTATTCCAAAAGTTCTTTGGTGTGGGCCTTTTTTGAGATGAGTGCATCAGATTGCACCATTGCTATTTGCAACATATGTCTCAAGCGTATCTTGCGTGGCCAAAACATCACCCGCTTGGGCACCACATGCTTGACCAGACATATCTCGACCTGCCACACAGTTCGTTGGCAAGCATACCTAAAAGACCCACACCAAAGAACAAAGCGGACCTCTCCTTGCTCCTCATCAGCTGGAATCTCCAACCCCACTATACCTTCAGTCCTCTCTGAAACCTGTACTGAGAGGAATGAAGGTGTAGAATTAGGTGTGTCACAGCCAAGTACTTGCAGGCAATCTACTTGCAGATTGTCAGATTGTACCAGGCAAATTTCCCTGCCCCAGCTGCTGCACCACCGAAAGAAGTTTGCTCCCAGCCATCCACATGCCCAGTGGTTGAATGCTAGCACTTCAACTGTTGCCTTTTCACTTGGTAGACTCTGCCTCCTTCCGTGAGTTTGTGGAATGTGCAGTTCCTCATTGGCAGGTTCCCAAATGCCACTTTTTCTCATGAATGGTGATTCCGGCTCTCTACCGGCTTGTGGAAGGCAATGTCTTGGCCTCGCTGGTAAGGTGCATATTACCGCTGACTCATGGTTCAGAAGGCATGGACAGGACTGTTACCTATCTTTCACCATGCACTGGTTGACTCTTCTGGCAGCTGGGAAGGATGCAGGACAAGGTGCAGTAGTGTTGGAGGTTGCCACCACACCTTCAAAATTCTACTAGTGGTGATTCTGCCACACCTCTCTCCTCCACCCCCTCCTCTTCTTCTTCCTCCATGGCCTCTTCCTGTGCTGATTAGTCCACGGAACCAGCGGTGCTCCGTAGGCGTTCAAGGGGCTACGCAAGCACGCAGGCAAAAAGATGCCGTGCGGTGCTTGAGCTGGTGTGCTTGGGGGACAGGAGCCACACTGGGGCAGAGATTCTGTCATCTCTGCAGTGGCAGGTTCAGAGGTGGTTGACGCCACGCCAGCTTAAGCCAAGAATGATGGTTTGCGACAATGGCACCAATCTCCTGTCTACCCTCCGACAGGGACAATTGACCCATGTGCCCTGTTTGGCTCACGTCCTTAACTTGGTGGTGCAGCGGTTCTTGGGCAGGTACCCGGGCTTACAGGATGTCCTGAGGCAGGCCAAGAAAGTCTGTGTGCATTTCCGCCGGTCATATAATACCAGTGCTCAGCTGGCTGACCTCCAAAAGGAATTTAACCTGCCCAAGAACCGCCTGTCAAGTCTGTAGTGTGAGGCCGGGTTGCTGAGAGGGCGTCCCTTGCGGCTGAGTGCAGTGCGTCCCTGGATTTGGGTACAGGGAATGCGATGCACAGAGGTGCACGGGTTGCCAGGAATACTGTAAGCTGGCTGGTTGGCTGTAAGTAGCTAGAGTGCGTTGTGGCAGCCGTGCGGAGAGAAGTCTTGAGCAGTAACAGCAGGGTAAACCAGGAACAGGGTCCGCAGCCAGGCCAGGGGTCAGATACCAAAAGACAGTCCAAGAGAGGTACAGGTACAAGGTGGGTCATACATGGAGGGCAGAAGATCGGAGAGTAGTCAGCCAAGCCGGGGTCAGAGCGAGGAGATAAACAGGAACACAGGTCAAGCCAAGCAGAGGTCAAGCAGGGGTCTTCAGAGTATACAAGGCACAGGAATGCAGGAGCTGTTTGATAATCCAGCAAACTGCAAGTGTCAGTGGCAAATCAGGGCGTGCACGCGCGTGTGCGAACACTGCTGTGGTCCAGCTATCACGCATCTGCGTGTGCGCAGGCTGGAAACTCGCCTGGCGCCACCATGACGGTTACTGGCGGAATTGCCCTCAACACGGCCATTTTCCTGACAGTGCCCCCCCAAGGATGCCCAACCGGGCCCATCTTTCAGGGTAAAGAACTCGGAATCTCTGAAAAAGTCTAGGAGCATGTATATTGGCTGCAGGTTCCCAAGAACTTTCTTCTGCTGGGTAACCCTTCCACTTTATAAGAAATTGAATGATCCTACCTCTCCGTCGGCAGTCAAGGATGGCCTCAACTTCATACTCTGTTTCATCTCCCACAGAAACTGGAGGTGGAGGATCTTCTTTCCTTCCTGAAAAAGGACTAGAGATAACAGCTTTAAGTAAGGAGACATGAAACACAGGGTGCACTTTATAAGAACTCGGAAGTGACAGTTCAAAAGCTACTGGATTAATCTCCCGTCTAATCTTGAATGGGCCAATAAATCTTGGTCCCAATTTCCGGGAGGGACAAGGAAGTTTAAGATTTGCCGAGGAGAGCCAAGCCTCATCTCCAACCTTAAAGCTAGGGCTCTCTCCCCTCTTCTTGTCATATTGTTCCTTGTAGTCCTCTTGGGCTTTTTGCATGGTTAACTGGAGAGTTTGATAGTTAGCCTGAATGGATTTTATCCTGTCTTGAACTGCTGGGACTGAGGTCTCTGAAATGACATTAGGTAGAAATGAAGGATGGAACCCATAGTTGACCCAAAACTTTGATTGATCGGTGGTTGAGTGTACTGAGTTATTGTATGCGAGCTCCGCCCAGGGGAGTAACAAGGACCAGTCATCCTGGGAAATGGAGCAGAAACAGCGTAAATATTGTTCTAAGGTCTGATTAGTCCTTTTGGTCTGACCATTGCTCTGGGGGTGATAGGCAGAGGACAGGCAAACTTCAATAGACAAAACTTTGCAGAGCTCTCTCCAAAATCGGGAAGTAAATTGGACCCCTCTATCAGACACAATGCTGTCAGGAAGGCCGTGAATTCTGACTATCTCTCTTATGAAGGCTTTTGCTGTGTCTGCAGCGGAAGGAGTACCTATCATAGGCACGAAGTGTGACATCTTGGACAGACGGTCTACAACAACTAGGATCGTTGTGAATCTTTCAGAGGGGGGCAGCTCTACTATGAAGTCCATAGATATATTCCTCCATGGTTGTTCTGGTACCAGCAAAGGACGTAGTAGACCCCAAGACTTAATGTTGGACCCCTTGTTTCGCTGGCAGGTAGTGCAGGAGCTTACATACTTTTTACAATCAGTTTTCAAGGTAGGCCATCAAAAGGATCGCTAAATAAGATCCATAGTTTTCCGTACACCGAAGTGGCCAGCAAGTTGATGATCATGTAAAGTTTGTAAGACCTGAATTCTGGCTTGTTGTGGGACAAAGATCTTGTCCCGATACCAGAGATACCCCCTGGCTTCTTAGAGAGGAAGTCTCTGGTTCCTGGCATTGGAGGGAGGACTGTTCAAGAGAAGACCTTAGATCAGGTTGAATCAAAAGAATGTTCTGTGGAGACAAGATCGTACTGGATGTTTCTTCTGGGGTATCAGGAAACATTCGGGATAAAGCATCGGCCTTGCCGTTCTTGGAGCCAGGGCGGTAGGTGATGTGAAAGTTGAATCGTGAAAAGAACAGAGCCAAGCGAGCTAGACGGGGTCTCAGGCATTTGGCAGTGCGGAGGTACTCGAGGTTTCTGTGATCAAGGAATATCATTATAGGGTGCGTGGCTCCCTCAAGAAGGTATCTCCACTCTTCTAAGGCTGTCTTAATAGCCAGAAGCTCACGATCACCTACGTTGTAATTGCTCTCGGGCTGGCTCATTTTCCGGGAGGAGAAGGCCACAGGGTGAAGCAGAGACTTGGGTCCCAGGCGCTGTGAAAGTACTGGTTCTGTAGCTACCTCTGAGGCATTGACCTCTAAAATATAGGGCAGGGCAGGATCAGGATGTTGAAGAATTGGTGCAGAAGTAAACAAAGACTTCAGTTCCTCAAAGGCAGATTGGGCTTCGGAGGACCACAGGAAACGAACATGTAGGCGAATTACTTGGGTTATGGGTGAGATGATGGAAGAAAAGTTCCTTATAAACCTTCTATAGAAGTTTGCAAACTCTACAAACCTTTGTACACCCTTCTTGTCTGACGGAGTTGGCCAGTCTAGGATTGCCTGCACTTTCTGTGGATCCATATCTACACCACCAGTAGAGATGATGAGCCCTAGGAATTGTATGGATTTCTTTTCAAAGTCACACTTTTCTGCTTTCGCGTAAAGTCTGTGTTTTCTTAGTGTGAGTAATACTGTCTTTACGTGAGTCCGATGGAGCGCTAAGGTGGTTGAGAAGATAAGGATGTCATCCAGATAGATGATGACGAAGTAGTCAAGATATTCCCGGAAGATGTTGTTTACAAAGTGCTGGAAAGTAGCTGGGGCGTTACAGAGCCCAAACGGCATCACCAAATACTCAAAGTGCCCGAACCTCGTTCTGAATGCCGTCTTCCACTCATTACCCTCACGGATGCGAACGAGGTTGTAGGCACCTCGGAGGTCGAGTTTGGTGAACACTTGGGCTGAACAAAGTCTCTGGAAGAGTTTGGGGAACAGTGGGAGTGGATATCGGTTCTTTATGGTGATTTTATTTAATTCCCTATAGTCCACACATGGTCTTAGAGTTTTATCAACGGCAGGAGAAGGACAGATGAAGCTCTTTGTCAAATTTTCGTCTATGTACTGTCATAGTGTCCCCAATTCCACTTCAGAGAGGGTGAATATATGTCCAAATGGAACTTCGGCCCCTGGAAGCAGCTCAATAGAACAATCATATGGCCGATGTGGTGGTAGAACATCAGCCTTTCTCTTATCAAAAACGTCCAGGAATTCATGGTACACCCGGGGTACATCCTGGTTAGTGGAGGATACCGACTGGACTGTCAAACAACTGGTGGTATCTCTGGATTCAGGGATGAGGCAATGTTGTTGGCAATAGGGGCAAGTGAACAGGACTTCCTTCTTGATCCAATTGATCTGGGGGTTATGGGCTTGGAGCCAAGGGATACCCAAGATAATTGGAGACATAGGTGAACTCAAAATGTCAAAATGTATGAATTCCCGATGGCCATTGGGAGAGGTAATAAGGAGAGGAGAAGTCTCTTGACTAACAAGGCCGAAGTTAGGTAGGGTGCCATCTGCTAAACGGGCTTCCAGACCCTGTATCTTGTGGAGGAGGGGCAACCTAAGGTTTCCTGCCAGGTTCAAGTGCACAAAGCAACTGCATGCTCCAGAATCGAATATAGCCTGGAGCCGGATCTCTTCTTCTCCCAACTGCAGTGAAATGGGGAGAACGAGTTGTGAGGGAGAAGTCCCGGAAACCTGGAAATATGCTGGAGAGTAGGTGGGTGGCTTCTTGAACTTCCTGGGACAGTCGCATAGTAATGTCCATTTCCTCCACAATACAGGCAGAGATTGGCTAGGATACGACGACGTCTTTCATCAGGAGTTAGTGCGGAACGTAACAGGCCAATCTGCTTTGGAACTGTTCCAAAGGTGGGTGTACTGGCGGGTCTGCAGGTTCGTGATTGTTCGGACTGTCTCTCCCGCAAACTTCGATCCAGTTGGATGGATAATTGGATGAGACCCTCGAGTGTAGTGGGAATCCCAATCCTGGCCAACTCGTCCTTGAGGGATTTGGAGAGTCCTAGGCGGAACTGGTGTAGTAAAGCTGCCTCATTCCAGGCTGTGTCTGCTGACCACTGCCGGAAGTCCAGAATATAGTCCTCTACTGGTCGCCTACCCTGCTGCAGAGAGTGCAGAGCGGCTTCAGCAGTGGCAGTACACTGGGGATCCTCGTAAAGTTGTGCCATAGCTGCTAGGAATGCGTTCACCATGCAAATGACTGGACTCTTTTGTTCCCATAAGTTATGGGCCCAGGCCTGAGGTTCATCGGACAGCAAAGAGATGAGGAACCCGACTTTAACAGTCTCTAAAGCAAAAGTCCGGGGTTGCAGAGCTAGGTACAATAGGCAGGCAGTCTTGAAGGATCTGAACTTTTTCCGGTCACTGGAAAATCGCTCCGGAACTGGAACTCGGGGTTCTGGAGATGGGAACATCATCAAGGGAGCCACAGAGGATTGTTCGTGAGCAGATGACTGACAGGTGTTGCAACTTATCCGTTAGTTGCAGATGACCTTCCTGTAACTTCTGAACTGCTTGGGTCAGAGTGGTGGCATGTTGGCACAAAGTCTCTAATGGGGACGCACCTCTGCCAGCCTCAGTCATGGCTGTATTTAGGGGCGGATCCAGGGGGGCAACAGGGCAATTCCCCCCCCCCAAAATAGTAGCACTGACATGTCATTGAAGCCAGTGCCAACGCGGCTGCTGCTGCCTCTACCCGAGTCTCTCTCTCTCTCACATCAGCCGATCAGCAGCGCCGAGAGAGACTCGCACTGACCTGGCAGGATACCAGGAGGAGGTGGGTGGAGCCTCTTCCCTGCACTCGTTGCTAATGCCAGGGCCGCCTGGCGTCTAGTAACGAGTGATGTCAGTAAGTCACGTCGGACTCTGACTCGAGTCTGAAAGCCGACGTGACTGTGACAGGTCAGACGGAGCTGTTGCCTGCTGAAGCCTTAAAACAGTCGGCGTGTAAGTGAGTGGGCGGTGGGTGAGCTGCCCGGCGGCTCACCCGCTCGGTGCTCGTACAGTCACACTGAGCGGGAATCTGCCAGCTGGGTGGCTTGGCAGGGGGGAGAGATGGATGGGAAGCTGCCAGCTGGGAGGCTCGGTGGGTGGACTGGCCAATCAGTGGGTGGCAAAGCAAAGAGATGACATCATCTCTCACCGCCCGGCACCCGCCCTGCATCCTGGCAGTTCCGCTCTCACTCACTGTGCAGGCAGCAGAGAGATTACATCATCTGTCTGCTGCCTGACTCAGACTGGGAGGCAGGAATTGACAATCCCCATTCCCCACCTTAGCAGGAAAGTGACTATCTGCAACTTGTGGCAAGTGGGCAATCTGCAATGTGTGGCAGGTGATGTAAGTGGACAACCCGCAACTTGTGGAAAGTGACAAACCACAATGGGTGGCAGGTGGACAATTTGCAACTTTTGGCAAATGGACAATCAGCAATGTGTGGCAGGTGATAGTGGACAATTTGCAACATGTGGCAAGTGATAATCCACAGCTTGTGGCAGGTGACGTGGCAAGTGGACAATCTGCAATGTGTGACAGGTGATGTGGCAAGTGACAATCCACAACCTGTGGCAAGTGACAATCCACAATGGGTGGCAGGTGGACAATTTGCAACTTTTGGCAAATGGACAATCAGCAATGTGTGGCAGGTGATAGTGGACAATTTGCAACATGTGGCAAGTGACAATCCGCAGCATGTGGCAGGTGACGTGGCAAGTGGACGATCCGCAACATGTGGCAGGTGACGTGGCAAGTGGACAATCCGCAACTTGTGGCAGGTGACGTGGCAAGTGGACAATCAGCAATGTGTGGTAGGTGATAGTGGAAAAAGATAGAGCATGATCGATACTTAAGTTATATAATGAGTATTACAGATGACCTCAAACAGAAGTAGACGAAACAATATAAAAATTAGAGGTCTTCCTGAGACGGTGAAGATAGAAAATCTCAAGAAAACTCTACAAGGCATATTTAACTCTTTACTAGAATGTCCAATGGAGTCTGAACTCGAGTTAGACAGAGCCCACAGAATTCAGGGTTTTAAATTCTCAGACTCTGGAAAACCTAGAGATGTGATCTGCAGGGTGCATTTTTTTCAGGTTAAAGAGTATTATGGCAGCAGCACGGCGGCACCGAGATTTTGAATATGAGGGGGCGCATATTATCTTTCTACAGGATTTGTCAAAATATACTCTGATAAGAAGAAAAGCAGTGAAACCACTATTGGATTTGCTAAGGGAGAGGGAGATCCTATTTAGATGGGGTTTTCTTTTTCAGATTATTGTTCGCCAAAACGGTAGAAAGATTATATTTTGTGATATGGCTGATCTTCCGGAATTTTCAAGACAGTTGCTCTTGCCCTTGATCGACTTACCGGACTGGCCAGACTCATATCAGATATTGAATCAGACAATTTAGAGGAAGATAGATGGCAGTGGGGGTGAAGGGGAGGGTTTTTTTTTTTTCTTTTGGGAGGTGATTGATAACAAATTATAGGGTAATTAATAGGTACCTCACTCTGTATCATGTATTTTGGAGGATATTATTAATAATGTATTTTTTTTTTTTTGCACATAGAGGAGATCGATAATATGGAATATTAGGGACATATGAGGGTTTGTGTGTATAATATATTTTGTTAAATTTAATATAGGGGGAGGGGGAGTGTAAGTACGGGATGGTGATTGATTATGGGTTGGTAATATGCTTTACACATTGGTTGGGGAGGGAGAGGGATAGGTATTGGAATAATCATAATTTTTTTTTTTTTTTTTTAGGGAGTGTATTGTATGTTTCATTCATATATAAGGATATCACTGATAATGTATCCGATCTGCACTAGTTAATAGAAGGGGTTTAAACATATGGTGGTGATAATAAATTTTTTTTTTTTTTTGGAGGTGATTGATAACAAATTATAGGGTAATTAGTAGGTACTTCACGTTGTATCATGTATATTGGAGGATATCATTAATAACGTTTTTTTTTTTGTATTAATAGGGGGATGTGGTTAGAACATATTTCTTAGGAAATGGATTGATAATAAGTAACTGGGTAATAAGAATGTATTATATGTTTCATTCACATATGAGGATATCACTAATGGTGTGTTTGATTTGCACTAGTTGGAAGAAGGGGTTCAAACAGGTGGTGGGGATGGTAATTTTTTTTTTTCTCTCACTATCGGTAATATGCACCATTCACATACGAGGACACTATTGATAATGTAATTATTAGCCAATAGGGGGAGGGAGGAATCAAATTTGCAATGGTGTTTTGAATAATTTTTTTTTTTCTCTCTTGCATTGGTAGGGGGATGTGGATGGAGCATGTTTCTTGGGAGGTTGGTTGATGGTATGTGGTTGGGTGGTGGGAGTGTATTGTAGGTTTTATTCATATATGAGGATATCACTGATGATGTATCCGATCTGCACTAGTTAGTAGAAGGGGTTTAAACATATGGTGGTGATAATACTTTTTTTTTTTCACTACTGGTAATATGATATAGGGTAAAATATTATGTTTTTATTATGTATTATTCACATATGAGGACACTATTGATAATGTAATTATTAGCCAATGGAGGAGAGGGAGGATTCAAATTTTTTTTTTTCTTTTTCTATGTTTAAAGAATAATCAATGTGGGTTGTATTTATTGATATGCACACACGAGGATATGGTTAAAAATAGATGTGATGGTGATCAATTATAAGTTAATAATATGTCCCATATAAATGAGGGGGAGGGATAGGAATAAGTAGAATATAAAAGGGGAGGGGGTGGAGAGAAAGAAGAGAGACTAACCCCTTTTTTTTTTTTTTTTTTTTTTTATCTCTCTCTCTTTCTTTTCTCTCCTGCTCCAACGTGATAATAATAAAGTTAGCCTGGGCTAGGCACGTATAAGTGTGGGAGGATCTCCTCACATCCCCTAACTTGGGGAACTTACTTAGTAAGGTTAGACTCAAAGGTGTCGAGTAGGTAGTGATTGATCGTTAGGGTGGTGTGTTTGGAGTGAAAAAGGGGTAGGAGAGATTGGTTTTGTGTAAGTCTGTGTATATTTTCTTTTTTTTTTTTTTTTTCTCCTCTTTCCCACTCCTGCATGGAATCAATAAAAATATGTTCTTATAATGTTAGGGGTTTCAGCTCGGCAGTAAAGAGGTCACAGGTTCTGTACGCTTTTCATAAACAAAAAGTAAAGGTGATTTTTTTTTCAAGAGACCCATTTTCGAGTGGATCATATACCTAACCTACAGAGGGGACATTACAATGCATGGTATCATGATTCCTTTGCTTATTCAAAATTGAGAGGTGTTTCTATAGTGATACATAAATCATTACCACACCAGGTTTTGGAGGAATGGAGGAATAAAGATAGTAGAGCATTAATTCTTAAACTCCTGATATATGGTAAGAAGTATACATTTATTAATATATACTTACCTAATCAGGGACAATCCAGAGTGGGTGTACAATTATTAACTGAGCTTATGGAAAAAGCAGAGGGGACTACGATAATCGGTGGAGATTTTAACCTTATTCTCGGTAATGATAGGGATACTACAGCAATCTCAACTATACAGAAGGCTAAAGATAAGAGAATTTAAGGAAACTCTGGTCAAGTATCACTTGGTCGATATTTGGAGGGCGCTCCATCCTTTGGAAAGGGATTATACTTTCCATTCTAAAGTTCATGGTACATATCATAGAATTGATTTCTTTTTAGTGAATCAGTTGGGGGTAACTGCGACATCTTCCTCCGAAATTGGTAGTGCCGTATGATCAGATCATATGCCAATCTTTCTGGTAATTGATACTTCTAGGGAGAGGGGCTTAAGAGGTACATGGAAATTAAATGATAATTTGTTATACGATGAGTTATGCGTTGCAGAGATAAGGAGCGCAATATCTAATTTTCCTAAGGATCACATAAATTACCCTACCCCCCTTCCGATCCAATGGGAAGCGATGAAATGCGTAATCCGAGGCCTATTCATAAAACATGGGGCAAGACTAAAAGATAAAAGGGAATAGAATGTCCCAACTTTTGAAAGAGATACCAAAATTAGAAAAGCAGCACAAGCAAAACCCTGGAAGGGACAATTTAGCAGCACTTATGGAAAAGAAAACAGAGTTACAAAATTTACTTAATGAACAGACATTACATATCAGGGATAAAAATCGTACGCTATACTATCAGCAAGGTAACAAACACGGTAAATTATTGGCAAGAGCTCTATGCCAGAAAGTTAGTACCTCGTCTATTGTCAAAATTAAGTCAGAAAAGATGAAACGATCTATGACCCAAAAGGTATTTTAAAAACATTCCAGACTTATTACAGTAGTTTATATAATTTACCAAATCAATTAGAAAACTCAGACCCTGAAGGATTTCAACATAATATACTTTAATATATAAAAGACACGGCATTACCTTCATTGGTAGCAGAGGAAATAGAACAGTTAGAACTAGAATTTTCGGAGGAAGAAATACAAAAAGCAATCGCTTCACTAGTGCCAGGGAAAAGTCCTGTTTCACCCCACGGTTCTATAAATTATTCCAAGATGTCCTAATTCCTATTATTAAGAGAACTTTTAATTCAATATCTACCTCTGTACCATTTGTCCCCCACAGCTTACAGGCTTATATTTCACTCATACCCAAGCCGGACAAAGATCCCTCTATTTGTGGTAACTATAGACCAATTTCCCTAACCAATATTGATATCAGACTATACTCAAAGATCATTGCCAATAGACTTACTCCCATGATACCAACGTATATACACTTAAATCAAGTGGGATTCATAAAGGGACGAGAGGCGAGAGATAACACGCTAAAAACTCTGACATTGATGGAATACGCTCAGACGCTCCATCCCATCCTGCATACTGGCAGTAGATGCCGAAAAAGCTTTCGACAGGGTGGGATGGAGGTTTCTTAGAGATACTTTAGAGCAATGGGGGATTGGTCCTATGTTGATGGAGAAGATAATGGCCCTATATCATAATCCAGTAGCTAGAATACGGGTAAATGGGGATCTATCGGATACTGTACATATCACGAATGGAACTCGACAGGGATGTCCATTATCCCCAATCCTATATATATTAGTTATGGAACATCTCTTAATAGCAATTAGGAATAATAAAGATATAAAAGGCATTAGGATTGGGGAGATCTAAAATGTCAGTATACGCGGATGACTTGTTGTTGTACATCACGAAATCCGATGGTGACAATACCTAATCTAATAGCAGAATTTAAAAGATTTGGAGACTTAAGTAATTTTAAGGTGAATTATAATAAGCCAGAGGCTCTAAATGTGTCATTGCCTAAGCCCATGGTTGAGCTCTTAAAGAAAAATTTTCCATTTAAATGGCAGGAAGAGGCAATTGGGTACCTCGGAATCTCCATCCCTAGGGAGCTGAATAGATTACAGGAATTGAACTATCTTCCACTAGTGCGTAAAATAACATGGACATTACAAATATATGATAAAGGGACCTTTTCGTGGATCGGAAGAATAAATATTATAAAAATGGATATACTACCTAAAATTTTATATATATTTCAGACGATACCCATATACCCTGCAAGAAATCTACTGAACCAACTTCGTAAGGTCATAGGCAGTTTTATCTGGGCAAATAAGTGTGCAAGAATTAAAAGGAAAACTCTATATAGATTAAAAAAAGATGGAGGGATAGTTCTACCGGATATTTCCCTGTATCTCAGATCGGTATTTATAGCCAGGATTGTGGATTGGTTCCATAATATGGATTGCAAACAGTGGGTAAAACTAGAGGAAGATGTCGCAGATATAAAACTGAGAGCATTACCATGGATTAAGAGGGAATATAGACCCCGGGAAGGGGATATGCCTTCCTTGGTAGTATCAACCTTGAAAGTCTGGGATAATTTGATAAAGAGGGGGAAAGGATCTACATTGAGAGGTCCAATGACACCCCTCTTTAGCAACCCGGAATTTCCACCAGCATTTGGGGCCAGGACTTTTCTTAAATGGCGGAGATGGGATTATACGAGGATAGTGGAAACTTTGGACGAAAATAAACTCCCCCCATTAGATGCCCTGGGTATGGAACACAGAAATAAATGGATACAGTACAGTATGTACAGTACAGACAACTCCAACAGTATATCTCTTCTTTGAAGAAAGAGTCTGTATTTAACAGACCACTGCTAGGGCTAGAAAAAATATTGGTACAGAACCACAGACCCACACATACTGTCTGTAGTGTATAAATACCTAATCTCAGAGAGTAAAGAGGAAGAGATATTCTACGTAAAGAAATGGGATGAAGAACTAGGGTATACTATCCCCGGGGCTGACGGGGAAAGGGCATTTATAGCAGTACATAAACTGTCTATTTCTACTAGACATCAAGAAAGAAATTATAAAATATTAGCCAGATGGTATAAATGCCCGGTAGACATGAATAATATTAGTTCAGATAATACAGATAGATGTTGGAGATGTGGTATAGCAAAAGGCACAATGTCACATATGTGGTATTTTTGGCCAGAAATCCATCTATTTTGGGAAATGGTATTTAAATCATATAGGGATAAAACAGGGGTAAATCTACAAGCAGATATATCTGTGGCAATATTGTTAATGATCCCTGGATCAATTAAAAACTTAAAAAAAGGAACCTTAAGGTATTTTTTAATGGCGGCACACACTGTTATTGCCAGAAGGTGGAAAAAAAGATTAGCCCCCTCTATAGAAGAGTGGGAATGTGAAATAGATGTGATGTGCTCGTTAGAGGAGAGGATGAGCAGAGAGGGACATATTTAACAAATATATGAAAGAAGTACTGTAGGTAGAATGCAGAACATGACCAATGAAACCGAGTGGGAGTGGTGGTAGGAACTTAGAGGGAATAAGAGGGAAATTGTTTTTGGGTGCTTTTTTTTTTTTTTTTTGGGTGCTCTGTTGTATGTGTGTATGGCTGTTTGGTATTTGGCTGTATGAGGGATGAGTGGATGGATGTATGTACTTGTAGAATGGATGAATGGGGTTTTGGGGAACCAGTGTGTCATAGGACCATGGGTTTGGTCAGAAACAAAGTTATTATATTTATTTACTATAGTTTGTGGCTGGGGCCAATGATGACCCCAATGTTATTTAAAGCGAACTAAATAGGAGTGCTGAGTATAATTGTATACACTGTCAACAAATGTATGTATGTTTTTATATAAAAATTTTTGTAAAAATGTTTGATAAATAAAGATTTAAAAAAAAAAAAGATAGATAGATAGGTAGGTAGGTAGGTAGGTAGGTAGGTAGGTCCATGGGTATGCAGGGGACAGGGTACCAGGGCGGAAAAAGAGGGGGGAGGGGAAGGGAAGAGGGGGGGGTAGTGAGGGGGAGGGAATGGGGGATGGGAAAAAGGGGGGAGGTGAGGAGGGAGCAGGAAGGATAAATACAAGGGAAAGATTATGGGGAGGAAAAAAGGGGGGAGGGGGGAGGAGAGGAAAAAAAAATTCCAATTTTCTGCAATACGTTCCTGGGGTGTGTCAGGGATTACCTCACTACTATGTATCCCTCCTCTAGCCTTGTTGACAGCTTCCAAAAGTAAGTGGAACCATGTTTTCCATCTCATGGCCCACCCCTGCCTGGCTTACCCAGCGATTAGCAACCTCATTTGATTATTTACAACATCCATAATTATGTGATGTATTCTTTCGCTATAGCGTAATGTATAGAAATAAGTACCTATTTTTCAGCAGTAATTCTCCTAATCTCAGAGGGACATAGCCTTGGAAAAACAGTTCACAGTATTGTTCACCATGTATCTATTATCTAGTTATTACTTTTATTAGTTGGTAATACAATGGATTATGTTATTGTTTAGTAGCCATACAATCAACTTCAATGTGACAGTGGTAATGTAAAATGCGATATATATGCTATGGTCAACAAACGATCCCGCACATTCCACACATAATGCCCAGTCAGCGTTTGATGATGGCATGTGTGGATTTTTTTTATTATTTTTTATTATTCAATATTTATCCTTTTGCTTCTTCCTGTGTCTTTGTGGCTGTCTCCCCCTGACTTGGCTGAGCCCTCCACCTGGGGGGCGGGATTGTGCTGTACATGCCTTCCTGGCAGTACAAGAGAGGCGACACAAGGGACCTGCGTCTCCTTGATGCGCCCACCAGGTGGTGGCACCTGGGATTGGGCACCTTCCTGCCTGCCAGCGGTGTCCTGGATTGCTTCCAGACACCGTGCTCACACGCGCGCGACCTCGTGCGTATGCACATGATGTCACAGCGCCTGGGCAGTTGTGGCGAAAGCGACGGGGGACTCAAGAGATTTCTCTTCCGGAATGCCGGGGGGGTCATGCAGTGAGTGCACTCGTGTGCCGCTCTCTCCCCTAATTAAGGGGGAAAGGGGAGGGGAGTGGAGGGGCACCCGCACCTGACGATACCTAGCTAATTAGCACTCCTTTTAAACGTACCAAGTTTCAGGGGAGGTCTATTGACTCTCTCCTGACTTTGTGAAACGCCTGCATGCAGCCACTGGTCTGATCGACTGGTAAGAACTTTTGAAACTTTTTTAACTGTCCTCGTTGATGTGTCACTCACATCACGGCTCTGTAGTATCACTATTTATTTTCTCTATCCACTGATGTCTGATGCTGACATATTATAACTTTTCAGAACTCCGGGCAATCTGATTTAAGCCACCCTTGTCTTCAGTATTAGGTAATTAGCGCTGCCGTCACCCCATGTACTCCCCTATCTCTGGTGTCTATGCATCACGCTCCGTTTGGTTTTGGTTTTGTTTGTTTGTTGCCTTGCTGTGGTTTTTTCACACACATGCTCCCTCCCCTCCCTTCCCTTCCTCTCCTTCTCCAGTCATCTCCCTTCACTTCATCTCTTTCACTACCTCACCACCCCCACTTTTTACTCCTTTTTTCCAGCCCATGGCTGGTCTTCCTCACCTTGCACCCTGGTTCCCTACACCTCTACCGTTGTATGGTCCATAATGGGCAGCAGGGTACTTGTTTACTCCAGTCCTTGCACAAGCCACTATTTCCCCCACTATTCCATGCCATTTTCTTTCACATTCCAATCTTCACTGCTCTTTTCCCTTTCGTTTGTTCCCTTTCAACCCCCTTTGTCCCCCCCCCCTTCCCCCCCTCCCTTTTTCATACTTTCCCTTTTTCTTCACTTCCCCCTCCCTTCTTCCTCCTCCCCCACTTTCCCCTCCCCCCCTCCTTTTCCCTTTCCCCCTCCTCTCCTTTCCCCTTTTCTCCCCCTCCTTTTTCCCTCCCCTCCTTCCCCCCCCCCCCTTTGGTGGTTTTTGTTTTCTTTTTTTTTTTCCCTCTCCTCCCCCCTTTTTTTCCTCCCCCTAATCTTTCCCTTGTCTTTATCCTTCCCCCCCTCCCTCCTCCCCTCTCCCCTTTTTCCCATCCCCCATTCCCTCCTCCTCTCCCCCCCTCTTCACTCCTCCTCCCCCCTCTTTTTCTGCCCTGGTACCCTGTCCCCTGCATACCCATGGACCTATCTATATTTTAACTCGAGTAAAACTGTCCTAAGCTAGGGTAATTATTATTCTTTTGCACGACTTGGGGAACTAATGATTCCTTGCTTCTAATCTGAATCTGATTCTAGCATCACTGTTGTTCTACCTTGGGTGCAGTGTGTGCCCCTCACCCTCCGGTTCCCCCTCGGGGGGTAGTTTATGCGTGATCCCTTGCAAGGCATGTTGGCCTATTACCCGCTCTCTGGAGGGCTGGCCTGTCATTGGGGAGGTAAAGGACACAGGAGGGACCATATATTTTTCATCATGAACATTCAGAGCTATCGGGAACTTTGTGACTGGTAACTATACAATTTACGAAGATGTGTTGTGTGACATACACACAAGTCCATTGTTGTTGGTATTTTTGTGCTGTTTTTGATATATGCTTACATCTCTACAGCTGACAACCATCCTCTGAAGAAGACCCAGTTAGGGTTTGAAACGCATCAGGATTTTAGTACTTACGATCTTGTTGTCTAAAATACATTGTATTGTACATTGTTCCTGATTACGGGCACTGTCCGTTGTTTTTTATCTTACATTGTACTCCAGTTCATGTCCTGAACCCACCTGTTTTATACAATTTTTTTGTATTAATAAAATTAATTTTGACTACTTACTCACTCTGAATTTATTGGCTGCATTAAAGCCCCGTTAGGGGGTTTCCGTATTTTCTTATGCATCTTGTGGGGTGCACAGCCCATTTGTCTGTACTCTTGTGAGTGTCCCTGTTTTGTCAATAAGCATATATTTATTGGTTTGCGCAAAAGTTATAGCGTCTACAAACTAGGGTACATTTTCTGGAATTTACACAGCTTTTAGTTTATGACTATCTCATTTCTTGAGGTGCTAAAATGGCAGGGCAGTACAATCCCCCCCAATGACCCCATTTTGGAAAGTAGACACTCCAAGGAAATTGCTGAGAGGCATGCTGAGCCCATTGAATATTTTTTTTTGTCCCAAGTGATTGAATAATGACAAAAAAAATTACAAAAAAGTTGTCACTAAATGATATATTGCTCACACTGCTGATTCTCCTGAGTACAGGGATACCACATGTGTGGGACTTTTTGGGAGCCTAGCCGCATACGGGGCCCCGAAAACCAAGCACCGCCTTCAGGATTTCTAAAGGGGTAAATTATTAATTTTACTCCTCACTACCTATCACAGTTTTGAAGGCCATAAAATGCCCAGATGGCACAAAAACCCCCAAATGACCCAATTTTGGAAAATAGACACCCCAAGCTATTTGCTGAGAGGCATGTTGAGTCCATGGAATATTTTATATTTTACCACAAGTTGCGGGAAAATTACAAACTTTTTTTTTTGCACAAAGTTGTCACTAAATGATATATTGCTCACACAGGCTGTGGGTATATGTGGAATTGCACCCCAAAATACATTCTGCTGATTCTGCTGAGTACGGGGATACCACATGTGTGGTACTTTTTGGGAGCCTTGCCGCGTACGGGACCCCGAAATCCAAGCACTGCCTTCAGGTTTTCTAAGGGTATATATTTTTGATTTTACTCCTCACTACCTATCACAGTTTTGAAGGCCATAAAATGCCCAGATGGAACAACCCCCCCCCCCAAATTACCCCATTTTGGAAAGTAGACACCCCAAGCTATTTGCTGAGAGGCATGGTGTGTATTTTGCAGCTCTCATTTGTTTTTGAAAATGAAGAAAGTAAAGAAAAATTTATTTTTTTGTAACTGTAACTTTTGTAAATGTAACCGGTTCCAGGTTCGGGTCTTTCAAAATGCGATGGCATTTTGGGAGACCCTATGAAAGTGTGCCTAGTCTGTGCAGTGCTGTACCCTACTCTAATACTCAACTAGTGTATGGTAGCGTTGAAAACATTCACCAATACAAAGACCAGGACAGCAGGGACAATAATAGCGGGTGTCACGCCTATATCCGCGCTTGCTGCAGACCTCTTTTTTGGGGGTTCGTTGGGTAGGGGTACTTAGGAGGACATAAAGAAAATGCCTCTCATGCAGCTGGCTTACTGCATTTGGTTGGGGATGGTGAGGTGGAGCACCGTCTGGAAACAGAAGGGCTCTGACGATCTCTTCCTGGAACTTAAGGAAGGATCCAGTCCATCCTGAAGCTCTGTAAAGCACATGAGCGTTCAGCAAAGCCAATTGAAATAAACAGACACTTTCTTGTACCAGCGTCTGGCCTTACATGCAAATAGGTACGGCGCCAACAACTGGTCGTTGGGGTCCACCCCTCCCATATTTTGGTTATTTTCGTGGACACAGAGGGGTTTCTCCACCACCAGTCGCCGTAGTAATTTGGACTGTCGTGTCTGCATGAAGGGAGGTAAGAACGAAAACATTCTTATTATCCCTCCACTTCATAGTAAGCAAATTATTACACAGCAAGCAGGCTCTCTCCCCCAGCCTAAGACGGGAATCTACAAGCTGCTGGGGAAAGCCCCGGCGATTAGATAGCACGGTGCCACATACTCCAATCTGATGATCAAACAAGTGACTAAAAAGTGGCACACTCATGTAATAATTGTCCATGTACAAGTGGTACCCCTTTCCGAAAAAGGGTGACACTAAGTCTCACACAATCTTGCCAGCGCTTCCTTTGTAGTCAGGGCAGTTTGTAGGCTCTACGTGACTATCTTTGCCCTCGTAAACCATAAAACTACATGTATAGCCTGTGGCCCTGTCACAGAGCTTATACATCTTGACCCCATATCTGGTACACTTGCTAGGAAGGTACTGTTTGAATGAGAAGCGGCCAGAAAACTTAATCAGGGACTCATCAACACAGACAACTTGATGGGGATTAAACAAGTCTGCAAAACGTTGGTTGAAGTGGTTTACGAGGGGCCGAATTTTGTAGAGCCGATCGTATCCAGGGTCTCCACGAGGACGACAGAGTTCATTGTTGTTGAAATGCATGAACTGCAAGATCTGCTGGTATCATGCCCTGGTCATGGAGGCAGAGAACAAGGGCATATGGTGAATTGGGTCAGTGGACCAATATGACCGCAACTCACTCTTTTTAGTTAAGCCCATGTTGACGGATAGGCCCAGAAAGATCTTAAATTCGGAAACCGTAATTGGTCTCCAATCTCTGGCAAGGGAGGACTGGGGAATAGTGGTGATGTGTTGACCAGCGTACAAATTGCTTTGGTCCACAATAGATCTATAGAGATCTTCGGTGAAAAACAGCGAATAAAAATCAAGTGACATAAAATCAACTGTTTCCACCTGAATGCCGGGTTGGCCAGTGAATGGGGGAAGTACGGGTGCTGCAGAAGTGGTGGGTTCCCAATTAGGATTGGCGAATGCAGCAGGAAGGGCACTATGGGCAAAACGGGCCTGTCTTTGTCTTCTTCTTTGTGGTAGTGGGACACTACTTGTGCTTGCCACCTCACCAGCTTGAACTGTACTTATAGGACTCGCCACGTTACCAAGTGTTACTGCAGTGCTGGTTTGACTACGACCAGGGTGTACTAGGCTGGTGCTTGCCAGTTCACCAGAAGGAATAGCGGCACTAGTACTGCTCTGCTACATACGAGGGACCTGCGGTTCTTGCACCTCAATAACAGCAGGAGAAGATTGGGGCCGGGTACGCCTGACTTTGGCAGGGACCACAACTCCGTCATCAGAGCTATCTGTCATGGAGCCGCTGTCCTCTACAGGATCGTATTCTGAGCCTGAATCTGACAGATGAGTGACTTCCTCTTCACTATCTGTCATGCTCAGAAATGTGTAGGCCTCTTCACTACTGTACCTTCGATTTGCCATTTTGGGCTCTAAATTTAGTGGTACAGTAGTGAAACTCACAGGTAAAAAGCTCCTGACTGTTAGTGACTGTATCAAAGCGCTACCAAAAAAACTGTTAGGCCCCTTTCACACGGACGGACCGTCTATCCGTTTTTCTTCCATCCGTCGACGGACGACAATGCATTCCTATAGGCAAACGGATGACCATCCGTTACCATCAGTTAACCTCCACTTCCGTTTTTATCCGTTTTTTTTTTTACGTACAAAGCTATGCCCAGATCTGTCAAAACGGATATTAACTGACGTTAACTGACAATGTCCGTCAACGTCCGATCAGTTAAGATCCGTTTTGAAGCAATTATTCAAAGTTCATACTTTGACAAATAAAAAAAAAAAGTGAAAAAACTTTATTTTAAAAGGGTTATGCAGAATAATAAAAATAAAACTGTTTTGAACATATCATGTGCTTTTGTGTCTTTTTATGCTATCAAAACACAATGAAATACCCAAATTAATGAATTAATAAATATAAATTTGCACTGCTATATATATATATATATATATATATATATATATATATATATATATATATATATATATATTACTGCCATGAAACTTCTCCTGATGGAGATAGAAAGTAGTCGGCAAATTGTTCACGCATGGCAATGTAGGATGGGTGGAGCAAGGCTTTCTGGGTAATTTCCTTAAATGCAAAGAAACTGCTGTAAATGGATGAAAACGGATACAAAAACGGATGTAAACGTGTACCTTAACGGATGAAAACGAGGATTGACGGATGAAGCAACGGATAAGAACTGATACGTTTTTAACGTGGCTAAACTGATGGTGCCTGTGTGAAAGGGGCCTTAGCGATCACAGGGATCAGGCCTGACTCTGTGAATTTTGCAGTTATGTGTGTTTCGTGTTTTGTAAGTGACAGTGATAGATCGATACTGCACTTGGGTGGGCTGGGCCGGGCGGAGGGGCAAAACGCAGGTGCTAGCAGGCATCTGGGCTGATCCTGCTAACACTGTTTTTTAGGAACCCTAAACTGCTGGAGACGCTAGTACAGTTCTGATCAGATCAGATAATGATCCGTTCAGATACTATAACACTAATGCCCCGTACACACGGTCGGATTTTCCGATGGACATTGTCCGATCGGAGCGTGTTGTCGGAAATTCCGACCGTGTGTGGGCTCCATTGGACATTTTCCATCGGATTTTCCGACACACAAAGTTGGACAGCAGGAGATAAAACTTTCCGACAACAAAATCCGATCGCGTCAATTCCGACCGTGTGTGGCCTGTTCCGACGCACAAAGTGCCACGCATGCTCAGAAGAAATTCCGACATGGGACAGCTCGTTCTGGTAAACTTAGCGTTCGCAATGGATACAGCACTTTCGTCACGCTGCAATGTAAAAAATGGTTTAATACAGCGCACTCTTCTTCTTTATAATGTGACAAGAATTAAGTAGTTTTGCTGCTCATATTCACACAGACTTCTCACAAACTTATTTCGTTACAATTTATCGGGATTCCCTCAATATATTTAGATTTCTCACATCTGACAACAAAATTTTTTGTTATTTTTGGACTTTAATGTAGATTCTTTTTTTGTGTTTCTCTTTTTTGTTTTTTTTTGTTTTTTGGTGTTTTTGATTTGTACTCCCGAAAATGTTTGTGTGTTTTTGGTGACAAGTTCCCACAACTCCACTAATATGTTGTTCTATTTAATCTGTAGGAGATTATTTGGTGTTGTTGTCCCTTGTTAATTTCACATTGTACTTTAGAAATGTACCTGAATCGTCACCAACAAACTGTCCTTTTTGGATGAAAACACACACAGGAGAGTAGAATTTCCCTCAAAAAATTTTATTAAGGGCTCACAACTATAAACAAAGAGGGAGGCAACGCTGGAGAAACTGCAGAAGTGGGCGAAGCCTTGGACCCCCAGGGCAGACATCAATTATTTAAAAGCAAAATTGGTGGCCTGAGGAGACCTTATCTAAGGGAGGGCAGTCTGGTCCAGAAGTCCCAGAGATCCGGAAAGCAGCAGATGACATCTGTGTCCCCAGACTGTGGTCATACAAGAGACTGCAGCTTCTGTCAGACCAGACTGAACCCAGGGTCATCACTCTTTGGTCTTCTTTCCACGCCTCCTTCCAGCCTTTGGCTGTGGTGGTGGAGTTGTGGCAGCAGGAGGAGGAGGATCGTCCCTTTCCATGACATCCGTCTTGGGTGTCAGTTCCCCACTCAACCCCTTACGTAGGACTTTATAAATCAGGTCCTCAGAGATCTTGCGTTGACCCTCCTGCATGCCCTGCAATTTTGTGGCAGCCATGCAGGCAAAGGCCTCTTCAGGACTGGGGAAGGCTCGGAGGGACGCCAAAGCCTTCTGGATCAGCCTGTACGCTGAATCCTGCACAGGACTGGGAGTGGCCTTCCTGGCTCGTTTATATGGCAGGCGGAGGGGAGGGACCTGAGACTCAGTCAGGCTGCGACTTGTCCCAGGCTTCTCTTGGCTGACACTTAGCCCCGCCTCCTCCTGGCTGACACTAATCCCCGCCTCCTCCTGACTGCCACATTCCACAGTCTCCTCCTGGCTGAGGTCTTCCTGTGTATGAAAAAGGGACTTAGTTTTAGTATTTTATTCATCAATCACACACAATTTTCACCTCATGACTGCTGCAAATTGAATGTTAACAAATATAACAGACTATCCTTCTGAGCCCAGCAGTTTTCATTCTTGTCACAATTTTGGGTGCCCACTACTGTCTATTGATATGTAAAACACTTTTTTTAATCAGCAATTAATGATCAATAATAACATCTAGTAAACATCATTTATTTATTGCCCAGAAATCTGTGGAAGAATGCTATACCTGACTCCAGCTGGGCTCCTCCACTTCTTCCTGGCTGGAAGGCCCAGGTTGGACATCGGAAGCCTCAGCTGGGGTGGAAGGAAGCATGGAAGGAAGAGTAGAGAGGGATTCCCTGACTTCAGTGTGATCTGACAGAAATCGCAGTCTCTCATAGTACCACAGCCTGGGGACATAAACGTCATCTGCTGCAGCTCCGGACCTCTGGGAATCTGTGACCTTCTTGCGCTCCCTAAGATAAGTGCTCCTCAGGCCACCAATTTTAGCTTTTAAATAAAGGATGGTTGCTGTGGGGACCACCGGCTTCACCAACTCCAGCAGTTTCTCCAGCGCTGCCTGCCTCTTCTGTTTGTAATTATAGTAAGGGTGTCTCACTTTCCACAGACAGGGCAGCTCCCTGTACTTGTCTATGAACAGGGGCAGGAAATTGTGGTCGTTGAACCCATCCATTTTCTCTGCAAGACACAACACAAGACAAACCCTAATGTCAGGCCAAACTCCCCTAATCTTGTTACAATATAGGCTTCCATTTCGAAGCAGTATAGGCCCAAGTTTAGATCCTACCTTCGTTAGCACGATCGGCGTCTCCGATGCTCCTTCCTCCGCTCACAGATCGTACGTAAGACGCACGCGTTACGATTTATACACACTGCGCATGCGTATAACTCCGCTCGCCCCTGACGTTCTTTCTAGTCTAGTCCCCGCCCCTTTTCATTCGGCGCAGTGGAGGAAGAGCACATGGTGGAGAGACAGCAGGATCGTGCTAATTGTAGCAACGAGGAGGAGGAGGAGGAAAGGCTGGAGCCTGAAACGTACCGATCCAGAAGGAGATTAAAGGACTCAAATATGTCCTTTGGGGAGATGTTGTAGATGGTGGACATCCTGAAGAAGGCCGACTATGATGGAAAGTATGGGCCTTACCCCAACCACAATGTCCGAAAGGCCAAGATCATGGCGAAAGTGGTCAGGAGTCTGCACCGGAAATTCGGGGTACGACGATCGAAAGATCAGCTCAGGAAGCGGTGGTCGGACCTGAAATTACGAGAACATGAGCAGTACAGAAAGATCTGGAGAGTGCTGCAAAAAAGTAAGTAGTTGTGCTGTGTTCCTATTCTTTATGTTTATTATGTTGCTGCTCCATGCTGCTCCATGTGCTTTTAGGAACTGTTGTACAGTTTAAAATGGTAACTTTCATGTTCATGGGCACATTATTCGTTCGGATCACACATTGTTATTTCGGACGATAAAATACCATTGTTTAGGCCATATGCATTTGGCCACCATTTTGACGCCCTATACTTGTCTTCAAAGAATTGGGTTGTGTAGATGGCTTTGTTACTAGAATGAAATGCAAACTAGATTGTGTGTAAGGAGAGGACACTCAGCAGCTGTTTTCACATCTGGACACTGGAGCACTATAGTGTGGGACCCCAGAACACCATTTTTATTAGGGGGGCCACACAGGTGCTCCAGTGTATACTATAGGGGGGTCTCCATCTGTGAAGCTTGTACCAAACAGGTAAAGTATTGCAGCTTGACAAAGGGCAATAAAAAAGCTACATCTTGTAACTCGGCTAAAAAAGATCATTGTACCACACTTCCAAGCAATGCTGACATTGTGAAATTTGTGTGCATCTTCCAAATTTGGCTTTTCCTGGGGTGATTTCCCCCATCTGAACGCAATATCAAACACAGTTCCTAAATACTCATGTCTGATATTGCCTTCAGGTTCTACCATATGTGAACTTTGTAAGATCAAGATTTGTGTCTTTCTTGTGGGTTTTACCCAGGCCTGTTTTCTATAAAATGGACATTTTGATTTTGGATAATGACACCACAAAAATTGTTATACAACAAACATGTCGGTTTGTCAGAAAAACCTTTGGTAAATGCACATGTGATTGTGCAGGTATTAAAAAGATTGTTCATCAAGAATGTGTGGATTATTGTCTCAATGCTACAACACTTTTGGGGTGATGTAATTGTTGTTTTATGAGAAAATGGGGGGTATTTCCTAAGGGCAAATCCTCTTTGCACTACAAGTGCAGTTTCAGTGCAGTTGCAAGTGCACTTGTAGTGAAAAGTGTCTTTGCATTTAGTAAATAACAGCCAACAGTGCTTTGTAAGGTTACATAATCATGACATTTTCTGCACTCCACACATTTCTCTCAGGGTCAGCTAAAACAAACACAAGCAGTAAATGTCCACAAAGAAGAGCCTGGGGGGAGATGCCTGTCGAGAACTTGAGGTCCTGCAGGCTTCTCCCTGTGGCCAAATACCGCAGGGTAGCGACCAACCTCTGCTCCGGAGTGATGGCTTGCCTCATGCAGGTATCCTGCCTGCTGATATAGGGGGTCAGCGAAGCCAACAAACGGTGAAACACGGGGTCTGTCATCCTGAGAAAGTTCCTGAAATCATCAGGATTATTCTCACGGATCTCACGGAGCAAAGGCATATGACAGAACTGGTCACGCTGAAGCAACCAATTCTTGGTCCATGAACTCCTCCCCACCCTGTTCATGGACTGGACTTGTGTCAAGGTCAGGACCCCAACACCAAGCCCCCGCACAGCACGAACTCTCTGAGGAGTACACATACGAAACATGGCTAGAAAACGGTCGGCTGCTCAGAACCAAGTAACAGAACGCACTGAAGAACAGCAAGGCCTGTGAAGAGCGACCTGAAAAACAGCAACGAGCAGGCAAGATCACACAGAAAACTCCGATATGAACTGACTGCACGCACTGAAGAGCAGATACAAACCCACAAGCACAAACTGAACGTCAGAAAACGATCTGAAAGCCACGAGTCTGAAAGCGCGAATCATCTCTCACCAAACTTTTACTAACACGAGATTAGCAAAAGGAGCCCAAAGGGTGCCGCGCTTGGTTCTGAACCGGCCTTTTCTAGTCTCGTCGTACGTGGTGTACGTCACCGCGTTGTTGGCGATCGGAAATTCCGACAACTTTGTGCGACCGTGTGTAGGCAAAACAAGTTTGAGCCAACATCCGTCGAAAAAAATCCTAGGATTTTGTTGTCGGAATGTCCGAACAATGTCCGACTGTGTGTACGGGGCATAAGGGAGGTGTATGCTGCGTGCGTGGGTGTTATCGGTCCTGGCACTAACGTGACACTGCCTGGGGCGACACAGACCCTATCTGACGCTAAAACCTAACTTATGTCACCTAAACCTTTATTAGGTAATAAACGGCGGGTGCCCTGACACTATAAAAACAAGTTAACTAACCAGCGTCACCCGTAACAGTTATATGGTGATCACTGGTAAAAGGGTTAACTAGGGGGCAATCAGGGGGTTAAAACATTTATTAGGTAGTATATGGGGGTTCCTGACGCTATAAAAAGCTGACGGCGAACCTAAATATTTACCTAAAATAAGGGACGGATTTCCGCGCTCACGAACCTAAAAGGCCTGCAGCCTCCCCTTACACTTACCCCCTAGTGGGTGAGTTAAATATTAATGGAAAGTCTATTAGGGGTAAATGGCGCTACCTTACCAGGGTACCTTGATTTATAATTGGATGAGCCTCAAAGGGACAAAGAAATCAGAAAAAATATAGTATATAAATAAATAAATACACCCCTTTATCATTCATTAGGTAGTGGATCTAAGTGTCCAGCATTGCCTGAATGGACTGTGCTAGCAGGTCAGTCTCATCCCTGCATGCAAGCATACACCATGTGGCTAATCATCATAAATTGATTGCGTGACAACTTATAAAATTAATATATAACAATCCAAAAAATAAAATAAAATAAGTAGTAAGACACCACGATACCAGCCAAATGTGTCCAAATGTGCTTATAAGCATAAAGGTGAGTTAAATAGTCCCAACATTAGGTGTATAGTGCAGGACCGCACATTAAATAAAAAACTGGTGAAAAAATTAATGAAAAATTAATAGTGAAAAATTGGTAAGAGAAA
Source organism: Lithobates clamitans (assembly GCA_037952925.1). NCBI lineage: Eukaryota > Metazoa > Chordata > Amphibia > Anura > Ranidae > Lithobates > Lithobates clamitans. The sequence goes on along the minus strand of JBBGZY010000025.1, from coordinate 2,172,605 downwards.
AAATATATATGTTGTAGTGTATCAAAGTCCAGTAACAGGAGATAAAAACGTCTGTGGTAAGTGACTTTCGTGAGAACAGCTGATCAAATCCAGTGACTTGCGGTTCTCCCCCTCAAAGATCCCCACTCACCGGCTCCCTGCACCCCTGCAGGGGTAGTAGGCATGTAGTAACAGGCAGCAGTATGATGTGTATGGGTCCTCAGGATCCACCGCTCCAGCTGTGAGATGTCCTTCAGTATATCCTCATATGAAAGAAACAGGGCTCCATAGTGTGATACTTTATAATAAGTTTATTTAGCTATCACAGCACAAATTAACTAGAACTAAAAGTTTAAAATCCAGGCTGACTAATCACACAACGTGTAATCTGTATAGTATGGAGAGCGCAGTGCGTCTGGAACCATCAGCTGCACGCCATGCGCTTCAGCTGCGTTCCACACTCTCCTACTTCCGCGTGTGACGTCAGTGCGTAGCTCCGCCTTACGCATTTCGTCATCGACGTTATCAAAGGCGCAGCTAACGTACCTAGTCCTATGCTATTTAAAGACAAGCGGTGCATATTTTCCTCCCACTCTCCTCCCCTGGGCGTACTCGTAATCCCATATCGCCTCCCAGATCAAATCATTACAGGCCGGAGAGGATAATACAATTACCATATAAGGGAGCCTAAACTTATATATCCGCTTGTCGTTAAAAAAGGCAGACTTAACATGATGCAATCATTAACACTATAGGTAATAATGTTTATACATAACATTGCTGTTCAATTGACCTCTCGAACTAACTGAGCGATACAAATTCCTATTTACGTCTGTTTATATGCAGGAATAAAAGGAAAATTAGGATGAGCCAGACGGTGAGTAAGCCTAGTGGTAGCCCAATGTATTGCTACTCTAACCATAATGTTATATATCATGACACCCCCAAGACTTGCGGGATGTCTGTGCAACAGAGATATCAGACTCCTAATTTGGAGGATGTTCCTGAAACCCACTTCTATCTCCCTAAGGGGTTCTATTCATCCATTTTATCCTGCATAGTCCGGAGTCAGGAATTTGCATTAGCACAGTAGAAAAGTACATGTACATATACGCAAGTAATAATATACTAAAAATTAATAAAAATAATAAAATATTGAAAGAATTCTTTACCATATAAAAATTTTATTTTAAAAGATTTTCTTATAAATCCCTTAAAATAAAGCAGCTAAACACATTATGGGCAACGCACACCCTTATAATCATATATGATGGGATAGTATATATACACACATGTAAACGATGTTCTATATTATGGCAAATCAACCATCAGAGGCCCATCAAGTGTGTACCTCCCCTCATGTCCCCTCTCAGGGTCATACCACAAAGTGGGGGCTCCACATGTGAACCCCTACCGAAAAAAGAGGCCCATCTCAAAAAAGAGACCCATCTCAAAAAGAGACCTAAAGGGCCTGTGTACCCCTGGACTGTATGTGATAAGGGAAGAACCTTACCTAAGAGAACATATAATAATGCCCTGCATAAAGGACATATACTAATGCCCTGCATAAAGGACATCGTGGGGCTCCTGAGGGGTACCAGGGTTAGTATTAATTGAACCCCACCAAGGGACTTTACATATGGTATATATCCCCAGAGACCAAATTTAAACATTAATAATTTATCCCAAACATACCAGTATATTAAGGGATCCCTACTCTATTGTCCCCCCTCTCTTTGCCTATATGAAAACGTGAAGGAAAGAAACAAACAGGATTAAAAATTAAAAATAATGATCATCCCCCAGATTACTTGGTACTTAACCCACTAGTCTCCCAGGAGCGTCCCCCAGGTTATTGTGTAAATTGGACAGACCTATAGCTAAGGATTAGCTATAAAACAGTTCAAATCAATGTCCAGATTTAACCCCCTAGGGGCCAGTGATTGTAAACGGTAGATCCACTCGGTTTCATTCTGGGAGATCAGAGTGAGTTTGTTGTTTCCTCTCCAATGATCTTCCACATGATCTATACCGTAAAACACAAGTCCTGTGGGGTCTCTCTGATGTACCTCATCGAAGTGTCTAGACAGGTGATGTTTAGGGAACCCCTTCTTTATATTGTTGATATGTTCCCTAATTCTGACTGCCAGGGGGTGGGTGGTTCTACCCACGTACTGTAGGTGACAGGGACATTCTATTATGTACGTGACGTAAGTACTTTGGCATGTGATTAGTTTTCTAATTTTATATTGTTTGTGGTCGACTGTGGATTTAAATGTTTCTCTCTTCCTGGGTTGTGGTTTGCTGACCCTACATGCTAAGCACCTACGGCATTTATAGAACCCTTTTAGACCTGCACTGATTTTTACTTGTTTCGGGGGGTCTACAGCATTATGTACTAAAAAATTCCGGAGGTTAGGTGCTCTCCTGTAGACAAATTTAGGTTTTCTAGGGAGAATTGTTGATAGAACCCTGTCTTCTTGTAAGATAGGCCAATACCTGTGGATAATCCGTTCGACATCCTTGTATTGATTATTGTACCCTGTAATGAACAGGATCTCTCCTTGTTCATTTTTTCTCTTCTTCGTATTGTTGAACAGGGTCTTCCTGTCTATCTTCATGATATCTGATTTCAACTTTGCTAGGGTATTTGCTGCATATCCTTTTTCTTGGAACTTCTGGATAAGCACATCTGCTTGTTTGTCAAAATCCACAATTAGATCACAATTCCTGCGGAGCCGCATTAGTTGGCCCTTTGGGACATTTCCCTTCCACCTCGGGTGGTGGCAACTGGAACTGGGTATATATCCATTGCGGTCCGTTTCTTTAAAAAAGGTGCGAGTGCATAAGGTTGTACCTAGCTTGAAGATTTCTAATTCAAGGTACTCAATCTTCTCAAAGTTCCATTTTTCTGTAAAGGTGATTCCATATTTATTAGTATTCAGTTGTCCAAGGAATTCCTCAAATGTATCCGGTGTTCCGTCCCATAGGATGATCAAGTCGTCAATATAGCGCCTGTACAACTTGATTTGGGGGATTTTCCGATTGTAAACGTACTCCTCCTCCCACATATCCAAAAAGAGGTTCACTACACTGGGGGCATAACGTGCCCCCATGGCTACACCTTTGGTTTGTACATAGTAGTTGTTATTGTACCAAAAATAGTTACATTCCATGGCCATCTTCAGCCCCTCCAGGATGTAGTTAATCTGCTGCTGCTTCATCCCTGTTTTTTCATGCAGCGCCTTCTCTACTCCAACCAGCCCGTCTTTTTGTACAATGCTGGTGTACAGCGAATTAACATCTATGGTTGCTAGGATCCAATTCCCCCCAGCTTGAATTTCCTGCAATTCCTGAATGAGCTGTTGGCTGTCTCGTAGGTAGGATTTCCCTTTTTGGACTATTGGTTTAAGATATTTATCCAGGTATTCTCCTAACCTTGAGAATATGGAATTGATCCCACTTATTATAGGCCTGCCTGGGTCAGCAAACCACAACCCAGGAAGAGAGAAACATTTAAATTCACAGTCGACCACAAACAATATAAAATTAGAAAACTAATCACATGCCAAAGTACTTACGTTACGTACATAATAGAATGTCCCTGTCACCTACAGTACGTGGGTAGAACCACCCGCCCCCTGGCAGTCAGAATTAGGGAACATATCAACAATATAAAGAAGGGGTTCCCTAAACATCACCTGTCTAGACACTTCGATGAGGTACATCAGAGAGACCCCACAGGACTTGTGTTTTATGGTATAGATCATGTGGAAGATCATTGGAGAGGAAACAACAAACTCACTCTGATCTCCCAGAACGAAACCGAGTGGATCTACCGTTTACAATCACTGGCCCCTAGGTGGTTAAATCTGGACATTGATTTGAACTGTTTTATAGCTAATCCTTAGCTATAGGTCTGTCCAATTTACACAATAACCTGGGGGACGCTCCTGGGAGACTAGTGGGTTAAGTACCAAGTAATCTGGGGGATGATCATCATTTTTAATTTTTAATCCTGTTTGTTTCTTTCCTTCACGTTTTCATATAGGCAAAGAGAGGGAGGACAATAGAGTAGGGATCCCTTAATATACTGGTATGTTTGGGATAAATTATTGTTTAAATTTAGTCTCTGGGGATATATACCATACGTAAAGTCCCTTGGTGGGGTTCAATTAATACTAACCCTGGTACCCCTCAGGAGCCCCACGATGTCCTTTATGCAGGGCATTAGTATATGTCCTTTATGCAGGGCATTATTATATGTTCTCTTAGGTAAGGTTCTTCCCTGATCACATACAGTCCAGGGGTACACAGGCCCTTTAGGTCTCTTTTTGAGATGGGTCTCTTTTTTGAGATGGGCCTCTTTTTTCGGTAGGGGTTCACATGTGGAGCCCCCACTTTGTGGTATGACCCTGAGAGGGGACATGAGGGGAGGTACACACACTTGATGGGCCTCTGATGGTTGATTTGCCATAATATAGAACATCGTTTACATGTGTGTGTGTGTATATATACTATCCCATCATATGATTATAAGGGTGTGCGTTGCCCATAATGTGTTTAGCTGCTTTATTTTAAGAGATTTTTAAGAAAATCTTTTAAAATAAAATTGTTATATGGTAAAGAATTCTTTCAATATTTTATTATTTTTATTAATTTTTAGTATATTATTACTTGCGTATATGTACATGTACTTTTCTACTGTGCTAATGCAAATTCCTGACTCCGGACTATGCAGGATAAAATGGATGAATAGAACCCCTTAGGGAGATAGAAGTGGGTTTCAGGAACATCCTCCAAATTAGGAGTCTGATATCTCTGTTGCACGGACATCCCGCAAGTCTTGGGGGTGTCATGATATATAACATTATGGTTAGAGTAGCAATACATTGGGCTACCACTAGGCTTACTCACCGTCTGGCTCATCCTAATTTTCCTTTTATTCCTGCATATAAACAGACGTAAATAGGAATTTGTATCGCTCAGTTAGTTCGAGAGGTCAATTGAACAGCAATGTTATGTATAAACATTATTACCTATAGTGTTAATGATTGCATCATGTTAAGTCTGCCTTTTTTAACGACAAGCGGATATATAAGTTTAGGCTCCCTTATATGGTAATTGTATTATCCTCTCTGGCCTGTAATGATTTGATCTGGGAGGCGATATGGGATTACGAGTACGCCCAGGGGAGGAGAGTGGGAGGAAAATATGCACCGCTTGTCTTTAAATAGCATAGGACTAGGTACGTTAGCTGCGCCTTTGATAACGTCGATGACGAAACGCGTAAGGCGGAGCTACGCACTGCCGTCACATGCGGAAGTAGGAGAGTGTGGAACGCAGCTGAAGCGCACGGCGTGCAGCTGATGGTTCCAGACGCACTGCGCTCTCCATACTATACAGATTACACGTTGTGTGATTAGTCAGCCTGGATTTTAAACTTTTAGTTCTAGTTAATTTGTGCTGTGATAGCTAAATAAACTTATTATAAAGTATCACACTATGGAGCCCTGTTTCTTTCATATGAGGATATACTGAAGGACATCTCACAGCTGGAGCGGTGGATCCTGAGGACCCATACACATCATACTGCTGCCTGTTACTACATGCCTACTACCCCTGCAGGGGTGCAGGGAGCCGGTGAGTGGGGATCTTTGAGGGGGAGCACCGCAAGTCACTGGATTTGATCAGCTGTTCTCACGAAAGTCACTTACCACAGACGTTTTTATCTCCTGTTACTGGACTTTGATACACTACAACATATATATTTTTTCTCTTACCAATTTTCTCTTACCAATTTTTCACTATTAATTTTTCATTAATTTTTTCACCAGTTTTTTATTTAATGTGTGGTCCTGCACTATACACCTAATGTTGGGACTATTTAACTCACCTTTATGCTTATAAGCACATTTGGACACATTTGGCTGGTATCGTGGTGTCTTACTACTTATTTTATTTTATTTTTTGGATTGTTATATATTAATTTTATAAGTTGTCACGCAATCAATTTATGATGATTTGCCACATGGTGTATGCTTGCATGCAGGGATGAGACTGACCTGCTAGCACAGTCCATTCAGGCAATGCTGGACACTTAGATCCACTACCTAATGAATGATAAAGGGGTGTATTTATTTATTTATATACTATATTTTTTCTGATTTCTTTGTCCCTTTGAGGCTCATCCAATTATAAATCAAGGTACCCTGGTAAGGTAGCGCCATTTACCCCTAATAGACTTTCCTAAATATTTACCTGCCTAACTAGCGTCACCTGTGACATTAATACAGCGATCAGAAAAGTGATTGCTTAGTGACACTGGCGACGGGGGGTGATCAAGGGGTTAAACCTTTATTGGGGGGGTTAGGCGGGTACCCTAGACCTAAAGGGGCCTACCACTAATTGCCCTACCACTTATAACTGTCACAAATGACACCAATGCAATAATGAGTAAAAAAAAACTGCTATTGGTGTCACTGTGACAGAGGATGCAGGGGGGTGATCGGGGTGATTGGGGGTTTATTGTGGGGTGAAAAGTGTGCCTAGAGTGTTCTACTGTAAGTGTAGTGTTGGTGCAGACTTGCTTGATGTCTTCTCTCCTCAGAAGCCAGAACGAAAAGGCTTCACGAGGAGTGATGACATCACTTCCTCTGCCGCTGTTTACATTACAGCAGCAGAGGAAGATTTTCATTCTCCGGGAGCGATCGCGAGGGGGTGGCCAAGAATCAATGGCCTCCCCCTCAGCACAGATCGCTCCCGGAACAAAGCGGGAGGCAAATCACGTATCAGATACGTGATTTTGCCTGCCCGTGCCATTCTGCCGCAGTATATCTGCATTAGGCGGTCAACAAGTGGTTAACAGGGGCAAATAATTACAATTTTTGATGCAATACCTTGCAGCAGGGCTCATTCCTGCGTTCCAACTATAGCATCTTCAAGGGGTTGCAGTGTTATGGCACCAGTGCCTAAGGCCCAATTTTTCTGTTCAACAGGGACATGTAATTAAAATTTCTGATCTAATATTTCACAGCAGGGCCAGTTCCTGCGCGCACCAAGAGTAACTGTGAGGGCTTACAGTGTTGTGGCTACACCACCACCAAAGGCCTGATGTTTCTGCCCTTGTTCAACAGGTGCATATAATTACAATTCTTGATATAATATTTCACAGCAGGGGCCATTCCAGCGCCCACAAAAAGAAACTGCGAGGACTTACAGTGTTGTGGCACCACCAACACCTAAGGCCCCAATTTCTGCAGAGTATATAGGGCAGGCTCCTACTTTCAAACATCCAACTTACAAACGACATCTACTTGCAAACAGAAGGAGACAACAGGAAGTGAGATGAAATCTACCCCTAAATAAATTCTCTCCTGTAAGAGTTAATATGGAAAAACGTGTCTCCTCTCCACTGATGCTTTATCACCAATCCTTGTTTCACTAAAAACCCCAAATTTTCAAAAAACATTTGTCATTGGGACAGAAAGTGAGGTGAAATCTTCTGAAGAGGTGCACAGACAGCAAAACAAATGTTACATGGGTGATAACCCTTCCCTATGTTTTCCAAAAAGCTTAAAAATAGATTATATATATATATATATATATATATATATATATATATATATATATATATATATATATATATATATATATATATATATATATATATATATATATATATATATATATATATATATATATATATATATATATATATAGTGATGCTGCACCAAAAATTATTAAACTAATAAAGCAAAAAAATGGGGAAAAATTGGGCGCAAAACCATATAAGCATGTGAATATCAACCAGACCCACATAGGTGTGACATAATATTCAACACATATATCATATATTAAACATATATAAACAAGTCCAATATAAAAGAATGTGAAATAAATATATTTATATCTGTGAGACAAATATAAATGGGTGTATTTCTTCTGTGTGAGTAAAATCTCCAACACCGTGCCTTCAAAAAGTGCAGTATGCTAATTTCTTGTGATTAAAAGCTTCACCCGAAGTGACAAATACTGTAAATCTGCTCACCAGAAGTATCTGGCCACAGAGTAACCACCAGGCATAAAGTTGGAAAAACTTCCTCAGCAAATCAGGATCCTCCAAGCCAATAAGAACTTTAATCGAGCATCCCCAATAACGATCAAACATCATACATTCATAGATGGTGAATGATGATCCTCTGATAATAACACTCAATGCAAGTCCCAAACACTCCTTATCCTTATCTTAATCTGTAGAGATTGGCTCTCCCAGAAATGACTTTTATTCCTTTACAAATGTCATTTTGTGCAGGGACTGTTCTAAGCATGGGAAACACACGCCTCTTTACAGGCATACTATAGACACCCCCAAGGTACGATATTTAAAGGAATATTTCACTTTTTTTTTCACTTTAAGCATCATTAAAACCACTGCTCCCAAAAAAATGGCAGTTTTTAAAACTTTTTTTGCTACATGTCCCCTAGGGCAGGACACGGGTCCCCAAACCCTTTTTAGGACAATAACTTGCATATTAGCCTTTAAAATTAGCACTTTTGATTTCGAACATTCGAGTCTAATAGACTTTAATGGGGTTCTAAACTTTCGGTCCATTCACAGGTTCCTGTTGGGCTCATCCCTAATTGTTAACCGTTGTTTGCTTCACAGGTATGCCATTCAGCTGCAGCACTGTAGGAGATTTCACCACCACAGTTAAAATAAAGAGTATATATGATGAAGCATAGGGGCTGGGGTAAACAGAGGGCGGATTGCCCCTATGCTTCAACATATATTTTTTACCCTTTTTTGGCACAGATTGCAATAAAGAAAAATGTGTTGTTTTATTGCGTTGTTGTTTCATTGTTACTGTGTTTTATTGTTAACCGTTGTTTGCTTCACAGGTACGCCATTCGGCTGCAGCACTGATCTGTTTATTCTGACAGCAACAGGGTTTGCTCTCACAATACATAAATCAGTGACTACAGCACTGTAGGAGGTTAAAAAAAGAGCATATATGCCGAAGCATAGGGGCTGGGGTGAACAGAGGGAGGATTGCCCCTATGCTTCAGCATATATCATGTTTTCACTTTTCTTTTGCAGTGGTTTCTTTATCCACATCGATCAATGTGAGTGGTGGAATCTGTCAGGTTCTTTTTTTTTTGTTCAGCCCATGGGCTGAATGAAAAAAAAGGACATTGCATGTATGTCCATCTTTAGAAGTGGGTGGATGCAGGGTGTTATTTTCTAATGGTGGGCATACCATACAATTTTTCAGGCAGAGATTTCTTCATTCACATCAGTCAATGTGAATGGAGGAACATGTTTTCTCTTTCGTTCAGCCCGCAGGCTGCATTACACTACATGCCCAACAAGGACCAACAATGTACTGGTATGTTGCTGGAGTGGTTATACAGGGATGATGCCTGCTTGTTTAGGTATCATCTTGGTACTGTTTTTTTCCAGCCAGATGTCAGCTTTTATGTAAACACAATCCTAGTGGCTAAATAGACTGCTTTTACAAGCACCCCGCCACCCTCCACGGTTTTCCTGGGCTCTCCTGTCCCACTGGGGAACTCGAGAATGCAGCTGGTGGCACTGTCAGGTGATCATAGAGCAGATCGAAGACCACAATGGCTCCAATCATCTCTACGGCCTAAGAAACTGAAAGCTACAAGCATTTCATCGCTTCGGTTTCACTGGATATAAACAGCATCATTTTAAAATTAGGAAAGCATGTTATCACACCGATCTTGGTGTGGTCAGATGCTTTAAGGGCAGAGGAAAGATCTAAATTTTAATAAACCCCAAATTTTTCAAAAAAGAGTACCTGTCACTACCTATTGCTATTATAGGGGATAAACATATACCCTGTGATAACAATAAAAGTGCTAAAAAAAATGAAAGGGATGGTGTAAAAATGAAATAAAAAATAAAAATAAATAATAAAAAAAAAATTGAAACCCCTGTCGCCCCCTGTGCTTGTGCGCAAAGGTGAATGCAAGCATCAGTCTTGTGTCATATGTAAACAGCAATTGCACCATGCATGTGAGGTATCACCGCAAACATCAGATCAAGGGCAGTAATTTCAGCAGTAGATTTACAGAGGAGGTCAAGTGGTAGTGAAAGTGGTAACCTGTAAAGGCTTTTAAAGGCTTTTAGGTCACCCCCCTTCTTCCCCTTTTAATATTTATCTTTAAAATGTGTGCCTACAATCTTATTTTAGTTTCTTACATTGATACATGCCTTTGATAGATAAGAAAGTGAGAGATGGTGTGGGTTTGTTGTTTGTAGATTTTAATTTGCTTGGTGCAATGCGACTTTTAATATTTTTTGGCTTTCTGTTATGTAATCCTAGGTGTACTAGAAAGGGATGTCTGTAGTGAGGGATCTTCCAGTCCCAATGTTTTTGGAAGATCCCCTCCACTAGAGGTTTGTCAGAAAAGTTAGCAAAAGCCTCATCTACCAAGGATGACGGATACCCTTTGTTCTCAAATTTGGTTTTAAGGAGGTCACCTTGTATGATGTAATATGTGTTATGAGTGCAGTTTCGCTTAAGATGGCTAAACTGACTTTTTGGAATAGTGGATTGATGACAACTTTGAAAATGTAAATATGAGTTTCTTGCTTTAGGTTTTGTGTAATTGTTAGCATAAATAGCATTGTCAGTGTGACACAGTTCAAGGTCTAAGAATGCCAAAATGTCGGGACTACAGACAAAGGTGAAGGAAAGCCCTAGGTCATTGGAGTTGCAATGGGCGGCAAACTGCTCTACGGATGGTCGAGGCCCATCCCAGGTGACAATTATGTAATCTATGTAATGTCCAAAGAAAACAATATGCTTGGAAAAGGGGTTTTTGTTCCAACTGGGTGTAAAATTTGCACCCATGGCCGTACCTTGGGTTTGTAAATAAAATTTGTTGTCAAAAGAAAATGAATTATGTGTCAGACAAAAAGTTGTTGATTCTATAATGAAATTGGCCTATTAAAGGTTGATGAGTGGATCTTGCCCATAAACCGACATTATGGGGGGTAGATGTATATAGAGAGTTTACATCTAGGGAAACCCACTGGTAGGTGGGTTTCAGGTGTAAGCTTGAAGAGTGTATAGGAGGTGGATGCCATCACGTGGGTAAGTTTTGGTCTAGAGGCTACAAAAAAATGGTCAATGTAAATGGAATAAAACAAGTATCACTCTCCATTGCAGCTGCAATAGGGCATCCAGGAGTATTATCAGAGTCTTTATGAACTTTTGGGAGATGGTAAAAATAAGAAGTATTGTAATATTCTCTGGATAAAAAGGAAGTTTCAACTTTACTGATGATGTTGTCATTGAGAGCTTGTTTAACTAATCTTTGTGCCCCTTTGGCAAACAGAGTGCGTCGGCAGGGAGGCGTATGCACATAGGGATGTCAGATAGGAGTCTATATGCTTCATTGAGATAAGTGTCCAGGTTTTGTATAACAATACCTCCTCCCTTGTCGGCTAATTTAATGTTGATGGAGGTATTTTTAGTTGGGTTGTCAGGAAATGTTCCATCCGCTGGTAATATCTGTTATTTGGCATGCAGTACTGAGGTCCACCAGCAGGGGGCTCCTGGCAGTTTGGAACTGTCAGGAGAGCTTTTCCCTGTTAATGTTATGTCATCTTTGGGCCACAGTACTGGCTTCCACCAGCGGATGGATCCTGGCAGTATGGAGCAGGTATTCCTGGTGTCACCTGACGCTAATTAGCAGAGCTGTAGAATAAATACCCGGCAATTGCACACTTATGTTGCCCTGGTATTGTCCTTGAGCCCTGATCTGCATCCTGTTACCCTGAACCTGTAGCCTGAACCTGAAGCCTGATTCCTGGAACCTGGAACCTGCTGATCCTGTTTCCTGTCCGTTACCTGAACCCTGGACTCTGGACTCTGAGCCTTGTACCTGACGCATCCCTCCTGTTATCCATCCATCCTCTCTTGTCCTGTTTATCTCCCTTCCCAGCTACTGATTCTGTGTTTATAACCCCGGCCTGGCTTGACTACGATTTTGGTACTCCCTCTTGCTACATATGCTGGTTGGTTTTATATCACTGATTGTTTGGTTGCTCACTTGTATTAGTGGTGTGTTCACATATGCATTTTCCTTAAATAAACTTACTTTCACCTATTTATGTCTGGTTCACTCTGTCGCAGTCACACAGTTCTGGTCACATCTGGTTTATGACAGAATACCAGGGCCATCCCTGACCAGAAGTGGCTGCACAGGGGAACCATTTTGGGTCAGTTGGTTGCAAACATGAATGCCGATGAGGTTATTTATTTTTCTCTGCTGGCATCTGAAAGTGGTGATTATTGCCGCCAGGCTTTGAAAGGATGGTCTAGTGACCAGTTGTTTGCCACTATACGTTTGGCTCATTCCCTGGTCGATCAGGGTGATATATTGTTTGGGGAGGTGCAGCCTTTGATCAAGCTATGTACTGAGCTGGCCCTGCCCTGTATTCCAGAGGGCCGTGATGATTTCACTCCTCCTTTTGATTTGAATCAGGTTGTATCCCTAGTGTGGCTTTTTGAAGATGATCCAGCCGATTTTTGTGAGCATTACTCAGCCTGTTCCCCACAGGTGATTGCTGAGTGCATTGTGTCTGCTCAGTCTTTTGTTAGACAGGGAGATTTAAAAGCACAGTTTGTACTACCTATACTTTCAGCATGGTCTGACATGGTGCAAGCAGCTCCAGCCAAACAAACCACCTCTGCCACCAAACACCAGCCTACCCAAATGTATGTTTCCCCATCACCCATGTCAACCGCAGTTGCAGCTCAGTATACGCTGCTGCCAACCAAATACTCATATCCAGTCTCTGCTCCCTGTACCTATCCTGCATTCAACCCACCTGTCTCTTCTCAGCTGCCCACAAACCCACAGGAACTTCCTCCAGCTACTGTTACCTCTTCTCTGCTATATCCCAATCCTCCTTTCCAGTCTGCTGCACCCCTCACCTACAGAACTTCAGTGGCTAAGCCAAAGAAAAAACGAAAGTTTTTTCCAACTATGACGATCCCGCCAGTAACCCAACCTGCCTCCGCACCAGCTAATCCAACCCAGCCTGTCATCCCAGTGCCTGTCTTCCAGCCTGATGTCTCTGTGCCTGCCTTCCAGCCTGATGTCTCTGTGCCTGCCTTCCAGCCTGATGTCTCGGTGCCTGCCTTCCAGCCTGATGTACCTGCCTTCCAGCCTGACGTGCCTACCTTCCAGTCAGATGTGTCCGTCTTCCAGCCTGATGTATCGGTGCCTGCCTTCCAGCCTGATGTCTCAGTGCCTGCCTTCCAGCCTGATGTATCGGTGCCTGCCTTCCAGCCTGACGTCTCAATGCCTGCCTACCAGTCTGACGTCTCGGTGCCTGCCTACCAGCCTGATGTCTCGGTGCCTGCCTACCAGCCTGATGTCTCGGTGCCTGCCTACCAGCCTGATGTCTCGGTGCCTGCCTACCAGCCTGACGTCTCAGTGCCTGCCTACCAGCCTGACGTCTCGGTGCCTGCCTTCCAGCCTGACGTCTCGGTGCCTGCCTTCCAGCCTGACGTCTCGGTGCCTGCCTTCCAGCCTGACGTCTCGGTGCCTGCCTTCCAGCCTGACGTCTCGATGCCTGCTGCCGAGCTTGAAGTGCCCATGCCTGCTGCCGAGCTTGAAGTGCCCATGCCTGCTGCCGAGCTTGAAGTGCCCACGCCTGCTGCTGAGCTTGAAGTGCCCATGCCTGCTGCCGAGCTTGAAGTGCCCATGTCTGCCGCCCAGCCTGAAGTGCCACCGTCTGCCGCCCAGCCTGAAGTGCCACCGTCTGCCGCCCAGCCTGAAGTGCCACCGTCTGCCGCCCAGCCTGAGATGCCACCATCTGCCGCCCAGCCTGAGGTGCCAGTGTCTGCTACTCAGCCTGTTTTATCAATGTCTGTGCCTGCTGTCCACTTTGAAGTTCCAGTACCTACTATTCAGTCCACTGCACCTGCTGTTCTGCCTGATGTGCCAGCACCTGTGCCCACTGTCCAGTCTGAAGTTCCAGTACCAGCTGCCTGGTTTGAAGTTCCAGTACCTGCTATCCAGTCCGATGTACCTGCTGCTCAGCCTGTTGTGCCAGTTCCTGCTGTTCTGCCTGATGTGCCAGCACCTGTGCCCACTGTCCAATCTGAAGTTCCAGTACCGGCTGACCAGTTTGAAGTTCCAGTACCGACTATCCAGTCCGATGCACCTGCTGTTCTGCCTGTTGTGCCAGCACCTGCTGTTCTGCTTGATGTGCCAGTGTCTGTGCTTGCTGCCAGTCTAAAGTTCCAGTACCGGCTGCCCGGTTTGAAGTTCCAGTACCTGCTATTTAGTCCGATGTGCCTGCTGTTCAGCTTGTTGTGCCAGCACCTGTTGTTCTGCCTGATGTGCCTACTGCTCAGTCTGAAGGTCCAGTATCTGCTGCCTGGTCTGATGTCTCGGTACCCGCTGTCCAGTCCAATGAGCCTGCTGCCCAGCTCGAGGACCCAGAGCCTGCTGCCGAGCTCGAGGACCCGGAGCCCGCTGTCTGCCCTGACGTGCCCGCTGTCTGCCCTGATGTTCCTGATGCCCAGCCTAAAGTGCCTGTGATCCAGCCTGATGTACCCCCATCTGTTATTCTGCTTGATGCCATAGACTATGGACAATTACAACCAGTTGGAGCGTCCGGAGGCCGCTCCTTTGAGGGGGGTACTGTCAGGAAATGTTCCATCCGCTGGTAATATCTGTTATTTGGCATGCAGTACTGAGGTCCACCAGCAGGGGTCTCCTGGAGGTTTGGAACTGTCAGGAGAGCTTTTCCCTGTTAATGTTATGTTATGTCATCTTTGGGCCGCAGTACTGGCGTCCACCAGTGGATGGATCCTGGCAGTATGGAGCAGGTTTTCCCCTCTGCAGACAGGTGTCACCTGACGCTAATTAGCAGAGCTGCAGAATAAATACCCGGCAATTGCACACTTATGTTGCCCTGGTATTGTCCTTGAGCCCTGATCTGCATCCTGTTACCCTGAACCTGTAGCCTGAACCTGAAGCCTGATTCCTGGAACCTGGAACCTGCTGATCCTGTTTCCTGTCCGTTACCTAAACCCTGGAATCTGGACTCTGAGCCTTGTACCTGACCCATCCCTCCTGTTATCCATCCATCCTCTCTTGTCCTGTTTATCTCCCTTCCCAGCTACTGATTCTGTGTTTATGACCCCGGCCTGGCTTGACTACGATTCTGGTACTCCCTCTTGCTACATATGCTGGTTGGTTTTATATTACTGATTGTTTGGTTGTTCACTTGTATTTGTGGTGTGTTCACATATGCATTTTCCTTAAAAAATAAACTTACTTTCACCTATTTATGTCCTGGTTCACTCTGTCGCAGTCACACAGTTCTGGTCACATCTGGTTTATGACATGGGTTATTGAGAGAAGACACTTCTCATGGAATGAGAATATTAGCAAAGTGGTAAGGGTTAGTGGATTTCCACATACGTTTGATGTCCGAGTACTGTATACCACCTGATAGAAGCTGTGTATAAAAGGACCTTTTACATGACTGGGGTTGAATACAGATTTTGACTGAAAAGGAGTATGTTATATGGGGGGGAAGTGAGGAGGTGTTTTTTAGGGTAAGAGGTATATGAGGCTTCATCATCATTGTAGAGCTCTTCTAAAATAGCTAAGTAGAATGTGTCTAGGCTTATGAGTTTATGTGAAATCTCCATTAATAACTGTAAAATATTGTAATAATGAATATATTTCATTTAGCTGGCATCTATGAAAGCCGGGCAAAAAGGGTTTCATTTAAGCTTTTGCTAAGAGCAGAGAATGTGGGCCAAGGCTTGTATATACAAACAATGGAGAGCCAATTCCATTGTTTTACACCTACTCCTTTAAAAGGGTCCCATGCTGGGATATGCATTGGACATAACTTCCTGGGGAAATCCAATTAACTCACTTGGCCAGCATAGTCACAAGGATTTGCATGAAAGGGGGCCGACTTATGGAGTAAGCCCTCCAATCATGATCCAAGCTAGGCCAACCAATGAGACATCAGCCTGGTTTGATATACTCAGAGCAAAGGGGAGGTAACTCGCTCTTTCTGATAGACCAGCAAGCTGAAAGGAACTTGGGTAAGGATGGGTAATTATGGGAAAGGAATGCCCTTTTACTTGTAACTAAATATGTGTGTAGATTACTGTATTGAGGAATATACCCTGTATTCCTTCATGTAAATACTTTATTTCAACCTAATATTTTCTTCCTTGGTGTAAGACGATAGATAGATGATTGTGTATTAGCTAGACTTTCAACTGCTTCTTAATAAATGTTATTATATTAAAGCTTTCGCTTCTGGTCATAGGAACTCTTATTTAACCAACCTCATATCTTATGGTTAATAATTCATAAATATACATTTAGAATGTTAACAGCTGTTATCAGATGTGTAATGTTCTATATTATCATCCATCTCTGGGCCAATGATGGGATTATTTTTGGCAGATTTGAGGTTATAAAAACATTTAACTGTCAGATTTCGAACAAATTTATTAAGATCAACAAAAAGTGCTCTCTTTAGCGTGCTGCCTTCCTGTGTCAGCCTTATCTCCTGTGGTTACTACCCAGGTTATGCACTTTCATTGAACTGCTTCTCCCTACCATGAGACATTCCCATCTATATATTTATGTGTATATACATAGTTGGAACTTGGACTATAGTGTTCAGTACTCTGACACTACATACTCATCATCCCAGGTGACACAGCCTTTGCCTGCTGGAATACCTTAGCGCAACAATTATTGTTTTTTCCAAAGCGTTAACTGGGGGTGATCAGGGGGTTAAAACTTTATTAGGGAATATATGGCTGGTACCCTGACCCTATGTGGGACTGCCGCTAACTGCTGCTAATGCTATCTAGCATCACCAGTGACACCAATACAGTGATCAGTAAAAAATCTGTACACTGTACATAGTGATGATGTGACAGGGAGTGAAATCAAGATCAAGGGGTTAAATGTGCCTAACTATGTGTTCTGATGTCAGTGTAGTGCTTTTACTCACATTCTGATGCCATTTCCTCTCACGCTGGAGCCAAAAAGAGCTACATGAGAGAAGATTGCATAATTTCCTGTGCCTGTGTTTACATTACACTGGCACAGGACGTTCTGACATTCATTAGAATCGATCAGCAGATCCAGGCCATAAATCATTGGCCTGGACCGGTAGATTGATTGGTTCTGAAAAAAAATCTGATAACCGCCAAACCAGTGGGCGCGCTTGCCCCTACCCACAGGCACGAATCACGTACAGGTATGTGATTTTGCACAAAGAGGCTGCCTGTTGCTGGAAATGTATGTTGGGCAGTCCAGAAGAGGTTAAACCTGTTTAGTTAACAGTAAGTTACAGTTACTCCCTGTCTAATCATTTGGCCAATGGCCTATTCTGGTAAACTGCTTAACAAGGACAGGTATGATACTAATGATTAGCTTATTTTTAAATGGGTATATACAGTAAATGATGAAAACAATGACATTTTGGCAAATCTGGGTCATGTTGATATATAGACTCTATTTACAGTTTTTCAGAAATGTATGACCTTTTTAATCAAACGCTAGAATGTTGTGATTTATTGCATCTAAAATGTATTTCACTTGCTGTGTTGTTTTGGGAAT
Organism: Lithobates clamitans; assembly: GCA_037952925.1. Classification (NCBI taxonomy): domain Eukaryota; kingdom Metazoa; phylum Chordata; class Amphibia; order Anura; family Ranidae; genus Lithobates; species Lithobates clamitans. Next base: position 2,154,962 of record JBBGZY010000025.1, on the reverse strand, counting down.
TCTTGTAATAGGTGACATAAAATAACATGTTCATATATAGCTTGTTCTACAAAAAAATGTCTTTGGTGTGTAAAAAATAAAAGATGGTATGATTTTCTAGCAGATTATAGAGCTAAATATTTACTTGTGTTGTTTTGGTTTATTTTCAATGGAATATGACTCTAAGTAAATTAATATAAGCGGCGCTAACAGTGACACTATAATGTGATAAAGTGACCATACATTTGACCAATAAAAATTGTAGTATCATAAAAAATCACAAAAAAATCACCCTGTGTCAATTAAAAAAAACATAAAGTCAATAGGTAGATGAACACCGTGAATGATGTGCAGGTTTCTTAAAGTATTCACCAAATCACACGTGACAGTGATTTAAGCTGACTTACTCATGGGATTGGCTGTACGGTACGGCACCTCCTCCTCTTATACCCCTTACGTCAGTCCCGTCTAAAGGATACGTAACTGTCAACTCCGCTTACCAGGTGTCCCCGCAGCCACAATACATCCCGTATTGAGTCGATCAAAATCAACAGGAGAGGCAAATACATCTGAACACATATTTCTGAATATTACATCAGTATCGCCATATCCCATTATCAGTGATATGCGCCGGAGATCAACAAATTGATTAAAATAAAATTAAATAATACAGTTTACAAATGATAATATATATATATATATTTATATTATCTCACATGTAAATTGATCTATAGCAATCTAGTCAAGAACCGATTAATCCAGTCACTCTCAATATTTTTAAAATGTTAGAAATTTATAAACAGAATATATATATGTGCATATACAATCCAATATAGCAATAATCTTCTGCAAAGTGTTTATCATCCCACACCAAAACTTATGATATGTGTAGGGTTATCATTTGTAAACTGTATTATTTAATTTTAATCAATTTGTTGATCTCCGACGCATATCACTGATAATGGGATATGGCGATACTGATGTAATATTCAGAAATGTGTGTTCAGATATATTTGCCTCTCCTGTTAATTTTGATCGACTCAATACGGGATGGATTGTGGCTGCGGGGACACCTGGTGAGCGCAGTTGATAGTTACGTATCCTTTAGACGGGACTGACGTAAGGAGTGCAAGATGAGGAGGTGCCGTACCGTACAACCAATCCCATGAGTAAGTCAGGTATGACGAAACATGTCGGGGCGTGGCTGTACGGCATCCAGCTGTAAAAGCATGTGACGGAGGACGCGCTGGATTGAGTCTGAGAGTGGGGATCCAAGCCCGAGTAGCGAGGATTAGCGAGTGGTGGTGAGAACTTCATCCGCACACCTCGGGTCCGCCGTGACCATTATTGCATCTGGTGTTGGGCGTTTACACAGGAGGATTGTGATGTGATGTTGCTGTGAAGTTTGCTCGTTTTAAAGAGATTTTATGTGAGTGTAATGTTTGAAGTGCACACAGTGATTATTAAATCTGGTTTTACGTTATTACACTATTAGTGCATTTTTCATTTACATGTGGATTGAAATGGCACATACACGGATGGAAATTGGATTACTCGTTTAAACCTGAGTGTAAGGTTTATCACGCTTATTTGCCAAAACACGAGAGTGTGAGGCAGTTTTGTCCAGTGAGTTTTGAATCTGAAGGGAGAGGAATCACTGTCACGTGTGATTTGGTGAATACTTTAAGAAACCTGCACATCATTCACGGTGTTCATCTACCTATGGACTTTATGTTATTTTTTTTATTGACACAGGGTGATTTTTTTTGTGATTTTTTTTTTTTTTTTTTTTTTTTTTATGATACTACAGTTTTTATTGGTCAAATATATGGTCACTTTATCACATTATAGTGTCACTGTTAGCGCCGCTTATATTAATTTTCTTCATTTTTCATGTTAATATAGTTTACAGCATTTATTTTAAAGTGGCAGCTTTGGAGGGTATACACTTTCATATACACTTTGATACACACACATTCTTTAGCGCAGTGGTGGGAACCCAGGGAGGGCACGATCAGTGGCTTGGTTACTATTATTCACATATCTATTTTTTTTAACCACTTGCAGCTATGGAGGCCATCAATTTTTTGTCTAACAGACAAATGGACCCAGAGTGTGTCTTCTCCACGTGCCAGGAAATGACTGACTGTGAAGAAGACTACACAGGAATGTTAAAAACCTTAGATAATCTGTTGGAGAAACAGGTCAAGACATGGTGGGATGTTTTTACATTCGAACACTATCTGAGAGAGAACCTAATTTTTCGAAGCCTGAGGTGGGAAGTATCCCCTCAGGATGGTCTCAATGATCAGAAGTACATGGATGAATGGTTCAAATTTTTTAATAAAGTAGGAAGGGAATTACAAACTCTCGTTTTAAAGAGAAAACAGATTAAACTCAGTAAACTCAAAGAGAAAATCACTGTTTTACAAAGCAAGCTAGAACCGATTAAAGAATCCAGTCAGATTAAGGAATTCAATGTCAACATGAAAAAGAAGCTAGAAAAAATAGATTAAGAAACCCAAAAGCAAAAAGTAAAAAAATACAATAGGGACTCCAATGATTTTAAAATTAATAAAGTTTATTTATGGCAAAGTCTAAATACTGAGAATGCTGAGGCCAGCAGTGGGAATAAAGAACAAGTACTAACTAAGGCTGGATTCACACCTATGCATTTTTAGTGCTTTTTGCATTTTGCAGATTTGCACTACAGAACATGTTCCATAGGAAACCATGTTAAATGGGCTGTAGTGCAAATCTGCAAAATGCAAAAAGCACTACAAATGCATAGGTGGGAATCGAGCCTAAGACCACCTCATACCAGGATCAAAAGAAAAATGTGATAAATAAGGGTCCAATCAATAGAGGTGAACCAGCTGGCCCTAATTACACTCGTAATCTAAATACCCCAATGAATAGGGAAAACCACTACGGTGAACAATACCATTCACCAGGCCCATCAAGACCAACAAATGGGGGATACCCACAATACTACAACTATCAATCACCCCGCCCACTCCAACAGAAGAGGGGGGGTGGTGGACCGGATGATTACCCCCAACGGGAATATCAACAATGGCATCATTACCCTCCCCCTATGCCTGAATCTAACAATTATTTGCCGCTTTATAATAGATATCAGCCTTTTAGCTGAGGAAGAATATAGGACAAATTACCAACAGGAGCCTTTTTTGGGACAACGTGGGAGGAGGGGAAGGGGAGGGGGAACACCGAGAAGGAATACGTACCCAGTAAATCGCAAGGGGGAGACAGAAATGGACCACCACAGTATCCAAGCAGAGATATCATACCCTTCCAAAGAGGATAAGGGGATGTAGGGCAGGGAAACACAAACAACCCAAGAAAAAGAATGAGGGACACTTAGATACAGGGATATACAACCTCAGCGATGTTGAATTGAATGAAAAAGAATTGAACCTACTGCAGTCGGGGCTTGAAATGTGCACCAAGAAAGAGGATGAACAAATTTGAAATATATATAGACACGCACAAATTTATTAGAACTTTAAACATGAAAAAATACTTCTTGAGTCATCCTGTAGAATCAGGGATTAGAGTCAATAGAGTAGTAAATAGAATAGATAGCGGATTGAAAAATAAATCGATCTTCAACCCTCAGTTATCGAATAACCATTTCATTGAAGTATTTAAATATTTGGTCTTGAGAGATATTGAAGAACTCCCCATAAAAAAGAGGGTGAACCCAGGATACATTAGAGACGGATTGAAGTCCTTGGAGGATAAGAAGAATATAATTATCCGACCAGCGGATAAGGGGGGTGGGGTAGTTCTTATGAACAAAGCTTTTTACCACAACCAGCTCATGGAACTCTTGGGGGATAGGATCACATATAAAAGACTGGGATCCGATCCAACAGAAATGTATAAGTCACAGTTGAATGCATTGGTTGAATGGGGTCACCACATCAATGCATTAAATATTAAAAAAAAATGTTATCTTATGCCATCCACATGCAGGATCCCAGTGATCTATACGCTACCGAAAATTCATAAGAATACACAGGTACCATCAGCACGACCAATCGTGAATGGTATTGGGTCTATAACTGCAAGATTAGGAGAGTATTTGGATAGATTTCTCCAGCCCAGTGTCAAAATAACTAGGGCCTATCTAAAAGATACATCAGATCTTTTGCAGCACTTGAAAATGGTGGTGATTGACCCTGATGTAGAAACTTATCTGGTGACAGCTGATGTATCCTCACTGTATACCATTATACAGCATGAGGATGCTCTACTGGCGTTAAATTGGGCACTGAGTAGGAGGGATCATATTCCCCACATGCAGAAACAGTTTTTGGGACATGTTTTGGACTTCTGCATGTCCCATAACTATTTCTGGTATCGTGGTTTTTTCTTCTCACAGAAGGTTGGCGTGCCTATGGGAGCAAAATTTGCTCCCAGCCCTGCCAACCTGTTTATGGCAGAGGGGGGGAGGACAGGCATGTGTTCAGTATATTTAGGCCCCAATTGAAATTCTACCGTCGCTTCATAGACGATCTCATGTTCATATGGGAAGGATCGAGGGAGTCGGTGGTTAAATTCTTGGAAGTCCTGAACAACAACCCCAATAACATCAGATTAGATTATCAGATTAGTGACACCACTGTTAACTTCCTTGATGTAACTATTGAAAAGAAATTGAATGGGTTGAATACTAAAATATACTTCAAGCCAACGGATCGCAATAGCTATTTGACAATTAGTAGTGGACATCACCCTACTTGGATCCATAATATACCTAAGGGACAAATATTGAGAGTGCGACGGAATTGTACTGAGCTGGCTGACTATCACATGCAAGTTAAAGTTTTGAAAGATAAATTTATACAAAAAGGATATCAAGAACAGATGCTGGATAAAACCATACAGGAGATAGCTAATATTTCTAGAGATCAATGCTTCGAGAAGAAGCAACCATCAGGGGGTACTGATCAACATCAAATGAGGTTTACAACTGGCTTTCATTTTCAATACAGGGATGTGGAAGCCATTTTCAAAAAACACTGGCACATTTTGAGTAGAGACAGACAATTAGGTGGTTAAAAAAATCTTAGAACCACCTGGCCAACAAACTCTGAGCATTGATTTAAAAGGGTTTTATCCATGCAGAAAATGTGTATGTTGTAGTACTGTAAGAGTCTTGAATAGAGGTATGTCAAGGGTTACTAATGCAGATCAGGAATCATTTGAGATTAAAGAATTTATTACCTGCAATTCTTCACATGTTGTGTACCTATTATGGTGCCCATGCAGATTATTGTACGTAGGGAGAACTAAAAGATTATTAAAGGTCCATATAGCTGAACACCTTACAAACATAAAAAATGGATTTAAATATCATAGCGTGTCGCTACATTTTAAGGAGAAACATAATCAGGACCCCTCCTTAGTACAATTTTGTGGGATAGAAATTATCATGGAGGGGGTCGAATAGGGTCAGGGATCTCTCTCAGAGGGAGACCCTATGGATATTCCTGTTGAAATGTCTCTCGCCTAGGGGCCTCAACATTGAGGTGGACCTCAATTGCTTTATAAACAATTTTTGAGTTCAATTTTCCGGGTCAATAATTTGTATGTTCCTGAAAACATTGAAGAGTTTAGTACATTTTATTTCTGTCTTGGGGGTCATCATTATGAAGCATAGTGGAATAAGTGTTTGAAGATCTGATAGTGAAGACACTTAGTGGGAGGCACACTATATGTGTTGATTTTGCATATAGATTCATCCCAGTATATTGCTCCCTTGTGCCCATGGGGTATATGGGATGGGGGTCTAATGCAGAATTTATGCTTATAAACACTAGGGTTAAAAGTGATGTAATTATATGCTATACACCTAGGGGTGCCCTACACATATCATTAGTTTTGGTGTGGGATGATAAACACTTTGCAGAAGATTATTGCTATATTGGATTGTATCTGCACATATATATTCTGTTTTAATATTTCTAACATTTTAAAAATATTGAGAGTGACTGGATTAATCGGTTCTTGACTAGATTGCTATAGATCAATTTACATGTGAGATATATGTATTTTATCATTTGTAAACTGTATTATTTATTTTTAATCAATTTGTTGATCACCGGCGCATATCACTGATAATGGGATATGGCAATACTGATGTAATATTCAGAAATGTGTGTTCAGATGTATTTGCCTCTCCTGTTGATTTTGATCGACTCAATACGGGATGTATTGTGGCTGCGGGGACACCTGGTGAGCGGAGTTGATAAGAGAAAAATGAAAAAAAATGAAAAAAATAACTGCGCATCAAAAAATGAATTAATAATATTGACCTTCTATGCTGCAGAGTCCTATATGTGACACAAACACACAAAAATTGAGTAAGAAAAATTATTGACTCGCGCTTAAAGCCTGAAAACTAACACGTGTATAACTGAAAAAAGTTCCCAAATTAATTGTGAACAAAAGTAAACATTATATACATATAATATGATGTGACAAAACCAAATACCAGGTTGAAAAATTAATCCAACCTCCCCTTAGGTAAATGTAAAGATATCCAATGGTAAATAAAATTATTAGTGCATAAAACTAAACATAAGCGTGAAGGACTGCAATGTATAATGTGGACAAAATGACTTGATTTGGAAAAAGGGTATAAAAAAGGAAGTCCATGTACAAGAACACCCCAAAAGTGCTGTAATTATGCAAGAAATGTCCAAATATATGAAATCCCAGATGTGTGGGTCCACCACCATAGATGAAGTGCCTGGCCGCTTACCGGAACCCCATGACCCCCCGTTACAGAGGGTCTAAATGGGCATTGTAGTCCTGCTGCTTCGGACAACCTGGGAATCAGAATGGAAACCAGAATGGAACCTCAGAAGCTGTGGTGCGGATGGATCCACAAGGAAAGACAAAGCTCAGCCCTCAACGGAGTATTAACATCATGTGGGGGAAACAGAAGAAGGCTCCCATACTGTAAAATCAAATGATAATTTATTTAAGAAGTATAGTAAACACTCACATATAATAAAAGGCAATCCGTCCTCTGATGAAAGACAGTCTGTGACACCAGCCGGATGTTCACAGGCCGCCCGTCCTGCTGGAGTGACAACGACAGAGGGAGGTGACGCGATGACACCGCTCAGCCCGTTGAGCGGTGTCATCGCGTCACCTCCCTCTGTCGTTGTCACTCCAGCAGGACGGGCGGCCTGTGAACATCCGGCCGGTGTCAGACTGTCATTCATCAGAGGACGAATTACCTTTTATTATATGTGAGTGTTTACTTTGGAGGGTATACACTTTCATATACACTTTGATACACACACATTCTTTAGCGCAGTGGTGGGAACCCAGGGAGGGCGCAATCAGTGGCTTGGTTACCATTATTCACATATCTATTTATTTTAACAACTTGCAGCTATGGAGGCCATCAATTTTTTGTCTAACAGAACACCGAGAAGGAATACGTACCCAGTAAATCGCAAGGGGGGAGACAGAAATGGACCACCACAGTATCCAAGCAGAAATATCATACCCTTCCAAATAGAAGAAGGGGATGTAGGGCAGGGAAACACAAACAACCCAAGAAAAAGAATGAGGAACACTTAGATACAGGGATATACAACCTCAACGATGTTGAATTGAATGAAAAAGAATTGAACATACTGCAGTCGGGCTTGAAATGTGCACCAAGAAAGAGGATGAACAAATTTGAAATATACATAGACACGCACAAATTTATTAGAACTTTAAACATGAAAAATTACTTCTTGAGTCATCCTGTAGAATCAGGGATTAGAGCCAATAGAGTAGTAAATAGAATAGATAGCGGATTGAAAAATAAATCGATCTTCAACCCTCAGTTATCGAATAACCATTTCATTGAAGTATTTAAACATTTGGTCTTGAGAGATAATGAAGAACTCCCCATAAAAAAGAGGGTGAACCCAGGATACATTAGAGACGGATTGAAGTCCCTGGAGGATAAGAAGAATATAATTATCCGACCAGCGGATAAGGGGGGTGGGGTAGTTCTTATGAACAAAGCTTTTTACCACAACCAGCTCATGGAACTCTTGGGGGATAGGATCACATATAAAAGACTGGTATCCGATCCAACAGAAATGTATAAGTCACAGTTGAATGCATTGGTTGAATGGGGTCACCACATCAATGCATTAAATATTAAAGAAAAATGTTATCTTATGCCATCCACATGCAGGATCCCAGTGATCTATACGCTACCGAAAATTCATAAGAATACACAGGTACCATCAGCACGACCAATCGTGAACGGTATTGGGTCAATAACTGCAAGATTAGGAGAGTATTTGGATAGATTTCTCCAGCCCAGTGTCAAAATAACTAGGGCCTATCTAAAAGATACATCAGATCTTTTGCAGCACTTGAAAATGGTGGTGATTGACCCTGATGTAGAAACTTATCTGGTGACTGCTGATGTATCCTCACTGTATACCGTTATACAGCATGAGGATGCTCTACTAGCGTTAAATTGGGCGCTGAGTAGGAGGGATAATATTCCCCATATGCAGAAACAGTTTTTGGGACACGTTTTGGACTTCTGCATGTCCCATAACTATTTCTAGTATCATGGTTTTTTCTTCTCACAGAAGGTTGGCGTGGCTATGGGAGCAAAATTTGCTCCCAGCCTCACCAACCTGTTTATGGCAGAGTGGGAGGACAGGCATGTGTTCAGTATATGGAGGCCCCAATTTAAATTCTACCGTCGCTTCATATATGAACATGAGATCGTCTGGGAAGGATCGAGGGAGTCAGTGGTTAAATTCTTGGAAGTCCTGAACAACAACCCCAATAACATCAGATTAGATTATCAGATTAGTGACACCACTGTTAACTTCCTTGATGTAACTATTGAAAAGAAATTGAATGGGTTGAATACTAAAATATACTTCAAGCCAACGGATCGCAATAGTAGTGGACATCACCCTACTTGGATCCATAATATACCTAAGGGACAAATATTGAGAGTGCGACGGAATTGTACTGAGCTGGCTGACTATCACATGCAAGTTAAAGTTTTGAAAGATAAATTTATACAAAAAGGATATCAAGAACAGATGCTGGATAAAACCATACAGGAGATAGCTAATATTTCTAGAGATCAATGCTTCGAGAAGAAGCAACCTTCAGGGGGTACTGATCAACATCAAATGAGGTTTGCAACTGGCTTTCATTTTCAATATAGGGATGTGGAAGCCATTTTCAAAAAACACTGGCACATTTTGAGTAGAGACAGACAATTAGGAGAAATTTTACCCACACTACCCAAATTTATTTATAGGCGAGCTCCCAATTTTAGGGACCGAGTGGTTAAAAAAATCTTAGATCCACCTGGCTAACAAACTCTGAGCATTGATTTAAAAGGGTTTTATCCATGCAGAAAATGTGTATGTTGTAGGACTGTAATGCCTCATACACACGGTCGGACATTGATCGGACATTCCGACAACAAAATAATAGGATTTTATCCGATGGATGTTGGCTCAAATTTGTCTTGCATACACACGGTCACACAAAGTTGTCAGAAAATCCGATCGATCTGAACGCGGTGACGTAAAACACGTACGTTGGGACTATAAACGGGGCAGTATCCAATAGCTTTCATCTCTTTATTTATTGTGAGCATGCGTGGCACTTTGTGCGTCGGATTTGCGTACGCACGTTCAGAAATTCCGACAACGGATTTTGTTGTCGGAAAATTTTATAGCCTGCTCTCAAACTTTGTGTGTCGGAAAATCCGATGGAAAATGTGTGATGAAGCCTACACACGATGGGAATTTCTGACAACAAGGTCCTATCACACATTTTCCGTTGGAAAATCCGACCGCGTTTACGGGGCATAAGAGTCTTGAATAGAGGTTATACAGGTTTGTGGTTCCGGAAAGGGAAACACCCTTAAAATAGGCACCTCATCCCAGATAAAGATTAAATAAGTAGAAAGGGAAGGAAAGGGATTTTTACGGTGCAGTTTGTTCAAATATAGGAGAAAAGACTATATGTTTTATTTTCCTTTTTTTTGTTAAAAAACAGTTTTATTGTTTACATTAAAAACAGACACATATGTCAATACTTTGTGACAATACAATTAAAACAGCGTGGTCAATAAAGGAGGGTAACATATAGGATATACGCTACGAATTCACAAATAGTCGTTTATTGCATACTAGCCCGACATGTTTCGCATTAGTCGCTTTATCAAGGGGTATGCAATTGAGTAGCGAGTCATCCAATACTTTTAATTACTCTACAAAAGAAGAAAAAGGGGTTTTACATATAGAAAAAATATTTTGCAATAATAATACAACATAAAGTAAAGAATGTGTTGTCACTCCGAAGCACCCATAAAGGCTTACCCCCAAAAATTATTTGACCCTAGATGGACTCGTCAGAGCCAGTGTATGCAGACACAGCCGAGCGGGGTGGCAAGGGAGGCTAAATATGCAACCACAGGGAGCAGTAAGGAGAAGCTGTTGTACAAACAAAAGGGTATTCAGTATGAGGGGATAGATATTATTGTATACAGGGTTAATTGGATTTGTGGAGAATACAAAGTTAAGTGAGTATCACTTACATCAAAGAGTTATTATAAGTTTTAATTGTATTGTCACAAAGTATTGACATATGTGTCTGTTTTTAATGTAAACAATAAAACTGTTTTTTAACAAAAAAAAGGAAAATAAAACATATAGTCTTTTCTTCTATATTTGAACAAACTGCACCGTAAAAATCCCTTTCCTTCCCTTTCTACTTGAATAGAGGTATGTCAAGGGTTACTAATGCGGATCAGGAATCATTTGAGATTAAAGAATTTATTACCTGCAATTCTTCGCATGTTGTGTACCTATTATGGCACCCATGCGGATTATTGTACGTAGGGAGAACTAAAAGATTATTAAAGGTCCGTCTAGCTGAACACTAGGGATGAGCCGAACACCCCCCTGTTCGGTTCGCACCAGAACCTACGAACGGACCGAAAGTTCGCACAAACGTTAGAACCCCATTGACGTCTATGGGACTCGAACTTTCGAAATCAAAAGTGCTCATTTTAAAGGCTAATTTGCATGGTATTGTCCTAAAAAGGGTTTGGGGACCCGGGTCCTACCCCAGGGGACATGTATCAATGCAAAAAAAACTTTTAAAAACGTCCGTTTTTCGGGAGCAGAGATTTTAATGATGTTTAAAGTAAAAAAAAAAAGTAAATATTCCTTTAAATATCGTACCTGGGGGGTGTCTATAGTATGCCTGTAAAGTGGCGCGTGTTTCCCGTGTTTAGAACAGTCCCTGCACCAAATGTCATTTTTAAAGGAAAAAATCTTATTTAAAACTGCTTGCGGGTTTAATGTAATGTCGGGTCCTGGCAATATGGATGAAAATCAGTGAGACAAACACCATGGGTACCCCCAGTCCATTACCAGGCCCTTTGGGTCTTGTATGGATATTAAGGGGAACCCCGCACCCAAATTAAAATAAGGAAAGGTGTGGGGTCACCAGGCCCTATATACTCTGAACAGCAGTATACAGGCGGTGCAAACAAGACAGGGACTTTAGGTTTGTTGTTAAGTAGAATCTGTTTGTCATTTTGAACGGGTACATTTTTAACGTGTTTAGCTCCAGCCAAAAAATCTTTTTTAAGCTTTTTGGAAAACATAGGGAAGGGTTATCACCCCTGTGACATTTGTTTTGCTGTCTTTCCTCCTCTTTAGAAGATTTCACCACACTTTTTGTCCCAATGACAAATGCTTTTTGAGAATTTGGGGTTTTTTGTGGAACAAGGATTGGAAAGTATCAGTGGAAAGGAGAAATGTTTTTCCCATATTAACTCTTACAGGAGAGAATTTTCATCTCACTTCCTGTTGTCTCCTTCCGTTTGCAAGTAGGAGTCGTTTGTATGTTAGATGTTTGAAAGTAGGGGCCTGCCCTATATACTCAGCAGAAATTTGGGCCTTAGGTGTTGTTGTGGCCACAACACTGTAAGCCCTCACAGGGCCCTGCTGTGAAATATTAGATCAAGAATTGTAATTACATGCCCCTGTTGAACAGGGGCAGAAAAACTGGGCCTTTGGTGGTGGTGGTGCTGGTGCCACAAAACTGTAAGTCCTCACTCGGTCTTGGTGGGTGCAGAAATGGGCCCTGCTGTGAAATATTAGATCAAGAATTGTAATTACATGCCCCTGTTGAACAGGGGCAGAAAAATTGGGCCTTTGGTGGTGGTGGTGGTGGTGCTGGTGCCACAACACTGCAACCCCTCACAGACACTCTAGTTGGAACGCAGGAATGAGCCCTGCTGCAAAGTATTGCATCAAAAATTGTAATTACACGCCCCTGTTAAACAGGGGCAGAAAAATTGGGCCTTAGGCACTGGTGCTGGTGCCACAACACTGCAACCCCTCACAGACACTCTAGTTGGAACACAGGAACGAGCCCTGCTGCAAAGTATTGCATCAAAAATTGTAATTACACGCCCCTGTTAAACAGGGGCTGAAAAATTGTGCCCTTAGGCACTGGTGGTGGCGCCCAGAACCAAAATTGTTCTTACAAGCTATCAGCGTGATGATTGAGGAGGAAGAGGATAATTACTCAGGGATAGTCACTCAGCATCAGCATAGGCAGTCTTTGCAGGGATCTGAGATTTCAAAAAAAATTATTTGGTTACATCAGCATCAGGTGCTTGGTAGCTGGTAGTGATCCAAGACTGATTCATTTTTATGAAGGTCAGTCGATCGACCGAGTCGGTGGACAGACGCACCCTGTGATCGGTTACCACGCCTCCAGCAGCACTGAATGTGCGTTCCGAAAGAACGCTGGATGCAGGACAGGCCAGTAGCTCAATTGCATACTGTGCAAGCTCTGGCCAGTGATCCATCCTCAAGACCCAGTAACCCAGAGGATTTTCGGTGGGAAAGGTGTCCAAGTCTGATCTTGCCCCTAGGTATTCCTGCACCATGTAAAACAGACGCTGGCGATGGTTGCTGGAACCGATCATACCTTGGGGCTGCGACCAAAAAATTGTCTGAACGCATCGGTCAGACGGCCACCTTCTCCACCGCTCCTTTTTTCACTGACCGAAGCCTCAGCAACACGTTGTCCAGAAACAGGAGTTTGTAACCTCCCAGTCTCTGGGAACGCGTTGCACAGACCTTTCTGCAAGGCCTCCCGACGATGTTTCATCCTCTGCTCCCTCTGCGATGGCAAGATAAGGTCCGCAACCTTACCCTTGTAACGTGGATCAAGGAGGGTTGCCAGCCAGTATTGGTCCTTCTCCTTGATACCACGAATACGAGGATCCTTACGCAGGCTTTGCAGGATCAGGGAGGCCATGCAGCGTAGGTTTGCTGAGGCATTCGGTCCGGAGTCCTCTGGGTGACTAAGGACGACATGGTCCGCAGCCACCTCCTCCCAGCCACGTACAAGTCCATGTGTTTCTTGGGACTGATCCCTTAAAGACTGCTGCTGATGCTGAGTGCCAGGCTCCACCTCCATACTGACACAATCTTCCTCCTCCTCTTCCTCCTCCTCCTCGTCCTCTTCCTGTGTGATCGGCGGGAACACTGTCTGGATAAAGGGGGCCTTGAGAGCTAAGGAAGTCCTCCTCTTCCTGCCTCTGTTCTGCCTCAAGTGCCCTGTCCATTATTCCATGCAGCGTGTGCTCCAACAGGTGGACAAGGGGGACAGTGTCACTGATGCATGCACTGTCACTGCTCACCATCCTCGTGGCCTCCTCAAATGGTGACAGGACAGTGCATGAATCCCTGATCATGGCCCACTGGCGTGGGGAAAAAAAAACAAGCTACCCTGACCCTGTCCTGGTGCCATAGTCGCACAGGTACTCATTGATGGCCCTCTGCTGCGTGTGCAGCCATTGCAGCATGGCCAACGTTGAGTTCCACCTGGTGGGCATGTCACAGATTAGGCGGTTCTTGGGCAGGTTAAACTCCTTTTGGAGGTCCGTCAGCCGAGCACTGGCATTATATGACCGGCGAAAATGCACAAAGACTTTCCTGGCCTGCCTCAGGACATCCTGTAAGCCCGGGTACCTGCCCAAGAACTGCTGCACCACCAAGTTAAGGACGTGAGCCAAACAGGGCACATGGGTCATTTGTCCCTGTCGGAGGGCAGAGAGGAGGTTGGTGCCATTGTTGCAAACCACCATTCCTGCCTTAAGTTGGCGTGGCGTCAACCACCTCTGAACCTGCCCCTGCAGAGCTGACAGAACCTCTGCCCCAGTGTGGCTCCTGTCCCCCAAGCACACCAGCTCAAGCACCGCATGGCATCTTTTGGCCTGCGTACTTGCGTAGCCCCTTGAACGGCTATGGAGCACCGCTGGTTCCGAGGACAAAGCACAGGAAGAGGCCATGGAGGAATAAGAAGAGGAGGGGGTGGAGGAGAGAGGTGTGTCACAATCATTAGCATTTTGGAGGCGTGGTGGCGGAACAACCTCCAACACTACTGCACCTTGTCCTGCATCCTTCCCAGCTGCCAGCAGAGTCACCCAATGTGCCGTGAAACTTAGGTAACGTCCCTGTCCATGCCTGCTGGACCATGAGTCAGCGGTAATATGCACCTTACCGCTGACCACCCTGTCCAGCGAGGCATGGACATTTCCTTCCACATGCCGGTAGAGAGCCAGAATCGCCTTCCGTGAGAAAAAGTGGCATTTGGGTACCTGCCACTGAGGAACCGTACATTCCATAAACTCACGGAAGGGGGCAGAGTCTACCAACTGAAAAGGCAGCAGTTGAAGTGCTAGCAATTTTGCCAAGCTAGCATTCAACCGCTGGGCATGTGGATGGCTGGGAGCAAACTTCTTTCGGCGGTGCAGCAGCTGGGGCAGGGAAATTTGCCTGGTACAATCTGACGTCGGTGTACCAAAAGCAGATTGCCCACAAGTACTTGGCTGTGACACACCTAATTCTACACCTTCATTCCTCTCAGTGCAGGTCTCAGAGAGGACTGAAGGTATAGTGGGGTTGTAAATCTCAGCTGATGAGGAGCAAGGAGAGGTCCTCTTTGTTCTTTGGTGTGTGTCTTTTAGATACGCTTGCCAATGAACTGCATGGCAGGTCAACATATGTCTGGTCAAGCATGTGGTACCCGGGGCGTGTCCGGATGTGAACGCAGGCAGCTGTGTTAGAGAGGAGCTCCGAGCATCCGTGTTATAATCCTGTGCCATCCTCACTCTACATCCACTAAAAAAGCCCAAATACCTGTCTGAGGACATTCATACTCTGCCTGCTGCAGTCAGGGAGGAAATTGCAGAGATCCGGCCCGTGTTCAGCCGGGACACGACAGATCCTTCACACCCGCGGCCGCCGCCATCTTCCCGGGCCTCTGATCTCCTAAAAAAGCCATCCCTGGACTGTTTGACAAGGTAGGGGGCTCCTTTCACCCCTCAGCTTGCCCCACTGTGTGCCTGGTGGGGTCCGGTTGCCCGGGGGACCGCTGACATCGCCCGGCGGGGTCGCGGCCTACTCCGGCCTAGTGCGGCCTAGTGCAGCCTGCCGCCGACCGCGCTTTCCTACGCCGCGGCCGGCCTGACCTCAGCCCGGGAGAGCGGACGCTGACGCTCACGGCCATCCTGTCAATCCTGCACCTGGCTGCCCCACACAGCTACAGGGAGTCAGTCAGGGTGAACGAACTGTGAGGGCAGGCTGAGGAGCCCTGGGATCCAGCATCCTCTTCACCCTTCTATACCCATCCGGCTCCCTGGGTCTCTCATACATGGTCCCCTTGGCTGGCCCCCCTCGCTAGATAACTACAGCCTACAGGTCGGCGGAGGATTGCTGATTTTTTATTGCCCACCTTTCCTTCATGGGCCCTAAGGGTCGGCCCAGGAACTCGTCCACGCCGGGCCGCCTGGCCCCTGCACCGGCTGCACAATCAGATCCTTCTCTTATAGGGAGAATACAGACCCTGTTGACAGAATTAGCCATGGAGCCTCCAGCTTCTCCGAGTGCGTCTCTCTCTGCCCCACCATCCCAGGACAGCACTGCAGTGATCCTGGCCGCCATTGAACAAAGTAAAACCTCCATGCTGGTGAGAATAGACCGCCTCGCAGAAGAATGCAATCTCATCAGAAATGACCTGGATAAGATCAGGGGTAGACTGACTGAATCAGAATCTCGAATCTCTGCTACTGAAGATCTTACAGCTACCCACAACAACACCATAGCGGAATTACAACGCACCGTACAACAGCTAGTCGCTAAATCCGATGACGCAGAAAACAGAGCGAGACGCAACAATGTCCGAGTCTTGGGTCTCCCGGAGGGGGAGGAGGGTGACCGACCGGCAGAGTTTGCGGAAGAATTCTTCAAAACACTGTTGGGTCTCGCGGATACCTCCCCAACTTATGTTGTCGAGCGTGCCCACCATGTACCCACGGGACGCAGTATTCCTGGTGCAAATCCCCGACCCTTCTTGGTCCGTTTCCTCAACTTCAGGGACCGTGACAGAATCCTCTCCGCAGCCCGCAAACAACCCTCGCTTCCATACGGTAACTCCTCAATCCTGCTGTTTCCGGATTTCTCGGCTGATCTGCAGCGCAAGAGGAAGTCCTTTAATGATGTCCGTAAGCGTCTACGGGAAAAGGACATAAAATACAGCATGCTATATCCCAGCCGTCTCCGGGTCCCTCATAATGGCTCGGTCAGATTCTTCGACTCTCCGGCTGATGCGGACGACTGGCTGAACAACCTACGGTAAACGCATGATGTTTTTTCTCACTACAAGTCGATATCTGAAAGTTAGCACACTTGGACATCATCATCAAATATTGTTGCTAGATGACTCCTTTGCCCCTCATGCAGAATTTAAATGTTAACTTGGGTGGGAGAACATCCTATCCCCGGAAGCTGGTGTGTTTGACTTCCCACTGACTGCGATTGTTATTTTTTCTTATTTTCCTAGACCCATTGATCACTAAAGATTCTTCTAGTCCTAAACTAGATGTACTTTTCTTATACATTCTTCTACCCCGGAGCTACCTTGAAAAAGTAACTCACAGAAGTATCAAACCCTCAGCTACATATACTCCCCGCCAATTGAAGAGGCGTCGGCGACACTGAGTTGCCGTACTTTGGAACTTTTTTTTTTTTTTCCAGAAGTCTGAAGATCTAAACGTTTGTGTTCCGGTTTTGGGTATCAAACTGACCATAGTTATTGTTTTCTTTGTTCTATTTTCTCTTTTAGGGGTACTTCATGGTCAGTAGGGAGTTTACAGGTTATTTTTTTTTTCTTTCTTTTTTGTACGCTCTATATCCACTGACTAATCTTTATATTTCAGGTGTTCTAGTAACGCTCACTACGTCCAATGCAAAAGTTGTTAGACTTCTGACATTTCCCTTGGTTCCATGGGGGCTAGCCCCCTCCATACATGGGTATCATTATGTTGTACCATAATCTGTCATTACATTTATGGAGTTAAAACTGGTATCATGGAATATACAGGGTCTCAATAACAAGGTAAAAAGGGCATTAATGTTTAAATATCTGAATAATCACAGACCTCATATCTTGTTCCTGCAGGAGACTCATCTTCTGGGGAACAAGATCCTGGCGCTACGCAGACCCTGGGTACGGCAAGCATTTCACACAACGTACTCCAGTTACGCAAGGGGAGTTGCCATTTTATTGAACAAATCCCTTGCGTATAAGGTCATGCATCTACATACTGATCAGGAGGGCCGTTTCATAATCCTACTACTGGAGATTAGAGCAGTGGTCTACGCTTTCGTGAATATATATATACCCCCTCCCTTTAACCAACGGATCCTCTACAAGCTATATGAGCTTTTAGCCACATTACAATTCTCCAGACTATACATAGCTGGGGACTTTAATTCTACTTTGGATCCGTCCCTGGACTCGTCCAATCCAAATAGAGTGTTTTCACCAGACCTCCTTCAATGGGCACAAGCATTTAATTATACCGAGATCTGGAGATGGAAGCATCAAACCACTAGGGCTTACTCCTTCCACTCCACCACTTATAAATCAGGCTCTAGGATCGATCTGGTGTTTGGCAACACCTGTGCCCTGGCGGCGGTGAGGGGGGTCTCGTACTTACCTGCGGGCCTCTCTGATCATGCACCCCTGGAGGTCACCTTGGAGTTGTCGAACATCAGGAGTCGAGATTGTTGGCGTTTAGCACCCAAGTGGTTGCAGGACTCGAGGGTGGAGGAGGAGGTCTCTCCCAGATTACAACAATACTGGGAGATCAATGAGGATTCAACCTCAGCGCAAGTAGTCTGGGACGCCTTTAAGGCCAACACCAGAGGAGAATACATTTCAGCTATTAAAGCAGTCCATGTTGAGATGTCTAGTCGGGTCCAGGTACTTGAGGAAAGAGAGACTAGGGCGGCGGAGGCTTTTTCTGGCTCCCCGACTCTGAATCACTTTAACCAACTTGCTGACGCGAAAAGAGCATTGTCTCTACATCTTACCTCGGCCACACATTTAGATTTAAATTCCCTGGTGGGCAAGATCTTTGAATCCGGAGACAAAAATAGCAAACTCCTAGCGAATTTAGTCGCGGACTCTAAATCGCAGACGGTGGTATCAGAAATCTGTGGTTTAGATGGTCAGATGATCTCTACCCCTGAACTAATTCTAGATGAATTCAAATCCTTCTATGAAAACTTATACAAGGCGGTCCCTGGCTGGCCTGAAGATCGGCGTAGGGAATTTCTACATTCCCTGCATCTACCCACTATTTCACAGGAGGATCTTGAATTCTTAGACAAAGATTTTACCATTGAGGAGATAGAGGAGGCTATTTGCTCATTTCCTAGTGGTAAAACACCGGGACCTGATGGCCTACCTGGTGAATGGTACAGAACGTATGCATCATTAATTGCACCAAAATTGTTAAAAGTCTTCTCTGAAAGTAAAAAACAAATTTCCTTACCCCTTTCAATGTATCAAGCACACATAGTCCTCATCCCTAAGCCCGGCAAAGACACATCCCTGTGTGCTTCTTATAGGCCTATCTCCCTACTAAATTATGACCTCAAGATCTTGACAAAAATATTAGCGACCAGACTGCGGACGATTTTACCATCTCTGATTAATATAGACCAAACTGGTTTCATGCCAGGGAAATCAACAGATATAAATTTACGCAGAGTGTTTACCCATCTTCAGCTACCTCCCACTGAGTCCTCCACGAGGGTAGTGGTGACACTCGACATTGAAAAGGCTTTCGATTCGGTGGCATGGCCTTTTATGTCCTCGGTCCTAGAGGTTATGGGTTTTGGAGAAGTATTCCGCAGATGGATTGATATTTTATATAAGGAGCCGACGGCGCGGATCAAGCTTGGTGGTGCTCTGTCGGCGCCTTTCTTTGTTGGAAGAGGTACAAGGCAGGGTTGTCCACTGTCGCCGGCTCTTTTTGCCTTGGTGATGGAGCCACTTGCCTCGGCCCTCAGACAAGCAGATGGGGTTAGGGGCATACAGGTGGGATCCATACACGAAAAAGTTGCTCTGTACGCGGATGATCTTATCCTCTTCTTGGGTGACCCTGCCCAGTCTCTTCGAGAGACGTTGTCCATTCTTTCTAACTTCATTAACTGTTTGGGACTCAAAGTCAATTGGGATAAATCCCAAATTTTGCCCATAGATAAAACCGCAAAGGAGGTAGCAGATCCCAACTTACCCTTACTATGGACAGACAAAATTAAATATCTAGGTATCCACATCTCCACATCTACCTCTGACTATCATACCCTTAACTTGGAACCCCTGATACAAAGGATGAGAATGAGACTGAAGGCGTGGGCACATCTCCCCCTCTCTTTAATCGGGAGGATAAATTTATTTAAGATGAAGCTTTTGCCTGCCTTTCTCTATGCTCTCAGACATGCACCTGTCTGGATCCCAAAAAAGGTTTTTCGCCTAATAAACACCATTTTAATATCTTTTCTCTGGGGATCCAGTCAGCTGAGATTTAAGCTGACAGTGCTGCAGAGACCGTGGGGAGAGGGAGGCTTGGCTTGCCCTGACCTTCACTCCTACTTCGTGGCGGCTATGTTATCCCATGCCCACAACTGGCTGGTCTCTGATGAGTCCAACGCAGCGGTGGTCCTGGAAGCAGCATGTTTGGGGTCTTATGAGGCGCTACGGAATCTACTTTACCGGGGCCCTAGAGCTCCCTTTTCTCTTACAGTAGCAATGAGGGCGGTCATACGGGCATGGTCAGTGGCAAATTCAATACGCCCTATACCTTCCGGGCACATTTCCCCCTATAGCCCTCTTTGGTTTAACCCGAAATTGCCAGAATTCGAGTCCATTCCCGACCCTGGGGTATGGGCATGCAAAGGCATCAAATATATTAATCAAATTTGTCTTGAGGGCAGAATACAAACTTTTGACAGGTTGAAGCAACAGTATGATTTACCTAACTCGCACCTGTTTAGATTCCTGCAGCTTAGGCATGCCTTCAACACCCAGTTTGAAAATGCCCAAGTGGCCTTTTACACCTCGAATCTGGAGACTCTGCTCAGAGATGAAGCTCTATCTAAGCCCTTATCTACCATATATAAAGCACTACTCCCCAATGTACACACAGGGCTAGAAAGCCTTAGGGCACAGTGGGAGGTAGATTTCCCTACACTAGACACAGAAGATTGGGAAGAAATATGGGAATACCCCTTTTCACAACTAGTATCAGCTAGAGATAAACTAGTACAATTTAAAATAGTACATAAGGTATATTACACACCTGTGCGCTTACATAGAATCTATCCATCTATCTCTGCCTCTTGTTGGAGATGCAACTCAGCATCAGCGGATTTCACTCATATTTTTTGGAACTGTCCTTATATTGAATCTTTTTGGGTTGAGGTAACCAAGTTTATTTTGACTGTCACCACTGTCCCCGTGCCATTGTCTATAGAGGTATGTCTGCTGGGACTGGTGGAACCACTGGCCCCACGCCGGGCACTCAGAACCCTGCTAGGATTACTACTTTACTACGCCCGTAAATCTATAGTACTCAGATGGAAGGCCTCATCTGCACCTTCATTAAATTTTTGGAAGAAGTTAGTGAATGCGGCTCTACCCCTGTACAAAGCTACTTACCTGTCACGTGGCTGTGGCAAAAAATTCCACAAAATATGGGATATTTGGACG
The DNA here is from genome assembly GCA_037952925.1 of Lithobates clamitans. Taxonomy (NCBI): domain Eukaryota; kingdom Metazoa; phylum Chordata; class Amphibia; order Anura; family Ranidae; genus Lithobates; species Lithobates clamitans. Next base: position 2,133,797 of record JBBGZY010000025.1, on the reverse strand, counting down.
GAATCCCTGTCAACTAATGCAGATTCAATTGATGACTAGTCCACTCTATTAGCACCGGGAATGGCACAAGTGACATCCCAGATCTCATGAACGTCACTAGGCTACTCAATCGACAGTTATGGGGAGGGGGGGAATAGGAATATGTTTACTGCAATGTACATCTTAATTCATGATTGACTAAAGTGGGCAATACAGGATATACATGGATTTAGAGGTACTACTTTGAATATTCTGTGCAGGTGGTTGAGCGTACAGTAGTTTAGTTAGGATATATATATATATTTTTTTTTTTATATATGTATATGTGGGGGGGTTTTTCATTTTTTTTTTTTTGTATTAGTGTGTAGTTCTTATGACCAAGCCTGGGTATGCCCAATAGGCTCTGTTTTGTTGTTATATTTACCTTGAAATTACAATAAAAATAACTTTAAAAAAAAAAAAAAAAGATGTTTTGGCCATGCGAGATACGCTTGAGACATATGTTGCAAATAGCAGCAGTGCGATCTGATGCACTCGTCTCAAAAAAGGCCCACACCAAAGAACTTTTTGAATAACGCGCAGAGACTGCAGCGCCCTGCACATGTGGAGCTTTGGGGTGTGATGCAATCAATGTGCTGCACTTAGGCTGGCCCCTGGAGGGCATCCTGCCTCGTTGGTGATGTGCCGCCTCCTCCTCCTCCTCCTCCTCCTCCTCTCTCCTATCAGGCATCCACGTTGAGTCAGTGACCTCATCATCCCCTCCCTCCTCATCACTGGAGCAAACCTTGCAGTATGCTGCAGCAGGGGGAGCATGACTGCCAGATTGCTGTCCTTCTTGGGCACCCCCTCTGTCCGTGCTCATGTTACTGCCTTCATCGAGCTCAGTATCATCATCAGAGCCTTCCAAACACTGGGCATCCTCCTGGAGCATGTACCCAACACTGTAGTCAAACAGTTCGAGGGACTCCTCAGGAGGACATGGTGGGGCTAGGGAAGGAGTCACTGATGACATTGAGCCGAGGGAAGAGGCCGCTGCTTTGCCAAAGTACCCTGGGCATGGGTGAGAGAGGATGAGGAGGATGAGGACGGCTTGGTCATCCACTCGACCAAGTCTTCTTCATGTTGCGGCTCAACACGGCCAGCTGCCGAAAAAAAGGCCAAGCGTGTCCCACGGCCACGTGCTGATGAGGATGCACCGTCTCCACGACCAGCACTAGACACAGAGCCTGCTTGCCCTCTCTTACTGGCTTGTGACTGTCTGCCTCTCCTTCTTGGCCTTCCAGACATACTAATGGCCTGTAGCTGCACTAAGCTGGGACATATATATATATATATGTACTGATACTGCAGCTAGCAAAATCAACTGCCTGCCTGTAGTATGAGAACACCACCAACCTTCTACAGGTAGCTTTAGCTGAACACTGTGCAGAGCTCGCAAAAAACTAACTTGTAGCTTTTTTAGCTGCCTGCGGTAGTGATAGGAGCAGGAAAACACCACCAACCTTCTACAGGTAGCTTTAGGTGAACACTGTGCAGAGCTCGCAAAAAAATAACTTGTAGGTTTAGCTGAACACTGTGAGCAGGACGTACAGCACTAACTTGTATTTTTTAGCTGAACACTGTGAGCAGGATGCACAGCACTAACTTGTAGTTTTAGCTGAACACTGTGAGCAGGACGCACTGCACTAACTTGTAGCTTTAGATGAACACTGTGCAGAGGTCTCACTACACCAACTTGTAGGTTTAGCTGAACACTGTGAGCAGGACGCACAGCACTAACTTGTATTTTTAGCTGAACACTGTGAGCAGGACGCACAGCACTAACTTGTAGTTTTAGCTGAACACTGTGAGCAGGACGCACTGCACTAACTTGTAGCTTTAGATGAACACTGTGCAGAGGTCTCACTACACCAACTTGTAGGTTTAGCTGAACACTGTGAGCAGGACGCACCGCACTAACTTGTAGGTTTAGCTGAACACTGTGAGGTGGACGCACCACACTAACGTGTAGGTTTAGCTGAACACTGTGAGCAGGACGCACCCCACTAACTTGTAGGTTTAGCTGAACACTGTGAGCAGGACGCACTGCACTAACTGTAAATAGTCTAGCTGCCTGACTGTGGTACTAATAGGATCAAAAGAACACCAGTAATTTTCTTCAGGTAGCTGTATATACTGTAACAAGCAAAGCCTGCCTGTCAGTAAGAAGATAACAGGAATGGATCTAGCTGAACACTGTGAGCAGGACGCACTGCACTAACTGTAAATAGTCTAGCTGCCTGACTGTGGTACTAATAGGATCAAAAGAACACCAGTAATTTTCTTCAGGTAGCTGTATATACTGTAACAAGACAAGCCTGCCTGTCAGTAGGAAGATAACAGGAACAGATCTAGCTGAACACTGTGAGCAGAACGCACTGCGCTAACTGTAAATAGTCTAGCTGCCTGACTGTGGTACTAATAGGATCAAAAGAACACCAGCAATTTTCTTCAGGTAGCTGTAAATACTGTAACAAGACAAGCCTGCCTGTCAGTAGGAAGATAACAGGAACGGATCTAGCTAAACTGAATACAGTGTATATATGTATATGCAACACCTGGGATGCATATATATACACAATACACTATAAGTGCAGCTAAACTGACTGACTGTTCTGCCTAATCTATCTAACTCAAATCAAATGTCACTGTCTGTCTCTCTCTCTATCTCAATGAACGCCGGAACACACACTACACAGGGCCGCCGTGCAGGTGGCCTTATATAGTGTGGGGCGTGTACTAAATCCCCTGAGCCATAATTGGCCAAAGCCTCCTTGGCTTTGGCCAATTACGGCTCTCTGTTCAGACGGCGCTGTGATTGGCCAAGCATGCGGGTCATAGTGCATGCTTGGCCAATCATCAGCCAGCAATGCACTGCGATGCCGCAGTGAATTATGGGCCATGACACGCCACACGAATTTGGCGCGAACGGCCCATATCGTTCGCAATTCGGCGAACGGGCGAACAGACGATGTTCGAGTCGAACATGGGTTCGACTCGAACACGAAGCTCATCCCTACTGAACACCTTACAAACATAAAAAATGGATTTAAATATCATAGCGTGTCGCTACATTTTAAAGAGAAACATAATCAGGACCCCTCCTTGGTACAATTTTATGGGATAGATTGCGTGCATTCATCATGGAGGGGGTCGAATAGGGTCAGGGATCTCGCAGAGGGAGTCCCTAGGGGCCTCAACATTGAGGTGGACCTAAATTGCTTTATAAACAATTTTTGAGTTCAATCTTCCATGTCAATAATTTGTATGTTCCTGAAAACGTTGAATAGTTTAGTACATTTTATTTCTGTCTTGGGGGTCATCATTATGAAGCATAGTGGAATAAGTGTTTGAAGATCTGATAGTGAGGACACTTAGTGGGATGTACACTATATGTGTTGATTTTGCATATAGATTCATCCCAATATATTGCTCCATTGTGCCCATGGGGTATATGGGATGGGGGTCTAATGCAGAATTTATGCTTATAAACACTAGGGTTAAAAGTGATGTAATTATATGCTATACACCTAGGGGGTGCCCTACACATATCATTAGTTTTGATGTGGGATGATAAACACTTTGCAGAAGATTATTGCTAATATATATATATATTCTGTTTAATATTTCTAACATTTTAAAAATATTGAGTGTGACTGGATTAATCGGTTCTTGACTAGATTTCTATAGATCAATTTACATGTGAGATATATGTATTTTATCATTTGTAAACTGTATTATTTAATTGTAATCAATTTGTTGATCTCCGGCGCATATCACTGATAATGGGATATGGCGATACTGATGTAATATTCAGAAATGTGTGTTCAGATGTATTTGCCTCTCCTGTTAATTTTGATCGACTCAATACGGGATGTATTGTGGCTGCGGGGACACCTGGTGAGCGGAGTTGATAGTTACGTATCTTTTAGACGGGACTGATGTATGGGGAATAAGAGGAGGAGGTGCCGTACTGTACAGCCAATCCCATGAGTAAGTCAGGTATGACGAAACATGTCGGGGCGTGGCTGTACGACATCCAGCTCTAACAGCGTGTGACGGAGGACGCGCTGGATTGAGTCTGAGAGCGGGGATCCAAGCCCGAGTAGCGAGGATTAGCGAGTGGTGGTGAGAACTTCATCCGCACACCTCGGGTCTGCCGTGACCATTATTGCATCTGGTGTTGGGCGTTTACACAGGAGGATTGTGATGTGATGTTGCTGTGAAGTTTGCTCGTTTTAAAGAGATTTTATGTGAGTGTAATGTTTGAAGTGCACACAGTGATTATTAAATCTGGTTTTACGTTATTACACTATTAGTGCATTTTTCATTTACATGTGGATTGAAATGGCACATACACGGATGGAAATCGGATTACTCGTTTAAACCTGAGTGTAAGGTTAATCACGCTTATTTGCCAAAACACGAGAGTGTGAGGCAGTTTTGTCCAGTGAGTTTTGAATCTGAAGGGAGAGGAATCACTGTCACGTGTGATTTGGTGAATACTTTAAGAAACCTGCACATCATTCACAGTATTCATCTACCTATGGACTTTATGTTTATTTTTTTTTATTGACACAGGGTGATTTTTTTGTGATTTTCTATGATACTACAATTTTTATTGGTCAAATGTATGGTCACTTTATCACATTATAGTGTCACTGTTAGCGCCACTTATATTAATTTTCTTCATTTTGCAAGTTAATATAGTTTACAGTATTTATTTTAAAGTGGCAGCTTTGGAGGGTATACACTTTCATATACACTTGGATACACACACATTCTTTAGCGCAGTGGTGGGAACCCAGGGAGGGCGCGATCAGTGGCTTGGTTACCATTATTCACATGACTCTAAGTAACCCTATATGATTTGGATTTTAAACAGTATTTATATATTATATAAAGTGGCCCCTAAAGCTAAAACATTAGGGGCATATAAATACGTATTTGATTGGATCTTAAAAGCCTAAAAGCTAAAATGTAACTTTGTTTATAGTACAAATGTACTAGATTGTAAGTAGCCCTTCTAGCCACTAAACAACCATCTAGCCTATATAAGAAATGTATTTATAATATTTAAAGATATTAAGACAATGCAAGGAATAATTTATTCAAATCAGTATTTATTGAAAGAGGAAAGGTATAGTTGCTGATACAAGGCATATCACTTGACAGTAGTAGTGGTTAAAAATTAAGTAAGGCATGGGGCGTGGCCGGGATGTGAGCCGGGAAAGACGTGTCTCTCTGGAGCTCCGTGCACATCCGTTTTAAACATCTATTTCTCCCACTGTCACAGACCAGGACCGCAGCACAATACCTCCGGAGGGGCTCTGGACATTGCTGGGAGTTTGGTCATGTCCTCAAAAGGTCGGGGTAAGTCCCTGAAAGACCCGAAAGTACAGTGCTCGGGGAAGGGGCGGGCCGCAGATTCCCCCGGTGCCATCTTGCCCAAGGCGTCCGGAGCTCAGCACGGACGGGAGCAGGGACAGAGCCCGCGCACAGTGCCTGCAGCTATGCAATCTCCTGCTGGGGAACAAGAAGGGTCTCTCCATGATAATCTCGTCGCCGCAGCACCTGACACAATAACAAAACCCATCCTGGAAGCCATAGAAGGCTTTAAAACCATGCTGATGGTGCGGGTGGAGCATATGGCATCAGAATGTACACTGATCCGCCATGATCTAGACAAAATTAGAGGGCGGCTAACAGAGGCAGAGAGTAGGATCGGAGAGGTGGAAGATCAGCAGGGGTCGCAGGCTGCTCAGATAGCGGATCTACACGCTGCAATGAGATCCCTGGTTCATAAAGTGGACGACGCCGAAAATAGACAAAGACGCAATAATATCCGGGTGGTAGGCCTTCCGGAGGGAGCCGAGGGCACGCGCCCTGCCACATTTGCTGAAACGCTGTTCAAAACCCTGCTGGGCCTGCCTGACATGCCTCCAACATATGTTGTTGAAAGGGCTCATAGAGTCCCCACCGGCCGCCGCCCAGAGGGTGCACATCCTCGACCTTTTCTGGTGAGATTCTTAAATTTCTGTGACAGAGATATGATATTAGCAGAGGCCCGGAAACATCCAGAGCTGCCATATGAAAATACCAAAGTAATGCTTTTTCCAGACTTTTCGGCTGAGGTGCAGAAACGTCGCAGATCCTTCAACGAGGTGAGACGCAGGTTGAGAGAGAAGGATATCAAGTATAGCATGTTATACCCCAGCAAGTTGCGGGTACCGCACAAAGGCTCGGTTCATTTCTTTGACACCCCAATGGAGGCCAATGACTGGATTGATGGACTATGACTTGATGAGATTCCTTAACATACACCACCTGTTGTCCATCTCACATAATGCAAGAAGGGGGGGTTCTAAATGCCTTATTGCTTGTGGCCCCTCCATACTCCGCTCATTTTTCCTTTTTGTTTTCTTTTTCATTTTTCATTTTTGCAAGGAGGGGTGAGAAGGAGGAGGGGGGGGGGATTCAAAGTCAAATCCTTATCGTAATCTGGGATGAATGTTGCACAACCTACTCCACGTATTTTGTTGCCTTTGATTGGTTTCGGGAGTTTGTCGCTGCCTTGATAGTAATTAAACTCCTACCTGTGTAAGAGGGGGGGAATATACAGCCTCCGGCATGAAGGCACGGAGCACAAGAGACATGAACATGAAGTTTTTCTAGACTGACAGACTCAGGTTTTTTTCTAATTTTGTTTTTCAGGTTGTTTTTGACCTTTTTTCACGGTCACGCTTTCTACATGATCAGAAACAAGTTACGGGTAAATGCTCGGTGTATAGTTCTTATTGTTGTTTGTTTTTCACCGCAGCAAGGGGTTATGCAGGGTATGAGTTGTTTTTTCTTTTCAGGAACGTGCAGCGATCCAAGTGGGGTGTTGGGAGATGGTACCAAACTTATGCACAGACAGGGTGATGACATAGCCTGGTCGCGCCTAAGAAATGTTATGCTCCATGGTAATTTTTGTGATGTGATAATCTATAAATATGGCGGGGTCTGTGGTTAACATAGTATCTTGGAACATCAGGGGCCTCAACGATAAATTCCGCAGGGCCCTGATGTTTCAATACCTGAAGCCACTTAAACCACAATTAGTATTTTTGCAGGAGACGCACCTAGATGGGAACAGGATTCTGTCGCTTCGCAGACCCTGGATCCAGCGAGCGCTCCATGCAACTTACTCTACGTATGCTAGAGGGGTGGCTATTTTAATTAGCAAGTCATTACCATGCACAATCCATAATGTTATATCTGACCCAGGAGGTCGGTATCTGATTATCGTGGCTGATCTCTTTACACACAAGATGGTATTGGTCAATGTATTTGTCCCTCCTCCCTTTCAGGTTCAGATACTGTATGATCTGTTGGGTAAGCTGACCCCCTTTATGCATCTCCCCTTGCTGATAGCAGGGGATTTCAATGCCATTCTGTGTGCCGCGATGGATTCATCTAATGCATCTAGGGCGGCATCGATTGATTTGGCTACATGGGCAGATACGGCATCCCTGACAGAGGTATGGCGCTGGAAGAACCCAATTACAAAGAGTTTTTCATATCTATCTAAAACACACAAGTCTTCTTCCCGGATAGACTTAGCATTTGCTAATTCACTCATGTTACAGCTGATAAAGGGTGCAAACTATTTGGCCGGGGGCCTATCAGATCATACACCACTCTCCGTACATATGAGTCTGCCTTACTTAGCACCTCTAAGTCCTCTGCCGGACTTAGAGGTGGAGCTTGGAGACTGAGCCCGGGCTGGATAAAGGTAGAGTCAGTGGCATTGCAGGTGACACCTTATGTTTCTAGTTACTGGGAGGACAACCTGGGTTCAGCGTCTTTGCCCATTGTATGGGATGCCTTTAAGGCGTGCATGCGGGGGCAATACATCTCAGCCATCAAACAAGCAAGGAAAAACTTTAATAAAAAAACGCAAGAGTTACAGGAGGCAGAGAGGGCACGTGAAGCAACACATGCCAAAGATCATTCAGAGGTCACATACTCGGAGCTCTTGGAGGCGCGACGGGTGTTGGCGTTGCACTTCACAGAGTTGACACATACTTCCTGGACAAGGAGGACGGAATCCATTTTTGAAAAAGGGGACAAGAATGGGAAACTATTGGCCATTTTGACTGCGGAGCAGAGACTTCAGACAAATATACCATGCATTAGGAACAAACACGGTAATCTCCTTACAGATCCCAATGACATTTTAGAAACATTTGTAGACTACTATAGAACCTTATATACTCCCATACCTACTTATAGCTCACAGGAGTTGGAAACATTGTTAACTTCTCTAGAAATTCCTGATAGAGCTCTGATAGAGCTGACCTGGAGGCTGAGATCACTGAAAAAGAGATTGAAACTGCCATCAAATCATTCCCACCGCACAAATCACCAGGGCCTGACGGTCTATGTATTGAATGGTACAGGGCAAATATAGAGACCTTGGTCCCACGACTCAAAAATTTATATCTTTTCTGTCTTAAAAATGAGATCCTCCCGGAGTCACTGTTGGAGGCTTAGGTTATCCTATTACCTAAACCAGGGAAGGATCTGTTGGAGTGCTCTTCATATAGACCCATAGCATTATTGAATCAAGACCTTAAGATCTTAACCAAAATTCTGGCCACTAGACTTTCTAAAGTAATCACTAGCTTAGTATCCATAGATCAAACAGGCTTTATTCCACAGAAATCCACAGACACAAACCTACGCAGGCTTTTTACAAATCTGCAGATTGATCATGTCAATAAAGGGACTAGGGTGGTCTTGTCCCTAGATATGGCTAAGGCCTTTGATTCTGTGGATTGGAACTATATGTCAGCAGTGTTACGCCACATGGGGTTTGGGGCAACATTTAGGACATGGATATCACTACTTTACAGTAAGCCAAAGGCAGCAATTAAGTTGGGAGTCTCTGTTTCGCAGCCATTCAAGGTAGGCAGGGGAACGCGGCAGGGTTGTCCCCTGTCGCCGTCCCTGTTTGCTTTAGCAATAGAGCCGCTGGCTATAGCGCTTCGTAAATCCCAGGATGTACAGGCATTAAGGGTGGGGGGCATTCGCGAGTGTACTGCCCTGTACGCGGACAACATGCTTCTCTTCCTACAAGACCCAGGTCTGTCTCTGGAGGGAGTATTTAAAATACTGGAGGAATTTTCGAGATTCTCAGGGTTGTGTGTGAAATGGGAGAAATCTAGTGGGATGGCCATTGATCCTGGGGCAAGGGCAGTGGCAACACAAAGGGTCCCCATAACCTGGGTAACACAGTTCAAATAGCTAGGCATCAATATAACGCCTAAAGTGAGTGACTACATGTCAATGAATCTTATGCCGGCATTGGCAAAAACTAAAGTACAGTTGGAAGCATGGAAGCACTTACCACTCTCGCTTATAGGGAAAGTCAACCTCATAAAAATGAAGGTGCTTCCGGTTTTCCTGTATTTTCTAAGGAACTCCCCAGTCTGGGTCCCGGCAAAGTTTTTCAAAAAGATAAACAGTTTATTTGGGTCTTTTATTTGGTCCGAAAAACACCCCAGAATAGGCCTTAGGACGCTGCAGGAGCCCTGGGGGCAGGGAGGGCTTGCTCTCCCAGACCTATTTAAATATTTCATAGCTGGACAAATGGTTGTGGCCAGAAGATGGTTGATGCGGGATGACGGGGACGCAGCAAATGTGCTGGAAGCAGCCCATTTGGGGTCCTTTGAGAGCCTTTCATTTTTGCTGTATAGAGAAACATCGGCTATGTCATCTCCGACTAACTCAATGCGAGTAACAATCCGTGCATGGGTCAGAGTGAGGGCGTTGATGAAGTCTCCATCTGATGTGTGGTCCCCAGACACTCCCCTGTGGTTCAATCCCAAACTCCCGCATTTGAACACAATTCCTGATCCAATCATATGGGCCAGCGTTGGTATAAAACAATTAAAACATATAGTGGGTGGTAACAAACTTCTTACTTTTAACCAGCTGAAAGACAGGCACAAATTGCCTAACTGGTACTTTTTCCGCTACTTGCAGCTTAGCCACGCGTTTAAGTCGCAATTTGGATCATATCCTCTAGTTATAGGTACACTTCCCATTGAATCATTATTGAGTGAGGAAAATTTAAAGAAACCCTTATCGGAAGTATACAAAGGGCTATTTGTTGACACACCAAAAATGCTTAATAAGTGCAGAGACACTTGGAGTGCGTTAGTCCCGGATTTTGGGAGAGATGACTGGGATGATATGTGGGACCACACATTTGGAGTTTTGGTATCAACTAGAGACAGACTTATCCAGTTCAAGCTGTTGCATAGGATTTATACGAAGCTAGCGGGCATATATGGCACTGGTACAGGTGAGTGCTGGCGTTGTGCGCACAGCCCAGCGGACTTTGACCACATTTTTTGGCATTGTCAGGAGATCAGGGGGTTCTGGACGGGGGTAACTAGCACTGTCCAGTCCTTGCTGAAGATGCCGGTTCCTCTCACGGTGTCGGTTTGCCTGCTGGGCTTGCTGGAAGGTATTGCACCACGGAGAGCTCAGAGAACATTGATTTCTATTGTTTTGTTTTATGCACGTAAAGCCATAGTAAGCTATTGGAAGAAGTCCGAGCCGCCAACGGTACCCTTTTGGAAAGATATGATTAATAAGGTTCTCCCATTATATAAAGCTACATATTTAAGCAGGGGCTGTCCTACAAAATTTGAGAAGGTGTGGCAGTGTTGGATTGATGCTAATGAGACTCTAGCATAATGAGTAAAGGTATTACGAAGTGAGGGATATTTTGGTAATAATTGAATATAGGCGTGATTGGGTAGAAGATTCTTCTTTTGTGTGTATGTTACAGTGAAATATTGTATCAATGTGAATATAAGGTTACTATCTCAGACACCATGATATAAGAATGTGTTTCTGTAACTGGTAGGGTCGCTGCACGGGATAGGGGGAGAGGGGAGGGGAGGTTAAGGGAGGGAGGGGAGGTTAAGGGAAGGAGGGTTGGGATTGCAAGTATGTTATGTTTTTGTATGTATGTTTTTACAAAACTGTGAATAAACATAATTTTTCACAAAAAAAAAAAAAAATTAAGTAAGGCATATAGATTTAAATATTAGACATAACCATCAGTGATACATACAGAAGGGTAAGGGAGGCTTTGTGACTTTAATATATACCCCTAATGTGACTTATGTATGATTAAACAGAACATATAAGTTAGTAAAAAACACAATTTTATTAAATACAGTTTAAAACCATATAGACTTTAGATACATCCCAGAGACAAACAATCTGTGCCCTTCAAATGAGGTCTACACGTTTCGTGGATATACCACTTCTTCAGGACCCACAAAGGTTTCTGTATGTTCAGAGAGCTTGTTCGCAATCATAAAAACAAATCTACAGAAAAAGTAATAGAGGAAGCAATTAAACAAACAAAATAAACTGTCACATTAACATATTCAATAGGTACAGAAATGGTCACATTTTACACAATATACACAGATATATTAGTAGCAACCGAAAAGAAAAAAAGACAAAATATATATTTCATATAGGCTCATGCATTCCCCATGTATGATATAATAAAATGGAAAAAACCCACAGCCCATATCAAATCATTTTGTATGGTTTCTCACCCTAAAAAGGTGTAAAGTGAAGGGTATAGGCTTAGGTCAGCATAGTCTAAATAAGCGCCACTTACCCTTATAATAGGTGGATAGATTATGACAAGTGAGCTGGTATGCAGTTGTAGTCCAGAGTTTTAAATAAATGGGTAAGATAGGTAAACAAATCTGATGATAGATGGAAATACCATATTTATCGGTGTATAACAAGCACTTTTTTCCCCTTAAAATCAGGGGAAAATCATGGGTGCATGTGGGTGCGCAACTTGGGGTGCATGTTATACGCTGGCGCATGTTATACGCCGATAAATACAATAATTCAATTTAGGTAGGTATAGTCCAAATAAGAAGCCATACTCCCAAATATAATATAACAGAGAAGCCAAAAAAGTGAAATAAGGATAGAAAGAGATTCAAACATATGTCATTACCTGCAGCTGGACAAACAGCAGGTCAGACTCTGCACCTCAATCTGAGCCAAAAGCTGCCCATAGCAGTTGGTATATGCAGTATTTGACAAAAGTGAGTACACCCCTCATGTTTTTGTAAATATTTAATTATATCTTTTCATGTGACACTGAAGAAATTACACTTTGCTACAATGTAAAGTAGTGTACAGCTTGTATAACAGTGTAAATTTGCTGTCCCCTCAAAATAACTCAGCACACAGCCATTATTGTCTAAACCGCTTGCAACAAGTGAGTACACCCCTAAGTGAAAATGTCCAAATTGGGCACAATTAGCCATTTACCCTCTCTGGTGTCATGTGACTCATTAGTGTTACAAGGTCTCAAATGTGAATGGGGAACAGGTGTGTTAAATTTGGTGTTATCACTCTCACTCTCTCATACTGGTCACTGGAAGTTCAACATGACACCTCATGGTAAATAACTATCTGAGGATTTTAAAAAAAGATTAGTTGCTCTATATAAAAAATGGCCTAGGCTAGAAGAAGATTGCCAAGACCCTGAAACTGAGATGCAGCACGGTGGCCAAGACCATAAAGCGGGTTAACAGGACAGTTTCCACTAAGAACAGGCTTCACCATGGTTAACCAAAGAAGATGAGTGCAAGTGCTCAGTGTCATATACAGAGGTTGTCTTTGGGAAATCGACATATGAGTGCTGCCAGCATTGCTGCAGAGGTTGAATGGGTGGGGGGGTCAGCCTGTCAGTGCTCAGACCATACGCTGCACACTGTATCAAATTGGCCTGCATGGCTATCATCCCCAGAAGGAAGCCTCTTCTAAAGATGATGCACAAGAAATCCCGCAAACAGTTTACTGAAGATGAGCAGACTAAGGACATGGATTACTGGAACCACATTCTGTGGTCTGATGAGACCAAGATATATTTATTTGGTTCAGATGGTGTCAAGCATGTGTGGGGGCAACCAGGTGAGGAGTACAAAGACAAGTGTGTCTTGCCTACACTCAAGCATGGTGGTGGGAGTGTCATGGTCTGGGGCTGCATGAACCCTGCCAGCACTGGGGAGCTACATTTCATTGAGGGAACCATGAATGGCAACATGTACTATGACATACTGAAGCAGAGCATGATCCCATCCCTTTGGAGACTGCACTGCAGGGCAGTATTCCAACATGATAACGACCCCAAACACACCTCCAAGATGACCACTGCCTTGGTAAAGAAGCTGAGGGTATCTTAAGGTTGTGTAATTTTAGTGTACTAAGTAACACAAGAAAGAAAAAATATACCTTAAATATGGGAAAAGGTGTTTTAGAGCAAAATATGGAAGAATGCATTCTAAATGGAGAATGAATGGAATGGTCAATGAATGTGGAATGAGAAAGTGGCATTGTGGCGAGGGAAATTTGGGTTATGCACAAGGTATGATTTGATCAGTAAAGTCCATAAGGCAAGGGTTTCTGTTTCTGTTTTAAAATGTACACAAAGTGATAATGTGATCTCATGGGATATTGTGTTCTCTTTGGTAAAGAAGCTGAGGGTAAAGGTGATGGTCTGGCCAAGCATGTCTCCAGACCTAAACCCTATTGAGCATCTGTGGGGCATCCTCAAATGAAAGGTGGAGGAGCACAAGGTCTCCAACATCCCCCAGCTCCATGATGTTGTCATGAAGGAGTGGAAGAGGACTCCAGTGGCAACTTGTGAAGCTCTGGTGAACTCCATGCCAAGAGGGTTAAGGCAGTGCTGGAAAATAATTGTTGCCACACAAAATATTGACATTTTGGGTCCACTTTGGACAATAGGGGTGTACTCACTTTTGTTGCCAATGGTTTAGACATTAATGGCTGTGTATTGAGTTATTTTGAGGGGACAGCAAATTTAAAGGGAAAAAAAGGGGGAGAGACGCGCCAGGGCAGTATTTTGAAGCATAAAATGGTTTTAATCACACATAACAAGTAATGTGGCAAATAAAACGCATAGTGCTGGGTTGGTGGTGGCCAACCCCATCCAGCATGGAAGGCAGAAACCACTGCTGTGTCCTGGTGTTGTTGAGCCGCAATCGCCTGGTATCAGCGGGGAGCTGTAGCCTCATGGGATATCAGAGGGACGTGAGCTGGGTTGTTCAGCGTGGAGGTATTCGGAGCTGTCACACTGGGGAACTGCCTACCGCTGTGGTAGCCAATCAGAATGCATTTTGGAGGCTTTGGCATGCCTCCTTCATCAGCTGATACTCCGACATTAGCAGCCAGTTTAATTAGAAGATGTGATAAACTTTGGGCATGCCGTGGAATCATTTACACCTGGGTGTATTATCACATTTAAATATGCTCTGCTGGCAGCCTTTAAAGTATACACAAGTAAAAGTCTAATATACACGATAATAAAAGATCATAGTGTTAAAAGTAAAAATATGTAAATAAATAAATATATTATATGTGATATGAAATACAAGTGAAAATGGTATGTGATTAGAAAGAGGTATGGGATATGTGCCATTGTGAATGCTATCTATATATAATGTTGGGAAATTATTATTTTTTTTTAATGTAAATGCGATTTGTATATGTATCATGAAAAATAAATGAAAAGGAAAAAAGAAAAAAAGTAAAAAAGGGGCAAAAAGGAAAAAAAAATCTATCAAAAAATCACAGATTAATGAAAATGAAAATAAAGGAGAAAATATACATGAATGTGAAATGGAAATAGAAATAAGAATAAAAGTAAAATATAAAAGTGAAAAAAAAGGGGAGAATGATAAATCTGAAAAAGATGAAAATATAAATGAAAATAAAAATAATGATGATGAATCTGAAAAAAATAAAATGAAAAATAAAAATAAATATAAAAATTAATAATAATGGTAAGGAAAAATAAAAATAAAATATATGGTGATTGGTAAATACAGTGTCCTGAAAGACATCATTGTTGGGAATTATTAAAGTTATCGAGAGAGAGAAGACATACATCAAAAATTCTAATCAATCTGAAATATATATATATATACCATTCAGGCAGGAGTTGCCATGTCTGCTGTAGCACCACTAAAAACTAGGGCTTTATGTTCGGGTTGAACATGAGTTCAACCCTGTTCGAATTTGCCTCGAACATTAGCGAACAATTTCGGGTGTTCGCGGCAAATTCGAAAGCCGTGGAACACTCTTTAAAAGTCTATGGGATAAATCAAAAGTGCTAATTTTAAAGGTTAATATGTGAGTTATTGTCATAAAAAGTTTGGGGACCTGGGTCCAGCCCCAGGGGACATGTATCAATGCAAAAAAAAGTTTTAAAAACGGCAGTTTTTTTGGGAGCAGTGATTTTAATAATGCTTAAAGTGAAACAATAAAAGTGTAATATTCCTTTAAATTTCATACCTGGGGGGTGTCTATAGTATGCTTGTAAAGTGGCAGCTGTTTCCCATGTTTAGAACAGTCTGACTGCAAAATGACATTTCTAAAGGAAAAAGGTCATTTAAAACTACTCGCGGTTATGATGAATTGTTGGTCCGGCAATACACATAAAAGTTCACTGATAGAAATGGCATTTGATTCCCCCACAGGGGAACCCTGATCAAAAAAAAATGGTGTGGGGTCCCCCCAAAAATCCATACCAGACCCTTATCCGAGCACACAACCTGGCAGGCCGCAGGAAAAGAGGGAGGGACAAGAGAGCGCCCCCCCCTCCTGAATGGTACCAGGCCACATGCCCTCAACATTGGGAGGGTGCTTTGGGGTAGCCCCCCAAAGCACCTTGTCCCCATGTTGATGGGGAGAAGGGCCTTATCCCCACAACCCTTGCCCGATGGTTGTGGGGGGTCTGCGGGCAGGGGCTTATCGAAATCTGGAAGCCCCCTTTAACAAGGGGACCCCCAGATCCTGGCCCCCCCTGTTTGAAATGGTAACGGGTACATTGTACCCGTACCATTTCACAAAAAAGTGTGAAAATGGTAGAGAAAAAAAAAACAACACACACCGTAGGAGAAGTCCTTTATTAAAAAATAAAAAATAAAACTGTCCCACGTAGTCCATTCACCTCCGCCAACGGACTGAAAAAAAAATAAAGAAGATCTGCCTCCATGGGAGGCACATGCCATATGACGCATCCTCGCAGGTGACAGATCTTTTAAAACTGTGGGGCCACACGGTGTCATTGCCGGGTGACCCTGCCCCCCTCTATTTCAGTGTCACAAAGATTAAATATTTTGTTTTTCAGTTTAACTCATGGATGGCATTGTGTCTTAGGGCTCTTTTGACCACTGAAAACAATCTCGGACACCTGTGATAATTAGATTGCCAGGTGAGCCCAATTAAAGGAAAAACTACTACTACTACTAAAGGAGGGTGTTCCACATTATTAAGCAGAGCACCATTTTCAAGCAATATGGGGAAGAAAAAGGATCTCTCTGCTGCCGAAAAGAGTGAAATAGTTCAATGCCTTGGACGAGGTATGAAAACATTAGATATTTCACGAAAACTTAAGCGTGATCATTGCACTATTAAGAGATTTGTGGCTGATTCAGAGCACAGACGGGTTTCGTGCAGATAAAGGCAAATCGTGGAAGATTTCTGCCAGAGCCATGCATCAGATTAAGAGAGCAGCTGCGAAAACACCATTACATAGCAGCAAACAGATATTTGAAGCTGCTGGTGTCTCTGGAGTCCCGCGGACATCAAGTTGTAGCGTCCTCCAGAGTCTTGCAACTGTGCATAAACCTTCCATTCGGCCACCACTAACTAATGCTCACAAGCAGAAACGGCTGCATTGGGCAGAAAAAAACATGAAGACTAATTTTCAAACAGTCCTGTTCACTGATGAGTGCCGTGCAACCCTGGATGGTCCAGATGGATGGAGTAGTGGTTGGTTGGTGGATGGCCACCCTGTTCCAATTAGGCTGCATCATCAGCAAGGCAGTGGTGGAGTCATGTTTTGGCCCTTTAGGGTCCCTGAAGGTGTAAAGATGACCTCTGCAAAGTATGTGGAGTTCCTGACTGACCACTTCCTTCCCTGGTACAGAAAGAAGAACTTTGCTTTCCGTAATAAAATCATCTTCATGCATGACAATGCACCATCTCATGCTGCAAAGAATACCTCTGCATCCATGGCTGCTATGGGGATAAAAAGGAGAGAAAGTCATGGTGTGGCCCTCATCCTCCCCTGACCTCAATCCTATTGAGAACCTTTGAAGCATCCTCAAGCAAAAGATCTATGAGTGTTGGAGGCAGTTCACATCCAAACAGCAGCTATGTGAGGCTATTCTGACATCTTGCAAACAAATTCAAGCAGAAACTGTACAAAAACTCACAAGTTCAATGGATGCAAGACTTGTTAAGCTGCTATCAAATAAAGGGTCCTATGTTAAAATGTAACGTGACCTGTTAAAATGTTTAAAAAGTTAAAATGTTGTTCAAAGTTTGATTTAAATAGCTTTTGATTTTAGTAAATATGCTGCTAATACAACAAATGACATTTTTCAGTTCTTTACAACCTATAAAGAGTTTTTTCAAACTTACTGTGCGTAATAACTTGGTGCATTGTAAGTTTTTTATTTTGAAAAAAAAAACTGTTACCATTAGGAGGTTTGTTTGAATTGTACTCTTAAAAGTTGATAACATGAGAATTATGCTGACTGTTGTTTACATCAATTATTTAGGTAAATGAGAAAAATATCATTGGCATAATAATTTGGAACAGGGTGTATTAATGGGTAATGGAATTGTCCTTGATGTGCAACTTTGAGGACACAGTTAGATGATATGATATGAATGACAAGGATATATTTCCTTGTATGCTCATATTATCATTTCTGCTTGAAGTATGGAAAAACAGGAAATGTTTTAGTAGTTGAAACTCAAGATGGAGAATGTAAAAGTAATTTTTACAGCCAGTTTCAATAATTATAATAATTAAGGTAGATGACGATATGATAAAATAGATTCTTATGAATTTTATTTTATGGGTGCATTCCATTATTATATGCAACTCGAGAGTGCATGCATATTGCTATATTTGCTATGTTTGATACTTACCTTTTTGGTAACACAAGTTTAGGATTATTTAAGAAAAAAAAAGAAAAGGGGAAGTGTTCCAGGCGCTATGCCAAAGGAATTGTGGTTAAGAAAAAGGTAAGTAACTTAAGGTTGTGTAATTTTAGTGTACTAAGTAACAAAAGAAAGAAAAAATATACCTTAAATATGGGAAAAGGTGTTTTAGAGGAAAATATGGAAGAATGCATTCTAAATGGAGAATGAATGGAATGGTCAATGAATGTGGAATGAGAAAGTGGCATTGTGTCAAGGGAAATTTGGGTTATGCACAAGGTATTATTTGATCAGTAAAGTCCATAAGGCAAGGGTTTCTGTTTATGTTTTAAAATGTACACAAAGAGATAATGCGATCTCATGGGATATTGTGTTCTCTTATTTTGGGAGTAGAGGTTATTAGGTCCATGTTCCTGATAATATATATGTATATTTATACAAAATATTTCCCTAAAAGTTTAGGGTTAAAATTAAAATTTGATAATGGGATTTTGATAAAAAAGGGTGAAATTATAAATGTTTGAAGAGTTACTGAAATTAAGTAATCAGGACCAAAACATTTGCTGCATATGTTGAGTCTGTGAAATGCAAAAATTTGAGAAGAAAGTTTGTTTGAATAACAGACAGAGTGACTATTCTGGATAATTCCCAGAATTTCAACCATAAAGTGTTAATGATGTGTTTGGGTAAAATTTTCTGTTCTGAGACCCTCGGGTCCACTTGGGTCCCGGGGATAGAAGGAACTATAGGTGTTTATGTTTTGTTGAAATCCTGCTGTAATACTGGATTTGGGGAAAAAAATGTTCAGTTAAATATATTAAACCTATCTAATGAAAACTCTTGCTGAATTTTTTTTTATTTCTGCATGCTTTACTTATGTTTGAATTAATGAGGAATATTAATTTAATACCTCCAATGGTTAAAGGCTTGAATTGATCAGGAAGATTCTGTGGTTTTTCATGTTTGATGAGGAGTGTCCGCCCAAGCCAGCCAGTATTCACAACTAGCCATATTCACAAGAAGAAATGCCCACCCCATTCATACCCTATACCCCATTCATTCCCTACCCTATACCCTATATGGATGTCAAGTTACTTGAAGAAATGACTACGGCTTTTACTTGGAAATCTTTGTTGTTCATCTTTGTTGTTCTACTGCCATGGGAGGTGCTGAGATGAGTAAAGACTGACTCCTGCTGGAAAATGTTCCTAGGAATAACACCTTTAGGGTTAGCCAATGATGTACGCCCAAGGTCTACAAAATTCAAGTGCGCATCACAAGGGAGAGATCCTGATGCCAGCCCAATGACCCAAGTCTAGCCCAATGCATTAGTTCCAGTCTGTCTGTGGATATCGAGTTCTGTTGTCACGAACCTGATCGGAGTCTGAAGTGACGAGGTCGGCCTCCCTTGTATCTCCAACCCGAGTCCCACTGAGAGTGGGAACAGAGGGACCCCAAGGAAAGGAGGAACACGAGTGCCTGTAGAAGTAACCCAGGAATCTTGAGGCATATGATGCGACTTTAGGTAGGCAGGAAGTCGCAGCGGATCGCAGGAGCCGAGATGCAGGGACTTGACAGGCAGCTTGGAGCCAAACAGGAAACAGGAACGGAGTCACGGGAATAGCCGGGTTCGGAAGCAGGTGGACAGCAAGGTACCAAATCATCAGGCAGAAGCAGGGTCAAGTAGGAAGCCGGAATCAGGAACCAGTGAATCAGGATATGGGAGAGTCCAGAGGCAAGGTCAGGGGAGCCAAGGTTCAGCAACGGATATCAAGCAGGCAGGTAACGCGGGATACAGATACAGGAACAGCTGAAGATCAGTCAGCACCTGTCACAGGCAGTGTGTCCTTTAAATAGGCCGTCTGGCGCCAAAGGGCCGAGCAGGCGCGCTCCCGCGGGTGCGCCCATTCCTTCGCGCACGCGCATTGGCACGTCTGCGATCCGAAGAGACCCTCCCGAACGCATGCGTGCGTGAAGAGTCCTTTATGAACGTGCGTACCCACGAGTGAACCCGGGATGCAACCGTTCTCTTACATTGCCCCCTCCTTACGGGCAGCCTCCGGATGCCCCTCAGGGGCTTCTTCTCTGGATGGTGCTGAAAAAATGCTCGTACCTTTTGCGGGGCATGTACGTTAGAAGCTGGTTCCCAGGAATTGTCTTCAGGGCCGTAGCCCTTCCATTTAATCAGAAACTGTGTTAGGCCATTCCTGGTTCTGCAGTCGAGAACGGCTTCTACCTCAAACTCTTCACTGCCCTCAACGAGCAGTGGAGGAGGGTTTTCTGGATCCCGGTTAGAAAAGGGATTGGGTACTGATGTCTTCAACAAAGAAATATGAAAAACAGGGTGAATTTTGAGATTCTTTGGTAGGATAAGTTCAAAGGCCACAGAGTTGATCCTCCTCTTCACAGCAAAGGGCCCCAGGTATTTTGGACCAAGTTTCTTGGAGGGACACTTAAGTTTCAAATTAGCAGTGGATAGCCAAACCTTGTCTCCTGGATTCAGATTCAAGTTACCCCTCCTTTTCTGTCAAAAAATCTTTTGTTATTAGCCTGAGCCTTAGAGATGGTGTCCTGAAGCACTTTATTGTTGGAGATGAACCAACTCAGTCTGTCTTGAACAGCAGGCACAGCAGAATCCACGGGTAATTCAGGCAAAAAGGAAGGGTGGTATCCATAATTGGCAAAAAAAGGTGTTTGCTTGGTAGCAGAGTGGATGGAATTGTTGTATGCAAATTCTGCTAGTGGAAGCAGAGGTGACCAATCGTCCTGTGAAAAAGAGGAGAAGCAGCGCAAATATTGCTCCAGCGTCTGGTTGGTTCTCTCCGTCTGTCCATTAGTTTGAGGATGGTAGGCAGAGGACAGACGGAGCTCGATGTTCAAGACTTCACAGAGAGATCTCCAGAATCTGGACGTGAACTGTACCCCTCGATCAGAAGTGATATTATCGGGAATACCATGTAGCCTCACTATCTCTCGGATGAACATGGAAGCAGTCTTAGCGGCAGACGGGGTTCCTTGCATGGGTAAAAAGTGTGCCATTTTAGTCAAGCGATCAACCACGACAAATATGGTGGTAAAGTCTTCAGACGGGGGAAGTTCCACAATGAAATCCATGGATATCATGCTCCATGGTTTCTTAGGCACAGGAAGACATTCTAATAGGCCCTAAGTCTTGGCTCGGTCAGTCTTATTGCGTTGACAGGTCACACAGGATTTGACGTATCTTTTACAGTCTTGAATCAAGTCTGGCCACCAGAAAGAACGGGAAATTAGGTTGATACTCTTGTGAATCCCGAAATGGCCTGCCAAAGGATGATCGTGGCATCGCTTCAGGACAAAAACCCTGAATTGCTCCGGGACAAAGACCTGTTCCTTATGGTAATACAGCCCGTCCTTGAGTTGAAGAGATAAGTCTTGGGAAGGGGGATGCTCCAACAACTCAGCTCTTATTTGGGACGTCAGGTTGGTTTGGAGAAGAAGAAAGTTTTTGGCAGGTAAAATGGTGTCTGCTTCGGAAGGATGAACAGGATCATGGAACATGCGTGACAGCACATCTGGTTTCCCATTCTTAGAACCAGGGCGGAAGGTTATGTGGAATGTGAAACGGGAAAAGAACAATGCCCATCTTGCCTGCCGAGGTCTGAGTCGTTTAGCTGTTCTTAAATACTCGAGATTCTTATGGCCGGTGAGAATGAGTATAGGGTGCAAGGCTCCTTCAGACAGGTAGCACCACTCCTCGAGGGCAGCTTTAATGGCCAACAGTTCCCGGTCCCCTACATCATAATTCTTCTCAGAGGGATTCAATTTCTTGGAGAAAAATGCCACGGGATGGAGTAGGGACTTGGGGCCCTGTCGCTGCGGTAATATGGCTCCCACTGCGATCTCAGAGGCGTCCACCTCCAGAATATAGGGCAAGGAAGGGTCGGGATGCTTTAAGATGGGAGCTGAGGTGAACAAGGCTTTCAACTGTTCAAACGATGTTTGTGCTTCAGTACTCCACCGGAAGGGAACATGCTGTTTGGTCAAAAGGGTGATAGCAGAAATAATACCAGAAAAGTTCTTAATAAATTTCCTATAGAAATTAGCGAATCCCACAAACCTTTGTACTGCCTTTCGATCTGTAGGAGCTGGCCATTCCAAAACAGCGGCGACTTTCTGGGGATCCATGGAGATCCCATCAGCGGAGATGACAAGTCCCAGGAATTGAATTGTCTGCTTTTCAAAATCGCACTTTTCAGCCTTGACATAGAGATGATGTTCACAAAGTTTACTCAAAACTTTTCTCATATGGATACGGTGGACCTCGATAGAGTCAGAAAAGATAAGAATATCATCGAGATAGACAATGAAAAACAGGTCAAGAAAGTCCCGAAAAACATCATTTACCAGATGCTGAAAGGTGGCTGGGGCATTGCAGAGACCGAAGGGCATAACTAGATATTCAAAATGCCCAAAGCGTGACCTGAAGGCAGTCTTCCATTCATCCCCCTTTCTGATTCACACCAAATTGTAGGCACCTCTTAGATCTAGCTTGGAAAAAACTCGTGCTCCGCGTAGTCTCTGAAATAACTCGGGAATTAAGGGAAGTGGGTACCGGTTCTTGATAGTTATTTTATTAAGATCACAATAGTCAATACAGGGCCTCAGTGAGTGATCTTTTTTCTCCACAAAAAAGATACCAGCTCCTGGGGAGGAAGAGGCTCAAATAAACCCTTTTTCTAGACTTTCATCAATGTATTTGCGTAAGGCCTCTAGTTCAGGTTCCGAGAGAGGGTAAATTCGGCCGAAGGGAATTTCTGCCCCTGGTAGAAGTTCAATGGGACAATCGTAAGTCCGGTGGGGAGGTAAGCTCTCTGCACTCTTTTTATTAAATACGTCCAAGAATTCATGATAGACTGTGGGTACTAATTTCATAGTTTCAGGGTTCGAGTGGATGCTGAGGAGAGGAGCAGGATTAACAAACTTTTTCGGGTAACAATGTCTCTGACAATAATTAGAGGAAAATGAGATATCCCCGGTAAGCCAGTCAATATGAGGGTTATGGGCCCTTAGCCAGGGTAACCCCAGGATAACAGGGAACATGGGGGACGTTATGACGTCCAACCAGAGCAGCTCCTGATGTTCCGAAGAGATTTGGCAAAGAATGGGTACAGTCTCTTGTGTAACACGCCCAGACTTGAGACCAGAGCCATCTGCCAGATGCACAGTAAATTCCTGCCTCTTGGTACATACAGGAAGTTGATGTAAGGTGACAAAGGCTGAGTCCACAAAACAACTGCAAGCTCCGGAGTCTATAATTGCGGTTACAGGAATAGTCCTCCCTGGAAACAGAAACTGGAGCGAAAGAGGGAGGTGTAGCAGATCCCTCCCAGGAAGATGCAACATGTAAGGTGGTGTAGAAGTGGGCTTGGCAGGTCTTATGGGACAAGCTTGGATGAAATGGCCCGCTCCTCCGCAGTAAAAGCATAGTCCGTCATGTATTTGCCGGAGGCGCTCAGAGGAAGATAGTGGTGGTCTTGAAAAGCTTCTGCAGGGAAACTCAGCGGGCTCCTTATTCTTGAAGGGACCCCTTGGTAATCTGGACGTGATTGTGGAGACAGGAGCAAAACTTCTTGAGAGAGTAGCTGGCTTGGTACTAGCTTTCTCAGATTGCCTTTCACGCAATCGACGGTCAATTTGGATAACAAGATGGATCAGATCTTCCAGGGATGAGGGCACTCCTATTCGGGCAAGTTCGTCTTTTAATTGGTCAGAGAGTCCAAGACGAAATTGATGATGTAAAGCGGCCTTATTCCACTGTGTATCTAAACTCCAGACACGGAAATCTGTTACATAGTCCTCCACGGATCTCAAGCCTTGTTGGAGTTTTCCCAGTGTAAATTCAGCAGTCTGTTGGAGGAAGGGGTCAGCATACAGCTGGGACATGGCTGAAAAGAAGGAGTCAGCGGAAGACAAGGCCGGATCATGGTGTTCTCTAAGATGATGAGCCCAGGAGAGTGGTTCATTTCGTAGGAGTGTAATGATAAATCCCACTTTAATATGCTTGGATGAGAAGGTTCATGGTAACAAGGAAAAATAAAGTTCACAGGCATTTTGAAAAGTGTGAAACAATTTGCGATCCCCTGAAAAATGCTCTGGCAAGGGTACTCTGGGTTCAGGAGGCAGAGAGGTTTCGTTGAGCAGGCAAAAGTCAGTCTGTACAGACGTATTTACAAGTGCAAGGAGAGCAGATGCAGATGAGACACCAAGCAGATTCGGTAGACGATCTTGCATCTGGCCCAAGTCTTCTTGGAGATTTTGTACGGTATGGGCTAGTGCAGAAATTGCCCGGCAGATGTCCATAACAGGTGAGGTTTCCCTTTCAGACTCCATTGCTGGCTGACTGATACTGTCACGAACCTGATCGGAGTCTGAAGTGACGAGGTCGGCCTCCCTTGTATCTCCAACCCGGGTCCCACTGAGAGTGGGAACAGAGGGACCCCAAGGAAAGGAGGAACATGAGTGCCTGTAGAAGTAACCCAGGAATCTTGAGGCAGATGATGCGACTTTTGGTAGGCAGGAAGTCGCAGCGGATCGCAGGAGCCGAGATGCAGGGACTTGACAGGCAGCTTGGAGCCAAACAGGAAACAGGAGCGGAGTCACGGGAATAGCCGGGTTCGGAAGCAGGCAGACAGCAAGGTACCAAATCATCAGGCAGAAGCAGGGTCAAGTAGGAAGCCGGAATCAGGAACCAGTGAATCAGGATATGGGAGAGTCCAGAGGCAAGGTCAGGGGAGCCAAGGTTCAGCAACGGATATCAAACAGGCAGGTAACGCGGGATACAGATACAGGAACAGCTGAAGATCAGTCAGCACCTGTCACAGTCTGTGTGTCCTTTAAATAGGCCGTCTGGCGGGCACGCCCATTCCTTCGCGCACGCGCATTGGCACGTCTGCGATCCGAAGAGACCCTCCCAAACGCATGCGTGCGTGAAGAGTCCTTTATGAACGTGCGTACCCGCGAGTGAACCCGGGATGCAACCGTTCTCTTACATCTGTCCTTACAAAGAGGCAGGGTTTGGGGCACAGAGTTAATTTCTGTAAATATGTATGAACATAGAATCGGACGAAGAGTTTGGGAAAAGTTTTGGAAAATGAAAATTAGAATGTGGACCTTTTCTTTTACCTTCTTTTTTGAATTTAATGGGCATTCATAAGCCATACAAGAGACTTTTCTTTGTGTTTTTCTTTGGGACTAGTTTTCATTTGGCCTAAAAGCTATCATGCCCCTCCAACTTGCTTTTATGGACTGTCACGACCCTTCCCCCTTTATATTTCATAGACAATTGTTATACAGCCGAGATTCTGATGTGTTTATTGTTCTCTATTTTTACATGCTTAGGATAGTGGTACATTTATGGGAAAGTAGTCCAGGTGAATGTCGGGGGCATATTGGGGCAATAGGGTTTGTGATTGTCACGTTTGTGACAATAGAGAGGATTGAAAGGGCATGTAAAAAGCCCCCTTGTGTTTTGCAATCAAATGTACGAACTGCACCTTTAAGAGTTATCATCTTGCTGATTAAATAAAAATATATTCTTGTGTAAGATGGGTCTTGTGTTGAAAACAAAACCAGACATGGGGAAGTGACGTATGTGTCATAAGATAATCTTGAATTATATCTGTGTGGGCGACATGATATAATGCGACATGGTATAATGTGACATGATGGGTTTGCTTAGATAAAGAGTTAATGACTGTGATTTGTTGATTGTATGTTAAAAAGGAAATGTGTCATTTGAATATTTACCCCTTATTGGTGGATGTTGGTCTGTAATGCCTACCTTTCATTATTATTTACCTCCTTGTCCGGGATAACAAACTGAACAGTGTATGAAGCAATTTTTCTGCGTGAATTATACATGTACGCTGATTCCTATGCATAGAGATATATTTGGGTGTGAAGCAATGGAATCAGCCAATTAAAGGTAATTATAATTAGATAATACGATGATAGTCAGGACTAGTGTTTTTTTTTTTTTAAATCAGAAAAAAGGGTTTATACACGATACATACCATATCAAAAAGAATGTCATTTTTTACATCAGCAAATCATGCATTGTGCAAATAAAGATCAGTAAAACAGTGGGACCAAAAGAAATTGCTTCGGCACATCTTAACTAAAAGGGAAAGGAGAGCTGTGTCGGACGGGCAAGCATGGACACGCCGACCCAACACAGCCGAACATATGGCCAAGGGCCATCTAGTAAACAGTATTGCCCATAGCCTGCTTAACTGTATGGACTCACCCCCTCCTTAATCAGAGGGTGTGTACACAGATTGCCTTGCCTATTTGGAGTATACTCAAATTAGGTTCTGCCCTCCACTAAACCATAAGTACCCTTTATGCCAGTAATAAACGATACATAATCAGTCGCAGGGGTGCCAACCCAGGGGTTTCCAGCCAGGGTTGCCATATGGAATAAAAGCTGCATTTCTATGCTGATATGTTAGGTGCTCCCTGATAAGGATATAGTTGATCAACCCATTGTTTTTTGGTTGGAACATGTGTAGATAACCAAAACCTGGCCACTAGCTTACGAGCCAAATACAATAATCTGATCACCACTATATTAATCGGAGGGGGATATATCTCTTCATCTACCACTCCCAAGATGCATATTGGGGTCCAGAGGGACCCTAATCTGATAGACTGAGAAAATAACCTCAGTGATATTGCCCCAATACCGATGCAACCTGGGACAGCGCCACATCAGGTGAATTAGAGACCCCTCCTCCCCACAATGTTTGGGGCATATAGAAGAGTCTCTCCTTCCCCATCGCTGTAGTTGTATAGGTGTGCGGTAGGCCCTGTGCAGCAAAAATACATGAGACAGTCTGTGCGACTGCGAAACGAAGGTAATCAGCCCTGCCTGTAAGCATATGTCCCATGTTTCATCATTTACTTCTCCTAGGTCCTCTGTCCAGCCCCTTCTACTTGGCAGGGTCGCTGAATCTTGTATGGATGACAACAAACAGCAATGGATGTGGGAATCAGGGAATGACTAGCAAGTGAGAGAGTGGAGATCTGGCCCTGGGCCTGGAGAGCATGTCGTACCTGAAGGTATCTGTAGAATTTATTGCCTGGGGAGGTTAAATTCTGTTTGTAGTTCCAGGAAGGACTAGTGTTTAAAGATAAAATTGCACCTTTCAGGGAGGACATGGGGTGGCAAGCAAAGAACAGCCAAACTCTTTCCATCTCTGCAAAATAGAGTATATTAATGCTGAAAAAATAAAATAAAACAATTAAAGGGAAATCTCATTGAAAATATCAAACCATTAAACAATGATGAATGTGTACAGAGTTTGTTAAAATTATGAATTTGGATGGGGGCGGAATGCCCCAAGTCAGATTAGCCACGTTCACCACAATAGTCTTTACTGCCTCTGTATTTAGTGTTTACTCTAGACCTACACTGTAGTGCCCATTATCTCTAACCCAAAATTGACACTAGAGGGAGCAGCCCCCCAAAGATAGACATAGTATGTTCAGACGTACAGGATACAGAAAACAACTACACGACTCTCTATGATACCCTCCCCCAGACTACAATGCACTAGACTTACACATAGTTCAGCTACATCTACTACCAATCCGGTGCATGTACCCTCTCCCCCTACTTTGCCCTCTCTCTTCATATTTCTTCTCCTTTCCCCTTCCCACCTCAGCCAAGAGCTCCACCATTAAGCCTTTTCATGCTCTGACACACTGTAGTTTGACATACAAACCCACGATCCACATGTCATGGCTTCCTCCTTAAAGTTTAAGATATCCTCGCTGAATTGTAGAGTATTTAATACCCCTGAAAAACACAGACAAATACTACATCACTTCCACAAAGCCAAAACTCAGATACTGTTGCTTCAGGAAACCCATTTTCACTCTGACATAATCCTGTCACTACCTGACAAACACTTCACGACCTGGTACCATAGCACAAACCCAGTAGCCAGAACGAAGGGCATCTCGGTGGCCTTCCATAGCTCTTTTACCCCTGAAGTGCTCGATTCAGATATAGACCCTAAGGGATGCTTTTTGTTTATGAAATTGCAATACCAACAGACAGTTTTCACAATTGCTAATGTTTATTTCAGAACCAGGATGTAAGGAAAATGGCTGCACTTTGGTTCACTTGGTTCACTATATATATATATTTTTGATAATAGGCCTGAACTCCTTTTTGAATCGCTTTTTATGCAAGGCTTTGACAATGTTTAAGTGGAAATTTTACTGCGAGCTGTCTGCAAAAACAGAAGGTTTGCGGTGACAGATCTTGTACATATGTACAGGAACAAGACAGGACATCTCACCACAAGTCTGGGCCTAATGCCAGGAGGCACCTTATCGAAAGTACCTTTAAAGGTTATTTCTATATTACTCTCTTTTGTAGGAATTAAGCTAAGAAAAAAAAAAATATATATATTTGATAAGGAAACTTTGGGGTAACTTTTTTTATTAGGTACTTTTTAAGCACGTCATCTAGCAGAAAGGTCATTGTCTTTTTCCTATATGCCATATACCATGTAACTTGTGATACTTGTACTCTTGTGATTGGATAAGCTAAGGGACCGCCCCTTGGTTTGCCCCTTATGATGTATATTGAATTGTTATCATATATACCAGGGAAAGAAAAACATAAAGTTATATTTTACGATATCCAACTATACTGTGTGGTGTCGTTTATATCACTCATTTTTCCAATCGATTGAAGAGGCCTTCCTGATGTCCAAGTTCAGCTCGAGCAAGGAAAAGGTTTGGGGGCGCACTTGACCAGTTGACCACTACCCTCACAAATGGTGTCAGAAGTGGGATATATATTCTGAAGTCCGGTGGTCAAGCCAAAGCCAAAAGAATTTTGGCCAAAGCCAAAAAGGTAAGGTCTCTTTAAATTTCTTTTGCAAGGTGGTTTTCTTGTGCTTGACCGGACTTCAGAATATGTAAGGTCGGATCTGGTAAGGTCAAGTAGCTCATCAAAATATAATAGGAAAGTTATTGTATAAGTGTCCCCGCTAGGTTGGCCAGGACTGGTAGAATATTGTAAATATTTTACTAAGAAATAGGACTGGACATCAAGAACGTCTATGTTGTATTATGATGTATTGAGTTATGTCTGATAAACTTAAGGTGGCCACCAAAAGTGAGAGGTTTCATGCAGGACGCTGCGATAATTTTAGTCTTGGATTGTTATTTGTGTCATAATCAGGTTCCTTTAAAACAGTAGGTGCTGTAAGAAGTTTTATAAAGATATCTGATGGAGTGTGCCAAAAAAAACCAAACCTCTTTGCTTGCCTTTCTTTCGCTTAGGAGATAAAATAAGTACATAAAATAAGGTATTCTGTTTGTCTGTGTGGAATTTGTCAGGTGTCATAAGGTAAGATGACACCTTTCCACTGCATTGTATTATCATTGTATTATAATGAAACGTAGAGTGATGTTATAATATTTGGTGATGTATTGATGCTGACTTTTAATGATTTATATATAAATGCTTTGACTCTAAAGTATAAGATATATATAGTTGGCAGGATGATTCTGGCATTGATGCAGTGAGTAAAAATATTTTCTTTGCCTTGCTGTAATCAGGCGTTCAGTGTCATCTTAGGGAAAGTTAAAAAAAAAAAAAAAAAGTGTCCTGATTGTATTACTGGTTTACACAAAATTGTGTTTCAAGAAGGATTGACAGTGCAGGGAGTAATGTCACTTATTGGAAGAGCAGGGGAGACTTATCAAGTCTGTCCCCGGTCTTTGAAGTATTGTGACATTAGGGACGTTTTTACCATTTAAAATATGGGTAGAGCGTTAACACTTTTTTAAGGTAATACATAAATTGGTAAGGCTAACTTTTGATTAAAACATGTTATTTGAATAATTCTTTTTGCTACTGACATCTCTTGCAAAGAGGAAGTCAGGTGCAAAATTTGGACATTTGCTTTTTGCCAACAGGGTACAAGTACTAATATCTCACTGACTGTAATAGATGGTGGGGAATTGTTTGCGGCATTAGTACTACCGCAATTGAAGGCACTGTTTGAACCTGTTGGCATACTGCAAAAAGGAAAAAAGAGACTCAGTATCTAATTACAATGTTTAGAAAGAAAAAATAAATATCTATGTTGTGGAGATCGGCTGGACCGAGGCTCCCTATAGTATCCTAGCCCATACATTGTTCATGATGGGTTTAGCAGAGTCATGGGATGGTAAATTAAGGGTTAAATCTTACATACCACAACGCAGAAATTGAAAGCTGCAGAGGCTGCACACGCTGTAGAAAGTCAGAATACAAAACACGTAGTTTTAAAGCAAGCAGAAAGCACAGAGAAAAAAGAAAAAAAAAAAAAAGGAAGTAACTACGCAGTTAGTTAGTGCTCTAGGTTTCCTTTCATTACACGCCAGATTTAACACTTAAGATAAAAGACACAGTCTTTTAATACAGACTTATTAAAGTCTGTCTTCCAAAAAAAAAAAAAACAATGAAATTTTTTTTTTTTTTTTTTTTTTTATGTGAAGATTGTACGGAGGGTTGCTCTATAGGGATCAATGGAACTGATGTGGTACACAAAATTACACCTCTCCTAGAGGTCTGTGAATTGGAGAACAGAGTGTTAACCAAATCTAAGTTTGCAATATTACCACAATGTCCCCTATGCCTAATGGGCAGGGACCTAATGTCTAAATTAAAACTGAATATAACTTTTACAGCAGAAGGAGGGATTATTGCCAAATCCCCTCACTGTGATTTACAGATGCCAAAAAGACAAGATTTTCTGTGTTACTTCATGTCAGTTCCTACATACTTAGAAACACATCCCATCTGGGCAAAGTCCAAAACTGATGTAGGACACATACCTTGTACACCATATGTACCCACCTTCAAACCAGACACAGTACCCACATTCCAGAAACAATACCCTTTGCCAAAAGAAAAGATCATGGGACTTCAGCCTCTGATAGAAGAATACCTAAGATTAGGTATTCTAAGGCCTATAATTAGTCCCTGGAACACACCAATTAATCCAGTAAGGAAGGCTAACAGGGAATGGAGGATGGTGCAGGATCTTAGGGTAGTCAACAAAAGTATACAACCCTTACCCCCACTAGTGGCAGACATTTCAGGGATAGTCATCAATATTCCTGCACGGTCCTCCATATACACGGTACTAGACCTGTCAAACGCATTTTTCAGTATAGAAGTGCATGAGGACTTCCAAGACATCTTTTCTTTCACATGGTCCACTGAGCAGGCCGTTGGCCAGCAACTAACATGGACCAGGCTTCCGCAAGGTTATGTGGACAGTCCGGCAGCCTTCTCAATGGTGCTTAAAGCCACCTTGGATGACTGGGTCCCCCCAATGTAATCCACACTCTTGCAGTATGTTGATGATCTACTGATATGTAGTGAAAGCAGGGCACAATGTGAGGTCGATTCTGAGAGTCTGATGTCGCACCTAGCACTCAAGGGTCATCTCGCGTCTAGAAAGAAGATTCAATGGGCCCAAGAGCAGGTAGAGTACCTGGGGTGCGTCATTGCAGAGGGAACACGGATGGTGTCTCCAAAACGGGTCGAAGCCCTCACTTGTCTCGGCCCACCAAAGGACAAAGCATCACTATTGTCCTTTCTAGGTTCAATAGTTTACTGCAGACAGTGGATTCCTGATTGTTCCTACTATGACTCTCTGCTAAGGCAGGCTACAACAGCACAGGCACCAAAGCTGATCACATACACCCCAGAAATGACTGAAGCCTTTCAAATTCTTTTGAAATCACTAGCCTCTGCCCCGGCCCTCGGCTTGGCAAATTATGAAAAGCCCTATGCCCTATACTGTGTGGTCAGGGGTCATGCCTTTGCTCCAGTTCTAGCCCAAATGCATGGCACCCACTACCGCCCCGTAGCCTACATCTCAAAAAAATTACCAGTGACAGTCCAAGGGATGCCGGGCTGCTTGCAAGCGCTGGCAGCCTGTGCAATGACTATAAAAGAAGCACAAAAGATCACTTTAGGGACTCCAACTACCCTATACACATCACACAGTGTCCTCCATTTGTTACAAAACATGAACACCCAACACATGACTACGCAACGTTCATCAGGGTATGAAATCAACTTAACTGTCAAAAGCTGTGCTGAAGTAACACCGGCAATCAAACTCTTACACGCTTTGCTAAAACTCCCAGTCACTCCCCAAGACTGTCATGACTGTACACAAGAACTTCTCACTGTCACAGCACCTTGAAGAGATCTCACTGATCTGCCTAATCCAGACTACCCTAATGTCTTTATAGATGGTAGCTGCACACGTCCAGCAGACAATCAATACAAGACAGGCTATTCGGTGGTAATGCTACCGGATCTCATTCTAGAAGATGGTTACCTTACTGGCGCAACCTCCGCACAACAAACTGAGCTGTATGCACTCACCAGGGCATGTTTAATACACAAAGGAAAAAAGGTGAACATTTACACAGACAGTAGGTACGCATTCGGAGTCGCGCACGATTATTGCATGATTTGGTTTAGGCGTGGATTCCGCACTGCAGATAACAAAAAAATAAATAACAGTGGTTATGTGTACGATCTAATTAATGCAATACAACAGCCCGATAAATTAAACATTATCAAAGTTAAGGGACATGCCACTGACGGATCTCTAGAGTCACAGGGAAACGCTCTAGCAGACAGAGTAGCAAAAGCTGCAGCAGAAAGGCAGCCACAACCACATGATACAAAGCTCCTATTATTCCAGAATGACTTTAACACCCCCTCGTTCCAACACACATCTGCACTCTTTCAAAAACAGGCATCGGCTGATGACCTGGACTACTGGAGCGATTCAGGTTTGACCAGAGACCCTACAGGTCTCTGGACAAACAAGGAGGGAGTCATAGGGATACCTAGAGCAGCAGCGCCCCTATTGCTGTCTTATCTCCACGGCCCAGGACATATAGGACCCAGACCACTCTTAAAAAAGTATGAAGACTGTTTTAGCACACACAAGGCATATGAATTAGTACAACAGCTTGTCTCTTCCTGTCTGACCACCACCACTAGGCCCACTACAAGACTTACAGATAGACTTCACACATATGCCCAGGCAGAGAGGTAATCTCAAATATTTGTGCGTGCTGGTGGACAAATTTTCAGGTTGGCCCGAGATAATACCCGTTACAGGGGAAACCGCAGGCATTGCAGCCCGGTGTCTGATCAATCATTGGATCAGTCGATACGGACTTCCTGCCACCATATACTCTGACCAAGGTCCAGCATTTACTTCAAAATTGGTGAAAGAATTGACAAGGGTATTAGGGATACAGTGGAAGCTACATATCCCATACCACCCACAGAGTTCAGGGGTAGTGGAAAGAATGAATAGAACAATCAAAGACAAACTAAAGAAGGCTACTAACGGTACTATGAAGGACTGGCTAAAATACCTGCCAGGGGTCCTCTTCCAGATAAGAACCACCCCCCACAGTAGGACAGGCTTATCCCCATATGAAATACTAATGGGAAGGCCGACCCAAAAGAAAGCAATTGAGGGAGAGGAGGTTAATCTTTATTCCTTACAGGAAGAGTACGTGAAACATCTGGTAAGTAGCCTTACTGAAAACTATGACAAGGTAGCTGTCACTTTTACTCCTCTTTCCACAGAACCTACACACCCCTTCATACCCGGTGACAGAGTCTTGATAAAGCAGCTTGTAGCAAGGATGGTACCAGGGCCCATCTACCAAGGACCATTTGAAGTACTTAAAGCAACCCGAACTGCAATCCTCACAGACCAAGGACCACAATGGATCCACGCATCAAGGATAAAGAAAGCACCAAGCCTGGAAGCAAGCCAAGGACCGCGAAAGAAAGGGACATTGAACTCAAACCCCTGCCCAAGCCCTCTACTATCTCCACCCGAAAGCCTCCCAGCCCCCCTCCGAAAGCCCCCCAACCCCCCCTCAATCCCTAGAGATCTTAAGCAATCCCTCTGCAGCACCCTCCCTAAAGGACTTGGGAGCCCCAGAAACCTTACGCAAACCCCCTGCAGCACCCTCCCTAGAGGACTCAGGAGCCCCAGAGACCTTAGACCTAATGACATTCGAGTAGTAGATGTTCAGGTATTTCCCCCAGGTTCTCAGGACCCACCTGAACAGCTCTGGAAATGTACCACTCGAATAATTTTAGTCTTTGCCATCCTGGTTACTCTTAAGATTATTCTGATAACTACCTTTGTATGTTGGATGACTAACAGTTGTAATTTTCAGCTCCCCTCTAATTATACTAACCGTACTCGGTGAGGTTTTATGGGAAATTCTATTTATCCCTGCTGCACTCAGATAGCCGGACAGATGTCCAAAGCCCAATCTCAAGCCGTTACGGGGTATCATATTCAAAGGAGGGATGGGAATTGTCACATAGCAGCCATTGTCTTTACAGCCAAATATAAGGGAGTAGAAAGGACTTGGTGTATGGATCCCAATCATAAACCAAGTCAGAGCCTGGTGTCCAAGTCTAAAAAGGCCAAACTCAGAGATATAGGAATTAGCCAAGTTATTCAAAATAAAAGATCAAATTATGCTCCCTTTGCACCATTAAATGATACTAGTATGAAAAAGGCCCCCAAATCAGAATTCCAATTTTTAGAATCCAGAACGGAACTCCTAAGACCAGACTTTAGAAGTATTAATAATGGGGCACAGCTAGATCCTGAAACTTATTCAGTACCCGGGACCTCACAACCAATAGTAAACCCCTTCTCTTTACAGGATACACCAGGAGTCCACAATTTTGTTTTCTTAATGGAGCAGGTAAAGACTTGTATAATGGTAGATTTTGCAGAGACACAGTAGTAAATTTTACACTGGTAGATTTGGGGCTCATAGCCAATGGGACACTAGATATAGAGGGACTTCTCACACACAACATAACAGACCCTGATGAACGCATTGGGAACATGTCCTCCTACAGTATTTCAAATTGTATGAAAGGGAATAGCTCGATCACAGAATCTTGGCTTATCAGCACACATATCAATAGTTCATGGATGGAGGAGCGGGAGGATGAGGCACCCTCCATAGGGGACTGGATGTGCCTAGTGGGACTAAGGTTTAACCTACATTCAACTGGGGATGTACCCGCCCCTCATATGCGCCACGGATGGATGGTGTGCTGCGGCCTTTGGTGCCACACCACCATCTCATATCCCCTTGATAGAAAGACCTCAGGGTGGTGCACCCTGGTAGAAATGATTCCTTTCATGGGTGCTACTCCAGGGGACTCCCCTGTTGAGATGATACAAGCACATGGTCATTTAGAGTTTGGGAGGCACAAAAGAGAGGTCACAACCTGGTGGGACAAGGTATTCGCTTCCATGGGAGGGGCAGGCATGTACAATGCACTAACAAAGGTAGATGAGTTTGGGGAAATAGTAGATTCCTGGATGAATAAAACATCAGCTGATGTGGGCTTCATCAATGAGGAATTGAGGAAAATCCTGTTTGAACAGGACATAATCAAGCAGCGTCAAGAAAGGATGATGATGGTACTGACAGGGCTATGTGATGTGACAGGGGATAAAAGCTTATGTTGCACATATATGAACAACTTAACCAAACCCAGTGAAGATTTAGAGGTACCAGATTATTATGATATAATCAAAGGACACCAGGAGGAAAGGGCAAAGTTGCAGACACAAATGAGGAGATTGGGAGACTCTTGGAACCCACTCTCAGGAATTGGGGGTTGGTTTGGATCATTTTGGGATAGTGTAATGGATTTCTTTAAAAAGGCAGGCATGATATTGATCATGATAGTACTCCTGGGTATCGCCATTTATGCCACTATCAAATTCCTATTTTATATTACAAGTAAAGTCCCTGATATTACAGCAAAGATTAAAACGGACTCTGAGCTCAAGGAAACTATGGCCATGTTCTACATTGACCCCCTCTACATTGAGCCAGAGGAAGCCACGGCTATGTTCTACACAGAACATACCTGGTACTCCAAACATTAGGAAATTTATGATCAGGGAGAATGAAATCCTCCCTGATCAAAGGAGGGATTGTAAGGAAAATGGCTGCACTTTGGTTCACTTGGTTCACTATATATATATATTTTTGATAACTCCTTTTTGAATCGCTTTTTATGCAAGGCTTTGACAATGTTTAAGTGGAAATTTTACTGCGAGCTGTCTGCAAAAACAGAAGGTTTGCGGTGACAGATCTTGTACATATGTACAGGAACAAGACAGGACATCTCACCACAAGTCTGGGCCTAATGCCAGGAGGCACCTTATCGAAAGTACCTTTAAAGGTTATTTCTATATTACTCTCTTTTGTAGGAATTAAGCTAAGAAAAAAAAATATATATATATTTGATAAGGAAACTTTGGGGTAACTTTTTTTATTAGGTACTTTTTAAGCACGTCATCTAGCAGAAAGGTCATTGTCTTTTTTCCTATATGCCATATACCATGTAACTTGTGATACTTGTACTCTTGTGATTGGATAAGCTAAGGGACCGCCCCTTGGTTTGCCCCTTATGATGTATATTGAATTGTTATCATATATACCAGGGAAAGAAAAACATAAAGTTATATTTTACGATATCCAACTATACTGTGTGGTGTCGTTTATATCACTCATTTTTCCAATTGATTGAAGAGGCCTTCCTGATGTCCAAGTTCAGCTCGAGCAAGGAAAAGGTTTGGGGGCGCACTTGACCAGTTGACCAGTTGACCACTACCCTCACACAGGAGAAGCTCCATTTCCTCTCCTCTGTGACAGGCCACCTGTAAGCCTTTGGGACCCACAATTTAATCCTGGGAGGAGATTTTAACGTTCCCCTCATCCCGAGACTGGATTCCTCCACCGATAAGTCACACATTGCCCCCTCTACCTTATCTAAAATACAAGCCTCCCTAGCAGACCTTTCCCTGGTTGACGCATGGCGACTTTTACACCCCACTAAGATAGACTACACATACTACTCCCCTGCCCACAAATCCTATAGTATGATAGACTACATCTGTCTCTCACAAGCGCTACTGGACCTTAATCCTACTAACAAGATTGGTCTGAAATTGTGGTCAGACCATACTTCAATGCACATAATTCTCGGTAGACTGCCACAACGCGCACATAGAGCCACCTGGAGATTAAATGACAATTTACTCACTGACACTGTGTGCACAGTGGAAGTGTCCAAAGCCATCACTGACTTTGTCCAACTCCACACTAGAGATGAGACCTCTGCCATGAATAAATGGGAGACCCTGAAATGTGTGTTACGGGGGATTTTTATTCAACACAGTTCTAGATTGAAACAAGCTTGCACGGAAGACATAACTCGCTTCTTCACGCTAATCGCCTCTCTTGAATCCATGCACAAACGCACATAAGACTCTAAGATGTTAATCGAACTGTCAAATACACGTAGAGACCTATTACACCTCTTCACAGAGAATTTACTGACCGCCCGCAATAAAGGACAGCATATTCACTACTCCCAGGCGAATAAATGTGGGAAACATCTAGCCCGGATCATACACCCTAGACAACATAGACAAAACATATCTCACATAATCTCCCCAACCAATGAAAAAAGCACAAGAACTCGGAGATTGTCTCCAAATTCAAAGATTATTACTGCTCTCTTCTACAATCTCCCCCCACCATGCAACAGAGCACACCACCCATCCCAGTCACCTCAGACTTACAACAATATATTCAGGACATAACCCTGCCTTCTGAATCAGACAGTCTCGAACAACCTATTACCTCTTCAGACTTTTTGACCTCGATTAAAGTACATAAGATCGGAAAAAGCCCAGGCCTGGACGGGTACACCCCCCAGTTCTATAAAACATTCAATCACCAGCTGGCCCCAATCATGGCGCGAGCATTTGAGGGGGTGGATGAGAATCATCCTCTATCACCACAAATTCTCCAGGCCCAGATAGTGGTATTGCCCAAACCCGTAAAAGACCATTCACAATGCAGCAACTACAGGCCCATATCTCTATTGAATGTTGATCTTAAACTCTTCTCAAAAATCATAGCGACCCGTCTAGCCCCCCTACTACCTTCCCTAGTTCATAGTGACTGTAATGAGCTCCTGCTTGCTCGTTTCCACTCTCCCAACACTCCTCTGCGGCTATAGAATCAGATTGCAGATCGCAACATCTGATGGTTTGGTCATCCGATGCTCCGGGACTAGAACTACAGCTATGTGCCGTTCTAATCCAGTTGTATAGCTCAGAACAAACACCAGGCAGGCTGTATGTAAGTTCAACCAGGAATCTCTTTTATTGAAAAATACAGGCTCTTTTATACAATAAAAGAGGAGGTGTATACCTCCTGCTCATATTACTCTGAACATACACCTGTGACCAGAAACCTAATTAACATGGGCTAATTAACTAATCCCTTTAGACAGCCTAGATGACTCAGACATGACCTTTAGGCCAGACTGGCCATCTTGTAGCTCAGAAAACCCAATCAACATTATCACAATAGCAGAGTTAATTAACAAAAACAACAATGGGGATCTAATGACTTTTAGATCCCATACTAGAGACTTATTTACAATACACATTCTAGCAGGCAACAGACAGACAGGTGGCTGGAATTGACACCAGCACCTCCCAACAGTATTTGTCCCAGCATTATGAACAGTTACTATTTCTAATATGGCAAATCCAGGGTCCCCAGAGTCTGTGTGTCCTGGGGGACCAGGACCCGAATCCACAGTAATACCACCTCAAGGGTCCCCAGGCACACAGCTCACAAAGAGCACCGTTCCCCCAAATGCCAGGGCCCACGATCGATCGGCAAGAGGCTAGCATTCAGTCCCCTCCAAAAGTCTCTCTCCCGGCTAGGTCTGTCACAGTGACCAAGTAGGTTTCATCCCAGGCCTCCTAGCGTGTGATGCCGAGAAGGCATTCGATAGAGTAAGCTGGCCCTTCCTACGAGCATCTCTACATCAGATAGGCCTAGGCCCGAAACTATTGAATGAGATAATGTCACTATATACCAACCCATCAGCGAAAGTAGCAGCCAATGGGGAGTCCATGGAGACATTTGAGATCAGGAACGGTACAAGACAGGGGTGCCCGTTGTCCCCATTACTGTTCGTGATTACTGTTGAACATCTGGCCCAAGCCATTCATAGCAATGACACCAACCATGGGATCCCCACTCCCTCAGCACACCGTAAGCTATCATTATATGCAGACGACCTGCTCCTTTATGTCACGCAACCGCACACTAGCATCCCTGCCTTGACCGCTTCGGAGGGCACAGCAACTTCAAATTGAATATACTGAATAACTCCCTCGCCCCGACAACCGCATCCCTAATCCAGAGAACATTTCCATTCCACTGGCAGTCACATTCGATTAAATACCTAGGGACAGAGATCCCCCGGGACTCACACAACATATATGTCTTGAATTACAGTCCTTTGATGACTAAAATTCGGCGCTCATTGGAATCCTGGCATCACCCCAAACTCTTGTGGTTTGGACAAATGAATGTCCTGAAGATGGATATTCTCCCAATTACTATATTTATTTCAAACCCTCCCCATCCTTCTCCCCAATGCCCTTTTTCATACACTTCGCTCCCTAGTGGTCAAATTCATCTGGCAACACCACCCCTCCAGACTTAAACATAAAATACTGTGTGCCCCCAAAATTCGAGGGGGCATCGGTCTGCCAGACTTTCAACTATACCATTCCTCAGCTATAATCTCGAGACTCCTCGAATGGTTCCCCTGTCCCCTAATCAAACCATCCACCATCATCGAGCAGGACATGGCACAAGTAGATCTTCAGGCTTTCCTATGGGGATACAATGCTAAATTCCACACAATGAATGGAATATCCCCTCTGACATTGGCGGTGCTCTCCACATGGTACAGCAAGCAAACCACCTTCGCCCTCTCCACAGACCCCAGCCCGTTGTCCCCCTTATTTGATAATACAGCAGTCCTAATCTTCTACAACACTCAAGGACAATGTGGTTCTTATACAAGAGAGCAGTGGCCCACCGCTAGACAGTTTGTCCACCCTACCACAGGCCAATTCCAACCACAAGCAGACATACAAACCCCTGGCTTTCTATGGTGCCCCTAACACAACATTGCAAGACACTTCACCTCTCAGGACAGGTCCACAGACCACTCACGACATTTGAGGATATGTGTAGTCTCTCTCAGATCCCCAAACACCATCTCTCTGATATATAAAGACATACAGTCCTATACCTACAACTCACTCCCTAACTTCACGCAAAAGTGGTCCAGGGATCTAGGTGCGGAAATATCCCGGGAACAATGGTATACATCATTCACACTCACCCACAAATCGTCCATTTCTGGGTTCTCACAAGAGAAAAACTACAAACTGTTATCTCTGTGGTACAAGGATCCAGTCACGGTGAATAAGATGTACCCCAATACTCTGGATGCTTGCTAGGGCTGTCACAGAGGAAAAGGCTCTTACATTCACATGTGGTGGGAGTGCGACCAAGTTTGCCCTTTCTGGGATAAGGCTTTTGATATATATAATGATTTATACAATGTCTCTCTTGTGCCATTTCCTACAGTGGCTCTTTTATCCATCTTACCAGGCCCCATTAAATCTCACTAGAAAAACCTCCTCAGATTCTTTTTATTTGCAGCCCACCATGTCATATCGCAACACTAGAAAACAGAAACAATCCCCCCTATTACCGGATGGATAGACGTCCTCAACGATACTATGCTCATGGAAGAGCTGCAGGCAAAGATGGGGGATACGTGGGATAAACACAAACAGTTATGGTACCTATGGCTTCACCACTTATCCTCGGACCTCCTCCTCAACAGAATTTCTGCCTGAGGTATAGGCCCCATAGTGCACAAATATAGGTGGAATCACCAATGAAGGTGGTTTTGATACCCCTCTAAGACTTAATGTAAGGGAAATCAAGATGTTCTTAGACTTATACAGCTGAGCCCCCCCCCCCCCCTGTTCTCCCCTCTTTTTCTAGCCCCTGCTCATATACCCCCTCTCATGCAACAGTCAGCTTATATGTTATATATTATATGCAGTGTCCTAAGTAAAGTGGGCACTGTATTGTAGGGCATTGTGTTGCTAAGAACTGTTTTAACCACTTAAATACCAGGCACTTATACACCTTTCTGCCCAAGCCAATTTTCAGCTTTCAGCGCTGACGCAATTTGAATGACAATTGCGCAGTCATGCTACACTGTACCCAAACAAATTTTTTATCATTTTGTTCCCACAAATAGAGCTTTCTTTTGGTGGTATTTGATCACCTCTGCGATTTTTATTTTTGTGCAACAAATAAAAAAAGACCGAAAATTTTGAAAAAAAAAAAAAAGTTTTTCTTTGTTTCTCTTAAATTTTTTTGTAAATAAGTATGTTTTCTTCTTCAATGACAGGCACTGATATGGCTGCACTGATGGGTACTGATAAGGCAACACCAATGGGCACTGATGAGGTGGCACCAATGAGGTGGTACTGATGGGCTCTGATAGGCGGCACTGATAGGCGGCACTGGTATGTGGCACTGATGGGCACTCATAGGCGGCACTGATGGGTACTTATGGGTGGCACTGATTGGTGGCATGGATGGGCACTGATGGTCACTGATAGGTGGGCACTGATGGTCACGGATGAGCACTGATAGGTGGCACTGAGGGACACTGATGGGTGGCACTGATTACACTGGTGGGTGACATTGCTGTGCATCACTTATTTTTTTATTTCTGTAATGGTGCCAGTCAGTGCCCATTTGTGGGCACTGATTGGCATGTATTGGGCATTTTCTTTTATATGTGGATGGCCATGGGGTACATACCTGGCCATCCACATGCTGGGGGCTTCCCTGGTGGTCCTGGCGGCTTCCCTGGTGGTCCAGTGTGAGCATCCGAGGGGGGGCTGCGCTGATAAACAATCAGAGCAGACCCCGCCTGTCAGGAGAGCTGCCGATCAGTTCTCCTCTACTCGCATCTGTCACACGAGTGAGGAAAAGCCGATCAATGGCTTTTCCTGTTTACATCGTGATCAGCCGTTATTGGACACGGCTGATCTCATGGTAAAGAGCCTCCGTTGGATCGGTGTAGTGGTGTGCCAGACTGATCGGCGCGATGCGCACCTCCACGGGCGCACGGCGGCTGTTATCCTGCAGGGCGTCATATGATGCCTAGTCAGGATAACTGAACCACCGCCCAGCTGTCATTCTGCTATAGGCCTGGGCGGGAAGTGGTTAAGCATTCATGCACATGTATTTGATAATGTTTTGTATGCAGGGCGGTATGTGAGAACCGCTCCCCTCCCCTTTATTTTCTTCATTCTGTATCCCCCCCCCCATTATTCATGTTATTGTTTCCTTTTATAATCAATAAAAATTATACTCAACCTTAAAATTGGAGAAATTGAAAAATTTAGCGCAGCTGAGTATATTAGCCAATGAGTTTTGAAGTTCAAAGCTTTGACAAAAAAAAACTGGAAGCCAATTGGTTAACCTAACCTTCTACGCAGAGCTGCACCAGATTTAGTAAATCAATCAACCCCTGTCTGTTTTCTAGTACAATAAAATTTGAACGAACTGAACTACCAACAACACGAGTGGAAAAAGCATGGGCACTGGCAGGCCTGGCCTCCTATTCTGTTTCATATCTCTTTAATTGCAAAGTTACTGTGCAAAACAAACTTTTATAAAATTAAAGAGCAATTAACCATAACAGAATTATGGCAGAAGGCCGTTATTCTGTTTCACAGTTTTTCTATAAACATAACATATGATATATATTTTTTTTTTTTTCTTTCTCGAACATCACGGGACGCAGAGCCACAGTAATAACTGATGGGTTATATAGGTATCACTAGGTATTGGACACTGGTCACACCCTAAACAGGAAGTTCAACCCCCTATATAATCCCTCCCCTTACAGGGATACCTCAGTTTTTACGCCAGTGTCTTAGGTGTTGGACGTGTAAAGATGTCCTGTGCTGAAGCTCCAAAGGGAATATCCTGATATCCTATACTGGGGCAAGCCAGGCGAACCGGATCCATTCAGTGTCCTTTCATGGCCGAATTGAATGGTACCCGGGCCTCGTGTCCGAAGAAACAAGGTTTTACCTGTAACGCCTCTCTTTTTAGAGAGCTGGACCCCGCATATCAGAAAAGGGTCTTTAACACCTTTTTTCTGGCTGGGTGCTTTACAGGGCCAGAACTGTGGATCTCCTTATTCATAGGGGGCCCCAGTCTCTGACGGTTTTTTCAAACCTACGTGAGAGGTGAAGATTGGGTCTGTATAAACAGAACCCTGCGGCTGGATAAGGTAAGAGGAGATTCCACAGATTTTTTTAATTCTAGTAGGTTTTCTCCTTTAAGGTAAATGCATGCTATGCCTATTGTGACCACCAGGGGCTGCCAAGAGCACATTCCTTCTCATGCTGATGTCTGTCTCAGTGTTCGATGCTGCACAAGCTCCTCCGGCCGGCTCCAGGTAGGATGGGATGGGGGATTTTCTCCTCTGGGATATTCCCCCCAGGCTAGGGGGAGGCCGCAGGTGGGCTGTAAGGCGGTTTTACACCGTACTATCACCGCCGCTGCCATTGCACATGCAGGCCCATCACTACCGGCCTCTCTCCTTCCTCCCCCTCCCCCAGCCTTCCT
The DNA here is from genome assembly GCA_037952925.1 of Lithobates clamitans. Classification (NCBI taxonomy): domain Eukaryota; kingdom Metazoa; phylum Chordata; class Amphibia; order Anura; family Ranidae; genus Lithobates; species Lithobates clamitans. The sequence continues at coordinate 2,089,976 of JBBGZY010000025.1, read as the reverse complement.
CCATGTTGGTTCCGGAAGGGTCAGCTAGCATGAGAAGCGCTCTTTTTTTTGAAAAACGAAAGGGGGGGCGGTGGAGGGGGGGCAGGGTGTCAGCATAGCATCCAGTTTGCTCAGACACCCACATTGCAGGCTGCAGGCTATTAAAGGCACACTGTACAGGTGCACAAAGCCTTGGAGGGACACAGAGCTGACGGTTGCATGTAAGGTGGGACACAGGCATTCTCCTAGGCAGCATTTACTAAAAAACACAAGACTGGGCATTTGGTAGCAAGGCTTTTGCCAGACTACCGTTCAACAGTCAGTGTTAATTTTGTGATACCTCCACCTTGTTGCTTTGCACTATAGGTAGAAGAGGTTCACATACCCCAAGAACCAGAGACTCTAGGGGATCTCGTTCATGTTCTGAGGACCCCCTTTCTGCAGCATCTCCCCCCCCTTAGGGGCCAGGGACGGCTAGCCAGGGAGAGCCTTTTTGCACTTCAGCCCCTGGAGCCCCTGCTTTTTGCACTTCAGCCCCTGGATATATTACACAGGAGGTTTTTTCATCAGCCATTAATGGTCTAGAGGAAGGATTAATGACCGTAGTTGCATCTTCACTCAGTGGAAGAAAACGCACTAGGTCTTCCTCTGTTACCCAGGACCTTCAAGTAGAGGAGCTCTGGGATAGGGGAGAAAGATCCCTTTCAGAGGATCGGGATGGGACGGATGATTCCTTCTCTGAGGAATCAAGTGGAGAAGGGCCCTCTTTGCTTCTCAGGATGAGAAAGTCTTAGTACAGATCCTTGCTGGATTGGTCCGCTCCACATTTAAAGTACCCGTATCTTAATCAGTTTAAAAACCCTCTATTTCTTTGGGGTCAAGACTGAAACCTCCTTGAACAACACATGCTTTTCGTGTTTATAATTTACTTGAAAAAGCTCATTTATTCTGAGTCGGATCACCCAGATAAACATATTTTTCCGCCTCAAAAAGTTTTCAACACTTTAACCTATGGAAGAAATGTTTATAAAGATGTGGGGGATGCCGGCCGTTGATGCCGCCATTTCCTCTGTAGTCTGACTTGTCCTGTAGACAATGCTCAGAGGCTACAGGGATCCTGTGGATAAAAGGATGAAATCCCTATTGAAGGATATTTTGTCCTTAGCAGGTTTCAGTAGTTCAACCTGCAGTGGCAGCGATCGGTGTCTGTCAAAACTTAAGAGACCATGTTAAGCAGGTCATCAAAGTTTTACTCGAACAGCAGGCCTAGGGGTTGGCTAACCTTCCAGCGGCCTTATGTTTTGTTGTTTACGCCATTGGAGATTCTATCAGGCAAACCCCTCGTTTTTTCACTTGGGTTGGTGCGTATGCGTAGAATCTTATGGTTAAAAAATTAGTCAGCTGAAGTACCATGTAAGAAGCTTCTGGCTGGATTTCCCTTTCAGGGTGCATGGAGAAGACTTGGATAATTATATTCAAGGGTTCTCTAGTGGGAGAGCACTCTCTTATCTGTTAAGAAGAGAAGTAAGCATCCCTCTTTCAAACTGACTCTTTTCCCCAGTGCCAGGGGCATCAGCCTCTACGCAGTGGTGACGGTCTTCTCCGTCTGGGTCATGAAACTAGGGTCAAACCCCAGAAACAGAGAAGTCCGGGGGAGGAGGCCTGCTACACAGGACTCTAAAGTCTTTTCATGAAGGGGCGCCCCGCTCGTTCGTGTGGGGGGGGGGAGACTGCTACAGTTCTCAAAGCTCTGGCAGGAGGATTTCAGGACAGATGAGTAATCTCCACAGTAACCTTAGGTTACACACTGGAGTTCCAAGAGTTTCCCTCTCCTCGTTTCCTCAGATCAAGTGTCCCCAGAGATCCAGAGAAGAAGCAGTCGCTCCTTCTAGCGTTAGAGCGACTTTTTGTCGCAAGAGGTGGTTTCCGCAAAGGATTCGGTTCTTCTGCATGGAATCAATTCGGACAGTAGTCTCCATCCTGCAGGGAGGAGAATTTGCTGGTATCGATAGGCATCAGAGATGCTATCTGCATGTGCCCATTTTTTCCTGCTCATCAGAAGTTTCTGCACTTTGAGATGGGAGGGCGTCATTTTCAGTTTGTGGCTCTGCCTTTCGGGATAGCCACTGCACCTCGAGTGTTCACAAAGATCTGGGTTCGCCCTCTGACCAGATTAAGGGCTCAGGGTATAACTGTCTTAGCATACCTAGATGACCTGTTCTTGATAGACCGGTCGGTAGGGATGAGCCGAACACACCCCTGTTCGGTTCGCACCAGAACATGCGAACAGGAAAAAAGTCCGTTCGAACACGCGAACACCGTTAAAGTCTACGGGACACGAACATGAATAATCAAAAGTGCTAATTTTAAAGGCTTATAGGCAAGTTATTGTCATAAAAAGTGTTTGGGGACCTGGTTCCTGCCCCAGGGGACATGGATCAATGCAAAAAAAGTTTTAAAAACGGCCGTTTTTTCAGGAGCAGTGATTTTAATAATGCTTAAATTCAAACAATAAAAGTGTAATATCCCTTTAAATTTCGTAGCTGGGGGGTGTCTATAGTATGCCTGTAAAGGGGCACATGTTTCCCGTGTTTAGAACAGTCTGACAGCAAAATGACATTTCAAAGGAAAAAACCCATTTAAAACTACTCGCGGCTATTGCATTGCCGACAATACACATAGAAGTTCATTGATAAAAGCGGCATGGGAATTCCCCACAGGGGAACCCCGAACCAAAATTAAAATAAAAAAAAGACGTGGGAGTCCCCCTAAATTCCATACCAGGTCCTTCAGGTCTGGTATGGATATTAAGGGGAACCCCGGCCAAAATTTAAAAAAAAAATGACGTGGGGTTCCCCCTAAATTCCATACCAGACCCTTAAGGTCTGGTATGGATTTTAAGGGGAACCCCGCGCCAAAAAAAAAAAACGGCGTGGGGTCCCCCCAAAATCCATACCAGACCCTTATCCAAGCACGCAACCTGGCAGGCCGCAGGGAAAGAGGGGGGGATGAGAGTGCGGCCCCCCCCTCCTGAACCGTCCCAGGCCACATGCCCTCAACATTGGGAGGGTGCTTTTGGGTAGCCCCCCAAAACACCTTGTCCCCATGTTGATGAGGACAAGGGCCTCATCCCCACAACCCTGGCCGGTGGTTGTGGGGGTCTGCGGGCGGGGAGCTTATCGGAATATGGAAGCCCCCTTTAACAAGGGGACCCCCAGATCCCGGCCCCCCTGTGTGAAATGGTAAGGGGGTACTTACCCCTACCATTTCACTAAAAAACTGTCAAAAATGTTAAAAATGACAAGAGACAGTTTTTGACAATTCCTTTATTTAAATGCTTCTTCTTTCTTCTATCTTCCTTCATCTTCTTCTTCTGGTTCTTCTGGCTCTTCTGGTTCTTCCTCCGGTGTTCTCGTCCAGCATCTCCTCTGTGGCGTCTTCAATCTTCTTCTCCTCGGGCCGCTCCGCACCCATGGCATGGGGGGAGGCTCCCGCTCTTCTCTTCTTCTTTTCTTCTCTTCTTCTCTTCTTCATTTTCTTCTCCGGGCCGCTCCGCACCCATGCTGGCATGGAGGGAGGCTCCCGCTGTGTGACGGCGTCTCCTCGTCTGACGGTTCTTAAATAACGGGGGCGGGGCCACCCGGTGACCCCGCCCCCTCTGATGCACGGTGACTTGACGGGACTTCCCTGTGACATCACGGGGAATGCCACAGGGAAGTCCCATCATGTCCTGTGCGTCAGAGGGGGTGGGGTCATCGGGTGGCCCCCCGTTATTTAAGAACCGTCAGATGAGGAGACGCCATCACACAGCGGGAGCCTCCCTCCATGCCAGCATGGATGCGGAGCGGCCCGGAGAAGAAAATGTAGAAGAGAAGAAGGGAAGAAGAAGATGAAGAAGAAGATGAAGAGAAGAGCGGGAGCCTCCCCCCATGCCATGGGTGCGGATCGGCCCGAGGAGAAGAAGATAGAAGACGCCGCAGAGGAGATGCTGGACGAGAATGCCGGAGGAAGAACCAGAAGAACCAGAAGATGAAGGAAGATAGTAGAAAGAAGAAGCATTTAACCGGTTCAATACAGGGCATTTTCGCCCCCTTCCTTCCCAGACCAATTTTTAGTTTTCAGCGCTGTCGCACCTTAAACGACAATTGTGCGGTCGTGCGACATTGTACCCAAACAAAATTGACGTCCTTTTTTCCCCACAAATAGAGCTTTCTTTTGGTGGTATTTGATCACCTCTGCAGTTTTTATTTTTTTTTTTTTTTTTTGCGCTACAAACAAAAGAAGAGCGACAATTTTGAAAAAAACACAATATTTTTTACTTTTTGCTATAATAAATATCCCAATTTTTTTTTTAAAAAACAAATTTTTTCCTCAGTTTCAGGCCGATACGTATTCTTCTACATATTTTTGGTAAAAAAACCCGCAATAAGCGTATATTGATTGGTTTGTGCAAAAGTTATAGCGTCTATAAAATACGGGATAGATTTATGGCATTTAAAAAAAAAAAAAAATTATTTATTTTTTTTACTAGTAATTGCGGCGATCGCGATTTTTTTTCGTGACTTGCGACATTATGGCGGACACATCGGACACTTTTGACACATTTTTGGGACCATTCACATTTATACAGCGATCAATGCTATAAAATTGCATTGATTACTGTGTAAATGTGACAGGCAGTGAAGGGGTTAACCACTAGGGGGTGGGGAGGGGTTAATATGTTTCCTAAGGAATGCTTCTAACTGTAGGGGGAGGGGACGCACAAGGGGAGGAGACCGATCAGTGTTCCTCCGTTCTGGGAAAACAGATCGCTCTTCTCTCACCTGACAGGCTGTGGATCTGTGTGTTTACACACACAGATCCACAGTCCGGCTAGGTTAACGGGTAATCGCGGGTGCCCGACGGACATTGCGGCCGCCAGGCACACGCACCGGGTCCCGAGCGACGCGGCGGGCCGGGAACCCGAGGCCGTCATATGACGTCCACCCAGGATGTGGTTAAATAAAGGAATTGTCAAAAACTGTCTCTTGTCATTTTTAACATTTTTGACAGTTTTTTAGTGAAATGGTAGGGGTAAGTACCCCCTTACCATTTCACTCAGGGGGGGCCAGGATCTGGGGGTCCCCTTGTTAAAGGGGGCTTCCAGATTCCGATAAGCCCGCCGCCCGCAGACCCTCACAACCACCGGCCAGGGTTGTGGGGATGAGGCCCTTGTCCTCATCAACATGGGGACAAGGTGTTTTGGGGGGCTACCCCAAAGCACCCTCCCAATGTTGAGGGCATGTGGCCTGGTACGGTTCAGGAGGGGGGGCGCACTCTCGTCCCCCCTCTTTTCCTGCGGCCTGCCAGGTTGCATGCTCAGATTGGATTTTTGGGGGGACCCCACGCCGTTTTTTTTTTTTTTTGGCGCGGGGTTCCCCTTAAAATCCATACCAGACCTGAAGGGCCTAGTATGGAATTTAGGGGGACTCCCACATCATTTTTTTTTTTAATTTTGGATCGGGGTTCCCCTGTGGGGAATTCCCATGCCGTTTTTATCAATGAACTTCTATGTGTATTGTCGGCAATGCAATAGCCGCGAGTAGTTTTAAATGGGTTTTTTCCTTCGAAATGTCATTTTGCTGTCAGACTGTTCTAAACACGGGAAACATGCGCCCATTTACAGGCATACTATAGACACCCCCCAGCTACGAAATTTAAAGGGATATTACACTTTTATTGTTTGAATTTAAGCATTATTAAAATCACTGCTCCTGAAAAAACGTCCGTTTTTAAAACTTTTTTTGCATTGATCCATGTCCCCTGGGGCAGGACCCAGGTCCCCAATCACTTTTTATGACAATAACTTGCATATCAGCCTTTAAAATTAGCACTTTTGATTTCTCCCATAGACTTTTAAAGGGTGTTCCGCGGCATTCGAATTTGCCGCGAACACCCCAAATTGTTCGCTGTTCAGCGAACTTGCGAACAGCCAATGTTCGAGTCGCACATGAGTTCGACTCGAACTCGAAGCTCATCCCTACCGGTCGGTAGCCTCGTTGAACGGGAACCTGAGGACCACAGTCAAATATCTGAAACACCTAGGTTGGATCCTCAACCTAGAAAGATCTTTCCTAAAACCAGTAAGAAAGCGGGAGTATTAGGATCTGATCATAGATACAAACCAGGTAGAAGGTATTCTTACCTCAGGCAAGGGTCACTGTCTTAAGGGAGCTGATTCTGCTCAGGACCGAGAAGGGTCCTTCTTTCCGCCTTTGTATAAGGGTGCTGGGAAAGAGGGTAGCTTTGTTCGAAGCAGTTCCCTATGCTCAGTTTCAGTCAGGTCTGTTGCAACACAGTATCCTGTCGGCCTGGAACAAGAAGGTTCAGGCATTAGATTTTCCGATGCACTTATCTCATGCAGTGCGTCAGTGCCTCAATTAGTGGTTAATACCCGAAAGCTTGCAGAAGGGGTAATCCTTCCTACCGGTCAACTGGACCGTGGTAACAACGGATGCCAGTCTTTCAGGTTGGGAAGCAGTTCTGGAACAGTCTGCGGTCCAAGGGGTATGGTCCAAGGGGTATGGTCCAAGGCCAAGATGTCTCTACCCATCAACATTCTGGAGATCCGGGCGATATATCTAGACCTAAAGGCCTGGACTATCAGGCTACAGGGTTGCCCGGTCAGGATCCAGTCCAACAATGCCACAGCAGTGGCTTATGTCAATCATCAGGGAGGCACCAGGAGCAGTGCTGCTCAAAAAGAGGTGAACCAGATCTTAGTCTGGGCAGAGATGCATGTGCCATGCATATCAGCAGTTACTCCCAGGGGAATGGTCTCTGCATCCCGACGTCCTTTGGGCCATATGCCAAAGATGGGGGGTTCCAGATGTAGATCTCTTTGAAGGGATCCTCTTGCATGCGGGACGGATGTGTTGGTGATTCCAAGGCATCAATTCTCACTGATTTATGCATTCCCGCCTATTTTGCTACTGCCACGACTCCTTCGCAGGATCAGGCAGGAAGGGAAGTCGGTACTTCTGGTGGTCCCCTCTTGGCCCAGACGGACTTGGTATGCAGAAATAGTAAGGATGATGGTGGGTTCCCCGTGGACCCTACCGGTACGCCCAGACCTGTTATCTCAGGGTCCAGTGTTCCATCCTGCCTTACAAACGCTAAATTTGATGGTTTGGCTATTGAGACCCACGTTCTGAAGAGTCGTGGGCTTCCAGGTCCTGTGATATCTACCTTGATCAATGCAAGGAAGCCAGCTTCCAGAATGATTAATCATAGAGTCTGGAAAGCTTATGTATCCTGGTGTGAATCCAGGGGTTGGCATCCCAGAAAATATGTCATAGGTAGAATTCTTGATTTTCTACAATTAGGATTAGAGATGAAGCTGGCCTTGAGTACCATTAAGGGCCAGGTCTCGGCCTTAACAGTATTGTTTCAACGGCCACTTGCTTCGCATTCTTTGGTCCGAAACTTTATGCAGGGGGTGACACGTCTTAATCCTCCGGTTAAGACGCCCCTAAACCCCTGTGACTTGAACTTGGTTCTGTCGGTGTTACAGAAACAGCCTTTTGAACCAATACGTCAGATTCCTTTGGTCTTGCTGACAAGGAAACTAATTTTTCTGGTAGCTATCTCTTCTGCTAGAAGAGTATCAGAATTAGCAGCTCTTTCCTGTAAAGAGCCTTATTTGATTATACACAAGGACAGAGTGGTATTGTGCCCTCATCCTAGTTTTTTACCGAAGGTGGTTTCAGATTTTCATCTAAACCAAGACATTGTTCTGCCTTCCTTTTTTTCCAGATCCCTGCTCTTTGGAAGAAAGGTCACTACATTATTTGGATGTAGTAAGAGCAGTCAAGACCTACTGTATCTGCAAGCAACTGCTCAAATTTACAAAATGGATGTTTTGTTCGTCCTGCCAGAGGGTCCCAATAGAGGACAGACAGCGTCAAGATCTACCATTTCTAAATGGATTCGACAGTTGATTATATAAGCTTACGGGTTGAAACAGAAGATTACTCCATTTCAGATCAGTGCACATTCCACAAGAGCTATTGGTGCTTCTTGGGCAGTGCATCACTGGACCTCTATGGCTCAAATCTGCAAGACCGCAACCTAGTCTTCAGTTCATACATTTACCAGATTTTATCAGGTGGATGTGAGAAGGCATGAGGGTATCGCCTTTGGGCGTAGTGTGCTGCAGACAGCGGTACAGAGTCCTCAGGTCTGATTGCACCCTAATTGGTTGTGATCCCCGCCCCTCAGTTGGCATTGCTTTGGGACATCCCATCAGTTATTACTGTGGCTCTGTGTCCCGTGATGTTCGAGAAAGAAAACAGGATTTTTTATAACAGCTTACCTGTAAAATCCTTTTCTTTCGATTGACATCACAGGACACAGAGGTCCCGCCCCTCTTCTAATACACTTATATTGCTTTGCTACAAAACTGAGGTATCCCTGTAAGGGGAGGGATTATATAGGGGGTTGAACTTCCTGTTTAGGGTGTGACCAGTGTCCAATACCTAGTGATAACTATATAACCCATCAGTTATTACTGTGGCTCTGTGTCCCGTGATGTCCATCGAAAGAAAAGGATTTTACAGGTAAGCTGTTATAAAAAATCCTATTTTTTTTTTTTTTTATTATTTTATTTTTCACTTAAATGAGAACTAATTTCCTTAAGTTCTCTCCCTAAGGTGTCAGCGCACTGCATGTGCGATAAAACTGTATGTATGTAGCTATGGCTACATACATAGTCATACAGTATACTGCACTGTGTTCCGGGTATGGGCAGAGACTTCCCGTAACACAGACTAGTCTACAGTCTGGTCTACAGCAGCAGTGCTCAGCCAATCACAGCAAGCTATTTCATTAGAAGAATATATTGTTTGCTGTGATTGGCTGAGCTCCCCTGCTGTAGATCAGACTTTTGACTAGTCTGTGTTCCGGGAAGTATCCACCCATCCCCAGAACAGTGTGGTATACTGTATGTATGTAGCCAGCCACAGATACATACAATTTCGCACATGCAGCGAGCTGACAGCTTAGGAAGAGACATAGTTTAGCCCAACAACAAAATATGTAGTTCAAAAGCTGGAGTTCTCTTTTAAATTGAAAAAGTACAAAAATTGTAGAAGAATTAAAATGAAGAACCAACAAAATAGCAAAGGGCCTGCCCTACCCTTTCAATTCTGTTATGTAAGTAGTAAACTATAAAACTACTATAGTAAATGAATTGGACTGTGCTACTGCTTTCTAATCTATTTCAGTAAAAGTGGCAGATTTCACTTTAAGAACAAAAGTTGTTCAGCTTTCTCACAGGAAAGGCGGTTTCTCTTCTCATCAAGAATATGAGATGCTAGACTGAATAGTCTCTCACTCTTTGTATTGGTGCTTGGGGCAAATAAATATCTGCGTGCAATCTGTGCAAGCAAAGGAAAACGTTGTTTGTTGATGTGCCAGTACTCAAGGGGATTGTCACTTCTAGCGATAGGCTGTTCAGCTAAATAAATCTCCAGCTGTTGCTTAGCTGCAGTTGTTGTGGCACTGCTATGGACCAGGGTGCATTCATGTAAAATTTCTTCAAACATGTCAGATATCGAGGGAGTGTGTTCCTCTTCACTTGTATGCAACCGTTTCTCTGGTATACTTTCCTCTGTGCTACACCTCGAAAACTCCTTCACCAGATGCTTACATCACCTTCATTTGTGCCTGTATCATTTCCCACATTAAAATAATTCTCTTTAAATTGAGGATCTAGAACTATTGCAATGCAGTACAGAGGGTTGGACTCTGTGTCAACTGGTTGTTAATGGCCCCCAGTAGAGTAGTTTTAGCCATTTTTACACCATGGTCTGTTTCTGCCTGTTTTCCTAGCAGATGCTTCAGTGCAGCAATCAAGGGAATAACTTCAGCAATGGAAGCATTAGCTGAGCTTATTTCTTTTGTTAACTGTTCAAATGGAGATAGAAGAGACAGATTATTTTCAACTAACATCCATTGATGTGCGCTCAGTGTTGCCATCAGCTCGTAATCTGCAATGTATGCAGCTAAAACACGCTTTTGTTCAAAAAGACTTTGCAGCATATAGTAGGTGCTGTTCCAATGAGTGGCTACATCTTGCTGCAGTTGTTTCGTGGCATTCCAAACTGTATCTGCAAAACTTGTAATCTGGAATAAGCTAGAGGAGTATGATTAAAGTGACCCACAATTTTTATTCCTTTTGATACAATATCAGATGGTGTGCTGACTCAGCAATCCCTCATTCATAGCCAATTGTAGCATGTGTGCCATACACAGTATGCTTTTAAGTTCACCGTCCTCCATTGCCTTTGCCATGTTCCACGCATTATCTTGAGCAATCAGATTCACTTTAGACTTCTCAATGTGCCAAGTGTCAAGCATGGTTTTTAAAGCATCAGATATTGATGCTGCAGTATGCGATCCAATAAACTCACGTGCATTAAGTAGGTTGTTTTGCAATTGAAATTTGGCATGTATCCACTGCGCTGTCAGGCTAAGCATGCTCATTCGACTGACTTCTGAACTCCAAATGGCAGTAGTAAAACTGATGGCTATGATGTCGTTAGTCATGAGCTCATGAACGTGTTTTCTAAAATTGCTAAACAATTCAGGTAGACAGGTATCTGCAAAGTAGCGTCTGCTTGGTAGTGTGTTACACGGCTCAATATGTTGCATGAGCCTACGGAATCCAATATCCTCCACAACAGAGAATGGCTGGTCATCTAATGCAATAAATTCCATAATTTTATCTGTAATGGCACAAGCTTTGGGACTGTCACTTGTACATTTTTCAATCTTTTTGAAGATTGTGGCCACCGATGGTGTTGAACTTGATGTGCTTGAGCCTGAGGCACTTTTTGGAAGTGTTACTGTTTTCTTGTATTCTATATGCTGAACTGGATGACGTGTTATCAGGTGGTGTATCAAACCTGTTGTTGAAAAATGCCTTGGCACTGTAACCTCCCCCTGAAATTTCTGCAGAGCAAAGACTGCAGATTGCAAATTTGGGGTCTTGATCAGAAACTTAAAAATATTTCCACACTGCAGACATGGTCCACCTTTGCTGGTGGCGCAGAAGAATAGCATAGAATGATCTATAGTGGGAGTGATTTTGGGGGGGGGGGGACTAAAATCAATTTTAAAACTAAACCCCAGGCAGCTATATTAAAAAAAGACTAACTTATCAATCTTTAACAGTACAGCTCTCTTGCCACGCAAGGTAGTTATGTCTGTACTACATCTTGGACCAAAGAATATATTGATTGCATGCTATTTGTTTGAGATATTCAGTAGTATATTACTACTACTACTTTGTCTACTACTACTACTAGTTGCAGCATGTTTAAAAAAAATCATGCACTTGCCAGTGTAGTAATATACCAAAACATACTGGAATGGCATACACTATGCATTACCTGGCCTGTTATATAGTTTAGTAGTAGTAGTAGTAGTAGTAGTAGTAGTAGTAGTAGAACTAACCAAATACTAGTAGTTACATACAACTGAATAAATAGCTGTATATCTCTTTTTTATACTAGTTGGATTGTCATCAGTTAAGAGGAAAGATCTTCAGCAGCAATGCTCACTGGTGAATAGTAGTAATAGGTAATAGTAGCCATCCAGGAGGGTTCACTGTCCAAGGCAGCCCTGTATGCTCCTGTCTCCGAGTCCCAACGGTTTCTCAACCACGAGGAATGTGCTCTCGACTCCAGCGTCTATCCACGGGGAAAGTGCTCCTAGCTCCAGTGTCTCAACAGCATGAAACGTGCTCATGAGTCCAGTGTCTTGACACAAGGAGCGTGCATGCCGCCTACATGGCGGGTGACGACACCCAGTGGTGCAGCCACCGCTACTGCGCATGCGCAATTTTCAGCGCCATTATCAGCAGTTTTTTTCTTTCTGCAGTTTTTTTTTTTGGCCGCCAAAACTTTGGTGCATCACTACATATAACACATCATAGGTCACCAAAAGGGCAAATGTCAACAGCAGGGAGTGCATGATATGCCATTCCCTAAGGGCTACCAAGGCAAAGGTAAAAGGTTAACCTAGGGTTAAGAAGGGGACATAACTGATCAAGTCATTAAGACCCAGTGGCTTTGTCGCCTGAAGGGAATAAATCCAATTAGTAAATCAGTGATAATGGTGTCAAAGCAAACTGAGGCAACAGTTACGTGGAAGTCAAAAATCAGGCCTTATTAGCATACCTATAATATAAGTTTCATAGCATATTTTATTGACAGAGGAAAAGAAAAGGAAAATGAGGCAGTGAAAAGAGAAGGAAGACGAGAAAAGAAGAATTAGAAAAAAAAGAATGGGAGAGAGCTGCAAAGGGAAGACCCAGCTTAGACACATAGTTCTGTCTCAGGAACCTGGTCAGGTATAATCTGGTCTCAGGGGAAGATAAAATGTAGCTATAGTATTGTTTAAATTTCGGCATGTCAGTGAATACCCACCAGGACATCCACATTTTTGGGGAACTATTCAGATTTATCATTATCCTGTGCAATCATAAGTTCCATTCGTATGAGTTTACTTGTGACTTCAAAGTCAAGGAATGATTGGTGTAACAGCAATTAAAAAAGTCTTAGACCAGAATGTTTCACCAATTTTCTGTACCCAGAATCATCGATAGTGATGTTATTTCTGGGGTATTTCTGTAATCATTATATAGTTTAAAAATCATATCCCATAATTGCTTAAGAGGTGGACAGTTCCACTAAATATTTGAGGAAAGTGAAAAGCTAGTGTTGGAACCTGTAGGTTTATTTTACTGGTATTGTTTTCCTGCAGCAGATCCAAAAGAGGTTTTAGGGATCTGCCTAGACCAGGGGTCTCAAACTGGCGTCCCTCCAGCTGTTGTGAAACTACAAGTCCCATCATGCCTCAGCCTGTGGGAGTCATGCTTGTAACTGTCAGCCTTGCAATGCCTCATGGGACTTGTAGTTTCGCAACAGCTAGAGGGCCACCAGTTTGAGACCCTTGGCCTAGACAAATCTGGTAAAAGGTGAATGATCTTTCAGTTAAATTGAATCTCATCAGAGTCCCTAGCTGCTTGCATGTTTGCTTCCTTCAGTTTTTGGTAGTGCACTCTGATGATAATGTCCCTGGGGCGATTTGAACTTTTGGGACCCATTGCTCTGTGGGCTCTGTCAATTTCGAGTAATTAGGATGTTCCAAAAATGTATTAAAAATGGAATTAATTTAATACTTTATCAAGGTAAAAGAAAAATTTCTGATCCAGTAATGCCTCCAAAAACTTGCTTGTCGATGCTTTTCACTAAAATATTAGCTTCCTCAGGACAGATACTGGGTAGGTGCTGGTATATTTAAAAACAAGAAAGTACATGTGTAAGTATTCAATGTAGTATATTATGATTGTTACAACATTTCTCCAAGAGGAGTACATATATACAGAGACTAACTACATATAAACATAACAACGTGTATGCTTGCCTAATAAACATGTGGCTCAACGTGTGGGAGAACTTGACCAAACTGACAAACAGCCAAAAAAACGAAATTGCATATGTGTGTCTAAAGTAGTGGAATACACATATAGCATGTGGTCTATAGTAGATACCACTAAATAAGACCAAAAAACAACAAACATATGCATTATAGATTAAGGTGCTAAAGTTGCAAAAGAAGATATCCAGAAAGTATATACGAATGGTACTTACCAATAGTACCAAGAGATGGCCCATGGATACCGGACCAAGTTAATAAATGGATAAGTATACAGTCCCCTTAAGTATAGAGGTGCATGGAATATGTCAGCAAAGGTTTCACCTGCTGGTGGCACTGTTAGACCTTTGGCTTGCAGTACTGGTGTCCACCAGCGGGTGTCTCCTGGCTGCCTGGAACTGTCAGGAGAGGTTTCACCTGCTGGTGGCACTGTCTGATCCTTGGGCTGCAGTACTGGTGTCCAGCAGCGGGTGTCTCCCGGCAGTGTGGAGCCGACATTATCTCCTGCGATCAGGCGTCACCTGAGGCTGATTGCAGGAGATGTGTTTTAATACCTGACAAGCACTCACACACTTGCCTTGGTATTGTCCTTGAGCCCTGACCTGTACCTGCTATCCTCTGTACCTGAAAGCTGAACCCTGTACCTGAACCCTGTAACCTGGAACCTGAATCTTGTGGTCACAAGACCGCAAACACTAAGCCAGTGATTAGATAGATGTACACAGGAAGTGGAGAGATACATAGAGCAGTATAATGACACATATCCATGTAAACACACACCAACGCCAAAACTCTACCCCCAGATAAGTAGACCGACAAGAACAAGCCCTCCATAATAGGGCATATGTAGCAAATAGTGCAATGACATAACCCACAAACGCAAAACAAAAATGTATCAACATCATGGATCCCGCTCACGACAAGATAGACATAAAGATAAATGAGAAAATAAACAGATATATAATATATATATATATATATATATATATATATATATATATATATATATATATATATATATATATATATATATATATATATATATATATATATATATATATATATATATATATATATATATATACCCACATGGGGCCAGGCCAGACCAGAAGACAGATATCCTCCCGTGAAGAGAGAGATATGAGTATTTTTGAAGAAAAGGCTTGTAGCTAATAGCATCATTGAGGCCAGGGGTAGTGGTAGCAGCCAGAGTGTGAATTCATCTAATTTCCCTTTTGTAGAATCTTTTTATCACGATTACCAGCTCGAGAGTTCATTGGAATTTGTTCTAATGCTGCAACTTTTACTACACTGCTGTCACCAGCATGTATTTGATTTACATGTCATCCTATAGGTGTCAGCAGTTGATTACTGTTGATGTAATATATGATCCTTGATTCAACGCCAAAAAGCTTGTTTGGTTTTGCCCACGTAGAAACTACCACATTCACAAAACATAATGTACACCACGCCCTCCATCTGACAGTTGACGTGGTGTATCGTAGAGTGTAATCTGCCGTTTGGCAGGTACATTGCATGGTTTTCATATATCCATGGACAACAAGAGTATGAACCACATTGTCGGGTTCCTCTCAAGGTGATATCTTCCCTGGCTATCTCAGTAAAATGACTGTATCAATCTGTCCCTGAATGATCTTGCCCTCTTAAAAGTAATGTTAGGTTTAGAACCTGTATATTTGCAAAGGATGGGATCATTGTTAAGGAGATACCAGTGTTTGTTAAATATTTCTTGTATACATGAGTGTTGGCGGGTATAGGTAATAATCATCCTGGTGGTATCTTCCTCATTTTGTTGGGGTCTCTTACATAGAGCTTCCTGTCTGGTCTGTTTAGATGCTCTTTTGTAAGCCTTTTAAAGCGTTGTCTTTGAGTATCCCCTATCGGACATTCTCATTCGTAATTTGTGTGCTTCTTGCTTGAATAGTATATCATTAGAGCAGATTCTGCGGAACCTGAGATATTGTCCGTAAGGGATATTATTGATAAGAGGGATTAGATGGAAACTGTTAACGTGTAAGAGGGTGCTCCCTGCTGTCTCCTTTCGGTATAGAGTGGTGTTGATATTCCCGTCATCTTCAATCATAACTGTGATATCCAGGAAGGGAATGGATTTCTTACTTTCATGCATAGTAAATTTTAAATCAAATGCATTCTAAAGCATGCATAAATTCAGCTAGATCAGCTGTGGACCCAGTCCACAACATCAAAACATCATTTATATACCTATTCCACATTAGGATGAAGTCTCAATATTTGGCATACCTGTAGTCTGAGACACAAATTACGAATGAGACTGTCCAACAGGGGATACGCAAAGACAACGCTTAAAAAGGCTTACAAAAGAGCATCTAAACAGACCAGACAGGAAGCTCTATGTAAGAGACCCCAACATAATGAGGAAGATACCACCAGGTTGATTATTACCTATGTAGCACAGGGGTTTTTGCCTCCTAAGTTGCTATGTAAATAATGTGATATTCTTTAACCACTTCAGCCCCGGAAGGTTTTACCCCCTTCCTGACCAGAGCACTTTTTACAATTTGGCACTGCGTCGCTTTAACTGCTAATTGCGCGGTCATGCAATGTTGTACCCAAACGAAATTTGCGTCCTTTTTTCCCACAAATAGAGCTTTCTTTTGATGGTATTTGATCACCTCTGCGGTTTTTATTTTTTGCGCTATAAACGGAAAAAGAACGAAAATTTTGAAAAAAAAAGATATTTTCTACTTTTTGTTATAAAAAAAATCCAATCAACTCAATTTTAGTCATACATTTAGGCCAAAATGTATTCAGCCACATGTCTTTGGTAAAAAAAAGTCAATAAGCGTATATTTATTGGTTTGCGCAGAAGTTATAGCATCTACAAACTAGGGTAAATTTTTTGGAATTTACACACCTTTTATTTTATGACTGCCTATCTCATTTCTTGAGGTGCTAAAATGGCAGGGTAGTACAACCCCCCCCCCCCCCCAAATGACCCCATTTTGGAAAGTAGACACCTCAAGGAAATTGCTGAGAGGCATGTTGAGCCCATTGAATATTTTATTTTTTGTCCCAAGTGATTAAATAATGACAAAAAAAAAATTACAAAAAGTTGTCACTAAATGATATATTGCTCACACATGCCATGGTTATATACAGAATTGCATCCCAAAATACATTTTGCTGCTTCTCCTGAGTACGGGGATACAACACGCGTGGGACTTTTTGGGAGCCTAGCCGCGTACGGGGCCCCCGAAAACCAATCACCGCCTTCAGGATTTCTAAGACGTAAATTTTTGATTTCACTCCTCACTACCAATCACAGTTTTGAAGGCCATAAAATGCCAAAATGGCACAAACCCCCCCCCCCCCAAATGACCCCATTTTGGAAAGTAGACACCCCAAGCTATTTTCTGAGAGGAATGTTGAGTCCATGGAATATTTTATATTTTGCCACAAGTTGCGGGAAAATGACAAACTTTTTTTTTTTGCACAAAGTTGTCACTAAATAATATATTGCTCAAACATGCCATGGGCATATGTGAAATTGCACCCCAATATACATTCTGCTGCTTCTCCTGAGTATAGGGATACCACATGTGTGGTACTTCTTGGGAGCCTAGCCGCGTACGGGGCCCCGAAAACCAATCACCGTCTTCAGGATTTCTAAGGGCATACATTTTTTATTTCACTCCTCACTACCTATCACAGTTTTGAAGGCCATAAAATGCTAAGATGGCACAAACCCCCCCCCCCAAATGACCCCATTTTGGAAAGTAGACACCCCAAGCTATTTGCTGAGAGGCATGATGAGTATTTTGCAGCTTTTATTTGTTTTGGAAAATGAAGAAAAAAAAAGAAAAATGTATTTTTTTTCTTTTTTCAATTTTTCAAAACTTTGTGACCATAAGCGAGGTCTGCAAAATACTCACCATACCTCTCAGCAAATAGCTTGGGGTGTCTACTTTCCAAAATGGAGTCATTTGGGGGGGTTTGTGCCATCTGGGCATTCCATGGCCTCCGAAACTGTGATGGATTGAAATAAAAAATTTACACTCTTAGAAACCCTGAAGGTGGTGCTTTGTTTTCGGGGTCCCGTACACGGCTAAGCTCCCAAAAAGTCTCACACATGTGGTATCCCTGTACTCAGGAGAAGCAACAGAATGTATTTTGGGGTGTAATTTCACATATGCCCATGACATGTTTGAGCAATATATCATTTAGTGACAACTTTGTGGAAAAAAAAAAGTTTGTCATTTTCCCGCAACTTGTGGCAAAATATAAAATATGTCATGGACTCAACACGCCTCTCAGCAAATAGCTTGGGGTGTCTACTTTCCAAAATGGGGTCATTTGGGGGGGGTTTGAACTGTCCTGGCATTTTATGCACAATATTTAGAAGCTTATGTCACACATCACCCACTCTTCTAACCACTTGAAGACAAAGCCCTTTCTGACACTTATTGTTTACATGAAAAAGTTATTTTTTTTTGCAAGAAAATTACTTTGAACCCCCAAACATTATATATTTTTTAAAGCAAAGGCCCTACAGATTAAAATGGTGGGTGTTTCATACAGTATTTGCGCAGCGATTTTTCAGACACAGTTTTTTGGGAAGAAACACACTTTTTTTAATTTTAATGCACTAAAACACACTATATTGCCCAAATGTTTGATGAAATAAAAAAATGATCTTAGGCCGAGTACATCAGGGCACATTCCACAAGAGCTATTGGTGCTTCTTGGGCAGTGCATCACTGGGCCTCTATGGCTCAAATCTGCAAGACCGCGACCTGGTCTTCAGTTCATACATTCACCAGATTTTATCAGGTGTATGTGAGAAGGCATGAGGATATTGCCTTTGGGCGTAGTGTGCTGCAGACAGTGCTACAGGGTCCTCAGGTCTGATTGCACCCTACTTGGTTGTGATCCCCCCCCCCCTCAGTTGGCATTGCTTTGGGACATTCCATCAGTTATTACTGTGGCTCTGTGTCCCGTGATGTTCGAGAAAGAAAATGGGATTTTTTATAACAGCCTACCTGTAAAATCCGTTTCTTTTAATGGACATCACGGGACACAGAGGTCCCGCCCCTCTTCTAATACACTTATATTGCTTTGCTACAAAACTGAGGTATCCCTGTAAGGGGAGGAATTATATAGGGGTTGAACTTCCTGTTTAGGGTGTGACCAGTGTCCAATACCTAGTGATAACTATTTAACCCATCAGTTATTACTGTGGCTCTGTGTCCCGTGATGTCCATCGAAAGAAAAGGATTTTACAGGTAAGCTGTTATAAAAAATCCAATTTTTTTTTTTTTTTATTATTATTTTATTTTTCACTTAAATGAGAACTAATTTCCTTAAGTTCTCTCCCTAAGGTGTCAGCGCACTGCATGTGCGATAAAACTGTATGTATGTAGCTGTGGCTACATACATAGTCATACAGTATACTGCACTGTGTTCCAGGTATGGGCAGAGACTTCCCGTAACACAGACTAGTCTACAGTCTGGTCTACAGCAGCAGTGCTCAGCCAATCACAGCAAGCTATTTCATTAGAAGAATATATTGTTTGCTGTGATTGACTGAGCTCCGCTGCTGTAGACCAGACTTTTGACTAGTCTGTGTTCCAGGAAGTATCCACCCATCCCCGGAACAGTGTGGTATACTGTATGTATGTAGCCAGCCACAGATTCGCACATGCAGGGGACTGACAGCTTAGGGAGAGACATAGTTTAGCCCAAGAACAAACTATGTAGTTCAAAAGCTGGAGTTCTCTTTAAAATTTAAAAAGTGCAAAAACTGTAGAAGAACTAAAATGAGGAACCAACAAAATAGCAAAAGGCGTGCCCTACCCTTTCAATTCTGTTATGTAAGTAGTAAAACTACTAAACATATTTCAAGTTTTGAAGTCTTGACATTACAGTCCACTGTAATTGATAGGTAATTAGTGCAAAAGTGGCACAACTAGACAATTTGAATATAGTAAATTAATTGGACTGTGCTACTGCTTTCTAATCTATTTCAGTTTCACTTCAAGAACAAAAGTTGTTCAGCTTTCTCACTGGAAAGGTGGTTTCTCTTCTCATCAAGAATATGAGATGCTAGACTGAATAGTCTCTCACTCTTTTTACTGGTGCTTGGGGCAAATAAATATCTGCGTGCAATCTGTGCAAGCAAAGGAAAACGTTGTTTGTTGATGTGCCAGTACTCAAGGGAATTGTCACTTCTAGCGATAGGCTGTTCAGCTAAATAAATCTCCAGCTGTTGCTTAGCTGCAGTTGTTGTGGCACTGCTATGGACCGGGGTGCATTCATGTAAAATTTCTTCAAACATGTCAGATATCGAGGGAGTGTGTTCCTCTTCACTTGTATGCGACCGTTTCTCTGGTATACTTTCCTCTGTGCTACACCTCGAAAACTCCTTCACCAGATGCTTACATCACCTCCATTTGTGCCTGTATTGTGAAGGAATGTGATATAGATAATAATAATAGTAATCTGAAAATGTCTATTTTCTTATGTGCATACATATTTTTCTCCTTACTCATTATATAAGTATACAGATTTGCTCTGTTCCTATATTTTCTCAAGATGGCGTGTACCCCCTACCTCCCACACACAGAAGAACGCGGAACTGGAGATAAGAACAAAGACAGCCAAACCTCGTTATGAAAATTCTCCATCTTCTTTTTTTTATCTTAACCAATAAGATGTACCTATTAGACTAACATAGCAATGACGTATTTGTGTGTATAAAACATTAACACCGCCTTGAATAAAACACAAGTGTAATGAGTTAGCAGTTCTGAGCGTGTCTCAGAGTGTTTACTTTTATATGCATGCATATCAACACTTTTCAAATTAGAGACAGCAGCAGATAACCTTGAGCTCGATTGTAGCTCTTAAATCATTTCCATAACAGATGGTGCCGAAACCCGGGACCTCAGGCTACGGTCGAAGTTATACCGCGACAAGCATTCGGGCGTTAACTGATTGATGAGAGGGGGTTTGCGCAGCCCTAACAGTACCGGTGAGTTGATTGATATTCTTACCACTGTACGACTCTCTTATCTTTCGGTTGACGGCTGGATTCTGGTCGGTATGCTGAGACTGTCTTAGAGGCAGGTATTTCCTCGCCTGAGGTTGTTTTAACGAACCTGTCAATGGGTTTCTGCTGACTGTATTCTTTGTTCACTGTCTGCCATTCTTTGGGCTACGAAACTCAGCAGTCTAAGGGTGCTACATGTGTGAATGTGTGTTCTCATCTCCAGACGAGCTGTCGGCCTCTGGAGTGAGATAGTTTCCCTTGTGGCAGTCGTTTATGGGACGGGTGTACTCTAGGTTCAAGGAACCTTTGAGGGTTAGCTCAGCTGCGGGCTTTGCAGTCTGAAAGCGTTACAGAGGACTCACCCCAAGAAGAGTTGTCGGCCTCTTGGTGTAGAGCTGTAGAAAAACGTCTATAAACGGGTTTATTTTGCAGGGTGGTATGCCTTTGCGGTTATTTTAGCCTGCTGAAATTTTGCAGTTCGAAGAGTGGCAGGTGTACTGTCCTGTCGTGATTGTATTTGTGGTTTATTGTTTGCTATACATGAGAGGGGGTGGGGACTGGTGAAAGTCAGAGAACGAGGCTACCCGAAAGATCTGTTGGGCCGTGGGCCATTGCTCCTCACTACCCCTGACGTGTTTGTTCTTGTTCTGAGATTAACCGTACATTACAGGGTTATAGCAAACAGTAGCAACTTGGAGCGCAGTATAAGCCCCCACCGAAGGAATTTGCTGATAAGAACGCTGAGAAAAATATTAACTCCTTGGTTGTATGTATTCCCCTCTCAAGCCGTTAGCCGAGAAACAGAAAGTGATATTGTAAAGAAGGAGAGAAGAAGATGTTGAAATAGTTAACAAAGTTGAAAGAAATGGCGAAAGTTATGTTGCTGAAGAGACAGGGAGAAAAATCCTGTGTGATAAAGAAAATTGGATAAAGGAAGTTAAGAAAGATGGCGATTGTATTATGTATGTCTACCACAGATTGATGATATGTTGGAACTTTAAACAAAGGAGGGGAGGGACAGCACTGCCCTCCGTCTAACAACCACTCCTTTCTCACTACCCAAGCACAACCCACTGTGACAACTCAGCCCGGCGGCCATCTTAGTGCACCCATGCCTTCACTTTCTACCCAGTCCAGTGCACTTCCTGTCGGCGGCCATCTTGGTACACCCAGTAAGCTTAAACAGCCTGTACCCAGCCCAATACGGGAGCATCACATTCCCAGGCTGGATATGTTAATGATGAAGAAGCATCTGAGTGGGAAGCCCGACAGCAGGCAGCAAGGCCACCCACTGATTTAACCCCCAATCCGGCTCCAGACTCACAGTTCCGAGAGGATCTCAAACACATGCTGGCAACCGTAAAGAACAGTGCCTCTTGTGAGCCCCTGCCCCAACAACAGTCTCGGTTACCACAAGGGGCACCAGTGATGTATGTCGCTTTTACTCTATCACAAGCAGCGGCCTTAGTGACAAGTCTGCCTGACCCAGAGAAGCAGCCAATTCCCTTCTACCACAGGATAGTGCAGATACAAGAAACTTACTCAGCTGCCTGGAGAGACTTAATCAGCCTATGCCAAATCAAAGCAGGATATGTCTTTTGGCCAGTCATGCAGATGGCCTTCAATGATGCCTGCCTGACAAGTGCCACTTCCTACACCTCAGGCGTGGAGTTCTGTGCACAACTCCACGACTGGGCAAAGGAGAAGTTGACGGATCAGAAGACCACAATCCAAGATATTACCCAAGATAAAGGGGAGTCTGTGAAGAAGTATCATGCTAGACTCATAAAGGCACACACACACATGTTATCAACTGCTTTTGTTTCAGGGCTCAGAGAGGATATCAGAAAAGGCCTGATGGTGGCCCGCCCTGAATACCATTCAATGAAAATGTCTGATTTATTGTTGGTGACCAGAGGTATAGAAAATCAAAAAGGTAAAAAACCAACGCCCCTCATGGTAACCCATGACGAAGATCCCGCCAACACTAGTCCACCACCACTGCTTAATACCAGGGAAAGGATCACCTG
Source organism: Lithobates clamitans (assembly GCA_037952925.1). Lineage (NCBI taxonomy): Eukaryota > Metazoa > Chordata > Amphibia > Anura > Ranidae > Lithobates > Lithobates clamitans. Next base: position 2,067,434 of record JBBGZY010000025.1, on the reverse strand, counting down.
TTACAACTGTGGGAAACGGGGTCACTTCAGAAAAGAATGCAGAGCCCCAAGATGTCCAAGACGAAAAACCTACCACTTTCCTCATTGACGGGTACAGCCAGAAGCGTGTTGAGGGCTGTGGACCTGCCTGATAATTCTTTCCTTTCCACTATTGATGTTTCCTGCGTAGGAATGGATGGGGTGCCCCGCTCCAGTCCACTTCCTGATTTGCTTGCCAAATTTGTGGTGTCCTCTACATGTCCCTTGAATCTACTAGGAGCTGATGTGTAGTCCGGACTACAGGCCTCAATCAGGACACGCCTGAAGGGGGGGTGAAGTTACATACTCCCCTATCTTTAGAAGACTAATCTGTTTTGTGTTCTCTGTCTCTCCTGATGACACTTACTGAAGCAAAAATTTCAAGTTCAATACTGCAGGAAGTACTTGACAGAATCCCTGCGTGCCTATGGTCCACAGGACAGGAAGACAACGGTAACTTAAAGGTGCCACCAGTTTCAGTCAAGAGGGCGCTTCATTGCCCCGCAAACCACAATAACCCCAAGAAGAGAATCCTAAAAAGAGAACCAGGTACCTACTGTGGATGCCTTTGACTGCAAAGTACCTCACAGAGGTGGACCTTACAAACGTTTTCTTCAGTGTCCACCCTCACCCCTCCTGCTGGTACCTTTTTGCATTCATCCACGGAAAGAAACGGCAACATACCTAAACAGTTGTGCCGCAAGGGGCACAGAACTTTCCAAGCCAGTTTGCAAAAGCTATGGCTATCATCCTTAACACATGACAAGAGGAACACCCGGAAGTGATTCTCTTCCAACATGTTGATGACCTTCTCCTTTGTGCAGCTGACTTACCCCCTGTTGAAGTCACCTCAGAAAGCCTGTTGTGCTATCTTGCCAACCAGGGCTGCAAAGTCTCAAAGCCCAAATTGCAGTGGTGCTCAACACCTGTCATTTTCCTTGGACACGACACCCCACTGAAGACAGGGTGCAAGTAATCTCTGACACCCCACTGCCACAAGGTCAGAAATTCCTTCATGCCTTCCTTGGACAAATTTCCTAGTGCAGAGCATGGATTCCAGAAGCCTTCCTACTGATGCTCTGCAATCAGACCCTTCCAGATGTCTCCTGAAGAAATATCTAAAGTTTGAAACCCTTGAGTGCGCCACCCCCGGCGCTAGGGCTCCCAGCCTACGACAAAACGCTCAAGCTCTTTGTATCCGAACGTCTGGGACATGCTGCAGGTGTACTCACCCAATCACACGACATCAGCCTACGCCCCATAGGATATTATTCCTGTCGGCTGGATGCGGTAGCAAGAGGAGGCCTATTGTGTCTGCGAGCTGGATTTGCTACACAAGCCTTGCTTGACAAAACTTTGAACTTGGTCCTCGGACACTGCCTCGTTCTGCTTGTTCCCCATGACGTTGTTGCCATATTCAACCAAGATCCAGCCGAAACACTTGTCCACTACCAGACACTTGAGACTCCTGTGTTCCCTCCTACTAGACAGCATTACTCTATTAAGTTGTCAAACACTGAACCCTACCACCCTTCTTCCACTTCTCGAGGGGGGAAAGTAGGAGGAGGAGTAGAGTCTTGACTTGTCACCCCCGTGACCGCACAGGACACGCGGTCACCACTGAAAATACTGTACTACAAGCTGAAGCCTTACCACCGGTGATGTCTGCACAGGAGGCAGAGCTGTAAGCACTTACTACAGCACGTAAATGGGCAGAGGGAAAAAGAGCCAACATTCATATAGACTCAAGATATGCTTTCAACATTGCCCATGATTATGGTGTTATCTAGAACAGAGGATTCCTGATGGCTGCAGGAACACCTGTGAAAACTTGATTGATGCCTTGCTTCTCACAACCCAAGTGACTATTCTGAGTAAAAGCACACTACAAACTGAACTCAAAGGAAGCTTAAGGCAATCATCGAGCCAATACAGCTGCCAAACAGACAGCTGGTGGTCCACGGGAAGTGGACAGCAGGGTGGTAGAAGAAGACCACCCTGTGCTTACCTTACAGACTTTCCCAGTGGACAGAGTTTATCTAAAAGAACTACAGGAAACAACAAGTCCGGATAAGAAGGAAAGCTGGAAATGGAGAAAAGGAGCAACTCTCAGAAATGGACTATTTGAGTGCAACAAGAAGCCTTGTCTACTCAGGAGTATGTACCCAGCCGTGGTGCAATGGGCACATGGACTTTATGAACTCTCTTATCAACAAGTGTTGCACTAAGAGTTACTCCACTGACCGACAGCTTCTGCAGATCATGCATTATCTGCACCAAATGTAACCCAGGATGCACAGAAGAAGCACCTGGCAAAAGCCCTATACCCCATTCCAGAGGATGCAAATTGATCATTCTCAAGTGCCAAGAAGTGACAGATTTGAAAACGCCCTAGTGGAAGTGGTCATGACTCCCTTCTACCACAGCTAAGAAACTACTGAGTGAGATAGTATGTAGATTTGGGGTCCCAGAGGTGATATTGAGAGATCAGGGACCAGCCCTAACAACAACCCTTACAAAAGAGATTTGGGCAACACTGGGGGTTCAGTTGGCACTACACATCCCATACCACCCTCAAAGTAGCGGGAAGGTAGAAAGGATGAATGGGACACTAAAAAACAGGATGTTAAAGATGGCCCAAGAGACTAACATGAGTTGGCCCATTGCCCTGTTCAGTGTCAGACACACCCCCAGGGGAAACATGCCCTATCCCCTTATGAAATTTTGTTTGGTTCAGCTCCCAGACTTGGTTGTTACTTTCCACAACAGTTACAGTTACAGTCTGATGTGTTGACTAATTATGTAACCACATTATCACGAGAATTAACCTGAATGCATGTCCAGGTGTTTTCTTCCATTCCAGATCCTGAATTAGATACAGGAACACACCAACTACTGTCTGGAGATCCTTGAGCCAAGTTATGATGGTCCATTCCAAGTTTTGCTGACCACAGCCACCTCAGTCAAGTTGGCCAGGAAGAACACCTGAATGCACGCTTATCACTGCAGGAGAGAGTGTTTTCGGGTGCTGCATATCCTTTTTCTGTTTGATCTAGGGGGGAGGGGCCCAGGAGGTGGCCATCACAAAAATGATAACATAATTACGTTTTGGTGTAACTCTTCAGGTACACATGTGACCACCTTTACCTTAGATTACTGTGACATAGTACCTTGTCCGTTTGACCCTTCATGGTGATGCCATTGGTACAGTGATATCCCTGACGGTAAGGACATATATGTATGCCACACAGACAGTTACTGGGGACAGAGTTGTGGTTTCTGTGGGGGCCAGTGGGTTGGAACACAGGGCCAGACTGGGCGACCACAGAGTGCATTAGACAAAAAAGATGAAAATAGAAAGCATCATATCCTAACCAAAGATACCCCTGATACATGCACTGACCCAGCACACAGTCAGAGGAGGAAGCGAGCAGCTCTCTCCGGAAGCTTTGATTCTCATGTATACATACATGTCATGGGGGTTACAAGGGGGGTCCCTGATTAATTTAAAGCCAGGGACCAGGTAAAAGCTGGTTTTGAGTCTTTGATCCCCATAACAACTGTCAGTAAGAATGTAGATTGGATTAACTACATGTCATGGTTATGCAATAGAGTTTGTCGATCAGCATACCTGTCTCCATGTGTTCATCTCTAGAGACCAGCTGACCCTCACCTGACTGCTTTTGTAACCTCCCCTCTAAGCATGGCCCCAACCCAGGCCCTATCAGGGAACCCTATATTAACCTGTGCACTGCAAGCCAGCAGTGCTGATCAACCACTGTGTGTCAGCCTCTGTGTGTACTTGCTATGTTTCCTACATATGATTTCTGTTACCGACTTTGGCCTGTTCCCGGCCATCCCTGTTTGCCTGTGACCCTGATGTTCCAGCCAGCTCCCTCCTTCCTCATCTCCTGTAGTCTACCGTGAGCGTGAGCTGTGAGACCCTGGGGACCGCGACCTGGAGCCAGACTGCAGCGCAGTCCATCCTCACCACTAGAGGCTCTGGTGAACACCTGCTGGCTCTTAGACTCCGCACCCTGGGGAATCTATGCTCTAGCTCCCAGTGGGATCTGTGTCAGTGATCCAGTAGACCTGCTTCCTGAACCTCCCAGGGTACAATCCGCAGCAGTCAGTGCTAGGGTCCACTATCTTGCGGTGCACTCCTGATCCCAACGGTGTACATCTGTCACCCAGCCTCTAGGTGACCTGACACTACACATATTATAACCAACAGAGATTTGTAAATTACACTAAAGACGCCCTCCAGGGAATTGCTGACCAGCTAGCCCCCACTTCCTACATGACATTCCAGGACCGGATGGCCTTAGACATGGTGCTAGCTGGGAAAGGAGGTGTTTTGTAAAATCATAGGAAAAAACGGGAACCTGTTGTACATACATTCCTGATAATACTGGCCCAAATGGTAAGGTTACTTTAGCTATAAAGAAATTAGAAGATCTGTCACTAGAGTTGAAGAAGAACTCAGGTATCACAGACCCATGGGACCAATATTTTAGCTGGATGAGTGGGTGGCAGAAGGTGCTCGCCCAGATACGGGTAACGGTATTAATAATCCTGGTCCTTTTAGCCCTGATTGTATGCTGTATTCTATCTTTTGTAAAAAGTTAATGAGCAAGGCTGTAGACAATAGCACACCTACATTTCTCCACCAAGAAGAAGAGGACCCCCTTATGATGGAAGATGACAAACCCTTCACTCTTCTACAGTCACTCCCTGTCCATAATCTCACAGTCCTATAGGGTTATAGGGATAGAGAGCGCCTGACTGCACCTCTCCAGCTGTATCGAGGAGGGAAGTGAACAGTTGCTGCCCAATTCTATATACAGCCTAAAAGAGTTGCTGAGGAGAAGGGCCAGGCTAAAAAGTAGGACCTTTAGTATTAGGGACAGAAAAGAGAAAATAGTCATTTTAGGGGGGATTGTGAAGGAATGTGATATAGATAATAATAATAGTAATCTGAAAATGTCTATTTTCTTATGTGCATACATATTTTTCTCCTTACTCATTATATAAGTATACAGATTTGCTCTGTTCCTATATTTTCTCAAGATGGCGTGTACCCCCTACCTCCCACACACAGAAGAACGCGGAACTGGAGATAAGAACAAAGACAGCCAAACCTCGTTATGAAAATTCTCCATCTTCTTTTTTTTATCTTAACCAATAAGATGTACCTATTAGACTAACATAGCAATGACGTATTTGTGTGTATAAAACATTAACACCGCCTTGAATAAAACACAAGTGTAATGAGTTAGCAGTTCTGAGCGTGTCTCAGAGTGTTTACTTTTATATGCATGCATATCAACACTTTTCAAATTAGAGACAGCAGCAGATAACCTTGAGCTCGATTGTAGCTCTTAAATCATTTCCATAACAGTATCATTTCCCACATTAAAATAATTCTCTTTAAATTGAGGATCTAGAACTATTGCAATGCAGTACAGAGGGTTGGACTCTGTGTCAACTGGTTGTTAATGGCCCCCAGTAGAGTGGTTTTAGCCATTTTTACACCATGGTCTGTTTCTGCCTGTTTTCCTAGCAGATGCTTCAGTGCAGCAATCAAGGGAATAACTTCAGCAATGGAAGCATTAGCTGAGCTTATTTCTTTTGTTAACTGTTCAAATGGAGATAGAAGAGACAAATTATTTTCAACTAACATCCATTGATGTGCGCTCAGTGTTGCCGTCAGCTTGTAATCTGCAATGTATGCAGCTAAAACACGCTTTTGTTCAAAAAGACTTTGCAGCATATAGTAGGTGCTGTTCCAACGAGTGGCTACATCTTGCTGCAGTTGTTTCGGTGGCATTCCAAACTGTATCTGCAAAGCTTGTATTCTGGAATAAGCTAGTGGAGTATGATTAAAATGACCCACAATTTTTATTCCTTTTGATACAATATCAGATGGTTTGCTGACTCAGCAATCCCTCATTCATAGCCAATTGTAGCATGTGTGCCATACACAGTATGCTTTTAAGTTCACTGTCCTCCATTGCCTTTGCCATGTTCCACGCATTATCTCGAGCAATCAGATGCACTTTAGACTTCTTAATGTGCCAAGTGTCAAGCATGTTTTTTAAAGCATCAGATATTGATGCTGCAGTATGTGATCCAACAAACTCACGTGCATTAAGTAGGATGTTTTGCAATTGAAATTTGGTATGTATCCACTGCGCTGTCAGGCTAAGCATGCTCATTCGACTGACTTCTGAACTCCAAATGGCAGTAGTAAAACTGATGGGTATGATGTCATTAGTCATGAGCTCATGAACGTGTTTTCTAACATTGCCAAACAATTCAGGTAGACAGGTATCTGCAAAGTAGCGTCTGCTTGGTAGTGTGTTACACGGCTCAATATGTTGCATGAGCCTACGGAATCCAATATCCTCCACAATAGAGAATGGCTGGTCATCTAATGCAATAAAATCAATAATTTTATCTGTAATGGCACAAGCTTTGGGACTGTCACTTGTACATTTTTTAATCTTTTTGAAGATTGTGGCCACCGATGGTGTTGAATAGGGATGAGCTTCGTGTTCGAGTCGAACCCATGTTCGACTCGAACATCGGCTGTTCGGTCGTTCGCCGAATTGCGAACGATATGGGCCGTTCGCGCCAAATTCGTGTGGCGCGTCACGGCCCATAATTCACTGCGGCATCGCAGTGCATTGCTGGCTGATTATTGGCCAAGCATGCACTATGACCCGCATGCTTGGCCAATCACAGCGCCGTCAGTAGAGAGAGCTGTAATTGGCCAAAGCCAGGGTGGCTTTGGCCAATTATGGCTCAGGGGATTTAGTACACACCCCACACTATATAAGGCCGCCTGCACGGCGGCCCTGTGTAGTGTGTGTTCCGGTGTGCTGAGAGATAGAGAGAGAGACAGTGTCATTTGATTTGAGTTAGATAGATTAGGCAGAACAGTCAGTCAGTTAGCTGCACTTACAGTGTATTGTGTATATATATGCATCCCAGGTGTTGCATATATATATATACACTGTATTCAGTTTAGCTAGATCCGTTCCTGTTATCTTCTATCTAGACTATTTACATTTAGTGCAGTGTGTCCTGCTCACAGTGTTCAGCTAGATCCGTTCCTGCTATTTACATTCAGTGCAGTGCGTCCTGCTCACAGTGTTCAGCTAGATCCGTTCCTGGTATTTACATTTAGTGCAGTGCGTCCTGCTCACAGTGTTCAGCTAGATCCGTTCCTGCTATTTACATTCAGTGCAGTGCGTCCTGCTCACAGTGTTCAGCTAGATCCGTTCCTGCTATTTACATTCAGTGCAGTGCGTCCTGCTCACAGTGTTCAGCTAGATCCGTTCCTGGTATTTACTTTTAGTGCAGTGCGTCCTGCTCACAGTGTTCAGCTAGATCCGTTCCTGCTATTTACATTCAGTGCAGTGCGTCCTGCTCACAGTGTTCAGCTAGATCCGTTCCTGGTATTTACATTTAGTGCAGTGCGTCCTGCTCACAGTGTTCAGCTAGATCCGTTCCTGCTATTTACATTCAGTGCAGTGCGTCCTGCTCACAGTGTTCAGCTAGATCCGTTCCTGCTATTTACATTCAGTGCAGTGCGTCCTGCTCACAGTGTTCAGCTAGATCCGTTCCTGGTATTTACATTTAGTGCAGTGCGTCCTGCTCACAGTGTTCAGCTAGATCCGTTCCTGCTATTTACATTCAGTGCAGTGCGTCCTGCTCACAGTGTTCAGCTAGATCCGTTCCTGGTATTTACATTTAGTGCAGTGCGTCCTGCTCACAGTGTTCAGCTAGATCCGTTCCTGCTATTTACATTCAGTGCAGTGCGTCCTGCTCACAGTGTTCAGCTAGATCCGTTCCTGCTATTTACATTCAGTGCAGTGCGTCCTGCTCACAGTGTTCAGCTAGATCCGTTCCTGGTATTTACATTTAGTGCAGTGCGTCCTGCTCACAGTGTTCAGCTAGATCCGTTCCTGCTATTTACATTCAGTGCAGTGCGTCCTGCTCACAGTGTTCAGCTAGATCCGTTCCTGGTATTTACATTTAGTGCAGTGCGTCCTGCTCACAGTGTTCAGCTAGATCCGTTCCTGCTATTTACATTCAGTGCAGTGCGTCCTGCTCACAGTGTTCAGCTAGATCCGTTCCTGCTATTTACATTCAGTGCAGTGCGTCCTGCTCACAGTGTTCAGCTAGATCCGTTCCTGGTATTTACATTTAGTGCAGTGCGTCCTGCTCACAGTGTTCAGCTAGATCCGTTCCTGCTATTTACATTCAGTGCAGTGCGTCCTGCTCACAGTGTTCAGCTAGATCCGTTCCTGGTATTTACATTTAGTGCAGTGCGTCCTGCTCACAGTGTTCAGCTAGATCCGTTCCTGCTATTTACATTCAGTGCAGTGCGTCCTGCTCACAGTGTTCAGCTAGATCCGTTCCTGCTATTTACATTCAGTGCAGTGCGTCCTGCTCACAGTGTTCAGCTAGATCCGTTCCTGGTATTTACATTTAGTGCAGTGCGTCCTGCTCACAGTGTTCAGCTAGATCCGTTCCTGCTATTTACATTCAGTGCAGTGCGTCCTGCTCACAGTGTTCAGCTAGATCCGTTCCTGCTATATACATTTAGTGCAGTACGTCCTGCTCACAGTGTTCAGCTAGATCCGTTCCTGTTATCTTCCTACTGACAGGCAGGCTTGTCTGGTTACAGTATATAAAGCTACCTGAAGAAAATTACAGGTGTTCTTTTTGATCCTATTAGTACCACGGTCAGGCAGCTAGACTATTTACATTTAGTACAGTGTGTCCTGCTCACAGTGTTCAGCTAGATCCGTTCCTGTTATCTTCCTACTGACAGGCAGGCTTGTCTGGTTACAGTATATAAAGCTACCTTAAGAAAATTACAGGTGTTCTTTTTGATCCTATTAGTACCACGGTCAGGCAGCTAGACTATTTACATTTAGTACAGTGCGTCCTGCTCACAGTGTTCAGCTAGATCCGTTCCTGTTATCTTCCTACTGACAGGCAGGCTTGTCTGGTTACAGTATATAAAGCTACCTGAAGAAAATTACAGGTGTTCTTTTTGATCCTATTAGTACCACGGTCAGGCAGCTAGACTATTTACATTTAGTACAGTGTGTCCTGCTCACAGTGTTCAGCTAGATCCGTTCCTGTTATCTTCCTACTGACAGGCAGGCTTGTCTGGTTACAGTATATAAAGCTATCTTAAGAAAATTACAGGTGTTCTATTTGATCCTATTAGTACCACGGTCAGGCAGCTAGACTATTTACATTTAGTACAGTGTGTCCTGCTCACAGTGTTCAGCTAGATCCGTTCCTGTTATCTTCCTACTGACAGGCAGGCTTGTCTGGTTACAGTATATAAAGCTACCTGAAGAAAATTACAGGTGTTCTTTTTGATCCTATTAGTACCACGGTCAGGCAGCTAGACTATTTACATTTAGTACAGTGTGTCCTGCTCACAGTGTTCAGCTAGATCCGTTCCTGTTATCTTCCTACTGACAGGCAGGCTTGTCTGCTTACAGTATATAAAGCTACCTTAAGAAAATTACAGGTGTTCTATTTGATCCTATTAGTACCACGGTCAGGCAGCTAGACTATTTACATTTAGTACAGTGTGTCCTGCTCACAGTGTTCAGCTAGATCCGTTCCTGTTATCTTCCTACTGACAGGCAGGCTTGTCTGGTTACAGTATATAAAGCTACCTTAAGAAAATTACAGGTGTTCTATCCCAGCTTAGTGCAGCTACAGGCCATTAGTATGTCTGGAAGGCCAAGAAGGAGAGGCAGACAGTCACAAGCCAATAAGAGAGGGCAAGCAGGCTCTGTGTCTAGTGCTGGTCGTGGAGACGGTGCATCCTCATCAGCACGTGGCCATGGGACACGCTTGGCCTTTTTTTCGGCAGCTGGCCGTGTTGAGCCGCAACATGCGGAAGACTTGGTCGAGTGGATGACCAAGCCGTCCTCATCCTCCTCATCCTCTCTCACCCATGCCCAGGGTGCTTTGTCTGGCAAAGCAGCGGCCTCTTCCCTCAGCTCAATGTCATCAGTGACTCCTTCCCTAGCTCCACCATGTCCTCATGAGGATTCCCTCGAACTGTTTGACCACAGTGTTGGGTACATGCTCCAGGAGGATGCCCAGCGTTTGGAAGGCTCTGATGATGATACTGAGCTCAATGAAGGCAGTAACATGAGCACGGACAGAGGGGGTGCCCAAGAAGGACAGCAATCTGGCAGTCATGCTCCCCCTGCTGCAGCATACTGCCAGGTTTGCTCCAGTGATGAGGAGGGAGGGGATGATGAGGTCACTGACTCAACGTGGGTGCCTGATAGGAGAGAGGAGGAGGAGGAGGAGGAGGAGGAGGTGGCACATCACCAACTAGGCAGGATGCCCTTCAGGGGCCAGCCTAAGGGCAGCACATTGACTGCATCACACCCCAAAGCTCCACATGTGCAGGGCGCTGCAGTCTCTGCGCGTTATTCAAAAAGTTCTTTGGTGTGGGCCTTTTTTGAGACGAGTGCATCAGATCGCACCGCTGCTATTTGCAACATATGTCTCAAGCGTATCTCGCGTGGCCAAAACATCTCCCGCTTGGGTACCACATGCTTGACCAGACATATGTTGACCTGCCATGCAGTTCGTTGGCAAGCGTATCTAAAAGACCCACACCAAAGAACAAAGACGATCTCTCCTTGCTCCTCATCAGCTGAGATTTCCAACCCCACTAGACCTTCAGTCCTCTCTGAGACCTGCAGTGAGAGGAATGAAGGTGTAGAATTAGGTGTGTCACAGCCAAGTACTTGTGGGCAATCTGCTTTTGGTACACCGACGTCAGATTGTACCAGGCAAATTTCCCTGCCCCAGCTGCTGCACCGCCGAAAGAAGTTTGCTCCCAGCCATCCACATGCCCAGCGGTTGAATGCTAGCTTGGCAAAATTGCTAGCACTTCAACTGCTGCCTTTTCAGTTGGTAGACTCTGCCCCCTTCCGTGAGTTTGTGGAATGTGCGGTTCCTCAGTGGCAGGTACCCAAACGCCACTTTTTCTCACGGAAGGCGATTCCGGCTCTCTACCGGCATGTGGAAGGCAATGTCCATGCCTCGCTGGACAGGGCGGTCAGCGGTAAGGTGCATATTACCGCTGACTCATGGTCCAGCAGGCATGGACAGGGACGTTACTTAAGTTTCACGGCGCATTGGGTGACTCTGCTGGCAGCTGGGAAGGATGCAGGACAAGGTGCAGTAGTGTTGGAGGTTGTTCCGCCACCACGCCTCCAAAATGCTGATTGTGACACACCTCTCTCCTCCACCCCCTCCTCTTCTTCTTCCTCCATGGCCTCTTCCTCGGAACCAGCGGTGCTCCGTAGGCGTTCAAGGGGCTACGCAAGTACGCAGGCCAAAAGATGCCATGCGGTGCTTGAGCTGGTGTGCTTGGGGGACAGGAGCCACACTGGGGCAGAGGTTCTGTCAGCTCTGCAGGGGCAGGTTCAGAGGTGGTTGACGCCACGCCAACTTAAGGCAGGAATGGTGGTTTGCGACAATGGCACCAACCTCCTCTCTGCCCTCCGACAGGGACAACTGACCCATGTGCCCTGTTTGGCTCACGTCCTTAACTTGGTGGTGCAGCGGTTCTTGGGCAGGTACCCGGGCTTACAGGATGTCCTGAGGCAGGCCAGGAAAGTCTCTGTGCATTTCCGCCGGTCATATAATGCCAGTGCTCGGCTGACGGACCTCCAAAAGGAGTTTAACCTGCCCAAGAACCGCCTAATCTGTGACATGCCCACCAGGTGGAACTCGACGTTGGCCATGCTGCAGCGGCTGCACACGCAGCAGAGGGCCATCAATGAGTACCTGTGCGACTATGGCACCAGGACAGGGTCAGGGGACCTTGGTTTTTTTTCCCCACTCCAGTGGGCCATGATCAGGGATGCATGCACTGTCCTGTCACCATTCGAGGAGGCCACGAGGATGGTGAGCACTGACAGTGCATGCATCAGTGACACTGTCCCCCTTGTCCACCTGTTGGAGCACACGCTGCGTGGAATAATGGACAGGGCACTTGAGGCAGAACAGAGGCAGGAAGAGGAGGACTTCCTTAGCTCTCAAGGCCCCCTTTATCCAGACAGTGTTCCTGCGTGCCCGCCGATCACACAGGAAGAGGACGAGGAGGAGGAGGAGGAGGAGGAGGAAGATTGTGTCAGTATGGAGGTGGAGCCTGGCACTCAGCATCAGCAGTCTTTAAGGGATCAGTCCCAAGGAACACATGGACTTGTACGTGGCTGGGAGGAGGTGGCTGCGGACGTTGTTGTCCTTAGTGACCCAGAGGACTCCGGACCGAATGCCTCAGCAAACCTACGCTGCATGGCCTCCCTGATCCTGCAAAGCCTGCGTAAGGATCCTCGTATTCGTGGTATCAAGGAGAAGGACCAATACTGGCTGGCAACCCTCCTTGATCCACGTTACAAGGGTAAGGTTGCGGACCTTATCTTGCCATCGCAGAGGGAGCAGAGGATGAAACATCTTCGGGAGGCCTTGCAGAAAGGTCTGTGCAACGCGTTCCCAGAGACTGGGAGGTTACAAACTCCTGTTTCTGGACAACGTGTTGCTGAGGCTTCGGTCAGTCAAAGAAGGAGCGGTGGAGAAGGTGGCCGTCTGACCGATGCGTTCAGACAATTTTTTGGTCCGCAGCCCCAAGGTATGATCGGTTCCAGCAACCATCGCCAGCGTCTGTTTTACATGGTGCAGGAATACCTAGGGGCAAGATCAGACTTGGACACCTTTCCCACCGAAAATCCTCTGGGTTACTGGGTCTTGAGGATGGATCACTGGCCAGAGCTTGCACAGTATGCAATTGAGCTACTGGCCTGTCCTGCATCCAGCGTTCTTTCGGAACGCACATTCAGTGCTGCTGGAGGCGTGGTAACCGATCACAGGGTGCGTCTGTCCACCGACTCGGTCGATCGGCTGACCTTCATAAAAATGAATCAGTCTTGGATCACCACCAGCTACCAAGCACCTGATGCAGATGTAACCGAATAATTTTTTTTGAAATCTCAGATCCCTTCAAAGACTGCCTATGCTGATGCTGAGTGACTATCCCTGAGTAATTATCCTCTTCCTCCTCAATCATCACGCTGATAGCTTGTAAGAACATTTTTGGTTCTGGGCGCCACCACCAGTGCCTAAGGCACAATTTTTCAGCCCCTGTTTAACAGGGGCGTGTAATTACAATTTTTGTTGTAATACTTTGCAGCAGGGCTCGTTCCTGCATTCCAACTAGAGTGTCTGTGAGGGGTTGCAGTGTTGTGGCACCAGCACCAGTGCCTAAGACCCAATTTTTCAGCCCCTGTCTAACAGGGGCGTGTAATTACAATTTTTGATGCAATACTTTGCAGCAGGGCTTGTTCCTGCGTTTCAACTAGAGTGTCTGTGAGGGGTTGCAGTGTTGTGGCACCAGCACCAGTGCCTAAGACCCAATTTTTCTGCCCCTGTCTAACAGGGGCGTGTAATTACAATTTTTGATGCAATACTTTGCAGCAGGGCTCGTTCCTGCGTTCCAACTAGAGTGTCTGTGAGGGGTTGCAGTGTTGTGGCACCAGCACCAGTGCCTAAGGCCCAATTTTTCTGCCCCTGTCTAACAGGGGCGTGTAATTACAATTTTTGATGCAATACTTTGCAGCAGGGCTCGTTCCTGCGTTCCAACTAGAGTGTCTGTGAGGGGTTGCAGTGTTGTGGCACCAGCACCAGTGCCTAAGGCCTAATTTTTCAGCTCCTGTTCAACAGGGGCATGTAATTACAATTCTTGATCTAATATTTCACAGCAGGGCCCTGTGAGGGCTTACAGTGTTTTGGCCACAGCAACACCTAAGGCCCAAATTTCTGCTGAGTATATAGGGCAGGACCCTACTTTCAAACATCTAACTTACAAACGACTCCTACTTGCAAACGGAAGGAGACAACAGGAAGTGAGATGAAATCTACCCCTAAGGAAGGGAAATTCTCTCCTGTAAGAGTTAATATGGGAAAACAATTTCTCCTTTCCACTGATGCTTTCCAATCCTTGTTCCACAAAAAAACCCAAATTTTCAAAAAACATTTTTCATTGGGACAAAAAAGTGAGGTGAAATCTTCTGAAGAGGAGGAAAGACGCAAAACAAATGTCACAGGGGTGATAACCCTTCCCTATGTTTTCCAAAAAGCTTAGAAAAGATTTTTTGGCTGGAGCTAAACACATTAAAAATGTTCAAAATTACAAACAGATTCTACTTAACAACAAACCTACAGTCCCTGTCTTGTTTGCACCGCCTGTATACTGCTGTTCAGAGTATATAGGGACCTTTCCTTATTTTAATTTGGGTGCGGGGTTCCCCTTAATATCCATACAAGACCCAAAGGGCCTGGTAATGGACTGGGGGGTACCCATGCCGTTTGTCTCACTGATTTTCATCCATATTTCCATGACCCGACATGACATTAAACCCGCAAGCAGTTTTAAATGAGATTTTTTCCTTTAAAAATGACATTTGGTGCAGGGACTGTTCTAAACATGGGAAACACGCGTCACTTTACAGGCATACTATAGACACCCCCCAGGTACGATATTTAAAGGAATATTTCACTTTTTTTTTTTTACTTTAAGCATCATTAAAATCACTGCTCCCGAAAAAACGGCCGTTTTTAAAAGTTTTTTTTGCATTGATACATGTCCCCTGGGGTAGGACCCGGGTCCCCAAACCCTTTTTAGGACAATACCATGCAAATTAGCCTTTAAAATGAGCACTTTTGATTTCGAACGTTCGAGTCCCATAGACGTCAATGGGGTTCTAACGTTCGTGCGAACTTGCGGTCCGTTCGCGGGTTCTGGTGCGAACCGAACCGGGGGGTGTTCGGCTCATCCCTAGTGTTGAACTTGATGTGCTTGAGCCTGAGGCACTTTTTGGAAGTGTTACTGTTTTCTTGTATTCTATATGCTGAACTGGATGAGGTGTTATCAGGTGGTGTATCAAACCTGTTGTTGAAAAATGCCTTGGCACTGTAACCTCCCCCTGAAATTTCTGCAGAGCAAAGACTGCAGATTGCAAATTTGGGGTCTTGATCAGTAACTTAAAAATATTTCCACACTGCAGACATGGTCCACCTTTGCTGGTGGCGCAGAAGAATAGCATAGAATGATCTATAGTGGGAGTGATATCGGGGGGGGGGGACTAAAATCAATTTTAAAACTAGACCCCAGGCAGCAATAAAAAAAAAGCCTAACTTATCAATCTTTAACAGTACAGCTCTCTTCCCATTCAAGGTAGTTATGTCTGCACTACATCTTGGACCAAAGAATATATTGATTGCATGCTATTTGTTTGAGATATTCAGTAGTATATTACTACTACTACTTTGTCTACTACTACTAGTTGCAGCATGTTTAAAAAAAAATCATGCACTTGTCAGTGTATTAATATACCAAAACATACTGGAATGGCATACACTATGCATTACCTGGCCTGTTATATAGTTTAGTAGTAGTAGTAGTAGTAGTAGTAGTAGTAGTAGTAGTAGTAGTAGTAGAACTAACTAAATACTAGTAGTTACATACAACTGAATAAATAGCATAGAATGATCTATAGTGGGTGTGATATCGGGGGGGGGGGGACTAAAATCAATTTTAAAACTAGACCCCAGGCAGCTATAAAAAAAAGCCTAACTTATCAATCTTTAATAGTACAGCTCTCTTCCCATTCAAGGTAGTTATGTCTGCACTACATCTTGGACCAAAGAATATATTGATTGCATGCTATTTGTTTGAGATATTCAGTAGTATATTACTACTATTACTTTGTCTACTACTACTAGTTGCAGCATGTTTAAAAAAAAATCATGCACTTGTCAGTGTATTAATATACCAAAACATACTGGAATGGCATACACTATGCATTACCTGGCCTGTTATATAGTTTAGTAGTAGTAGTAGTAGTAGTAGTAGTAGTAGAACTAACTAAATACTAGTAGTTACATACAACTGAATAAATAGCTGAATATCTCTTTTTTATACTAGTTGGATTGTCATCAGTTAAGAGGAAAGATCTTCAGCAGCAATGCTCACCGGTGAATAGTAGTAATAGGTAATAGTAGCCATCCAGGAGGGTTCACTGTCCAAGGCAGCCCTGTATGCTCCTGTCTCCCGAGTCCCAACTGTGTCTCAACCACGAGGAACGTGCTCTTGACTCCAGCGTCTATATGCAGGGAAAGTGCTCCCAACTCCAGTGTCTCAACAGCATGAAACGTGCTCATGAGTCCAGCGTCTTAACCACAAGGAGCGTGCATGCCGCCTACATGGCGGGTGACGTCACCCAGTGGTGCGGCCACCGCTACTGCGCATGCGCAATTTTCAGCGCCATTATCAGCTGTTTTTTCTTTCTGCAGTTTTTTTTTCGGCCGCCGAAATTTTGGTGCATCACTACATATAACACATCATAGGTCGCCAAAAGGGCAAATGTCAACAGCAGGGAGTGCATGATATGCCATGCCCTAAGGGCCACCAAGGCAAAGGTAAAAGGTTAACCTAGGGTTAAGAAGGGGACATAACTGATCAAGTCATTAAGACCCAGTGGCTTTGTCGCCCAAAGGGAATAAATCCAATTAGTAAACCAGTGATAATGGTGTCAAAGCAAACTGAGGCAACAGTTACATGGAAGTCAAAAATCAGGCCTTATTAGCATACCTCTATAAGTTTCATAGCATATTTTATTGACAGAGGAAAAGAAAAGGAAAAAGAGGCAGTGAAAAGAGAAGGAAGACGAGAAAAGAAGAATTAGAAAAAAAAAGAATGGGAGAGAGCTGCAAAGGGAAGACCCAGCTTAGACACATAGTTCTGTCTCAGGAACCTGGTCAGGTATAATCTGGTCTCATGGGAAGGTAAAATGTAGCTAAAGTATTGTTTAAACTTCGGCATGTCAGTGAATACCCACCAGGACATCCACATTTTTGGGGAACTATTCAGATTTATCATTATCCTGTGCAATCATAAGTTCCATTCGTATGAGTTTACTTGTGACTTCAAAGTCAAGGAATGATTGGTCTAACAGCAATTAAAAAAGTCTTAGACCAGAATGTTTCACCAATTTTCTGTACCCAGAATCATCGATAGTGATGTTATTTCTGGGGTATTTCTGTATTTTGTAAGATAGCAATCATTATATAGTTTACAAATCATATCCCATAATTGCTTAAGAGGTGGACAGTTCCACTAAATATTTGAGGAAAGTGAAAAGCCAGTGTTACTGGTATTGTTTTCCTGCAGCCGATCCAAAAGCGGTTTTAGGGATCTGCCTAGACCAGGGGTCTCAAACTGGCGTCCCTCCAGCTGTTGCGAAACTACAAGTCCCATCATGCCTCTGCCTGTGGGAGTCATGCTTGTAACTGTCAGCCTTGCAATGCCTCATGGGACTTGTAGTTTCGCAACAGCTAGAGGGCCACCAGTTTGAGACCCTTGGCCTAGACAAATCTGGTAAAAGGTGAATGATCTTTTAGTTAAATTGAATCTCATCAGAGTCCCTAGCTGCTTGCATGTTTGCTTCCTTCAGTTTTTGGTAGTGCACTCTGATGATAATGTCCCTGGGGCGATTTGAACTTTTGGGACCCATTGCTCTGTGGGCTCTGTCAATTTCCAGTAATTAGGATGTTCCAAAAATGTATCAAAAATTGAATTAATTTAATACTGTATCAAAGTAAAAGAAAAATTTCTGATTCAGTAATGTCTCCAAAAACTTGCTTGTCAATGCGTTTCACTAAAATATTAGCTTCCTCAGGACAGATACTAGGTAGGTGCTGTTATATTTAAAAACAAGAAAGTACATGTGTAAGTATTCAATGTAGTATATTATGATTGTTACAACATTTTTCCAGGAGGAGTACATATACACAGAGACTAACTACATATAAGCATAACAATGTGTATGCTTGCCTAATAAACATGTGGCTCTACATGTGGGAGAACTTGACCAAACTGACAAACAGCCGAAAAAACGAAATTGCATATGTGTGTCTAAAGTAGTGGGATACTCGTATATCTTGTGGTCTATAGTAGATACCACTAAATAAGACCAAAAAACAACAAACATATGCATTATAGATTAAGGTGCTAAAGTTGCAAAAGAAGATATCCAGAAAGTATATACGAATGGTACTTACCAATAGTACCAAGAGATGGCCCATGGATACCGGACCAAGTTATTAAATGGATAAGTATACAGTCCCCTTAAGTATAGAGGCGCATGGAATATGTCAGGAAAGGTTTCACCTGCTGGTGGCACTGTTAGACCTTTGGCTTGCAGTACTGGTGTACACCAGTGGGTGTCTCCTGGCCGTCTGGAACTGTCAGGAGAGGTTTCACCTGCTGGTGGCACTGTCTGATCCTTGGGCTGCAGTACTGGTGTCCAGCAGCGGTTGTCTCCCGGCAGTGTGGAGCCGACATTATCTCCTGCGATCAGGCGTCACCTGAGGCTGATTGCAGGAGATGTGTTTTAATACCTGACAAGCACTCACACACTTGCCTTGGTATTGTCCTTGAGCCCTGACCTGTACCTGCTATCCTCTGTACCTAAAAGCTGAACCCTGTACCTGAACCCTGTAACCTGAACCTTGTGGTCACAAGACCGCAAACACTTAGCCAGTGATTAGATAGATGTACACAGGAAGTGGAGAGATACATAGAGCAGTATAATGACACATATCCATGTAAACACACACCAACGCCAAAACTCTACCCCCAGATAAGTAGACGGACAAGAACAAGCCCTCCATAATAGGGCATATGCAGCAAATAGTGCAATGACATAACCCACAAACGCAAAACAAAAATGCATCAACATCATGGATCCCGCTCACGACAAGATAGACATAAAAATAAATGAAAAAATAAACATATCTATATATATAAACCCACATGGGGCCACTATGGCCAGGCCAGACCAGAAGGTAGATATCCCTCCGTGAAGAGAGAAATATGAGTATTTTTGAAGAAAAGGCTTGTAGCTAATAGCATCATTGAGGCCAGGGGCAGTGGTAGCAGCCAGAGTGTGAATTCATCTAATTTCCCTTTGTAGAATCTTTTTATCATGATTACCAGCTCGAGAGTTCATTGGAATGAGTTCTAATGCTGCAATTTTTACTACACTGCCTCCACCAGCATGTATTTGATTTACATGTCGTCCTATAGGTGTCAGCAGTTGATTACTGTTGATGTAATATATGATCCTTGATTCAACGCCAAAAAGCTTGTTTGGTTTTGCCCACGTAGAAACTACCACATTCACAAAACATAATGTACACCACGCCCTCCGTCTGACAGTTGACATGGTGTATCGTAGAGTGTAATCTGCCGTTTGGCAGGTACATTGCATGGTTTTCATATATCCATGGACAACAAGAGCACGAACCACATTGCCGGGTTCCTCTCGAGGTGATATCTTCCCTGGCTGTCTCAGTAAAATGACTGTATCAATCTGTCCCTGAGTGATCTTGCCCTCTTAAAAGTAATGTTAGGTTTAGAACCTGTATATTTGCAAAGGATGGGATCATTGTTAAGAAGATACCAGTGTTTCTTAAATATTTCTTGTATACATGAGTGTTGGCGGGTATAGGTAATAATCATCCTGGTGGTATCTTTCTCATTTTGTTGGGGTCTCTTACATAGAGCTTCCTGTCTGGTCTGTTTAGATGCTCTTTTGTAAGCCTTTCAAAGCATTGTCTTTGAGTATCCCCTATCGGACAGTCTCATTCGTAATGTGTCTGCTTCTTGCTTGAATAGTATATCATTAGAGCAGATTCTGCGAAACCTGAGATATTGCCCGTAAGGGATATTATTGATAAGAGGGATCGGATGGAAACTGTTAGCGTGTAAGAGGGTGCTCCCTGCTGTCTCCTTTCGGTATAGAGTGGTGTTGATATTCCCGTCACCTTCAATCATAACTGTGATATCCAGGAAGGGAATGGATTTCTTACTTTCATGCATAGTAAATTTTAAATCAAATGCATTCTAAAGCATGCATAAATTCAGCTAGATCAGCTGTGGACCCAGTCCACAACATCAAAACATCATTTATATACCTATTCCACATTAGGATGGAGTCCCAATATTTGGCATACCTGTAGTCTGAGACACAAATTATGAATAAGACTGTCCAACAGGGGATACTCAAAGACAACGCTTAAAAAGGCTTACAAAAGAGCATCTAAACAGACCAGACAGGAAGCTCTATGTAAGAGACCCCAACATAATGAGGAAGATACCACCAGGTTGATTATTACCTATGTAGCACAGGGGTTTTTGCCTCCTAAGTTACTATGTAAATAATGTGATATTCTTTAACCACTTCAGCCCCGGAAGGTTTTACCCCCTTCCTGACCAGAGCACTTTTTACAATTTGGCACTGCGTCGCTTTAACTGCTAATTGCGCGGTCATGCAATGTTGTACCCAAACAAAATTTGCGTCCTTTTTTCCCACAAATAGAGCTTTCTTTTGATGGTATTTGATCACCTCTGCGGTTTTTATTTTTTGCGCTATAAACGGAAAAAGAACGAAAATTAAAAAAAAAAAAGATATTTTCTACTTTTTGTTATAAAAAAAATCCAATCAACTCAATTTTAGTCATACATTTAGGCCAAAATGTATTCAGCCACATGTCTTTGGTAAAAAAAAGTCAATAAGCGTATATTTATTGGTTTGCGCAAAAGTTATAGCATCTACAAACTAGGGTATTTTCTGGAATTTACACAGCTTTGCGTTTATGACTGCCTATCTCATTTCTTGAGGAGCTAAAATGGCAGGGCAGTACAACCCCACCCCCCAAATGACCCCATTTTGGAAAGTAAACACCCCAAGGAAATTGCTGAGAGGCATGTTGAGCCCATTGAATATTTTATTTTTTGTCCCAAGTGATTAAATAATGACAAAAAAAATTTTACAAAAAGTTGTCACTAAATGATATATTGCTCACACTTGCCATGGTTATATGCAGAATTGCATCCCAAAATACATTTTGCTGCTTCTCCTGAGTACGGGGATATAACACGTGTGGGACTTTTTGGGAGCCTAGCCGCGTACGGGGCCCCCGATAACCAATTACCGCGTTCAGGATTTTCAAGGGCGTACATTTTTGATTTCACTCCTCACTACCAATAACAGTTTTGAAGGCCATAAAATGCCAAAATGGCACAAACCCCCCGCCCGCAAATGACCCCATTTTGGAAAGTAGACACCCCAAGCTATTTTCTGAGAGGAATGTTGAGTCCATGGAATATTTTATATTTTGCCACAAGTTGCAGGAAAATTACAAACTTTTTTTTTTTTTTGCACAAAGTTGTCACTAAATGATATATTGCTCAAACATGCCATGGGCATATGTGAAATTGCACCCCAAAATACATTCTGCTGCTTCTCCTGAGTATGGGGATACCACATGTGTGGCACTTCTTGGGAGCCTAGCCACGTACGGGGCACGTACGAAGCACTGTCTTCAGCATTTCTAAGGGCGTAAATTTTTGATTTCACTCCTCACTACCTATCACAGTTTTGAAGGGCATACAATGTTAAGATGGCACAACCCCCCCAAATGACCCCATTTTGGAAAGTAGACACCCCAAGCTATTTGCTGAGAGGCATGGTGAGTATTTTGCAGCTCTCATTTGTTTTTGAAAATGAAGAAAGAAAAGAAAAATGTTTTTTTTTTTTTTTTTTCAATTTTCAAAACTTTGTGACAAAAAGCGAGGTCTGCAAAATACTCACCATACCTCTCAGCAAATAGCTTGGGATGTCTACTTTCCAAAATGGAGTCATTTGGGGGGGTTTGTGCCATCTGGCCTTCGAAACTGTGATAGGCAGTGAGGAGTGAAATAAAAAATTTACACTCTTAGAAATCCTGAAGGTGGTGCTTGGTTTTCGGAGTCCCGTACGCGGCTAAGCTCCCAAAAAGTCTCACACATGTGGTATCCCTGTACTCAGGAGAAGCAACAGAATGTATTTTGGGGTGTAATTTCACATATGCCCATGACATATTTGAGCAATATATCATTTAGTGACAACTTTGTGAAAAAAAAAGTTTATAATTTTCCCGCAAAATATAAAATATGTCATGGACTCAACTCGCCTCTCAGCAAATAGCTTGGGATGTCTACTTTCCAAAATGGGGTCATTTGGGGGGGGGGGGTTCGAACTGTCCTAGCATTTTATGCACAACATTTAGAAGCTTATGTCACACATCACCCACTCTTCTAATCACTTGAAGACAAAGCCCTTTCTGACACTTTTTGTTTACATGAAAAAATATTTTTTTTTGCAAGAAAATTACTTTGAACCCCCAAACATTATATATTTTTTTAAAGCAAAGGCCCTACAGATTAAAATGGTGGGTGTTTCATATTTTTTTGTCACACAGTATTTGCGCAGCTATTTTTCAAACACATTTTTTTGGGAAGAAACACACTTTTTTTAATTTTAATGCACTAAAACACACTATATTGCCCAAATGTTTGATGAAATAAAAAAAATGATCTTAGGCCAAGTACATGGATACCAAACACGACATGCTTTAAAATTGCGCACAAACGTGCAGTGGTGACAAACTACATATATTTTTAAAAGCCTTTAAAAGCCTTTACAGGTTACCACTTTAGATTTACTGACCTTCGCGGTGATACCTCACATGCATGGTGCAATTGCTGTTTACATTTGACACCAGACCGACGCTTGCGTTCGCCTTTGCATGAGAGTGGGGGGACAGGGTTTTTTTATATAATTTTTTTTTGCTTTTTTATCTTATTTTTAAACTGTTCCTTTCATTTTTTTTTTAGCATTTTTATTGTTATCTCAAGGAATGTAAATATCCCCTATGATAGCAATAGGTAGTGACAGGTACTCTTTTTAAAAAAAATTGGGGTCTATTAGACCCTAGATCTCTCCTCTGCCCTCAAAGCATCTGACCACACCAAGATCGGTGTGATAAAATGCTTTCCCAGTTTCCCAATGGCGCTGTTTACATTCAGCAAACTCTAAGTCATGAAATGCTCATGGCTTCCGGTTTCTTAGGCCAAAGAGATGATTGGAGCCATTCTGGTCTCTGATCAGCTCTATGGTCAGCTGGCCAAATCACCGGCTGAATTCTCGGGTTCCCTGTTGGGACAGGAGAGCCAGAGAAATCCATGGAAGACAGTGGGGGGGGGACATTTACTCCCACTGCTTGTAAAAGCAGTCTAGAGGCTAATTAGCTGCTAGGATTGCTTTTACATGAAAGCTGACCGCTGGCTGAAAAGAATGATACCAAGATAATACCTAAACCTGCAGGCATCATTCAAAAGTCCAGCAACATACCAGTACATTGCTGGTCCTTGTTGGGCATATATTGTAATCTTTTTTTTCATGCAGCCTGTGGGCTGAACAAAAAAAAGAGATTGATCAGTGGGTATGCCCACCATTAGAATACCTCCCTTCATCCACCGACTTCTATTGCTGGGCATACATGCACCATTTATAAATGCCGAAGCATGGGGGCATATGCCCCAAAAGTTAGGAGCAAATCGCTCCTCCACCCCTGCTGTTCCCATGCTTCGACATATATGCTTTTTTTTTAACTGTGGTGGTGAAATCACCTCCGACAGCACTGGAGTCACGGCTTTATGTATCATGGGAGCAAACGCTGTTGCTGTCAAGATAAATAAATCCGCGTTGCAACTGAATGGCGTACCTGAAAACAAAAAAAATGGTTAACAATAAAACACAGTAAACAGTAAAGTATAAAAAAATTACATACCTGAAAAACAAACATGATAAAACATAATAACAATAAAACATTGCAGAATAGAATAAAGTAAAAAAGAGCAGAACAATAGAGAGAGAATAGAGAGAGAGAGAGAACAATAAAACGACAACTATTTATTTATTTATTTATTTATTTATTTATTTATTTATTTTTTGTGGCTCTGACGATCTCTTCTTAATTTAAGGAAGGATCCAGTCCATCCTGAAGCTCTGTATAGCACATGAGCGGTCAGCAAAGCCAATTGAAATAAGTATACAGACACTTTTTTATACCAGCGTCTGGCCTTACGGGCAACTTACGTTGAGGTCCACCCCTCCCATATTTTGGTTATATTCGTGGACACAGAGGGGTTTCTCCACAACACCAGTCGCTGTAGTAATTTGGACAGTCGTGTCTGCATGAAGGGAGGTAAGAACGAAAACATTTTTATTATTCCTCCACTTCATAGCGAGCAAGTTATTACACTTCAAGCAGGCTCTCTTTCCCAGCCTAAGATGGGAATCTACAAGCCACTGGGGAAATGTATATAAAGAGCGCAGCGCTGGATTTAAATAAACAGTGAAGGATATACAGTGAAAAATATTTTAACAGTGAAAAATATTTTGTTATGTGCAAATAAAACTGTGCACATTAATCACTAAAATAATGTCCATGAATTAAGCAAAACCAAAATATGAATAAACGTCCATGAGACATGTGAAAAACCACTCTGGATATCTGACTTCCACCGCTGTAAGACCCGTCACCAGAAAGATTAAAGGCTTACCGGACAGCCTTTAAAAAAAGGCATGAATCAATCTCCGCTTTGGATGCTGTCCCTTCTATGGATGGATCCTGCTGTGAAGCACTAGATGGTTGATCTCAAATCAGTCAGCCATGGAGGAGAGCCGATCCCAGTGGTATGGATATCCAAAAAGAAAGAAAGAGATGCTCCGATAGTGTAGTAAATTATTGGTTCCTTTATTAAAATGCCAGAAAGGCGTTCAGCAATACAAAAGTCACCAAGCTCCACAGCTTCAGACTGAGCACCTGAAGCTGTGCTCAGTGCTCAGTCTGAAGCTGTGGAGCTTGGTGATTTTTGTATTGCTGAATGCCTTTCTGGCATTTTAATAAAGGAACCAATAATTTACTACACTATCGGAGCATCTCTTTCTTTCTTTTTGGATATCCATACCACTGGGATCGACTCTCCTCCATGGCTGACTGATTTGAGATCAACCATCTAGTGCTTCACAGCAGGATCCATCCATAGAAGGGACAGCATCCAAAGCGGAGATTGATTCATGCCTTTTTTTAAAGGCTGTCCAGTAAGCCTTTAATCTTTCTGGTGACGGGTCTTACAGCGGTGGAAGTCAGATATCCAGAGTGGTTTTTCACATGTCTCATGGACGTTTATTCATATTTTGGTTTTGCTTAATTCATGGACATTATTTTAGTGATTAATGTGCACAGTTTTATTTGCACATAACAAAATATTTTTCACTGTTAAAATATTTTTCACTGTATATCCTTCACTGTTTATTTAAATCCAGCGCTGCGCTCTTTATATACATTTTTAGTGGTGCCCCCTATCAGGGTTATAGCGTATAGCTGCAGGATACTTCTTCATAGGTTTATATTGTATATTTGTACACTTGAGCACAATATATATCTTTTCATAGATTTATATTTTTATTCACAACAATTTACACCTAGCGCAAATTTTTCCTTTTAGAATAAGCCACTGGGGAAAGCCCCGGTGATTAGATCGCATGGTGCCACATGCTCCGAACTGATGATCAAACAAGTGACTAAAAAGTGGCACGCTCGTGTAATAATTGTCCACATATAAGTGGTACCTCTTTCCGAATAAGGGTGACACCAAGTCCCACACAATCTTGCCAGCGCTTCCTATGTAGTCAGGGCAGTTTGTCGGCTCTACGTGATCTCTTCCCTCGTAAACCATAAAACTACATGTATAGCCTGTGGCCCTGTCACAGAGCTTATACATCTTGACCCCGTATCTGGCACGCTTGCTGGGAAGGTACTGTTTGAATGACAAGTGGCCAGAAAACTTAATCAGGGACTCATCAACGCAAACAACTTGATGGGGAGTAAACAAGTCTGCAAAACGTTGGTTGAAGTGGTTTACGAGGGGCCAAATTTTGTAGAGCCGATCATATCCAGGGTCTCCACGAGGACGACAGAGTTCATTGTTGTTGAAGTGCATGAATCACAAAATCTGCTCGTATCGTGCCCTGGCCATGGAAGCAGAGAACACGGGCATATGGTGAATTGGGTCAGTGGACCAATATCACCGCAACTCACTCTTTTTGGTTATGCCCATGAGGAGGGAAAGGCCCAGAAAGATCTTAAATTTGGAAACCGTAATTGGTTTCCAATCTCTGGCAAGGGAGGAATAGCGGCGCTATTACTTCTCTGCTCCATGTGAGAGCCCTGCGGTTCTTGCACCTCAATAGCAGAAGAAGAAGATTGGGGTCTGGTACGCCTGACCTTGGCAGGGACCACAACTCCGTCGTCAGAGTTATCTGTCATGGAGCCGCTGCTGTCTACAGGTTCATATTCTGAGCCTGAATCTGACAGATGAGTGACTTCCTCTTCACTATCTGTCATGCTCAGAAACATGTAGGCCTCTTCACTAGTGTACCTTCAATTCGTGAGACTCACAGCCAAAAAAGCTCCTGACTGTTAGCGACTGTATCAAAACGCTACTAAAAAACTGTTAATGATCGCAGGGATCAGGCCTGACACTGCGAACACTGCAGTTTTGCGTGTTTAGTGTTTTGTAAGTGAGAGTGATCGATCGATACTGCACTTGGGTGGGCTGGGCTGGGCTTGGCGGAGGGCAAAATGCAGGTGCTAGGTATCTGGGCTGATCCTGCTAACACTGGGTTTTTGGGAACCCTAAACTGCTGGGGATGCTAGTATAGATCTGATCGGATCAGATATTGATCCGTTCAGAAACTATACCACTAAGGGAGGTGTATGCTGCATGCGTGGGTGTTAGCGGTACTGGCACTAACCTGACGCTGCTTGGGGCGACGCAGACCCTAAAACCTAACTTATATCTCCTGCCGGGCGATTAGGGTGGTTAATTACCTTTATTAGGTAATAAACGGCGGGTGCCCTTACTCTATAAAAAAATAAACTAACTAACCAGCGTCACCCGTAACAGTTATACGGTGATCACTGGTGAAAGGGTTAACTAGGGGGCAATCAGGGGGTTAAAACCTTTACTAGGTAATATATGGGGGTCCCTGACATTATAAAACGCTGACGGCGAACCTAAATGCTTACCTCCCTAACTAGCGTCACCTGTGACACTAATAAAACGATCGCTTAGTGACACTAGTGATTGCTTTTACATGAAAGCTGACCGCTGGCTGAAAAGAATGATACCAAGATAATACCTAAACCTGAAGGCATCATTCAAAAGTCCAGCAACATACCAGTACATTGCTGGTCCTTGTTGGGCATATATTGTAATCTTTTTTTTTCATGCAGCCTGTGGGCTGAACGAAAAAAAGAGATTGATCGGTGGGTATGCCCACCATTAGAATACCTCCCTTCATCCACCCACTTCTATTGCTGGGCATACATGCACCATTTATAAATGCCGAAGCATGGGGGCATATGCCCCAAAAGTTAGGAGCAAATCGCTCCTCCACCCCTGCTGCTCCCATGCTTCGACATATATGCTTTTTTTTTAACTGTGGTGGTGAAATCACCTCCGACAGCACTGGAGTCACGGCTTTATGTATCATGGGAGCAAACGCTGTTGCTGTCAAGATAAATGAATCCGCGTTGCAACTGAATGGCGTACCTGAAAACAAAAAAAATGGTTAACAATAAAACACAGTAAACAGTAAAGTATAAAAAAATTACATACCTGAAAAGCAAACATGATAAAACATAATAACAATAAAACATTGCAGAATAGAATACAGTAAAAAAGAGCAGAACAATAGAGAGAAAATAGAGAGAGAGAGAGAGAACAATAAAACGACAACTATTTTTTTTTATTTATTTATTTATTTATTTTTGTGGCTCTGACGATCTCTTCTTAATTTAAGGAAGGATCCAGTCCATCCTGAAGCTCTGTATAGCACATGAGCGTTCAGCAAAGCCAATTGAAATAAGTATACAGACACTTTTTTATACCAGCGTCTGGCCTTACAGCAACTTACGTTGAGGTCCACCCCTCCCATATTTTGGTTATATTCGTGGACACAGAGGGGTTTCTCCACAACACCAGTCGCCGTAGTAATTTGGACAGTCGTGTCTGCATGAAGGGAGGTAAGAACGAAAATATTCTTATTATTCCTCCACTTCATAGCGAGCAAGTTATTACACTTCAAGCAGGCTCTCTCCCCCAGCCTAAGACGGGAATCTACAAGCCACTGGGGAAAGCCCCGGTGATTAGATCGCATGGTGCCACATGCTTCGATCTGATGATCAAACAAGTGACTAAAAAGTGGCACGCTCGTGTAATAATTGTCCACATATAAGTGGTGCCTCTTTCCGAATAAGGGTGACACCAAGTCCCACACAATCTTGCCAGCGCTTCCTATGTAGTCAGGGCAGTTTGTCGGCTCTACGTGATCTCTTCCCTCGTAAACCATAAAACTACATGTATAGCCTGTGGCCCTGTCACAGAGCTTATACATCTTGACCCCGTATCTGGCACGCTTGCTGGGAAGGTACTGTTTGAATGACAAGTGGCCAGAAAACTTGATCAGGGACTCATCAACGCAAACAACTTGATGGGGAGTAAACAAGTCTGCAAAACGTTGGTTGAAGTGGTTTACGAGGGGCCAAATTTTGTAGAGCCGATCATATCCAGGGTCTCCACGAGGACGACAGAGTTCATTGTTGTTGAAGTGCATGAACCACAAAATCTGCTCGTATCATGCCCTGGCCATGGAAGCAGAGAACACGGGCATATGGTGAATTGGGTCAGTGGACCAATATCACCGCAACTCACTCTTTTTGGTTATGCCCATGAGGAGGGAAAGGCCCAGAAAGATCTTAAATTCGGAAACCGTAATTGGTTTCCAATCTCTGGCAAGGGAGGACTGGGGAATAGTGGCGATGTGTTGACCAGCATACAAATTGCTTTGGTCCACAATAGATCTACAGAGATCTTCAGTGAAAAACAGCGAATAAAAATCAAGTGACGTAAAATCAACTGTTTCCACATGAATGCCGGGTTGGCCAGTGAATGGGGGAAGTACGGGTGCTGCAGAAGTGGTGGGTTCCCAATTAGGATTGCCGAATGCAGCAGGAAGGGCATTATGGGCAGGACGGGCCTGTGTTCATCTTCTTGGTGGCAGCGGGACACTACTTGTGCTTGCCACCTCGCCAGCTTGATTTGCACTTATGGGACTCGCCACGTCACCAAGTGTTACTGCAGTGCTGGATGTATGACCAGGGTGTACTAGGCCGCTGGTGCTTGCCAGTTCACCAGAAGGAATAGCGGCGCTATTACTTCTCTGCTCCATATGAGAGCCCTGCGGTTCTTGCACCTCAATAGCAGAAGAAGAAGATTGGGGTCTGGTACGCCTGACCTTGGCAGGGACCACAACTCCGTCATCAGAGCTATCTGTCATGGAGCCGCTGCTGTCTACAGGTTCATATTCTGAGCCTGAATCTGACAGATGAGTGACTTCCTCTTCACTATCTGTCATGCTCAGAAACATGTAGGCCTCTTCACTAGTGTACCTTCAATTCGTGAGACTCACAGCCAAAAAAGCTCCTGACTGTTAGCGACTGTATCAAAACGCTACTAAAAAACTGTTAATGATCGCAGGGATCAGGCCTGACACTGCGAACACTGCAGTTTTGCGTGTTTAGTGTTTTGTAAGTGAGAGTGATCGATCGATACTGCACTTGGGTGGCCTGGGCTGGGCTTGGCGAAGGGCAAAATGCAGGTGCTAGGTATCTGGGCTGATCCTGCTAACACTGCGTTTTTGGGAACCCTAAACTGCTGGGGATGCTAGTACAGATCTGATCGGATCAGATATTGATCCGTTCAGAAACTATACCACTAAGGGAGGTGTATGCTGCATGCGTGGGTGTTAGCGGTACTGGCACTAACCTGACGCTGCTTGGGGCGACGCAGACCCTAAAACCTAACTTATATCTCCCGCCGGGCGATTAGGGTGGTTAATTACCTTTATTAGGCTTTTGTCCTCTTTCACACGAGGAGCGAGCGATGGAGAGGACGTGAGGACGTAGCGTCCGTCGCGGAGGGAGGGGCTCCAGAGTGTATGCCGGCCATCAAGTGAGGAGAGACGCCAAAAGCCGCGGGAGAGACACAGGCTTATAGCGGGATGAGACACTCGGTCCCCCTACAGAAAGAACGACAGCGGCAATAGATCTAAAGCACTGTGGGACGGAGCGCGGCAAGGAAAGACAACCAGGAAGCAGCTGACACACAGCGCCGGGCAATGACAGCGGATGCAGGGAGACTCTGATCCAGCCGCTTTCCCCCCCCCAGCGCCACGGGGGATACGGCGCACCCGCCCCGCACCAGACCGAGTAGCAACTCCCCCCCCCCAAAAAAAAGGGCTGTAAGTATACTCCGCGATCCAACAGAGAACAAGGAACTAAATATGGAAGGACAGAAACCAAAGGTAAAACTATGATGATTGTATGAACTGTTAACGAGCGGGTCCTCGTGGAAACATAGCTATACACCGGTATACTCCTGAGTACTAAGGTATGAATACTAGAACATATGATATATGAGAGTGAACAGAAATATATGTCCGGAAGACTTGGGTGCAAAAAAAAGCTTTAAAGAGTGATTAATGGGGCCTCAGCAATACATACGGGTCTGTGTAAGATAGTGCGGATCTAGAAAAGGGGTATAAATTGTAATTGGGGGAGAAGTGTTGTTTATTGGATAGAAACTTAGCGGCATAGATTGGAGACAATAGCGACCGGCGGTTCAATGGTCTGGAGACTAATACGTACAAAAACAGGAGAAGAGACCGGGCAACAGCAGTCACAGAGAAATCCATCAAATTAATTGTGGGACTGTATACGTATTCATAAGATTGGACCAGAAGGGCCGAAAGACTGGGTGAAGCATTACAAAATCTAGTGCAAACAGGCGCACAAGGAAGAGGAAGGAGGTAACCCCAGAAATTACACTCCACCTCGGGCCGCTACCGCCACCCGCCCCCCCCCCCCCATTCCACCTTCCCACACTTATTTTACATTTTCTCCCCCCTGCGATTTGGAACCATGTCCCTTCACTGAAGTGGAGGGTAGACTGGATATTAACGCTGGGGAAGCGAACAAGAGGGATAAGAAAGAGGGATAAAATGAATAAAAGCTCAACCAAAGTAACAAGGGGGAACCCCCCTAAATCACCGAAAGATAAACCGGGGGTCAGTACACTAAAACAATACATGACACAAGGAGCTAGCCCAAGGTCTACGGACACGGAAAAACAAGGTCAAAATAAAGTGGAAAAAAAAAAGGGGGGGAGCGACAAAAAAACAGTAGAGACCCCAGAACACTCCAGTGCAGAGTTGTCCATAGAAGGAGACCAGGATTTCAGTGGAACAGAAGGGGGCCCACGTGGGCCACCCCCATTAACTAAGCTAGAGATGAGTGAGATGCTCCTGAAAATGGAAAATTCAATAAAAAAAGAATTTCAAAACCTGAGAGAGGACCTAGGCCATCTACTGGAAAGAGTTGAGATCATGGAAAAAACTACAGAAGAACAAAAACAAGAAATAGATAATCTTAGACAACAACTAAGAAGAACACAACAAAACCAAAAAATAATATTATATAGATTGGAAGACCAGGAGAACAGGAGTAGACGAAAGAACATCAGGATTCACTCAGTGCCAGAAAAAGAAGGGGAAGATCTGAAGAAAATGATTAACACATTATTTGGACCCCTATTGGATAGAGGAGGAGAAGTCCCCTTAAAGATAGAGAGGGTACATCGAGTGGGATACGCCCGAGACCCGAAGACAGAGCGACCAAGGGACATTATTGTTAGATTCAGCTTCTTTGAAGATAAATGTGAAATCTGGAAGAACCTGAGAGGGAAACCACCAATAGAAATCGAGGGAGCGGAAATTCAGATGTATGCAGATCTTTCTCAGGACACTTTGACAAGAAGAAGACTACTTAAGCCACTATTGGATATACTGAAGAAACATAATATTAAACACAACTGGGGATTCCCGGCGTGTCTGAATGGATACAAGGGAGGAAGATCTGCTAGATTACGCTTTCCAGAAGATTTAGAAGAATTCTGTAAAAGATTAGATATAAAAGCACCAGATCTTCCAGGCTGGATGACAGAGGACTAAAGGAGCTCTAACAGGAGGACTGCCCTAAAGAATTAAGCTAATAGAGGAGGGTGGGAAGAGGAGGGGGAAAAAAAAAAAAAAAAAAGGGCTGCTGTCGGTCTTGGGGAAGGGGGGTGGGGGGGTGAGGAGGAGAAAAGAGGAAGATTAATATAGAAAAATTAGTCCATGTCAAAGAGTTATAAAAAAAAAAGAAAAAAAGAAGGCCAGGCTACCGCACTCCAATAGCCGACTTTAGGAGTGGGGTAGAGAGGAACACTCGGAGTACCACCTTAGGATATAAGGACTCAGAAGGGGTTCAGCGGAGACCCTGGACGACCTTAGGGGCCATATGGGGCCAATGGGGGAGGGGGGAGGGGAGGGAGAAGGGGGGAGAGAGGGGTGGGGGGGATATAAAGTGCAAGTAGGAAAAACTGGAAAAATAGGGGAAATAACTCAAACAAAGCTAGAGGAGCATATTAAACGGAAATTCAATCAGAATGACATCATTTAAATTTCTGACATATAACGTAAAAGGTCTGAACTCACCCTCCAAAAGATACAAAATATTAAAAGAACTGAAGAGATATAGGGCAGGCATAGTGGCACTACAAGAAACCCACTTGACGCACGAATCGAATATCAGATTGTGGTCTAAGGATTTTCCGACGTGGTTCTATGGAGATACAATATCCAAAAGAGCTAGAGGAGTGGCAATAGGATTAGCTAGAGACATACATTTTAACTTAGAAGAAAGAATTCAGGATACAGAGGGAAGATTCCTCTTCTTAAAGGGGACATTGGGGGAGTTGGAATGCACTATAGCTAGCATATATGCTCCGAACAAAAACACAGGAAAATTTCTGATAGGTACACTGGAGAAGTTACTAAACTTTAGGAAAGGAGGTTTGATTGTAATGGGAGACTTTAATATGTGTCTGGAGCCAGCGGCGGATAGTACGTCTGGGGTGCAGGGGACAAACAACGTGCAGCCTAGAAGGGTGAGACAGAAGTTTTATAAGAACCAACTGGTTGACATTTGGAGGATAATGAACGGCAGATCAAAAGATTATACGTTCTACTCCCCTGTACACCAGACGTACTCGAGGTTGGATTACATAATGATAGACCACGGCTGGCTAGATAGGGTCGTAGATGTTAAAATAGGAATAATCACATTATCAGATCACTCCCCCGTAGAACTGGAAATGCGAATTTCCCAAACACAGAGAAAAGCCCCATTATGGAGACTAAATGAGGAACTACTAGCGGATGAGGGTGTAGCCCAAAGGGTGGAAGAAGAATTGAAACAATATTTTGAGATAAATGAAACAGGAGACGTCTCGGGAGCAATGGTTTGGGAAGCCCATAAGGGGTATATAAGGGGAATATTGATAAAAGAGGGAGCCAGGAAAAAAAAAGAAAGGAAAGCTAAAATGAGAAACCTCACGACAGAAATATTTAACATTGAACAAGAACATAAAAAACAGAGAGGACAACAAAAAGAAACACTCCAAAGGCTGATAGAAAAACGGGACGAACTGAAAAGCCTGATCGATCAAGAAACAAAAGAAAAATTCTTCCTAATAGAGAAAGAGAGATATTACTGGGGGGATAAGACAGGGAAACATCTGGCTAAAATGTTAAGGAAAAAAAAAAACTCGTAATTTCATAGGTAAAATACAGTCCAAACAAGGTTCAATGGTATATGAGACGAAGGGAATAGGAGATGTCTTCAAAATTTTTTACGAAGAACTGTATGAAGGAGACCAAAAGGGGGGACAGAAAATAGAAAAAAAGGAAGGTAAGATCAGGGAATTTCTAAAAAACGCAGGGACACCTAAGATTCAGGAAAACGACAGGGAGGCTCTAGAGGAATTAATCTTGGAGGAGGAAGTAAAGGTAGCATTATCTGAAACAGCACAAGGGAAAAGCCCAGGGCCAGATGGATTTACTGCATATTATTATAAAAAATACAAAGATATCCTGATTCCGAAGATGTGTCAATACATGAATGGGCTGGGAAGGGAATATGAGTTGAGTAGGGAGGCACAAACAGCATTGATTACAGTAATTCCGAAGGAAGGGGAGGATGCTACCCTATGCTCCAGCTATAGACCAATATCGTTGCCGAATGCAGATATTAAGATCTATACAAAAATTCTAGCAACGAGGATGAAAGATGTAATGAGTACAGTAGTCCATCCTGACCAAGTAGGGTTTGTAGTAGGAAGAGAGGGGAAGGATCATGGGGTGAGAACCCTGCTCCTCCTCCAGAAGATAAAGGAGGATAGGACCCCCGGTCTGCTTCTGTCGAGCGACGCTGAAAAAGCGTTCGACAGAGTAGACTGGGGGTTCATGTTCCAAGCTCTAGAAGAAATGGGAATAGGCCCAATGATGTTGAAAAGAATAAAAATTTTATATAAACAACCGAGAGCGGCAATTAAGATCAATGGGGCAATCTCAGATTTTTTTGAGAGGAAAAGGGGGACAAGACAGGGGTGCCCGCTGTCCCCACTTCTCTTTATCCTATCGTTAGAGCCGTTTCTCGCAACAATCCGTAATGACCCCAAAATTAAAGGAGTGAAAGTGGGAAATGAAGAACACAAACTATCGGCGTTCGCCGATGACGTCTTATTCTATATAACTGAACCCGGGAAAACATTGCCAAAGCTAATTAGAACAGTTAAGCAATACGGAGAGCTAGCAAATTTCAAAATGAACATGGGGAAATCAGAAAACCTAAACATAAATATAGGAAAAATAGAGGAGGACAAGCTGAAGGAGGAATTTCAATTCTCATGGAAAAAAGAGATAAAATACTTGGGAATAAAATTAGCTAACTCACTGGAGAAAATATATAAAAAGAATTATATCCCCCTATTGGACGAAATCAAGAAAGAAGGAAGAAAGTTACAGACTAGACCAATATCCTGGATAGGGCGTATAAATGTGATTAAAATGACCCTGCTCCCAAAGATTACATATAAATTTCAAATGATACCTATAGGACTAACATCATACTATCTCAGAAAACTTAAAACAATATTAACAAATATCATCTGGAAAAACAAGGAACCAAGGATATCCCTAAAGATACTAAGGCAGGAGAAAAAAAGAGGGGGACTGGCAGTGCCGGACATTACTACATACTACTGAGCAATAATTTCATCTAGAGCGATAGAATGGGCAAGGGATAATCAAGAAAAAAGATGGGTGAATATTGAAAAATTTTACAGTAAGACACAGTTAGGAGTAATCATATGGAACCCCCCTCAATATAGAATGTTGGATGAAAAAACACATGTGTTAACACGGGTGGTATTAAGAATATGGGATTTAATTTATAAGCAGATTAATAAAAAACTTATAACTCACCACTATTAAGATTAAAAGACAATGAGTTCTTCGCACCGGGAAAAGTGAGCATAGGGGGAAATTGGACAAAAAAGGACAAGGTGGAACTAAGGGAGATAATTAATAAAGGGAAAATCAGAACATTTCACGAACTGCAACAGAACACAGAAACATGGGTGATAAATGGATGGAGGTACTCACAATTAGAAAGGTTTGTTAAAAAATTACCACAGCCAATAAGATCAGGGGAACAATTGATGGGGCTAGAAAAATTATGCACTTTAGAAAGCACAATAAACACGGTTTCAAAATTATATAAATTATTGGTAGTAGAGGAAGAAACAGAAAGGCCCATGTATATAAAGCAATGGGAAAAAGAGTTGGGGACACAGATAGATTCAACCACATTGAAAAAGATTATGAACCTTACCCACAGTTCGGCGACCGATGTAAAAACAGCTAAGATGAATTACAAGTGTCTAGCGAGGTGGTATGTAACCCCAGATAGGGACAGTAAATACCAAAAAGAGATAAGGGCAGACTGCTGGAGAGGCTGTGGGGAGACAGGCACAATGGCACATCTTTGGTGGAAGTGCCCGAAGATTCAAAAATATTGGGAGAAAGTTTTAAGTATGATCAAAGAGATTACCGGAAAAGAGGTTAAAAATGAGGCATGGCTGGTGCTCTTCCACGGCATTAATGGGAACGAGAAACAATATAAAGCATCATTAGTACCACACTTAATTAATGCAGCAAAAAAACGAATCCCAAAAAATTGGAGGGAAGAAGAAAGTCCACAGATTTGGGCGTGGATTAATGCCGTGGAGGAAACCTACACCATGGACAGGCTCTTTGGCAATAAAGAAGAAATAAGAGAGGGGAGGGAAGAAAAATTGAAGTGTTGGAGAGATTTTAAAAAAACTTGGAGTTATGCAGAGAAAATTAGGATCTAGTAGAGTTATTAATGGAAGGGGAACTTGCACAAGGGGAGGGGGGGAGGGAAGGGGAGGGTATAAGTTTAAATTATTAGAGAATAAAGGTAGTTGCAACAATATAAAAAAAGGTTGAATTTTAAAAGTAAGCACGATTTCTCGGGAGGGGGAAGGGGGGGAAGGGGTATAAATATAGTGACGGGGGGGATTAATACATTTGTTGAGAATGGTAACCTGTCCACACCTTGTCTAACATATTTCATTTTTTGAAA
This sequence comes from Lithobates clamitans, assembly GCA_037952925.1. Classification (NCBI taxonomy): domain Eukaryota; kingdom Metazoa; phylum Chordata; class Amphibia; order Anura; family Ranidae; genus Lithobates; species Lithobates clamitans. Next base: position 2,030,729 of record JBBGZY010000025.1, on the reverse strand, counting down.
AAAAAAAAAAAGAGCCACAGTGATGTGAAGAACAGGAAAAGAGAGACGTATATGAACAGGAGAGTTGATTGTTGTCTCACTACATAATAAACTGAGTGGCAAAAAAAAAAAAAAAAATTACCTTTATTAGGTAATAAACGGCGGGTGCCCTTACTCTATAAAAAAATAAACTAACTAACCAGCGTCACCCGTAACAGTTATACGGTGATCACTGGTGAAAGGGTTAACTAGGGGGCAATCAGGGGTTAAAACCTTTACTAGGTAATATATGGGGGTCCCTGACATTATAAAATGCTGACAGTGAACCTAAATGCTTACCTCCCTAACTAGCGTCACCTGTGACACTAATAAAATGATCGCTTAGTGACACTGGTGGCGGGGGTGATCAAGGGGTTAAAACTTTATTAGGGGGGGTTAGGGGGGTACCCTAGACCTAAAGGGGCCTAACACTAAATGCCCTACCACTTATAACTGTCACAAAATGACACCAATGCAACAACTTATAACTAATAACTAATAATGCAATAACAGACCATTCAGGTCTGGTATGGATTTTAAGGGGAACCAACATTTTTAAAATTTTGGTGCGGGGTCCCCCCAAAAATCCATACCAGACCCTTATCCGAGCACGTAATCTGGCAGGCCGCAGGAAAAGAGGGGGGACGAGAGAGTGCCCCCCTCCTGAACTGTACCAGACCACATGCCCTCAACATTGGGAGGGTGCTTTGGGGTATCAGCCCCCCAAAGCACCTTGTCCCCATGTTGATGAGGACAAGGGCCTCATCCCCACAACCCTTGGCCAATGGTTGTGGAGGTCTGCGGGCCGGGGACTTATCGGAATCTGGAAGCCCCCTATAACAAGAGGACCCCCAGATCCCGCCCCCCCTGTGTGAAATGGTAATGGGGTACAAAAGTACCCTACCATTTCACAAAAAAAGTGTCAAAAATGTTAAAAATGACAAGAGACAGTTCCTTTATTTAAAGTCTTCTTCTTTCCATCTTCTTTGTTTCTTCTTTCTTCTATCTTCCTTCGGTTTCTTCCTCCATCTTCTTCATCCTCTGGTTCTTCCTCCGATCCTCTGCTTCTTGCTCCGGTGTTCTCGTTTGACATCTTCCTCCGCGGCGTCTTCTTCCCCGATTCGTTCTCGGCCGCTCTGCATCCATGAGAGGCTCCCACTGTGTGACGCTTCTCGACTTCTGACACTTCTTAAATAATAGAGGGTGGGGCCACCTGGTGACCCCACCCCCCTCTGACGCACAGGGACTTGACGGAGACTTCCCAATGGCTTTCCCTGTGATGTCAGAGAGGGGCGGGGTTACCTGTTACATAACTGGGTGACCCCGCCCCCTCTGATATTACAGGGAAACCCATAGGGAAGTCCCCGTCAAGTCCCCGTGCGTCAGAGGGGGGTGGGGTCACCGGGTGGCCCCGCCCTACGTTATTTAAGACGTATCAGAAGACGATAAGCGTCACACAGTGGGAGCCTCCCATGGATGCGGAGCGGCCCGAGAATGCAGCGGGGAAGAAGACGCCAGACGAGAACACCAGAGCAAGAACCAGAGGGTCGGAGGAAGAACCAGAGGAAGAAGAAGATGGAGGAAGAAACCAAAGGAAGAAACCAAAGGAAGATAGAAGAAAGAAGACCTGAAGAAAATGAAAAGAAGAAGACTTTAAATAAAGGAATTGTCAAAAAACTGTCTCTTGTCATTTTTAACATTTTTGACACTTTTTTTGTGAAATGGTGGGGGTACTTTTTTACCCCATTACCATTTCACACATGGGGGGGCAGGATCTGGGGGTCCCCTTGTTAAAGGGGGCTTCCAGATTCCGATAAGCACCCCGCCCGCAGACCCCCACAACCACCGGCCAAGGGTTGTGGGGAAGAGGCCCTTGTCCCCATCAACATGGGGACAAGGTGCTTTGGGGTAGCTCCCAATGTTGAGGGCATATGGCCTAGTATGGTTCAGGAGGGGGGGCGCTCTCACATCCCCTCCTCTTTTCCTGCGGCCTGCCAGGTTGCGTGCTCGGATAAGGGTCTGGTATGGATTTTTGGGGGGGCCCCACGCCAATTTTGTTTTCAATTTTGGCGCGGGGTTCCCCTTAATATCCATACCAGATCTGAAGGTTAAATTTTAAATTTTGGTTCGGGGTTCCCCTGTTGGGAAATCCCATGCTGTTTTTATCAATGATCTTTTATGTGTATTGCTGGACTGACAATTCATTAATAGCCGTGAGTAGTTTTAAATGACTTTTTTTCCTTTGAAATGTCATTTTGCTGTCAGACTGTTCTAAACACAGGAAATATGCGCCCCTTTACAGGCATACTATAGACACCCCCCAGGTACGAAATTTAAAGGAATATTACACTTTTATTGTTTCACTTTAAGCATTATTAAAATCACTGCTCCCGAAAAAACTGACGTTTTTAAAACTTTTCTTTGCATTGATACATGTCCCCTGGGGCAGGACCCAGGTCCCCAAACACTTTTTATGACAATAACTTGCATATAAGCCTTTAAAATTAGCACTTTTGATTATTCATGTTCGAGTCCCATAAACTTGAACTGGGTTTGTGTGTTCAAACAAATTTTTTGCCTGTTCGCATGTTCTGGTGCGAACCGAACAGGGGGGTGTTCGGCTCATCCCTATTTGCTGCATATGCCCTATTATAGAGGGCTTGTTCTTGTCCATCCACTTATCTGGGGGTAGAGTTTGGTGTGTGTTTGCATGGATATGTGTCATTATACTGCTCTATGTATCTCTCCACTTCCTGTATACATCTATCTAATCACTGGCTAAGTGTTTGCGGTCTTGTGGCCACAAGGTTCAGGTTCCAGGTTCAGGTACCAAGTTACAGGGTTCAGCCTACAGGGTTCAGCTTTAAGGTACAGAGGATTGCAGGTACAGGTCAGGGCTCAAGGACAATACCAAGGCAAGTGTGTGAGTGCTTGTCGGGTATTAAAACACATCTCCTGCAATCAGCCTCAGGTGATGCCTGATCACAGGAGATAATGTCGGCTCCACACTGCCAGGAAAAACCCGCTGGTGGACACCAGCACTGCGGTCCATAGATCAGACAGTGCCACCAGCAGGTGAAACCTCTCCTGACAGTTCCAGACTGCCAGGAGACACCCGCTGGTGGACACCAGTACTGCAAGCCAAAGGTCTAACAGTGCCACCAGCAGGTGAAACCTTTCCTGACATATTCCATGCGCCTCTATACTTAAGGGGACTATATACTTATCCATTTAATAACTTGGCCCGGTATCCATGGGCCATCTCTTGGTACTATTGATAAGTATCATTCGTATATACTTTCTGGATATCTTCTTTTGCAACTTTTCTTTATTATGTATATGACCCCATTTTGGAAAGTAGACACCCCAAGCTATTTGATGAGAGGCATAGTGAGTATTTTGCAGCTCTCATTTGTTTTTGAAAATGAAGAAAGACAAGAAAAAACATTTACAAACTTTGTGACAAATAGTGAGGTCTGCAAAATACTCACTATACCTCTCAGCAAATAGCTTGGGGTGTCTACTTTCCAAAATGGGGTCATTCGGGGGGGTTTTGTGCCACCTGGGCATTCCATGGCCTCCGAAACTGTGATAAGCAGTGAAGAGTGAAATCAAAAATTTAAGCCCTTAGAAAGCCTGAAGGAGGTGCTTGGATTTCGGGGTCCCGTACGCGGCTAGGCTCCCAAAAAGTCTCACACATGTGGTATTCCCGTACTTAGGAGAAGCAACAGAATGTATTTTGGGGTGTAATTTCACATATTCACATGGCATGTTTGAGCAATATATCATTTAGTGACAACTTTGTGCAAAAAAAAAAAAAAATTTGTCTCTTTCCCGCAACTTGTGTCACAATATAAAATATTCCATGGACTGGACATGACTCTCAGCAAATAGCTTGGGGTGTCTACTTTCCAAAATGGGGTCATTTGGGGGGGTTTTGAACTGTCCTGGCATTTTATGCACAACATTTAGAAGCTTATGTCACATATCACCCACTCTTCTAACCACTTGAAGACAAAGGCCTTTCTGCCACTTTTTGTTTACATGAAAAAATTATTTTTTTGCAAGAAAATTACTTTGAACCCCAAACATTATATATTTTTTTAAAGGAAATGCCCTACAGATTAAAATGGTTGGTGTTTCATTTTTTTTTCACACAGTATTTGCGCAGCGATTTTTCAAACGCATTTTTTGGGGAAAAAAACACACTTTTTTAAATTTAATGCACTAAAACACACTATATTGCCCAAATGTTTGATGAAATAAAAAAAGATGATCTTAGGCCGAGTACATGGATACCAAACATGACATGCTTTAAAATTGCACACAAACGTGCAGTGGCGACAAACTAAATACATTTTTAAAAGCCTTTACAGGTTACCACTTTAGATTTACAGAGGAGGTCTACTGCTAAAATTATGCCCTCGATCTGACGTTCGCGGTGACACCTCACATGCATGGTGCAATTGCTGTTTACATTTGACACCAGACCGACGCCTGCGTTCGCCTTTGCGCGAGAGCAGGGGGGGGGACAGGGGTGCTTTTTTTTTTTTTCTTTATTATTTTTTGGCTTTTTTATTTTTTTTTAAACTGTTCCTTTCATTTTTTTTTTTTTTTTAATCATTTTTATTGTTATCTTTCATTTTTATTGTTATCCCCTATGATAGCCATAAGTAGTGACAGGTACTCTTTTTGAAAAAATTAGGGTCTATTAGACCCTAGATCTCTCCTCTGCCCTCAAAGCATCTGACCACACCAAGATCGGTGTGATAAAATGCTTTCCCAATTTCCCAATGGCGCTGTTTACATCCGGCGAAATCTAAGTCATGAAATGCTCGTAGCTTCCAGTTTCTTAGGCCATAGAGATGTTTGGAGCCACTCTGGTCTCTGATCAGCTCTATGGTCAGCTGGCTGAATCACCGGCTGCATTCTCAGGTTCCCTGTTGAGACAGGAGAGCCAGAGAAAAACACGGAAGATGGTGGAGGGTGGGGGGGGGCATTCCCTCCCACTGCTTGTAAAATCAGTCTAGAGGCTAATTAGCCACTAGGATTGATTTTACATGAAAGCCGACCGCTGGCTGAAAAGAATGATACCAAGATGATACCTAAACCTGCAGGCATCATTCTGGTATAACCACTCAAAGTCGTGAATGGCGTACCTGAAGACAAAAAAATGGTTAACAATAAAACACAGTAAACGGTAAAGTATAAAAAATTACATACCTGAAAAGCAAACATGATAAAACATAATAACAATAAAACATTGCAGAATAGAATACAGTAAAAAAGAGTAGAACAATAGAGAGAGAATAGAGAGAGAGAGAGAGAACAATAAAACGACAACTATTTTTTTTTTATTTTATATATATATTTTTTTTTTACACTTTTTTTTGTAACTAACTTTTATAACTGTAACCGGTTCCAGGTTCGGGTCTCTCAAAATGCAATGGCATCTTGGGAGACCATGTGAAAGTGTGCCTAGTCTGTGCAATGCTGTACCCTACGCTAATACTCAACTAGTGTATGGTAGCGTTCAAAACATTCACCAATGCAAAGACCAGGATTGTCAGGACAGGAGGGACAATAATAGCGGGTGTCTCGCCTATATCCATGCTTGCTGCAGACACAACATCTTTTTTGGGGGGGTTCATTGGGTCGGGGTACTTGGGAGGATATAAAGAAAATGCCTCTCATGCAGCCGACTGCATTTGGTTGGGGATGTGAATGGGGGAATTACGGGTGCTGCAGAAGTGGTGGGTTCCCAATTAGGATTGGCAAATGCAGCAGGAAGGGCATGATGGGCATGACGGGCCTGTTTGTCTTCTTCTTGGTGGCAGCGGGACACTACTTGTGACCGGGGTGTACTAGGCTGCTGGTGCTTGCCAGTTCACCAAAAACGCTACCAAAAAAACTGTTAGCGACCGCAGGGATCAGGCCTGATTCTGCGAACGCTGCAGTTTTGTGTTTAGTGTTTTATAAGTGACAGTGATCGATCGATACTGCACTTGGATGGGCTGGGCTGGCTCAGGCGGAGGGGCAAAACACAGGTGCTAGCAGGTATCTGGGCTGATCCCGCTAACACTGCGTTTTTGGGAACCCTAAACTGCTGGGGACGCTAGTATAGATCTGATTGGATCAGATATTGATCCGTTCAGATACTATACCACTAAGGGAGGCGTATGCTGCGTGTGTGGGTGTGAGCGGTACTGGCGCTAACCTAACACTGCCTGGGGCTGGTGCTTGCCAGTTCACCAAAACGCTACCAAAAAAACTGTTAGCGATCGCAAGGATCAGGCCTGACTCTGCAAATGCTGCAGTTATGTGTTTAGTGTTTTGTAAGTGACAGTGATCGATCGATACTGCACTTGGGTGGGCTGGGCTGGGCCGGGCGGAGGGGCAAAACGCAGGTGCTAGCAGGTATCTGATCTGATCCCACTAACACTGCGTTTTTGGGAACCCTAAACTGCTGGGGACGCTAGTATAGATCTGATCGGATCAGATATTGATCCGATCAGATACTACACCACTAAGGGAGGTGTACGGTGCGTGCGTGGGTGTTAGCGGTACTGGCGCTAACCTGACGCTGCCTGGGGCTGGTGCTTGCCAGTTCACCAAAATGCTACCAAAAAAACTGTTAGCGATCGCAGGGATCAGGCCTGACTTTGTGAACGCTGCAGTTATGCGTTTAGTGTTTTGTAAGTGACAGTGATCGATCAATACTGCACTTGGGTGGGCGGGGCCGGGCGGAGGGGCAAAACGCAGGTGCTAGCAGGTATCTGGGCTGATCCCGCTAACGCTGCATTTTTGGGATACCTAAACTGCTGTGGACGCTAGTATAGATCTGATCGGATCAGATATTGATCTGTTCAGATACTATACCACTAAGGGAGGCGTATGCTGCGTGCGTGGGTGTTAGCGGTACTGGTGCTAATTTGACGCTGCCTGGGGCGACGCATATCACCGCCGGGCGATCAGGGGGCTAAACCTTTATTCGGTAATAAACGGCGGGTGCCCTGACACTATAAAAAATAAACGAACTAACCAGCGTCACCCGTAACACTTATACGGTGATCAGTGGTGAAAGGGTTAACTAGGGGGCAGTCAAGGGGTTAAAACATTTATTAGATAGTATATGGGGGTACCTGTCGCTATAAAACGCTGAGGCAAACCTAAATATTTACGTCCCTAACTAGCGTTACCAGTGACACTAATACAGCGATCAGAAAAATGATCGCTTAGCGACACTGGCGATGGGGGGTGATCAAGGGGTTAAAACTTTATTAGGAGGGGTTAGGGGGGTACCCTAGACCTAAAGAGGGCTAACACTTACTGCCCTAACACACTAATGCCCCGTACACACGGTCAGACATTGATCGGACATTCCGACAACAAAATCCTCTGATTTTTTCCTACGGATGTTGGCTCAAACTTGTTTTGCCTACACACGGTCGCACAAAGTTGTCGGAATTTCTGATCGCCAAGAACGCGGTGACGTCAAGCACGTACGACGAGACTAGAAAAGGCCGGTTCAGAACCAAGCGCAGCACCCTTTGGGCTCCTTTTGCTAATCTCGTGTTAGTAAAAGTTTGGTGAGAGACAATTCGCGCTTTTTCAGACTCGTGGCTTTCAGATCGTTTTCTGCCGTTCAGTTTGTGCTTGTGGGTTTGTATCTGCTCTTCATTGCGTGCAGTCAGTTCGTATTGGAGTTTTCTGTGCGATCTTGTCCGCTCGTTGCTGTTTTTCAGATCGCTCTTCACAGGCCTTGCTGTTCTTCAGTGCGTTCTGTTACTTCGTTCTGAGCAGCCGACCGTTTTCTAGCCATGTTTCGTATGCGTACTCCTCATAGAGTTCGTGCTGTGCGGGGGCTTGGTGTTGGGGTCCTGACCTTGACACAAGTCCAGTCCATGAACAGGGTGGGGAGGAGTTCATGGACCAAGAATTGGTTGCTTCAGCGTGACCAGTTCTGTCATATGCCTTTGCTCCGTGAGATCCGTGAGAATAATCCTGATGATTTCAGGAACTTTCTCAGGATGACGGACCCCGTGTTTCACCGTTTGTTGGCTTCGCTGACCCCCTATATCAGCAGGCAGGATACCTGCATGAGGCAAGCCATCACTCCGGAGCAGAGGTTGGTCGCTACCTTGCGGTATTTGGCCACAGGGAGAAGCCTGCAGGACCTCAAGTTCTCGACAGGCATCTCCCCCCAGGCTCTGGGGATCATTAGCCCAGAGACCTGTTCTGCCATCATCCAGGTCCTGCAGAAGGAGTATATGAAGGTAAGATTTTTATCCTTTAATATCACATTTTATTGTATTGAATGTTTGCTAATATATAGTATTTCTTTCCTCATTCCCTAAATACCATAATTGTATTATGCTGTGAATGTCCCCTTTGTCCTCATGCATGCTGGATTTTTATGTAATTATTATTTTAGGTCCTTCATACATATTTGCCCTTCAATAACCTCTCCAGCATGGTGTCTCCTGCCCTATATTCACCTCATGTAGTCACTTAACAATGTATTTTATAAGCTCCATAGTAGTGCTTTACCCCAAACACCCCATAAAATGTTTGGAAATGTTATTTTTGATTTAAATTCAGGCAGAGGGCCAGAGGCTTTTTTTTGTGGTGTCCCCAAATTTTTTGTAACCCTCCCTCCCCCAACTGCAAAGTCAGCTGATCCCAATTCTCTATCCTCAATCATCTATCTGCTGACTTTGCCAAACCCATACACACTATACCCACCTCTTTAGTGCTCAGATTTATGGATGAATTCCCCCAAGCATGTAGTGCAAGGGCCTGCCTGTATACTTTCCAATGGTACTGTTTAAAGTTCTTGTATCCTATTATGATCTTGATAGGTAATAGCAGAATGTCCAAATGTGCTCAAATGTGTACAGTGTGTATTTATATCTTTGTATTATGACACTTCTTACCTGTCCAGTGGGCTGCCAATAGTGTAACTAAGGAGGGGCTGTTCCAAGTAATATCCTGTATTTAGGCATTCATCTCTCAATGAAGTGAAGAGGGTTACCTGTCCAAGAGTTCCCCCCCCTATAATGTTAGAAATGGCCCATGAGAGGGGGGGGGGGGATATGATAGGTGTACCTTATACTTTGTTGTTGTTAAATTCCCCTTAATAAATGCTATCTGGAGGTTGCCCCATAATGTTTGTGTCTAATCTGCTTGCCAGGTTTCTGTGAAAAAATAGTAATGTTTATTGTTTTTTCCTCAACAGTTTCCTTCCACGCCACACGAATGGCAGACTGTGGCCTCCCACTTTGCCCAGCGGTGGGACTTTCCTAACTGCGGAGGAGCAATTGATGGGAAACATGTCCACATCGTCCCACCACCCAACTCGGGGTCGTACTATTATAATTACAAGGGGTTTAATAGTATAGTGATGTTGGCGGTGGTGTCGGCTAATTACGACTTCTTGTATGTGGATGTGGGGAAGAATGGCCGGATGTCCGATGGTGGAGTGATCGCCCAGACGGAGTTCTACAGGCGTCTCCAGAATGGCAGCTTGGACTTGCCACCTCCAGAGGACAATGTTGAAGGTCTCCCATTTGTGTTCGTTGCTGATGAAGCATTTGCGCTGGGGGACCACCTGATGCAGCCATTCCCGATGAGGACCCTCACCCCGGAACAGAGGGTTTTTAATTACCGGCTGGCCAGAGCCCGAAGAGTGGTGGAGAACACATTTGGAATCCTGGCCAGCCGGTTCCGATTATTTATGACACCCATCCATATGGCAGAGTATAAACTGAACCATATAATACTTGCCTGCTGTGTTCTCCATAATTTTCTACGAAAACATTCAGCCAACTATGCTGGCTCAGTTGGGCCTGAGGCCGGAATCCCAAATACTTCAACAATGACGGCACTTGAAAGCGGCCGTCCTGGCTTGCCCTCCCTGAATGCCCGTGATGTCCGGTTACGATACCTGGAGTTCTTTGCGGGTAGGGGGGCTATCAATATGCCAGACAATCTGTGACACCTTTTTCAAATAAAAAACAACCAAAAGAAATTCTAGGTGGACATTTACTGCTTGTGTTTGTTTTAGCTGACCCTGACAGAAATGTGTTGAGTGCAGAAAATGTCGTGATTGGGTAACCTTATAAAAAACAGTGTTGGCTGGTACTTCCTAAATGCAAAAACACATTTCACTACAAGTGCACTTGCAACTGCACTGAACCTGCACTTGTAGTGCAAAGAGGATTTGCCCTTAGGAAATAACCCCCATTTGTGCATAAAACAACAATTACATCACCCCAAAAGTATTGTAGTGTTGAGACAATAATCCACACATTCTTGAGTAAGGCACTTTTTTACACCTGCACAATCACATGCGCATTTACCAAAGGTTTTTAAAACAAACCAACATGTTTGTTGTATAACAATGTTTGCAGTAGCATTATGAAAAATCGAAATATCCATTTCAGATAAAACAGGCCTGTGTAAAACCAACAAGAAAGCCAAAAAACTTGAACTTACAAAGTTCACATATGGTAAAACCTGAAGGCTATATCAGACATCAGTATTTAGGAACTGGGTTTGATATAGCGTTCAGATGGGGGGAAATCACCCCTGGAAAAGCCAAATTTTGGAAGATGCACACCAATTTACGAATGTCAACATGTGCTATCTGCCATCAGGGGGGATCAAGGGACGTGTTTTGGGGGAGCAAGCCCTTCCTCAACGCTACTTTATAATTGAGGAAGGGGTTGCACCCCCAAAACGCGTCCAGTGATCTCCCGTGATGGCAGATAGCACATGTTGGCACACTGTGTGCATCCTCCAAATTTGGCTTTTCTAAACATTGTAAAAATTTTTGTAAGATAAAACTGGTGATTTTGTGGGGTTTAAATTCGCCCCAAAACATCAATGATGTTATTATTTTTTTTAATAACATCACTGATTTGTTGCTGGATGTTTTGCAATTGGAGATTACACCCCAGGATCTCCCCTATCAGTATCTGGGCACTTTCTGATGTAAAGCGTTCTGAATCCCGATCACCTAAAAAGAGATAAAGAACAAAAAAAACAGGTCTCAAAAATCTGCCAACATCCATCTCTTTTACCTGAGCCTGTGGTTGCAGACACTCACCTGTTGTGGTGCCAATCTCCACCACGTCTTCTTCTTCCTCCTGCTCTTCTTCTTGGGTAGGTATTTCCCCTTCTTACAGAGGGGGGGGTCTGTGTTCTCCTGGGATGAGGGGTGTCCGAGTCTTTTCTCCCCTATGTAAAACAAAAATGGTATACTTAGCACACAGATATTTGATGGCAGAACTAGAAATAGGAAACATTGCTTGGAAGTGGGGTACAATTGTCTATTTTTTTTTTCCAAATAAAGCTTTATTAAGTTAAATCCATACAGAAAAGTAGTACATAAAAGCAAGGTTTGAGATAAAATGACAATAGTGTTATACAGAGGGAACAGTCCAGAGAGTACAACGTTGTATTTTAACAAGTATTCAAATCTACGACTGTGGATTTGTTGAAAAACACATTACATCTGGTGTGTGGATAAATGGGATTACAGAGTAGTGTGGGCAGAAAATATAAAGAACATATAGTAAAGCAGGTAAAACATTTTTTAAATATGTTGATTTTTGAGGGCGAAAAACATTAAAAAGGGAGAGAGGAGTAAAAACCGTATTATAATAGATTGCCTATGATAGCCTTAGTATATGAGTCTGAGATTTTTGTTGGATTGTGTTTGGAATAATCGTTAATTACTATGTCTGTGTGAGAGTGTGAAATTGATCCTGGTGCGTGGTGTCCATAAGTCGGGTAATGTCTGTAGATAGAGATATAATCATAGCATACAACCATGGATATCTAACATAGCAAAGTTTCGATTAAATGGTGGTCAAAATATAGTGAGAAATACAAAGGGAAGGTAGGGGAAAGTTATTTCCCGTCCCTGGCTCAGCCATGGGTCTAACGGGAAATATCTTTACAGAAGGACCAAGTCCCAGGAAGAAAAGCATAATAGAGCTTTTGAAGTGAATTCTGTATGCGTAATGATATAGTTACCTCCTGAATTTTGTTTCATGCACGACTATAGGGAGGACTATAGACAGTTGGGATGGGATGTATGATGTGTCTTATGGTGTGCTGGAGGAGGGTTCCTAATTGATTAATTGGGTATATTCAGATGTTGTGCGGAAATGTAGCCAACAGGCCCAAGTGTTCCTGTATTTAGTATAGGAATCCTGTGCTTGATGTACAAGTTCCTCCATTTCAGCTATTTTGTTTACTCTTTTGAACCAGTCTGCGATTGTGGGTGGGTTGGGAGATCTCCAGAGAACTGGGATACAGAGTTTGGCAGCATTGATTAGATGTAGTGCTAGGGATTTGTGATAAGTTTTCATCGGTAGGGAGGAGTGGTGTAAGAGGGCTTGTGCTGGAGAGAATTCTAGCTGAAGTGTAGTGATTTGGGAGGAGAGGTGAAAAACTTTAGTCCAGAAGGCAGAAATCGCAGGGCAGTCCCACCATATGTGAAGGAGTGATCCGTTTTTGTCATTACATCTCCAACAATTAGATGGGATCTCTGGATTAATGGTGTGTAACTTGAGAGGCGTTTTGTACCATCTGGAGAAAAGCTTGTATCCGTTTTCTTGAGTTGTTACATTAATGGAGCCTTTGTGTATGTTAGAGTATATCTTTTCCCATTCCTTATCAGAGAGGTGGATGGAAAGATCTTTTTCCCATTTTGCACTAGCTATATTTGTTTTAGGAGTATGCTCGAGAAAGAGGTTCAAGTATATGGTGGATATCAGGTGTCTTTGGGGTTCAGTGGCAGAGCAAAGGGATTCAAAGTGTGATTGGTTTCTTGAGTATGCAGCCCTAGTTTGGGGATCAAGAAGAAAATGTCTGAGTTGCATATAAGACCAGAAAGGGATCTGGTGATTCGTTTCTTGGGAGTTCAATGAGGACAGCGGTTTAATATTCCCCTTAGCGAAGAAATCTCCCACTGTCATCCTTGTCTGGGATCCTATGTGATGAAGGAACGAATCATCATTGCCTGGTGGAAAGTCTGGGTTATGTTTGATTGGCGTGAGAGGGCCTGGAGAGGAGGAAATGTGCAAATGTTTACATGTCTTTTTAAAGGAATTCAGTGTTGTACCGATAAGGGGATGTTGTTTGCAATGTGGAGAGATGTGGCGAGGGTGAATCCAGGGTAGATTATGGAGCGGGATTTGTGAGAAGGCTTGTTCAATTGCGATCCACGCTTTAGTTTTAGGGTGAACATTCCAGTCCACTATTCGAGAGAGTTGACAGGCCCAATAGTATTTTCGAAGATCCGGTAGGCCTAATCCACCTTTCATTTTGGGTACGGTCATTCTGTTGAAACTCATTCTAGGTCGCTTATCGTTCCAGATGAATTTCATACAGGATTTGCGGTACGCATTAAAAAAAGTTTGTGGTAGAGACACTGGGATTGTTTGGAGCAGGTATAGTAATTTTGGCATTATAGTCATTTTTATAATGGAGACTCTGCCAAACCATGAGAACAAACCCGTTGACCAAGTGTTGAGGTCTTTTTGAATATATTGGATAATGGGAGTATAGTTTTTGCTGTATAAGTCCGATAGCGAGGTTGGAATGTAGACCCCAAGGTATTTAATGGCGCTCGGTTTCCATATGAAAGGGAAATTAGTTTGACATTGTTTCACTATATCTGGTGGTAGAGTGATATTTAGGGCCTCTGATTTAGGGAAGTTAATTTTAAGATATGTGAGATTTTCAAAGAGAGTAAGATCTTTGAGGAGATTGGGTAGCGTAATGTGTGGCTCTTTCAGGAATAGTAGGATGTCATCCGCAAATGCCGCTAATTTATAGGTAGATTTTGCGATGGTTATTCCTTTAACATTTGGATTGTTTTTTAGATGCGTTAGACATGGTTCCAGTGCCAAGACAAAAATAAGCGGAGAGAGTGGGCATCCTTGTCTTGTACCGTTAGATATGGAGAAGGCATTCGACAGGTGTCAATTTATCCGGACTTTGGCAGTTGGGGTGGAGTATAGAGCAAGAATAAATTGTAGCATGCGATCTCGTATGCCAATGTGTGTTAGGACCTCTTTTAGGTAGTCCCAGGCTACCCTGTCGAATGCCTTCTCCGCATCAAGGGAGAGAAGGAATCCCGGTTGTTTCTTTGAAGTCAGCCAATTGTGAATACTAATTGCCTTTAGGGTGTTGTCCCTTGCCTCTCTACCTGGGACAAAACCAACTTGGTCCAAGGAGATGAGGCCAGGGAGAAGGGGTAAAAGTCTATTAGCCAAAATTTTTGCATATATTTTCAGGTCAACATTTAGTAGAGATATTGGTCTGTAGTTGTGAACTAAATTTGGATCTTTATCAGGTTTTGGAATAACCACTATGTGAGCTGTGAGAAGATCTCTGGGAGGGGGGTTCTCGGATGAAAGGGAGTTGAAAGCATTTAAGAAGTGAGGATAAAGCGTAGCTATGAATTCCTTATAGTATCCTGCTGTTAGGCCATCTGGACCTGGACTTTTGCCTGTTTTGAGTTGTTTGAGCACAGTCTCTAGTTCGTCCTTAGAGATGGGACGTTCTAGATGCGAAGCTTCTGCATCAGAAATGGGTTTGGGACCATGTTGGGCTAGGAACTCTTTAATCAAGTGTGTTCTACGATCATTGTTTATCGTGGGTTGATGAGGGTTGATATTATAGAGCTGCGAGAAATAATTCACAAATTGGTCTGCTATCAGTGTATTAGACGTTACTTTAGAACCCGAAGGGTCATTAATGGAATGAAGTGTTGTAGATGATCGTTTTGCACGGAGGGCTCTGGCTAGAATTTTACCGGATTTGTTGCCATGTTCGTAGAATATTTTTTGTGATAATATGTATTTGCGTTTTATTTGTTTATGTAACACTTCTTTCAACTCTGTCCTCACCTGAGTAAGTTCCTCAAGCGTGGAGAGCACTCGAGTTTTCTTATGTATTTTTTCTAAATTCTGTATGCGTTTGGAAAGGATAGAAATATGCGCTTGTCTTTCTCGTCTTCTCTTGGAAGCGATAGCTATTAATTTTCCCCGTATGGTGCATTTGTGGGCTTCCCATTTTATCATTGGGGATATGTCCAAGGAGTCGTTATCCTGGAAATAAAGTTTTAGATTGTCGTGTATAGTAGACACAATTGAAATGTCTGTCAGCAGTGAGGGATCAAGACGCCATATTTGTGAGCGAGTATGTTTGGATGGAAATTCCAAGGACATGGTTATCGGGTGGTGATCTGATATGTACATTGGTTCGATGGAGGTGTGCTTGAGCATGGGGAGATCGTTTTGTGAAATAAAGAAATAGTCAAGTCTGGAGTAGCTGCCATGTGGGTTGGAGAAAAAAGTGTAATCTTTAGTTGAGGGGTTTAAAGTACGCCATGCGTCATGTAATGTCAATTCTTGAAAACATTGTTTAATTGCTCGTAACGCTGAGAAGGGTAATTTGGATGCACCCGAAGATGTATCCTGTATTGGGTTTAAGGGAACATTAAAATCTCCTCCAGTTAATAGTATACCCTCTTGAAACGATGCGAGCAATTGCAGTGTGTGTTGGAAGAACGGGACTTGTTTAATGTTGGGGGCGTATATGTTTGCTAAGGTTAAAGGTTTACCGAAAAGTGAACCTTTGACAAAAAGAAATCTTCCATCTTCATCCGCTAGAGTGTCTTTGATTATGAGTGGACACTGTTTTGAGATAAGGATAGAGACTCCTTTTGTTTTTGATTGTTTGTTGGTAGCATGAAAAGCTGTTGGATAACGTAAGTCGGAGAATTTGGGGATAGAGTCCGTTTTGAAATGCGTTTCTTGGATGTATATAATGTCTGCCTTGAGTTTATGCATAGAAAGGAGAACTTGTGTACGTTTCTCAGGGACATTTAGTCCCCGTGCGTTGAGCGAGACTAGTTTAGTAGTGGCGTTGTGGTGAGATATTGATGTAGAATTGTGTGAGACCGGTGTCATTCTGTAATTTGGGAGGTGTTGTGAGTTAGACTGGAGTGGTGTTTACTGAAGATAGTCCGCGGTGCAGGTGTATGTGTGGCAGAAAAAGAACAGTAGTTGGACTTGTGCCTTATGTTCTTATGTGAGGAAGGCGCGTTCTAGGAGAGTGATGAGATTCTATTCAGGATGAGAGTAGATTGTTCAGGAGTAGAGAGTGATGTGAGGGGGACTGGGTATGCGGGGGAGAGGAAACTGTGAAGACCACTGTGTAGTGTTGTTAGTGAAAAGTAATCCGGGGACTAGCGATGCCTGCTCGCTAGGCTATGTACGAGTATGCACTCGTGATATAAGGTACCGGAATGGGTCAGTGGTGGTTTAAAGGAGGGTTGAGTGAAGAAATCAGGTAATCAATTGAAACCACTGTTTGGGAAGGTGACCAAACGGTAATGTAGAGAAAAGTAAAACCTGTCAGTAAGGGACAAGAGCCGCTGACATATGGGATAGATGTAGGAAGAAGGCATGGACTGAAGACGGTCCATGTGTGAAATAGTTGCATTTAGATTGCTGTGAATGCCGCCTATTAACTTTCTCAGTGGATTTGGAGAAACAGCATGGGTCAGATTTGCGAAAAGCAGATAAAGAATTAGGTGTATGGTCAGATGAAACATTAAGTTAATGACACATTTTGTGAGATCGTTCCCCTGGTGATCGTTAAGTGAGAGGAAAGAATGAGAAAAAAAACCCAAAAAAAACCCAGAAAAATAAAAGAAATAAAAGAAATAAAAATCCCCATGAGTAGCACATAAAATAAACATCTGGTGAGGCGCAGATATTCATAGCGCAAAAGTCTATGTAATAATTCAGTTAAACAGTCAGCCAGAAAACTTGAACAGTTTGCAGATCAGAGTATTCAACATAGGTAGAAAGTATTATCTCTTAAGATAGATAAACCGTGCCTGAACTAATTAATAATGAACTACCCCTGAAGGCTATGAAGAAGCTTGTCAAAATAATTAATAAAACGAAGTATCCATGTAGATCGTTATGCTATTTAGGAGCATATCTCAGTGGATAGGAGGGGATGAATATATGAGAAAGATCAGTGTCTGTGAAAGTCCCTTAGAGTGCCTTTATCTGAGAAGCCTGTCAGTTCCGCGTTTGGCATGTAGACAGCTGTCCAGTCAGGTAAAGGCACTCGTAAGTGCTATATAATCATACAGGGTAGTGAGTGCCCTAATCTTTGCGTAATTCATGACAGATAAGGTGATGTTAGGACTACTAAGGAGATGAGTCATGTGTCACAACTATCTCGGGCTGGGATGATACAGGCATCCTCCTATGGGAGGTGCGTGTGTGGAGGCAGGGGAGAAAAGTCTGCAGTGTGTCACCACGGTAACAAGTCAGGTCTCTAGCCTTGTGAGAGCCAATGAGCGACTGCATGAGTCATGTTGGGGGAGAACTTTTTACCTCAGACCTTGGCTCCTCTCATGAATTCGTGCCAAAAGACAGCAACCAATAGAGCGATGAACAGCTGGTTGTCATGGCAATAAGATTGTGTGGTAGTTCTAGTAGTTACCTACTAATGTAGTTGCTATCTAAGAGGAACAGAGAGTTAATACAGGATCAAAATAGGGGTGTCAATGAGTATTACTAGCAGCCTGTAGTGTGTAAGAGAAGGGCATATTTGCATTTATAATTATCAATCCGTGTAATCGGAGCGGGATGAAACCCTGTCAAACTGTCAGTGTACCGATCAGCTAGAGGAGGGAGAGATAAAGTAGATTGGAGATCTCTGATGACCCTATACCTCACTAGATTGGAAAGTACAGTCACATAAGAATTTAATTATAATAAAGCTCTAATGAAGGGTGGAACTGCTAGTGTAGGGCTGTATTGGAGAGTAAGGTGTGACAGAACAAGCCATGCAGACACAGCGCTGCTTTGGTAGTCAGCGTTAAGGGGGATATAGATATGCCTGTGTGTATGAACTATGATCTACATAAACTAAACTTATCAGTTTGAAATACTTTAGGAGCATATTACCAGCCGGGGTATGAACTTTCAATATTCTAAAAATGGCACATGAACAGTCAGAGGAAATCTTTCAGTCTATGTTGCAGATGCCATCTGTATTCACCGATCTCTTCTAGCTCTTCTGGAGCGTGGAGGTTTCGTCGGGCTGTAGATGGAAGGAGACTGCGGGTCGGGTTGATGAATTCTCGGTTCCGATGGCGAACGGTGTCTTCTGTAGCTTGTATGTTGGGTCTCCATTGCTTCACTCCTGGAAGGTGCTTTAGATGCTGTAGGGGTACGAAATTCCGCGTACCAATCTGGGACCTCCATGAGAGGGATTCCGAGCATATCACAGAAGGAATGTAGATCCTCAGGGACTCTGAGGAGAGCTGAGCGTCCTTGTACTGTTGCCGCCAAACCAAAAGGGAACTTCCAGCGGTAAATTATACCTTTAGCCCGGAGTACTGTCAGAAGGGGTTGCAGTTCCCTTCTGCGCTGCAAGGTTATGTTTGATAAATCCTGGAATAGACGAAGTTCTGTGCCGTTATGTAGTAAAGGGGTCAGGGAACGTGCAGCCCTCAGAATGTCTTCCTTCAAACGGTAGTCAATAATGCAGCATACCACATCCCTAGGTGGGTCAGAGTCTTTTCCCTTCGGTCGCAGGGCACGGTGGATTCTTTCCATCGCAATAGGAACCTCTCTGGGTCTGCCGAGTATGTTATTAAAGATATGGATAACTTCACTTTGAAGATGATCCGCATCCACGGTTTCAGGCAAACCTCTCAGCCTGAGGTTATGGTGTCTGCCGCGATTGTCTAAATCTTCCAAGTGGCGATTGACATCTCTTAATTGCCGTGTATGTGTGTCAATCGCCAGATGCTGGTGACGGATCTTGGATGAATGAAGGGCAGTCGTTTGTTCCACCGCCTGAACTCTGCCTGTAATAGCTTGGATTTCAATTTTTAAATCTGAGATTGCTGCTGTCAGGGTGTCCTTAATGTCCTCAGCTACGGTCAGGCTCGGATGCTGATGAGGAGTGAGGAGAATTCCCCTGTCATTGAGTTCAGCGTGAGATGGAGAGGCAGCAGCATTAGAGTGAGGAGGATGCTGATGCTGGCTCCGTGAGGTGGGAGCCGGCGCTGAAGTTCCCATCTGTGCCCGGAACATCTCCGGGATGTTCTGACTGGATCTTGCCGGTATTTCACGGGGAGAACGGGACCGGGAGGTCGACGAAGTTCTAGAGGATGTACCCATCGCTTTTCGGGTGTTTGGGAGGCCGTTGACCGTCTTTAAAATTCAGATTTCTATCCCTGTCAGCGGAGCTCTGAAGTTAAGCAGCCATTCTCTACGAGGTCAAGCCACGCCCCACAATTGTCTATTTTAGGCGAGTTCAAAGATGTCTTTTTTTTATTGTCCTTTGTCAAGCTGCAATACTTTACCTGTTGAGTACAAGCTTCACACATGTAACCCCCCCTATAGTATACACTGGAGCATCAGTGTGCCCCCCCTAATAAAAATGGTGTTCTTGTGTCCCACACTAGTGCTCCAGTGTCCAGATGTGAAAACAGCTGCTCAGTGTCCTCTCCTTACAAACAATCTAGTTTGCATTTCATTCTAGTAACAAACCCATCTACATAAACAAATATTTGGCATCCAAGTAGGCCCAAAAAAAATGTGTGAAAATGCATATGGCCTAAACAATGGTGTTCTAGAGGCCGAAAGAAAAATGTTTGATACGAACGAATAATGGGCCCATGAACATTAAAGTTGACCTTTTTAAACGTTACAATTACTAAAAGCATATGGAGCAGAACGAACGGAATAAAGACAGAAAGAATATGAACACAGCACAACTACTTACTTTTTTGCAGCACTCTCCGGATCTTTCGGTACTGCTCCGGCTCTCTCAACTTCAGGTCCGACCACCGCTTCCTGAGCTGATCTTTAGACCTTCGTACCCCGAAATTCCGCTCGAGACTCCTGACCACTTTACCAATGATTTTGGCCTTTCGGATGTTGGGGTTGGGGTAAGGCCCATATTTTCCGTCATAGTCGGACTTCTTCATGATGTCTACCATCTCCAACATCTCCCCAAACGACATATTTGTGGCCTTAAAACGTCTCCTTCTGGATCGGGATGTGCCTGGATCCGGGCTTTCCTCCTCCTCCTCCTCGTTGCTAGAATTAGCATGCACCTGTTGTAACTCCGCCATCATGCTCTTCCCCCACTGCGCCGAACGAAAAGGGGCGGGGAATAGACTAGAAAGAACGTCAGGGGCGGGCGGAGTTACACGCATGCGCAGTGTGTATAAAGCGTAACACGCGTGCGTATTACGTACGATCTGTGAGCGGAGGAAGGAGCATTGGACGTGCCGATCGTAAGAACGAAGGTAAGAGACAAACTTGGGCCTATACTGCTTCTAGATTGAGGCCTATATTGTAACAAGATTAGGAGAGTTTGGACTGACATTAGGCTTTGTCTTGTGTTGTGTCTTGCAGTGAACATGGATATCTTAATGAGAGATACTGACTTCATGTCACTATTCATTGATATGCTAAGTGAGCTGCCCTGTCTGTGGGAGATTACCCACTCCCATTACAAGAACCAAGCAAAGAGGAAGGCAGCACTGGAGCAATTGTGTGAAATTGTGAAGCAGGTGATCCCCACGGCAGACATCACTTATTTAAAGATATTAATTGGTTGCCTGAGGAGCACATATCTGAGGGAGCGCAATAAAGTCCTGGATTCACAGAGATCCGGAGCAGCAGATGACATCTATGTCCCCAGGATGTTGTACTACGACAGGCTGCACTTTCTGGCAGGCCAGACTGAACCCAGGCCATCCCTCTCCAGTCTTCCTTCCACGCTTCCTTCCCCCCTGGCTGAGGCTTCTGACGCCCAACCTGGGCCTTCCAGGCCATATGTGGAGGAGCCCAGATTGAGCCAGGTATAGCATTCCTCTAAATATTTCTGCTTGTCCAATTAATGATGTTAACTAGATGTTATTTGGGAGTACTAATTTATGATTGTGATTGATGATGCCAAAACTAAAACCATGTCCCTTTTTCATACACAGGGAAGTCTCAGCCAGGAGGTGGCCGGGCCGAGCCGGCTGGCTGATCTGCAGGTCCCTCCACCCCCCCTGGAAACAGAAAGTGGCAGTAGGAGGAGTGACCTAGAGGAGGCTGCTATCAGATTTTTTGTAGGGCTACAGAGGTCCTGGGAGCACCACACACCAGGCAGGAAAACCTTGCTGCCTTCATAGCCTATAAAATGCAGAGGATGGAGGAGGGCCAACAAGCCATGTGTCAGGCCCTCATATCAGAGGCTCTGGAGAAAGGTGTGAGGGGCCAACTTACACCTCACACACAGCTTTGGGATGGTCCTCCTCCTCCTCCTGCAGGTCCTCCTCCTCCAGGTCCTCCCAGTCCTCCTCCAGGTCCTCCCAGTCCTCCTCCTCCTCCAGGTCCTACTCCTCCTCCTGCCACATCTCCAACTGCACAGCCACAGCCCGGAAGGAAGTGTGAAAGGAAGACCAGAGAGTGAGGACCCTGGATCCAGTCTGGTCGGCCAAAAGATGCAGCCTCTTGTGGTACCACAGCCTGGGGACACTGATGTCATCTGCTGCTATCCAAGTCTCTGTGAATCCCGGACCAGACTGCCCTCCCTTATATATGGACTCCTCAGGCCACCAATTTTGAGGTTTAAGAATTGAGGTCTGCCGTGGGGGTCCCAGGCTTCACTAATTTCTCCTGTTGATCCAGTGTTGCCTTCCTCTTTGTTTGGTTTTGATCCCTTAATAAAGGATTTTTGTTTTGAATTATACTCTCCTATGTGTTTTACTTCTTCAAAAATGATGGTTTGTTTGTGAGGATTCAGGTACATTTCTAATATACAATGTGAAATGAACAAGGGCCACCAACAACAAAAAATCTCATGGAGATTAAATAATAAAAGATATCAATGGTGTTGGGTAACTTGCCACACAAAACACACACAAAAATATTCTGGAGTAAAAATAAAAATAACATTGAACAAAGATCAGCCTTGGAAAAAATCCAAACATTAAAGAAAAAAAAAGGCTTAAAAACAAAAAAAAAACCCATAAAAAATATAAAACTGTCAGATGTGACAACTAATAACAATATATTGAGGGAATCCCACTAAAAAAACACAAATAAAACTTTGTGAGGAGTGTGTGTGAATATGAGCAGCAAAACTACTTAATTCTTGTCACATTATAAAGAAGAAGAGAGTGCGCTGTATTAAACCATTTTTTACATTGCAGCGTGACGAAAGTGCTGTATCCATTGCGAACGCTAAGTTTACCAGAATGAGCTGTCCCGTGTCGGAATTTCTTCTGAGCATGCGTGGCACTTTGTGCGTCGGAACAGGCCACACACGGTCGGAATTGACGCGATCGGATTTTGTTGTCGGAAAATTTTATCTCCTGCTGTCCAACTTTGTGTGTTGGAAAATCCGATGGAAAATGTCCAATGGAGCCCACACACGGTCGGAATTTCCGACAACACGCTCCGATCGGACATTTTCCATCGGAAAATCCGACCGTGTGTACGGGGCATTACTGTCACAAACTGACACCATGCAGTAATCAAAAAAAAAACTGCTTGGTGTCAGTGTGACAGGGGGGGAGGGGTGATCGGGGGGTGATCGGGGGGATCGGGGGGTAAAGGGGGGTGTAATAATGTGCCTGGCATGTTCTACTGTGTGTGTGTTTGGTGCACTCACATTTCAGTCTTCTCTCCTCGGCGACGGAACGGAAACTGCCAAGCCGAGGAGAGATGACATCACATCCCCTGCCTCTGTGTACTACACAGAGGCAGGGGAAGAATCCCATTGGCTGGGAGCGATCGCGAGGGGGGGTCCATGATCAGATGGCCTCCCCCTCATCTCTGATCGCTGCCAGACCAAAGGCGACCGCCGCTGGCACTGGGGGGGGGTCCGATCGGGTCCCCCACCCGCGGAAAGGCAAGGACGTATATGTATGTCCTTTTGCCTGCCCGTGCCGCTCTGTGGACGTATATAGTCGTGCGGCGGTCATCAAGTGGTTAATTTATAATGCATATGTTTGTTGTTTTTTTGTCTTATTTAGTGGTATCTACTATAGACCACATGATATATGTGTATCCCACTACTTTAGAGACACATATGCAATTTCGTTTTTTCGGCTGTTTGTCAGTTTGGTCAACTTCTCCCACACGTTGAGCCACATGTTTATTAGGCAAGCATACACGTTGTTATGTTTATATGTAGTTAGTCTCTGTGTATATGTACTCCTCCTGGAGAAATGTTGTAACAATCATAATTCATACTTATATAGATATATACTACATTAAATACTTACACATGTACTTTCTTGTTTTTAAATATACCAGCACCTACCCAGTATCTGTCCTGAGGATGCTAAAATTTTAGTGAAAAGTGTTGATGAACAAGTTTTTAGAGGCATTACTGTATCAGAAATTTTACTTTTACCTTGATAAAGTATTAAATCAATCTTTGTACTGTACGTCCACTCCTCTATAACTGCATTATTGGGTAACTGGTAACTGTGTCCCTACGGGGTGTTGTTTGTGTGTTGTTTATGTTTTTTTAACTATGTAGTAATACATTTATACTTTATTGATTCTCTCTCTCATTATGTGCCCACAAAGTCTGCTAATTTTTTGACTTGGTCAATCCTTGAATATATATTTTGGATGTTGGCATGGTGAGGGTCTTCCTTGCGTATTAAAAATGGACTGCAATTGTGCGGACAATTCAAGTGCTTGACAATCTCTAGAACTCCACACACATTTTGTAAAGGTTCTTTAAAACAAGCAAACAACGGGGGCGTGGCTTGGACATGGCAGAGTGAAGACACTCATTGCTAGAGCTCCGGACTCTCGACCCACTTAACCAGGCTAATATGCCCTTTTTCAGCTATTCCTCTACCGGTCATGAGCTACCATAAGAGAAGGAAGACCAGGGGTTCTTCTAAACCAGCACCAGCGGCACAGATCAGCCATTTCTTTCAGGGCTTACCCTGATCAGTTCCGACAGCACTTCCTGGGGGGGCACGTGGCTATCTTGGGCCTCCATCCTCGCCCTCTCCTTCAATGGCAGCCTTGCAAAACTCAGTGCCCCACTCCTTGGCGGGACTACCTGCTCTCCTGGATCCTTCGCCCAGCACCCCGAGCAGCCCTGGGCTCCCTACGCAACCTTCACAGGCCAATGCAGACATCAGAGCTCTGTTGCGGGCTCTCTCCATGAAAGCAGACATGAAGGCACTGGTGATGCAGGTGGAGGAGCAGCACCGACAGGATTTGCAACAGTTACGCTCAGAGGTTCACGGCCTGGATGACAGAATGAACAGGGGGGAGTCAGCAGTGAGCGCCTTGGAAACCCAGGTTACCCAGATAAGGCGTGCTCACTCCTTCCACCAAGACCAGCTGGCAGAGGTGCAGCTCCACGTGGAAGATTTGGAGAACAGGAGCCGCCAAAACAATTTGCAGATCTGGGGGTTACCGGAGGAAACTGGCCCTGAGAACTTAGCAGAGACGGTCCTAGCGATCCTGCAAACAATTTTGGACTCAGACCCACCAGCTAACATGCAACTTGACAGGGTGCACAGGGCACTCGGTCCCAAGCTGGTAGACTAGGATCATCCATGTGATGTGATGTGCCTCTTGTATTGTTACTGCCAGAAGGAGCAGATCATGAGAGCTGCCTGGCTCAAGGGCCAAATAGACTTCGACAGTGCACATATCTCCATTTTTCTGGATATATCACGGCAGACCCTGCAGAGGAGAGCTGCAGTATCATTGGGGCTTCCCTCTTGTCAGAAACCATGATTTAGACCGAGACAGAAGTACAGTTAGTCACACTTGTTTAATAATAATAAAAAGGTGAACAGAGTAAGCGTAGTCAATACATAGCCAGAGTTCAGTAACCAGATCGGGTAGTCAGCCAATGCCAATGTCAGAGACCCAGAGATCAACGTAGTAGTACAGCAAGCAGGATCAGGAGCCAGAAGGGACGTCAGCTGAGCAAGTCTTCAACAGGAACACAGGAGAAAGTCTGTGAGATGTGACCAAAGGTGAAGGCAGAGATGAAGTGAGCTGGACGGCTTTAAGTAGGCAGGACTGACGAGCAGATCATCAACAGCTAAGTCACTGTGGAGAGAAAGGAGCTGGCAATTAGCCGACAGCTGAGCAGCCAGCTCAGAGAAGGAAGGGCTGAGCCCAGCCCTGACACCTCTACAGCTGATCGTCCGCAAAGGTGGCTCCTCGTTCATCCTGAGGTGCTATACAGATTTCCCTAACATGTTCGCATTTCTGAAGATGGAGGCGATTCCACTGCAGGACTGGCTGCATCCTTTGCCCAGCAGAGATCCTCATCCAGTACCTCGGGGAACCTTATCAGGACTGCCATGCTGCTCATCGAGATGCCGACAGGGGGATCAGACGCTGCTTAGGGTGAGCGATCTGTAGATGTGATCCTGAGAGGAGCTTCACGTGAGTTGCATACCTACTGTACTGCCTCCAGCTTGGGTATCCGATTCATTTTTGCCTACCTGATGGACTCCACACCCTCCCCAATGTCTGATAACTGGACTCTAGTGTTCCTCCTGTTTGTTCCTCCCCCCTCACTGGCTTGGCGGCCCATTGGGATCCTAACGGGACCCACACACAGAACTGCACACAGTATGCCTGTCATCATGAGTGTCGAGCATGCTACACCAATCTGAGACTGTCACTAGTATTCCACCTGCAATGCCTATAGACACGGCTTGTGTTATGCTTCATACACTGCAGTTCTACTGAGGTGTTTTGCACCTGTAAGGGTTTCCCCCACCTTTTTTTTTCTCCCTGCATGTGGTGGGTGGGGGAGGGTTGGATGTCTGTGTGGGGTTATTATCTGCTTACATATGGGGGGTGGGTATTCAGGTTTTAAACAATTGACCAGCCCAGCTCTTTTTCTTCTCTCTATACATTTCTACTTGGGGTGGCAGAGGGGATCTTGGGGAGCATGTATAATTGCCCTGGAACTATAGCTATAGTCTGTATACTTCTCACGGTCACACCCCCCCTTCTGGTGTTGCCCAGGATGTTTGTGCACTTCTTCCCACCCCTCTCCCCCTTTTTTCCCCATTTTCTCCATCCCTCTCTTAAGTTTCCTCCCCCCTTATCCTCCCACCGTGTTTCCCCTTTCCTTCCCCTCCTCCTTCCTCTCTCCCATCCCTCTTTCCCCTCCAGTACCTAGATAATTGCCCACCTCCCCGCACACCAGTGTCACCTGAGCTGGGCTTGACCTACCTCGTGTGGGTCATGTTCGGGGGGTTGGGTTCCTTGGAAGAGGCATTGGTCTATGAGTTTAGTGAATATTAAGCTGTATGCCCCTAGGTTGTTTTATCTGCGCCTCATGTGGGGGTCTCTTTACCCCCCCAATACTCCACTTCTTGTGATTTGTCTTGGAGGGGGGTTATTAGATGATCCCTGGTTGCTGCTATTATTTGAGCTACAAGGTTGCGCTCCCCAGCCTGGCCACTGCGCACCTGAACCCTTGTTTTTGGGGCCCAGTGTCCGCTTGGCAGGGCATATCAGCCAATTGAATTGTACTGTATATTTTTTTTCTGTTGAAAATATTGCTGTGATTTGAAGTTTGTGATTTATCTTTCTGTTTGTCTTTTTCCTCCACTTGCCTACCTTTTCTTTTCCTTTTTCAACCCACCCAAAAATAATTCAGCTTCCACCTGTCCCTGCTATGACCTTGGGTAAACCAGTGCCTCTTCATCTTGTTTCTATCAATGTGAAGGGGTTTAACACCCCAGAAAAGCACTCTATGGGGCTTTCCAACCTGAAAAATATGAAGGCACATATATGCTACCTTCAAGAGACTCGCTTCCGTGGTGATAAAATACAGAGACTCCATGATCGCTTTTTCCCGATGGCTTACCACAGCTGCTCGTCAGATTCTAAGTCGAAGGGTGTATTTTAGTTCATAGAACGACTCCGTGGTTCGTGCGGGACCAGTGGAGGACTGAGCAGGGACGGGCTCTGTTTGTGAAGGGGACCTTGGGTAGCACCTTGGTGAACCGCTACCTCCCTAACTCAAATCAGATTGACTTCCTAGAACCAATCCTGATCAAGCTAGGTGACTTTGCGGAGGGTGCAGTGATTCTGGGGGGCGATATGAACTTCACTGGATGCTTCCAGGAATACTTCTCAGATTTCTTATGTGTGCGCTAAAACACCTAAAGAAGAATTTCTATGCTTTCCATCTTGTGGATGTGTGGAGGATATTGAACCAGACTCAAAGGGATTATACATTTTACTCACATCCTCATGACTCCTACATCAAAATTGATCTCTTTATGATGACCCAATTATATCTGTCCAGAGTGATGTCCACCTGGATTTGTTCCATTACTTTCTCGGACCATGTTTCAGTCTACGTGGACGTCGACTTGTTGCCTCCCATCCCTAAACAGTGTATGTGGAAGCTTAACAACTCTCTGATTCAGACTCCTGAAGTTGTTGAAGTGTCCAGAGAAATTAGAAATGTTTCCTCATCGACTGTGGGCCCTGACAATGCTCCCATGATGGTCTGGGGGGCTCATAAGAGCTATATCAGGGGAATCTTGATCAAGATTGGGTCCCGACTTAAGAAGGCCAGATCTTAGCAAATTGTGGACCTCCTGGAAAGGATCAGATCCCTGGAGACAGTCCATAAAAGATCATTAGCTGCCCGGACTCTAGTGGACCTTACCAATCTGAGAAACCAACTGCGTTCTATGGCTTTAGTTAGAAAGTGATTGCTAAATGCAAATGAACATTCTACAAACATAGATGAAAGGGTTTCTGATAAGGAATACTCAGAAAGGTGTGCCACATCCCAAATATAACATAGAAAGAGAAAGACCCCTTAGGGGTGGGACTTTAAAGGCACTACCACATTGTGTAGTGGTAGGCACATGTGGTCGTGCCTTTAAAGTCCCACCCCTAGGGGGTTTTTCTCTTTCTATGTTATATTTGGGATGTGGCACACCTTTCTGAGTATTCCGTATCAGAAGCCCTTTTCATTGATGTATCGGTAGTAAATACCTTCCCCTGTTTTTTTCTGATAGAACTACTCTTATTTACTCTACAATTTCCAGAGACATGTAGTCTTCTATGTGTCAATGAACCATATTTCACTATATATGTACTATTATTTTCACTTCTCTCTTTTTTGATATTTTCTTTTTGAGTCACGTCATGACGAATTATGTGGGCAACGATTGGGACATATAGATGTTAGGTTATTTAAGGGATTTTGGTAAAAATGAACACGTTGATTTGGAGTTGAACAATTTATTCATGAAAACTGACTGTCCTGGAAAAGAAGTCTTCTATGTTTTGGCATATCAAATCCTTTGAGGATTATTTAAAAGAGGACATGAATCCTCTAGGACTAATGCCCTGTACACAATAAACTCTGAAGGTTTTTAAGACGGAGTTCCGACTGAATTCCTCTCAAGCTGTCTTGCATACACATGGTCACACCAAATTCCGACCATCCAGAACACAGTGACGTACAACACGTACGACGGGACTAGAAAGTTCAATAGCCCGTAGCCAATAGCTTCCGTCTCCTACTTGCTTCAGAGCATGCATCGTTTTTGGTGCGTAGGAACAGCATACAGATGAGTGATTTTTCTGATAGTAATTTGTTCTATCGGAAAAATATAGAACATGTTCTCTAAGTA
Source organism: Lithobates clamitans (assembly GCA_037952925.1). NCBI lineage: Eukaryota > Metazoa > Chordata > Amphibia > Anura > Ranidae > Lithobates > Lithobates clamitans. The sequence goes on along the minus strand of JBBGZY010000025.1, from coordinate 2,001,976 downwards.
CACACGATCTGAATATACGATGAAAAGCTCCCATCGGACTCTTTCTGTCAGAAATTCCGCTTGTGTGTACGTGGCATTAGAGTCCAGATATTTCCTAATTTGGAGGGTCTGGACTCTGACTTCAAACTTGCGTGGGAAAAAATTCTACGTACTTGTTCAAGGGAAATGATGCAATTACTTATCAATGAATATGATAGATGATCCAGGGTCCTGGATAGTGATATTGAGAGTATTTGTTCACAGTTACAAACGTTCAAGACTCACAAAACATTTTCAGATTAAACTTCAAAAACATCTTGAAGGTTTCAATAAAAAACATTTTGATCAAAAAGGATGGAAAATATGGTACGGACAAAACTGCGTTTCAGAATAACAGGGCATATAAATGGAACACTGGCCAACAGCAGAGAAATAACAGATTTAAAAATAAAAAAGAACATTACTGGGCAATCTCTCATTCTTCCTCCAGTCTGTCTTCTGTCTCATCACAGGTCTCTTCCAAAAACAAGAAAGCGGCTTGCACCATTCGGGGGGGGGGAAATCATTCGCAAGGACAAGAAATCAACAATGAAACCTCACTTGTTCTTCTGCGGTACCTACGGGGTCAGGAAGAGTACCTGCTTTGGTGACGGGTTTATCTGTACCTCTATCTTCTCAACCACATGGGGGAGTCCTAATTCTTGTCTGGTTATGAGATCTAAAACCATACAGGGAACAGACAAGTCTGACCCTCCTGCTTTTGTGGAAGCACTTTTAACCAGCGCCAAATCCATTCACCTCACTTAGATGATGAATTTGGGCAATCATCTGTAAAATCTACTGCAGTCGATTCCCAAGTGACCTTAAATGTATATAATCTTTCATTGTACACGTTCTCTTTAGAGGAAGCCCAGATACTTCAAAAAGGTCTGGGTTTCTGTCCGAATGAAAATGTTGATAAATTTGAATTTGTTAAAGACCTTCAACTATTTTCACGGAAACTGGTCCTTAAAAATATGTTACACAAACCAGGGGGACAGGCTTACACCAACTGAAAACAGAGCTCTTGATCAGCTGGTTTCTCTTATAGAGGAAAGTGACACTATGGATTTGATCCATTGTATCAATCTACCAAAGGTTCTCTCTTTATCACAGGAAGCTGTAGCAGGTACAATTCAAGACCCATCTTCTGGGTCTAAACTTAAAAAATCTGTGCTATTCCCCCCCCCCCCTAGTTCGAATCCCAACATTGCGGCATTTCTGAAGTTGGTCAATGGAGAGATTGACATACTTAATGTCCACTCCCCTAGATCAACAAACATCAGTATGCCAGAAAAACAGGCCTTAAAATCCTTAAGTGATAATACATCTATCACAATTAAGCCAGCAGATAAAGGGGGCAATTTTGTCCTTATGGACAAAACCCAATATGTAGCCATGTGTTCCAAAATTTTGAGAAACAAAAATTGGTAAGACGAGATAAACTCCACCGCTCAGGTAGATCCACCAACATAGAACCTTTAGCTCCAGAGAAGAAAGAGCCCCAGGTGCTGGCTAATGCATGTACGGATAGGAATAGGCAGAAAAACTCTGGACAGCCGCACATTGATGGAAGTTTCTAAATGCCTTTAATTGTAGATCAGGATCATAAAGTACACAAGACACCACAGCAGAGTGGTACAGAACAACAGCTGACACGTTTCACACTTATACTAAGTGCTTACTCATAGCTGGCGAACATGGACCACATGAGATCCAACCACATGAGATCCCCGCACATGTTGCTGAGTAATGGATTCTAAAATGAGAACAAACCATGATCATGTGGTGTATAAGCAACAGAAAAAACGGTTAATGGGAAAATAAATGCAATAACTTAAGTTAGTGAAAGTTGAATGTAAATTAATAAAAAGCAGAACGAAATGAAAAAAATGAGAAAAGAAGAAAAAAAAAACCTAATTAAGTGGGACCTTTGTGCAAATGAGGATATCCCTGTATATGTCACTTGAGACTAATGAAACTGCTGTAAAAAAATAAGAACAGTATCATGTGAATAGTAGGGATGAGCCGAACACCCCCCGGTTCGGTTCGCACCAGAACCTGCGAACGAACCGAAAATTCGCACGAACGTTAGAACCCCATTGACGTCTATGGGACTCGAACGTTCAAAATCAAAAGTGCTCATTTTAAAGGCTAATTTTCATGGTATTGTCCTAAAAAGGGTTTGGGGACCCAGGTCCTGCCCCAGGGGACATGTATCAATGCAAAAAAAACGGCCGTTTTTTCGGGAGCAGTGATTTTAATGATGCTTAAAGTAAAAAAAAAAAAAAAAGTGAAATATTCCTTTAAATATCGTACCTGGGGGTGTCTATAGTATGCCTGTAAAGTAGCACGTGTTTCCCGTGCTTAGAACAGTCCCTGCACAAAATGACATTTTTAAAGGAAAAAAGTCATTTAAAACTACTTGCAGCTTTAATGTAATGTCGAGTCCTGGCAATATGGATGAAAATCGGTGATACAAACGGCATTGGTACCCCCAAGTCCATTACCAGGCCCTTTGGGTCTTGTATGGATATTAAGGGGAACCCCGCACCCAAATTAAAAAAGGAAAGGTGTGGGGCCCCCAGGCCCTATATACTCTGAACAGCAGTATACAGGCAGTGCAAACAAGACAGGGACTGTAGGTTTGTTGTTAAGTAGAATCTGTTTATAATTTTAAACTGGTGCATTTTCAAAGTGTAGCTCCAGCCAAAAAATCTGTTTTTAAGCTTTTTGGAAAACATAGGGAAGGGATATCACCCCTTTGACATTTGATTTGCTGTCTGTGCTCCTCTTCAGAAGATTTCACCTCACTTTTTGTCCCAATGACAAATGTTTTTTGAAAATTTGGGGTTTTTAGTGAAACAAGGATTGGTGATAAAGCATCAGTGTAAAGGAGAAAAGTTTTTTCCCATATTAACTCTTACAGGAGAGAATTTCCCTTCCTATGGGGTAGATTTCATCTCACTTCCTGTTGTCTCCTTCCGTTTGCAAGTAGGAGTCATTTGTAAGTTGGATGTTTGAATGTAGGGGCCTGCCCTATATACTCAGCAGAAATTTGGGCCTCAGGTGTTGTTGTGGCCACAACACTGTAAGCCCTCACAGGGCCCTGCTGTGAAAATATTAGATCAAGAATTGTAATTACATGCCCTGTTGAAAAGGGTCAGAAAAATTGGGCCTTTGGTGATGGTGGTGGTGGTGCTGGTGCCACAACACTGTAAATCCTCACAGTTACACTTGGTGGGTGCAGAAATGGGCCCTGCTGTGAAATATTAGATCAAGAATTGTAATTACATGCCCCTGTTGAACATGGCTAGAAAAATTGGGCATTTGGTGGTGGTGGTGGTGCTGGTGGCACAACACTGTAAGTCCTCACATTTACTCTTGGTGGGCGCAGAAATGGGCCCTACTGTGAAATATTAGATCAAGAATTGTAATTACATGCCCCTGTTGAACAGGGTCGGAAAAATTGGGCCTTTGGTGCTGGTGCTGGTGGCACAACACTGTAAGTCCTCACAGTTACTCTTGGTGGGTGCAGAAACGGGCCCTGCTGTGAAATATTAGATCAAGAATTGTAATTACATGCCCCTGTTGAACAGGGCCAGAAAAATTGGGCCTTTGGTAGTGGTGGTGGTGCTGGTGGCACAACACTGAAAGTCCTCACAGTTACTCTTGGTGGGCGCAGAAACGGGCCCTGCTGTGAAATATTAGATCAAGAATTGTAATTACATGCCCCTGTTGAACAGGGCCAGAAAAATTGGGCCTTTGGTAGTGGTGCTGGTGGCACAACACTGTGAGTCCTCACAGTTACTCTTGGTGGGCGCAGAAACGGGCCCTGCTGTGAAATATTAGATCAAGAATTGTAATTACATGCCCCCGTTGAACAGGGCCAGAAAAATTGGGCCTTTGGTAGTGGTGGTGGTGCTGGTGGCACAACACTGTAAATCCTCACAGTTACTCTTGGTGGGCGCAGAAACTGGCCCTGCCAAGAATTGTAATTACATGCCCCTGTTGAACAGGGCCCGAAAAATTGGGCCTTTAGTGGTGGTAATGGTGCTGGTGGCACAACACTGTAAGTCCTCACAGTTACTCTTGGTGGGTGCAGAAATGGGCCCTGCTGTGAAATATTAGATCAAGAACTGTAATTACATGCCCCTGTTGAACAGGGCCAGAAAAATTGGGCCTTTGGTGGTGGTGGTGGTGCTGGTGGCACAACACTGTAAGTCCTCACAGTTACTCTTGGTGGGTGCAGAAATGGGCCCTGCTGTGAAATATTAGATCAAGAACTGTAATTACATGCCCCTGTTGAACAGGGCCAGAAAAATTGGGCCTTTGGTGGTGGTGGTGGTGCTGGTGGCACAACACTGTAAGTCCTCACAGTTACTCTTGGTGGGTGCAGAAACGGGCCCTGCTGTGAAATATTAGATCAAGAATTCTAATTACATGTCCCTGTTGAACAGGGGCTGAAAAACGCAGGAACAAACCCTGCTGCAAAGTATTGCATCAAAAATTGTAATTACACACCCCAGTTAAATAGGGGCTTAAAAAATGGGCCTTAGGCACTGGTGGCGGCTCCCAGAACCAAAATTGTCCTTACAAGCTATCAGCATGATCATTGAGGAGGAAGAGGATAATTACTCAGGATAATCACTCAGGATCAGCATAGGCAGTCTTTGAAGGGATCTCACATTTCCAAAAAAAATTATTCGGTTACATCAGCATCAGGTGCTTGGTATCTGGTGGTGATCCAAGACTGATTCATTTTAATGAAGGTCAGTCGATCGACCGAGTCGGTGGACAGATGCACCCTGTGATCGGTTACAAAGCCTCCAGCGGCACTGAATGTACGCTCCAAAAGCACGCTGGATGCAGGACAGGCCAGTAGCTCAATTGCATACTATGCAAGCTCTGGCCAGTGATCCATCCTCAAGACCCAGTAACCCAGAGGATTTTCTGTGGGAAAGGTGTCCAAGTCAGATCTTGCCCCTAGGTATTCCTGCACCATGTAAAACAGACGCTGGTGATGGTTGCTGGAACCGATCATACCTTGGGGCTGTGGAGTAAAAAATTGTCTGAACGCATCGGTCAGATGGCCAACTTCTCCACCGCTCCTTCTTTCACTGACCGAAGCCTCAGCAACACGTTGTCCAGAAACAGGAGTTTGTAACCTCCCAGTCTCTGGGAACGCATTGCACAGACCTTTCTGCAAGGCCTCCCGAAGATGCTTCATCCTCTGCTCCCTCTGCGACGGCAAGATAAGGTCCGCAACCTTACCCTTGTAACGTGGATCAAGGAGGGTTGCCAGCCAGTATTGGTCCTTCTCCTTGATACCACGAATATGAGGATCCTTCTGCAGGCTTTGCAGGATCAGGGAGGCCATGCAGCGTAGGTTTGCTGAGGCATTCAGGCCGGAGTCCTCTGGGTCACTAAGGACGACATGATCCGCAGCCACCTTCTCCCAGCCACGTACAAGTCCATGTGTTTCTTGGGACTCTAAATGATCCCATAAAGACTGCTGCGGATGCTGAGTGCCAGGCTCCACCTCCATACTGACACAATCCTCCTGCTCCTCATCCTCTTCCTGTGTGATCGGTGGGCACGCAGGGACACTGTCTGGATAAAGGGGGCCTTAAGAGCCAAGGAAGTCCTCCTCTTCCTGCCTCTGTTCTGCCTCAAGTGCCCTGTCCATTATTCCATGCAGCGTGTGCTCCAACAGGTGGACAGGGGGGACAGTGTCACTGATGCATGCACTGTCACTGCTCACCATCCTCGTGGCCTCCTCAAATGGTGATAGGACAGTGCATGCATCCCTGATCATGGCCCACTGGCGTGGGGAAAAAAAATTAAGCTCCCCTGACCCTGTCCTGGTTCCATAGTCACACAGGTACTCATTGATGGCCCTCTGCTGCATGTGCAGCCGCTGCAGCATGGCCAACGTTGAGTTCCACCTGGTGGGCATGTCACAGATTTGGCGGTTCTTGGGCAGGTTAAATTCCTTTTGGAGGTCTGACAGCCGAGCACTGGCATTATATGACCGGCGGAAATGCACACAGACTTTCCTGGCCTGCCGCAGGACATCCTGTAAGCCCGGGTACCTGCCCAAGAACCACTGTACCACCAAGTTACTGAAGTGAGCCAAACAGGGCACATGGGTCAATTGTCCCTGTCGGAGGGCGGAGAGGAGGTTGGTGCCATTGTCGCAAACCACCATTCCTGCCTTAAGTTGGCATGGCGTCAACCACCTCTGAACCTGCCCCTGCAGAGCTGACAGAACCTCTGCCCCAGTGTGGCTCCTGTCCCCCAAGCACACCAGCTCAAGCACCACATGGCATCTTTTGGCCTGCGTACTTGCATAGCCCCTTGAGCGGCTACGGAGCACCGCTGGTTCCGAGGACAAAGCACAGGAAGGGCCATGGCGGAAGAAGAAGAGGGGGTGGAGGAGAGAGGTGTGTCACAATCATTAGTAGTGGCATTTTTGAGGCGTGGTGGCGGAACAACCTCCAACACTACTGCACCTTGTCCTGCATCCTTCCCAGCTGCCAGCAGAGTGACCCAATGCGCCGTGAAACTTAGGTAACGTCCCTGTCCATGCCTGCCGCACCATGAGTCAGCGGTCATATGCACCTTACCGCTGACCGCCCTGTCCAGCGAGGCCAAGACATTGCCTTCCACATGCCGGTAGAGAGCCGGAATCGCCTTCCGTAAGAAAAAGTGGCGTTTGGGTACCTGCCACTGAGGAACCGCACATTCCACAAACTCACGGAAGGGGGCAGAGTCTTCCAACTGAAAAGGTAGCAGTTGAAGTGCTAGCAATTTTGCCAAGCTAGCATTCAACCGCTGGGCATGTGGATGGCTGGGAGCGAACTTCTTTCGGCGGTGCCTGGTACAATCTGACGTCGGTGTACCGAAAGAAGATTGCCCACAAGTACTTGGCTGTGACACACCTAATTCCACACCTTCATTGCTCTCAGTGCAGGTCTCAGAGAGGACTGAAGGTATAGTGGGGTTGGAGATCTCAGCTGATGAGGAGCAAGGCGAGGTCCTCTTTGTTCTCTGGTGTGGGTCTTTAAGATATGCTTGCCAACTAACTGCATGGCAGGTCAACATATGTCTAGTCAAGCATGTGGTGCCCAAGCGGGAGATGTTTTGGCCACGCGAGATACGCTTGAGACATATGTTGCAAATAGCAGCAGTGCGATCTGATGAACTCGTCTCAAAAAAGGCCCACACCAAAGAACTTTTGGAATAACTCGCAGAGACAGCAGCGCCCTGCACATGCAGAGCTCTGCGATGTGATGCAGTCAGTGTGCTGCCCTTAGGCTGGCCCCTGGAGATCATCCTGCCTCGTTGGTGATGTGCCTCCTCCTCTCTCCTATCAGGCACCCACGTTGAGTCAGTGAGGTCATCATCCCCTCCCTCCTCATCACTGGAGCAAACCTGGCAGTATGCTGCAGCAGGGGGAGCATGACTGCCAGATTGCTGTCCTTCTTGGACACCCCCTTTGTCCGTGCTCACGTTACTGCCTTCATCTAGCTCAGTATCATCATGAGAGCCTTCTAAACGCTGGGCATACTCCTGGAGCATGTACCCAACACTGTGGTCAAACAGTTCAAGGGACTCCTCAGGAGGACATGGTGGGGCTAGGGAAGGAGTCACTGATGCCATTGAGCTGAGGGAAGAGGCCGCGTTGGCAGCTGCTTTGCCAGACAAAGCACCCTGAGCATGGGTGAGGGAGGATGAGGAGGATGAGGACGGCTTGGTCATCCACTCGACCAAGTCTTCCGCATATTGTGGCTCAACACAGCCAGCTGCCGAAAAAAAGGCCAAGCGTGTCCCATGGCCACGTGCTGATGAGGATGCACCGTCTCCAGGACCAGCACCGTTGCCTCTAGACACAGAGCCTGCTTGCCCTCTTTTATTGGCTTGTGACTGTCTGCCTCTCCTTGCTGGGATATATATATATATATATATATATGATACTGCAGCTAGAAAAATCAACTGCCTGCCTACAGTATGAGAACACCACCAACCTTCTACAGGTAGCTTTAGCTGAACATGGTGCAGAGGTCGCACTTCACTAACGTGTAAATATTTTAGCTGCCTGCAGTAGTGATAGGATCAGGAAAATACCACCAACCTTCTACAGGTAGCTTTAGCTGAACACGGTGCAGAGGTCGCACTACACTAACGTGTAAATATTTTAGCTGCCTGCAGTAGTGATAGGATCAGGAAAACACCACCAACCTTCTACAGGTAGCTTTAGCTGAACACTGTGCAGAGGTCACACTACACTAACGTGTAAATACTTTAGCTGCCTGCCGTAGTGATAGGATCAGGAAAACACCACCAACCTTCTACAGGTAGCTTTAGCTGAACACTGTGCAGAGGTCGCACTACACTAACGTGTAAATACTTTAGCTGCCCGCGGTAGTGATAGGATCAGGAAAACGCCACCAACCTTCTACAGTTAGCTTTAGCTGAACACTGTGCAGAGGTCGCACTACACTAACGTGTAAATACTTTAGCTGCCTGCGGTAGTGATAGGATCAGGAAAACCCCACCAACCTTCTACAGGTAGCTTTAGCTGAACACTGTGCAGAGGTCGCACTACACTAACGTGTAAATATTTTAGCTGCCTGCGGTAGTGATAGGATCAGGAAAACACCACCAACCTTCTACAGGTAGCTTTAGCTGAACACTGTGCAGAGGACGCACTACACTAATTTGTAGCTTTAGCTGAACACTGTGCAGAGGTCGCACTACACTAACTTGTAGCTTTATCTGAACACTGTGAGGAGGACACACTACACTAACTTATAGTTTTAGATGAATACTGTTCAGAGGACACACTACACTAACTTGTAGCTTTAGCTGAACACTGTGCAGAGGTCGCACTACACTAACCTGTAAATACTTTAGCTGCCTGCGGTAGTGATAGGATCAAGAAAACACCACCAACCTTCTACAGGTAGCTTTAGCTGAACACTGTGCAGAGGTCGCACTACACTAACGTGTAAATACTTTAGCTGCCTGCGGTAGTGATAGGATCAGGAAAACACCACCAACCTTCTACAGGTAGCTTTAGCTGAACACTGTGCAGAGGATGCACTACACTAATTTGTAGCTTTAGCTGAACACTGTGCAGAGGTCGCACTACACTAACTTGTAGCTTTATCTGAACACTGTGAGGAGGACACACTACACTAACTTATAGCTTTGGATGAACACTGTTCAGAGGACACACTACACTAACTTGTAGCTTTAGCTGAACACTGTGCAGAGGTCGCACTACACTAACCTGTAAATACTTTAGCTGCCTGCGGTAGTGATAGGATCAGGAAAACACCACCAACCTTCTACAGGTAGCTTTAGCTGAACACTGTGCAGAGGTCGCACTACACTAACGTGTAAATACTTTAGCTGCCTGCGGTAGTGATAGGATCAGGAAAACACCACCAACCTTCTACAGGTAGCTTTAGCTGAACACTGTGCAGAGGTCGCACTACACTAACGTGTAAATACTTTAGCTGCCCGCGGTAGTGATAGGATCAGGAAAACGCCACCAACCTTCTACAGTTAGCTTTAGCTGAACACTGTGCAGAGGTCGCACTACACTAACGTGTAAATACTTTAGCTGCCTGCGGTAGTGATAGGATCAGGAAAACCCCACCAACCTTCTACAGGTAGCTTTAGCTGAACACTGTGCAGAGGTCGCACTACACTAACGTGTAAATACTTTAGCTGCCTGCGGTAGTGATAGGATCAGGAAAACACCACCAACCTTCTACAGGTAGCTTTAGCTGAACACTGTGCAGAGGACGCACTACACTAATTTGTAGCTTTAGCTGAACACTGTGCAGAGGTCGCACTACACTAACTTGTAGCTTTATCTGAACACTGTGAGGAGGACACACTACACTAACTTATAGTTTTAGATGAATACTGTTCAGAGGACACACTACACTAACTTGTAGCTTTAGCTGAACACTGTGCAGAGGTCGCACTACACTAACCTGTAAATACTTTAGCTGCCTGCGGTAGTGATAGGATCAAGAAAACACCACCAACCTTCTACAGGTAGCTTTAGCTGAACACTGTGCAGAGGTCGCACTACACTGACGTGTAAATACTTTAGCTGCCTGCGGTAGTGATAGGATCAGGAAAACACCACCAACCTTCTACAGGTAGCTTTAGCTGAACACTGTGCAGAGGATGCACTACACTAATTTGTAGCTTTAGCTGAACACTGTGCAGAGGTCGCACTACACTAACTTGTAGCTTTATCTGAACACTGTGAGGAGGACACACTACACTAACTTATAGCTTTGGATGAACACTGTTCAGAGGACACACTACACTAACTTGTAGCTTTAGCTGAACACTGTGCAGAGGTCGCACTACACTAACCTGTAAATACTTTAGCTGCCTGCGGTAGTGATAGGATCAGGAAAACACCACCAACCTTCTACAGGTAGCTTTAGCTGATCACTGTGCAGAGGACGCACTACACTAACTTGTAGCTTTAGCTGAACACTGTGCAGAGGTCGCACTACACTAACTTGTAGCTTTATCTGAACACTGTGAGGAGGACGCACTACACTAACTTGTAGCTTTAGATGAACACTGTTCAGAGGACGCACTACACTAACTTGTAGCTTTAGCTGAACACTGTGCAGAGGTCGCACAACACTAACGTGTAAATACTTTAGCTGCCTGCGGCAGTGATAGGATCAGGAAAACACCACCAACCTTCTACAGGTAGCTTTAGCTGAACACTGTTCAGAGGACGCACTACACTAACTTGTAGCTTTAGCTGAACACTGTGCAGAGGTCGCACTACACTAACTTGTAGCTTTATCTGAACACTGTGAGGAGGACGCACTACACTAACTTGTAGCTTTAGATGAACACTATTCAGAGGTCGCACTAAAATAACTTGTAGTTTTAGCCGAACACTGTGAGGAGGACACACTACACTAACTTGTAGCTTTAGATGAACACTGTGAGGAGGATGCACTACACTAACTTGTAGCTTTAGCTGAACACTGTGAGGAGGACGCACTACACTAACTTGTAGCTTTAGATGAACACTGTTCAGAGGACGCACTACAGTAACTTGTAGCTTTAGCTGAACACTGTGCAGAGGTCGCACTAAACTAACTTGTAGCTTTAGCTGAACACTGTGCAGAGGTTGCACTACACTAACTTGTAGTTTTAGCTGAACACTGTGAGGAAGACGCACTAAACTAACTTAAAGCTTTAGATGAACACTGTTCAGAGGACGCACTACACTAACTTGTAGCTTTAGCTGAACACTGTGCAGAGGTCGCACTAAACTAACTTGTAGCTTTAGCTGAACACTGTGCAGAGGTCGCACTACACTAACTTGTAGCTTTATCTGAACACTGTGAGGAGGACGCACTACACTAACTTGTAGCTTTAGATGAAGACTGTTCAGAGGTCGCACTAAAATAACTTGTAGTTTTAGCTGAACACTGTGAGGAGGACACACTACACTAACTTGTAGCTTTAGATGAACACTGTGAGGAGGATGCACTACACTATCTTGTAGCTTTAGCTGAACACTGTATGGAGGACGCACTACACTAACTTGTAGCTGTAGATGAACACTGTTCAGAGGACGCACTACAGTAACTTGTAGCTTTAGCTGAACACTGTGCAGAGGTCGCACTAAACTAACTTGTAGCTTTAGCTGAACACTGTGCAGAGGTTGCACTACACTAACTTGTAGTTTTAGCTGAACACTGTGAGGAAGACGCACTAAACTAACTTAAAGCTTTAGATGAACACTGTTCAGAGGACGCACTACACTAACTTGTAGCTTTAGCTGAACACTGTGCAGAGGTCGCACTAAACTAACTTGTAGCTTTAGCTGAACACTGTGCAGAGGTCACACTAAACTAACTTGTAGCTTTAGCTGAACACTGTGAGGAGGACACAAAACACTAACTGTAAATATGTATAAAGATATTATGAAAGACTGCCCTTCCCACCAATAATATCTCCACCGCGCCTCCTAAAAACCACAACTAAAAGTGAAATCACAAATCTATATATATGTATATATAGATATATACTTCGTGGTGAAATGACTCCCCACAGCTAGTGTAAAGCTGCCCCTTTAAAATAAATCTGTCTATAAAATATTTAATCCAGTGTGCCTGTACTACTACAATCCTCCCACAGGCACCCAAGGAAAAAATGAGAGGCGCTTTTAAAATAAATGTAAGTGTTCAAGTGCTTCAAACCAGTGATGGTGTGACCCTCTAAAGGTGTCCTGCACCTTAATACATTCAAAAATAAAAAGGTGAACAAATCTGCAAAACTAAAAGCAAACATGAATATGAAACACACTCTATGTGTTTTTGGTGCGTGTCAATACTGTAATGGTGTGACCCTCACAGTGGTGCAGTGGATAGCACTTTCGCCTAGCAGTAAGAAGGGTCGCTGGTTCGAATCCCACCCACGACACTACCTGCCTGGAGTTTGCATGTTCTCCCTGTGCCTGTGTGGGTTTCCTCCGGGTACTCCGGTTTCCTCCTACACTCCAAAGACATGCTGGTAGGTTAATTGGATCCTGTCTAAATTGTCCCTAGTATGTATGAATGTGAGTTAGGGACCGTAGATTGTAAGCTCCTTGAGGGTAGGGACTGATGTGAATGTACAATGTATATGTAAAGCGCCGCGTAAATTGACGGCGCTATATAAGTACCTGAAATAAATAATAATAAATAAATGCTGTGCAGGTTGGCGAGGTTAGGGGCAAATTTGGCTCCCATACCTACGCCAACCTGCTGGGAATAAAATTGATCATTACACCAGAAATAATTATGGGAAATGCAATAATCCAATACATGTCCCAAAAACCGTTTCTGGGTCACCGGGATATCCTCCCTTTTGCTCAATGCCCAATTAAGGGCCAACGCAGCCTCGCCAACCTGTTCATGGCAGAGTGGGAAGACAGAAAAGTTTTTAGTCAAAGGAGGCCTCAATTATTGTTTTATCAGAGATTCATTGATGACCTCCTGTTCATTTGGGAAGGCACAGAGAAATCTGCTATTGACTTTATACATGAACTGAATACTAATAATAACAATATTAAATTAAAGCACCAAATTAGTAATCACTAATCACTTTGAAAACAAAGGTATTTTTTAAACCTACCGATCGCAACAGTTACTTATCAATAAGAAGCGGTCACCATCCAGCATGGATAAGAAATATCCCGAAGGGACAAATGTTGCGAGTGCGCCGGAATTGTACTGAGTTAAATGACTTTCTGGAGCAGGCTGGAACCCTAAAAAATAAGTTCATACAAAAAGGTTATGGAGAAGAAATATTGGATGGGGTCATTCAGGAAGTGGCAGAAATGCCTAAGGAACAGTGTCTGATTAAAAAGGATACTGTAACAGAAGATAACCAGCATCAGTTTGGGTTTATATCTGGATTTCATTGCCAATACAAGGATATTGAAGACATTTTTAAAAGGTATTGGCATATTCTATGCAGAGATAGACACCTGGGAGAAGTACTACCCAGCCACCCAAAGTTTATATATAGAAGGGCCCCAAATTTTGGGGACCTGGTGGTCAAGAAAATTTTGAACCCACCAGGGCAGAATGACCTGAGATTGGATTTCAGGGGCTTTTACTGCTGCAGGAGATGCATTTGCTGCAGGACGGTCAAAGTAAAACACAGAGGAATAAAGAGTGTGACTAATAGGGATGGTGAATCCTTTGACATCAAGGAATTCAGTACAAGTAACTCCTCACATGTAGTATATCTTATGTGGTGCCCTTGTGGTCTATTATATGAGGGGAGAACCAAGAGGCTTTTAAGGATTAGAATCTCAGAACACCTAACTAACATAAAAAATGGTTATAAATACCATAGCGTTTCTCTACATTTTAAGGAAAAACACCAACAGGACCCCTCCCTATTGCAGTTTTGTGGGATAGGTGTGATTTACCCATCATGGAGGGGTTCCAATAGAGTTAGGAATCTGTCCCAGAGGGAAACTCGGTGGATATTTTTATTGAAGAGTCTGGCCCCGAGGGGGTTGAATATAGAACTAGACCTAAATTGTTTTATCAATGATTTTTAGTGTACTTTTATTCAGAACCCTTTTGGGAGAGAGAATTCTCAGCACTGGTTAAGGAATATATCCATATGATTCGAATGCTTAGGGGGAGGATATATCAGCCGAGATATTAGATACATGTTCAGATTATAAGGTATTATTGCTTATTAGAAATGAGTCCCCAAGCCTTATTAATAAAGGTGAGGTGGAGATGTATCTATAGGTAGAACACCCTTAGTTTTAATATTTAATATATATATTCTTCATGAATTATTGAACTTACACTGTAATGTATTTAGCTTGTTTTATCTGATCCTAGATCAATGTTTATATGAATTCAACATGCTTATTAGGTAACAGCCACACATGGAATTTAATCAATTTTTTAATCAAGATTGCTTTTAATTGTTAAAAAACTTATTTAAATAATTAATCATCCACTAGATATGCACACGTGTATGCGACTAATACTCATAGTATATGCATACATATAGAGTGGGAGGGCACATATACACAGAAGGATGATTTAATTAATGTTTTGTATGTAGCCCATTAAGATAGAAATCACTGTGTGGATATATAGTTATATATAATTTTATATATTTGTTTATGTGAGCAACATAAGATATCCAGTAAGGATTATGAGAGCGGCACATGCAGAAATTATTAGTGTTTTGTGCTGACACTGTTTGCAATATGTGATATATTATACATTGATCCATTTAATCTTAAACCATGTGTGTAACATACTTCTTAGAATGAGTCTATCTTTGGTATTATCAGTCCATGTCATTGAAATGTCTGACCCCTAGTATGCACCGCTACTGAGCTCTCAGCTTAATTCATACAGCGGGGACCCGAGATGTGCGCATGCGCGAAGCGCGGCTTAATAGACGCAAGCAGGATATGCATATAATGGATGAATCACAGGAAGCACGGCCTATCCCATGAGTAAGTCAACCTGTGACGAAACATGTCGGGGACGTGGCTGTGAGACGTGACACACAGCGCTGTAAGCCATACTGAGGGAGAGGAGTTATGATTACACGGAGGCACGGTGGAGTATCAAGGGAGGGGTGAGATTGAAAGCTTGGCGCCAGCACACCTCGGGTCCGCCGTGACCATTTGTTACATTTGGTTCCACCACATACAGTTTGATGTGATCTGCACCTTACTTTGGCTGATTTTTATCATTTTAAATGTGAGTTTGATGTTAGAAGATTGCAGTGGTTTTAATAAATATGTGAAACTGGTTTACACTATTGGAGCACTTATTATTTATTTCATGTGGACCTTATTTAAAAACAACGATTGATCCAATTACCCGTGTGTGGTAAACAAGCAATTATTGCCGTGCATGAGAATGCTGGCAAAATAAGTCGGTGAGTGTTATCCTTGAGGGAGTGGAAGCACCGTGCACTAAGGGAGAGGTGGAAGATACACATAATCACCCTTTTGCATCAAGATTGATCACTTTTAAAGGACACTGTCCATCACGTGTGATGTCATGTCTTTTTTGGACTGATTGTTTTTTGAAAGTTTTGCCATTTCATTAGATTTATTTTGGTGCATGCACAGCATGAAGTAATTGCACAATTCATCACTGAAGATATATTAGTACATATGTTTGTGACATTTATTTACTGAATGTGAGTGATTTATTACACATATAGAGGGTCACACCATTACTGTATTGACACGCACCAAAAACACATAGAGTGTGTTTCATATTCATGCTTGCTTTTTAGTTTTGCAGATTTGTTCACCTTTTGATTTTTGAATGTATTAAGGTGCAGGACACCTTTAGAGGGTCACACCATCACTGGTTTGAAGCACTTGAACACTTAAATTTATTTTAAAAGCGCCTCTCATTTTTTCCTTGGGTGCCTGTGGGAGGATTGTAGTAGTACAGGCACACTGGATTAAATATTTTATAGACTAACTGTAAATAGCCTAGCTGCCTGACTTTGGTACTAATAGGATCAAAAGAATACCAGCAATTTTCTTCAGGTAGCTGTAAATACTGTAACAAGGCAAGCCTGCCTGTCAGTATCAAGATAACAGGAATGGATCTAGCTAAACTGAATACAGTGTATATATATATATATATATATACACACACACACACACACAACACCTGGGATGCATATATATACACAATACACAAGTTGAACTCAAACACGAAGCTCATCCCTAGTGAATAGTAATGTAAAATTAATAATGACAAGAATATATACAAAATGTGTATATAGAGAGAGAGAGAGAGAGAGAGAGAGAGAGAGAGAGAGAGAGAGAGAGAGAGA
This sequence comes from Lithobates clamitans, assembly GCA_037952925.1. Lineage (NCBI taxonomy): Eukaryota > Metazoa > Chordata > Amphibia > Anura > Ranidae > Lithobates > Lithobates clamitans. The sequence goes on along the minus strand of JBBGZY010000025.1, from coordinate 1,985,554 downwards.
GAGAGAGAGAGAGAGAGAGAGAGAGAGAGAATCTGATGTGAAACAGTTACATGTGGAGACAAAAGTGAGAGAGTGTCGTCCAAAAGACCCTCTGGGTGGAGTGAAAAATAATGATTATAAGAATATGTGAAAAAATAAGATGAATGACCTAAACTCCATCAAGAGGAAAGGACAAAAAAATAAAAAATGGTGAATTTGAAATAAATAATAGTAAGTATATATCATAAAGTGTGTCCATAGTATGAGTTTCACCTGCCTGAAAGTTTATATTAATATAAATGTAAGGGCTTAGCCTAAAGCGTGAACAAAATAGTGCCAGTATGCGTGTGTGAAACCATCAAAAATGAAAAAGAAAGTAATATAGTGATAATAATGTGATATAAATACCCAAATAAATAAAATGAAAAGTCGTGCTAAGCAATGAGATTTGCAAAGATATAGACCAAACAAATGTTACGTGAATAACAAGCCAATAATTACTGATACATATTGATATCTACAGATTACAATAGGTGTATCTAATAACCCATAACGTACCAAATGTGAAAGTGAATCCCGGAAGCATACGGGCTGTGTACAAGCCGGCCGGCTAATCTTTAATATGCGTTTTACTCTCCTTTTGATGGCTTGCCAGAGAGATCCCGGCTGGGGTTGCAGCCATTCGTTTTGTGTGGTCCCCTGTAATAAGGGACCAACACGTTCTGGTAAGCGGCAGTACTTTTCAATGGTGGAGGAGACTTTTACATTTCATTAGCCACTTTGGTGTGAACTTTTACCACCCATCACTGTGGATTCACCTTCCATTGGATTCTATTGGAATATGTGACGCTCACTCACACAGACTGTTTTTTATGGACTGAATTTGTATTATCCTAAAATATTCACTTTCACATTTGGTATATAATCACGTTATGGGTTATTAGATACACCTATTGTAATCTGTAGATATCAATATGTATCAGTAATTATTGGTTTGTTATTCACGTAACATTTGTTTGGTCTATATCTTTGCAAATTGCTTAGCGCGACTTTTCATTTTATTTATACATAGGTTTGGTGTAGTATAACACTTTTAGTTGCAGCTTTTTTATGCCTTTTACTTATAGTGCAGTATTTCTTATATATATAACTACCCAAATGTTTAATTAGATTGGGCTAGATATTAGTTAGCATATTGACATCTATTGTAGGAAAAAGATGAAATGAACCAAGCAACAGGTGCTGAGATCTCAATGGACAAAACATAGCATACATATGTGTCTATACAAAAAGAGGAGACTAATCCTAATATGAAGCACCAGATCCCAGTCATTCGCGACAATGTAGCCCATAGTCTAAAGAAAAACACAAGTATGTCAATTAAACAATCATTCAATGCAGGATATTCATAAACGAACTATTCTATGTATAGAAAATAATATGTAAAAAATAAAAATGTATGGACATTTTGCACAAGGATCAAAACCGTGCTTATTGGACAGTCATGAACTATAAATCTCAAAATACTCATATAGGTGTATTATCAGAGAATAAATAATTTAGAATAATTTAGAATGTATAAAGAATAACTGTCCTAAACCAAGATAAAAGGAAATGGGTATCCAGCGATCATGTGCAGTGATCGTGCTCAGGTGGACCCTATAAATAGAACTCTCATAGGTTGCCGTGTGTTTAAAGTAAAGTAAAATGAAGCTGAAGACTATCCAAAAATAAATGTAGTTATTGTGGGCTTTACGACTAACCCATATGTAAATGTATAAGGATATGGATGATATCAGTTAATAAGCAACCAGATTGGCAACGTCTAGCAAAAGGTCATTAAAAAGAAAGAAGAAGAAACAAGGGAAGAGCCTGGCTGTGTCCATGGACACAACGATGTTAAAATCGGAAGGATTCTGTGTCAACCTAAACAGATTATCCAATGAAACTAATGATGGAATATGATCGGGGCATGGAAAGCAAAAAGCTTGTATTGAGAAAGATTGATCTATTTATGATGGCCAGGTCCCTTACACGAAACAATATATGAACATCGTGTTTGTATAAACAAGAGGCGATGATTGTATTGAACATTGGTTCTTAATAATAAATATTAAATTGTTATATGTTTTTTAAATGATCAATTTTTAAAAAAAAGTTTCTATATAAAAAGTTCTTGATTTGAGCAGAAGAAAATTATATGTGTAAAGTAACAAGAGTGGCTCGTCCTAACACCAAAATGAAAATGGATCCATGGTCCATTATACCAATAAGATCAATGTATAGCACTTAGCTGGAAGAGGGGGTGGATAAGGTATAAATGGGGAGGTACATGGGCCCCAAAGAACAGAGAAATATGTCAGGCGCGATTTAATCGTAATAATGGGAAACATCCCATTCAAAATTCAAGCCAGATGGAAATTCTAGTGTTCAAAGAGAATATCCAATATACCTCACGTTTGCATAGTAACTGAAACCTGTCCCCTCCTCTAACTGGAGTGACAATCCTTTTGATGCCCTGAATAAAGAGGCTTGAAACATCTTTGTGATGTACAGAATTCCAATGCTTGGCTACATTGGTCGACCTGTTTTTCTCTATGTCATATAGATGGTCGCACAGCCGATCCCTGAGACAACGTGTGATACGGCCTACATATTGAATCTGACAAATTTCACAGGTGATGACATACACCAAAAATTGGGTATTACAATTGATAAAAGAGGAGATGTTAAAAGTTCTGCCATTAGCACAGGATTGAATGTATCTGCCTTTTTAATGTGGCCACAATAATCACATCCTCTTTTGCCGCAGTTAAAGTTCCCTTGAAAACTTAAGCAATTTGATCTCGACTGGCCAGTCGAGAACAAACTGGGTGAGAGAGAGCCACCCAAAGTGGGTGCTCTACGAGAAACCACTCTAATCCCTCTAGAGAGGATATCACTATAGGCGGGATCATTAAACAAGATTGGAAGGTATTTAGTGACTGACTATACCTTTAATTTTAGTGAATTCTGAACTGTGTGTGGAAAAAACTGGTATGCCACTCGAGCATAAAGTTGATTTATGATTATTCTTTTTGTTAGGCTTGTCCTTTAAGAGTGAATGTCTGGGAATAGTACGGGCAGTGGTCAGTGCTCTATTAACTAATGTGTCTGAATATCCTCTGTCCTCAAATCTTTGGGCCATATCATTAGCTTCTATTTGGAAGTGTTCAGGTGTACTGCACTAATGTCTCAACCTGAGAAATTGTCCATACCGTATGCCCCTAATAGTATGGCTAGGGTGTGCAGAGTTGGCTCTAAGTAAAGCATTACCTGCAGTGGGTTTTCTGTAAAGGCTGGTGTTAACTGACCCCCCTATACCAGTTAGTTTCACGTCCAGAAATTGTATGGTATTGTGGTAATATGAGAGCCACCACAAGGATTACGATCACAGAGAACCTTTCTTGGACTCACAAACTTGAAACTGGCTTCACATCTGTTCTGATACAGGTACTGTTACCACCCCTAAGACTGCTCACCGGCAGAAAATGCATACTCACTTGGGATAAATCATAATGGTAATGCACTGTCATTAACCCCTCACCCCCTTCCTCCCCCCCCTTTTTTTTTTCTCTTTACTTTATTACCCCCAGGACTGTTTCAGCAATGTAATTCATGTTTTTATTTTATTACCTATGGTATTGACACTTGCAACAAGGTAAACATGTGACTACCATCTGATCAGCAGTGAGAGTGACGTCAATTAGCCAAATGTCCCCTCCCCACAACCCAACGAGTCATTTATATAGGTATCTACCTCTTTCAGAAGCAATACTCTTGTCTCCCCCAAAACCTATACTCCATATTAAAACTTTTTATACCATCGCTCTCTTTCGCAGAACTGATGGTGACCATGGAGTAGAACATAACATTCACCGCAAGACACTTTAGCAATATCTAAGGGCACAAATTGAACCCCTTGCCATAAGAGCACAAAGACAGTTCGCTATCCGTAATGCACTCACACATTCACTCTGACTCCAACCAACACCTCTAGTTCTACCTACTAATTGGACAGGTCCCACAAAACAGGGAAACAAAACATGGAACCTGTGGGGGAGAGGGGACACAAGAATACCACAGTCTCCAATGATGTTCACCTGATTTAGGTTATCACTTACGCCTACACATAATTGTGATAATTATTCATTAGAATGCTAATCCTATTGTATCACTAAAGGTTATCTACGCTCACTGTTATTATGTTTCTAAAGATGTTTTAGTATACTCAGATTAATGACACGCACAGTCGGTATAAAATACATTTTTCTTTTCACAATGTGTCTCTAACCTTGGAAAGACATAACCCTACACTCCACGCAATATCCTTTGTTGTAGCTGACTAGCCTGCTCGTTCTCTCTAGTTCTAGTGCTACACCACCTGATCCTCTCCTAGCTCACTGTCCCCACACAGCTGGTCACATTGATCAGAGCTGACAACCCACACCTCCCCCTTTAGGTGGATAGGCACACCTACCACCACCTCCAGTAAAAATACACACAAGAGACCCAGTTTGATTACTGAGACTCACACTTTACAAAACCACTTCCGCCTGAACCCCCTTCTCCCCCCCTTTTTTTCTTTTCTCTTTTCTTTTACCCCCCTCTTTCCCCCCTCACACCCTCTCTACCTCTGCCTACAGATAGGTACTGCTCTTCTCTCCCTCACCCATATAGATACAAAACCAGTACCTGCAAAACGCAGAGGCGGTTTAATAGCATAAGCTAAATACATGTACTACTACTACCTAGTATTCTTAAAACACGCAATATGCAGAAAGAACCAACCACTAAACAACAACTCTCACTGAAATGCCTGACGCTCAACGTGAAAGGCCTAAACCTCCCAGAAAAGAGTTCTCTCGGCCTTAACTAAACACAAAGCCCACTTCTTAATGCTACAGGAAACTCCCTTCCGCTCAGATGCAATTCCCAAATTAGCAAACCATGTATACAAGTAAGCACATTCCACTAACCCAGGCTCAAAAACTAAAGGGGTCTCCACTCTCATTTCCAAACATGCTGACTTTCAAATAACTTATTCTTTACTCGATCCTGAAGGTAGATACATTTTCATTAAAGGTATATACGCATCCAACCAATCACACTGGCAAATATCTATTACCCGAACGAACACCAAGTAACCTTTTTTAAAAAAAATATGTGACCTCTTATCCACTTTTCAGGAAGGCATACTAATCTTAGGGGGAGATTTCAATGTCCCACTGATTCCGTTATTGGATTCCTCCATGGCTACTTCCACACTCCCATACCGGGCTATGGCAGATTAAAATCCAATTACAGAACCTGACTCTACACGACACGTGGCGCACCACATTCCCGACAATCAAAGACTATACCTTTTTTTCTTTTCCGCACCAGAAGTATTCCAGAATTGACTGTTTATTCCTATCTCAGAAAGACCTATCACTTCTTTCACAAGCCAAAATAGAGCCAATGTTCCTGTCTGACCACCACCCTATCACGATGACCCTTACATTCCCCGACTCTAAAAAAATAACCAAAACCTGGAGGTTGAACCCATCCCTCCTAAAAGACCCGGAAATGCAAAGACAAATAAACTCCCGACTCCGTCTATATTTTCAGGAATACTCTACCCCATCTACCCCATCATCTCAACCGTCACACTTTGGGAGGTACATAAATGTGTAATAAGGGGGAAACTTATCTCCTTAGCGACGACTGCTAAAAAGAGACACCAGGAACAGATTACGTTGCTTATCAATACAATTAACAGACTTGAAGTGGCACACAAACAATCAACTTCACAATCTACAATTCAGGACCTTTTACACGCCCGTTCCTCCTTGATGGACGAACTGGGGAAACGCACTAGACGTCGGTACATTCTCCAGCAAAAAGTGTTTTACGAACACGGCAACAAGAATGTTAGCCCGCACAATACAGGCAGCTAAATCTCCATCCATAATTCACCATGTCCAAGATAGCCAAGGCAAACTTCTTTCTAAAAACGAAGATATAGCTACCCATTTTGAAAACTTCTATTCTAAACTATACAATCTACCACGTAACACCACAGGGCCATCTGACACACCTGACGGACTGTCCCAAATAAAAGATTTCCTAACCCAATATTGTCCCGATCCAATCACCCGCAACAAACTGAGACCTTAGAACAACCGCTAACTGTTGAGGATTTGCACTCTGCAATAAAACAAATGAAAATAGGCAAGAGCCCAGGCCCTGACAGTCTCCCACTAATCTATTACAAAACCTTTTCCAATATACTTTCTCCCAAGATGTTGACAGCGATTAACTCCCTATCGAACCCATTTACCCCCATAGGCAACATGTTAGAAGCTCACATAGCGGTCATTCCTAAATAAGGAAAAGACCCCTCCCAAGTTTCTAATTACAGGCCCATATCGCTACTAAACGTGGATATCAAACTCTACGCAAAGGTGATAGCAAACAGACTTTTGCCCCTCATCCCTGGCCTCATCTTACCTGACCAAGTAGGCTTCATACTGGGTAGGGAGGCCAGGGATAACACCATACATACCCTAAATATTCAACACTGGCTCACCACAACAGAAACCAAGGGATTCCTCCTATCACTTGACGTAGAGAAGGCGTTTGACAGGGTGGCCTGGGACTACATGCGAGAAGTACTAAAGGGCATTGGCCTTCATCCTTGCATGCTTGCACACATTAATGCTTTGTATACCACCCCCTCGGCAAGGGTGAAAACCAATGGCCTCCTGTCAAACGCCTTTCCTATAAGCAAAGGTACCCGTCGGGGATGCCCGCTATCCCCCCGATATTTGTTCTAACATTAGAACCCTTTCTAAATAGACTGCGTGCCAACATAGACATCCAAGGAATCTCCATTAACCATAAAGAATTCAAAGTAGCCACGTTTGCAGACGATATTCTGTTATTGATGCAGTCACCTCAAACATCCCTACCCAATCTTTTAAGTGATATCAAACACTTCGGTATCTTATCAAATCTTAAATTAATTACTCCAAATCCCATGCCCTAAACCTCTCCTTGCCCTTGCATGAAGTACTCCACTGCCAAGACTCCTTCCCTTTCCAGTGGAAAAAAGAAGCCATTACTTATATTGGCATCCAAATAACCAGTCGAATAGTGGACCTTTATAACCACAATTTCCTAGAGGCCCTGTCAAAAACCCAGTCAGACTTGAAAAGTTGGGCCAATCTCAATGTCTCATGGTTTGGACACTCGGCCCTAATAAAAATGAATAGTCCTCCCACGCCTTCTATACCTTATGCAGACAAACCCAATCCACATACCCCCCTCTTTCTTTTCATCATACAGAAAGGCCTGTACAACATTTATCTGGAAAAACAACGCCCCACACATTAAATACTCTCGCTTGACATGCCCCAAGACTAGGGGTGGAATTGCTCTACCCGACCTTCATAAATACTACCTGGCATGTCACTTAACTAGACTGGTGGACTGGAAAACCCATAAACTGGGGAAGACGTGGATCACATTAGAAAGCTCCTTCTCGCAGTATCCAATACACACCCTTCCTTGGCTTTCACCTAAACACTGGTCCCAATCCATCGGGACACACCCGCTCATCTACCCCTCAATGTTAGCTTTCAGGAAAGCAGTTGCCTCTTGCCATATATCCTCACAACCAGGCCCACTGACCTCCCTGAGAGGGAATCTGGATTTCCCCCCAGGAGAGTCAACTATGTTCTTAATACAGGAATGGCCACATGATGACATCCTATCAAACCACTTCTTTCACAAAGGACGCTTGAGATCCTATGAAAACTTGAAGTCTATATCTCGCACAGAAGATTTTCCCTTTTGGACTTACAGACAATTGAGACACTTTTTTACCCCCAAGGACCAGAATGATATATGGTCAAGACAACTTACACAATTTGAGATCCTTCACTCCCGAAAGACACCACAAAGACATCTAATATCTCTGATTTACTCTCTCCTCCAAGCTGACGCACATCCTACACACACAGATTCCTCAAGACTATCATGGGACAAGGACTTACAACTAAGGCTTACTGACGATGATTGGGAAACCATACACACACATCTCCACAAAGGATCATTGAATGTAGCAATTCAGCAAAATGGCTACAAGATAATTACAAAATGGTACAGAACCCCATCTTGTTTACACAAATTTTCACCCTCAATCCCAAACTCCTGTTGGAGATGCAACAGAGAAGAAGGATCTATGATCCACATATGGTGGGAGTGTACTGCGCTCCAATCATTCTGGAAGGAGGTACATTCTATAATAACTAAGGTCATCACCTACACACTAGACTATAACCCTGCTCAATATCTCCTCCATCATACAACCTTGCCTAAACAATCCTATCTTAAATCATTGGCCATGCACATGGTTAATGCGGCTAGACTCTGCATTCCTGTCCATTGGTGATCAACTAACATTCCAACCATCAGATAATGGTTGACGAGGATTACAAAGATTGAGGAGATGGAAGAATTGATGCACATTTCACAAGACCGCATACAGAAATTTTGCACTACATGGGCTTGCTGGACACATTTTAAGACCACAGAAGGATATAAATCCCACTTCCCTCTGTGATATTCTGTTACTCGATCTATAAACAACTGATTTTGTCATAGCATGACTGAAACCAAGAGATCAGAGATGAGGAGCGGTCTCCTATTTACCTCCCTGCCCTTTTCCTCCCTCCTCTGCCTCTTCTCCTTTCCTCATACTGTCCCCCCCGCTCTCCCTTATCCCCCTAAACTCTCCTCTCTTACTCAACTTCATCTACCTACACACACCTTTCACACTGATCTTAGGCCAATACATAGAAATGACCAACAAATCTGCCTCATTCCTACAACAGAGACACATTAATCCTACCATACCCTACATACACGTTTAATGCGATTATCTAATCCATAGATGGACCTGTTGATATTGGTCCCCATGGGCAACATCCAATTTTGATAAGACTTATTTCGACTATGATGTCTCTCCTTAGGAAGTACAACTGTTGGTATTTCATTTAATGTTTATTTTCTTTGGGAGCTACTTATGTTCAAGTAGTACTGCAGTTCCTTTCTCCATGACTGATAATGTAACAACATTTTCTGTATCGCCAATGTATAATGTTGTCATGGATGCTCCTTTGAAATATCTGTTCAATATGTTGTATATGCAACTGAATTGTCTTCTAATAAAAACTTTTTTGTGGAAAAAAAAAAATATAAGAGCCAAATGTTAAGGTCGGCATTCTCATCACATGTTACAAACAGGAGGTCGTCAATGTAGCGACAGAAAAAAAACGTGTCCAAGCGGCGGGGGCTATCATGTCTGAAGAATCGTGACCTCTCCCACCAACCCATAAAAAGGTTGGCTAATGAGGGCGAAAATTTCACATCCATGGAGGCCCTGCACCTCTGGAGATAATAGCTCTCGTCAAACATAAAAAAATTATGTGTTAACAGATATTCCAAGGCTTGTAAGATGAACTCTTGGAGTAACAAAGAAAACTTGCCGGACCTTTTTAGAAACCAAGCAACCGCTTGGAGACCTAGATAGTGTGTGATGCTGGAATATAGGCTGACTATATCCCAACTCACCCATCTATAGTTGTCTTTCCATTAGAAGTCCTGAAGTATATTAAGCAGCTGCTTGATGTCTCTCAGACAACCAGGCAGATTTAGAGTTAAGGGCTGCAATTGGGAATTCACCCATTCACCCAAGCGCTCATTGAGTGAACCTACTCCAGCGACAATAGGTCGTCCTGTGAGGGAATTTAACCCCTTGTGGACCTTGGGTAAATGATGGAGAACCGGTGTAATAGGACATTCAGGAATAAACAATTTCTTGTCCTTGTGGGAGAAAAGACCTACCTGCACTATCGAGAAGAGCAGATAATTCTTTCTTAAAGGGAAGTGTAGGTTCGGATGTGAGTAGTTGGTATGTTTGTGTATCAGATAACTGACTTAAAGCCTCTAGTTTATATGTCTCTGAATCTAATGCCACTACGGTACCACCCTTGTCCGCATTCCTAATAACAATACTATCATCTGCTGCTAGTGTTTTGAGAGCTAGTCTCTCCTCGGAGGTTAAATTGTCAGTGACAGGTTTCCTATGGCAGCTGCAAGCCAGGCGAGTCAGATCACCCTCCACCATTTCTTGGAAAAGATCCAAATCCCTTCCCCTAGATGCTACTGGATAAAAATCCCACCTAAGTTTGAAAGATATTGTATTGTGTGCATCAGTGGGGTCAATGGGGGATGGATTTGATTCTTCAGCTAGGTCAATCAAATCATGTAATGCACAGACCTCAGTAAACATTTTAGGTGAAGGGGGGGGACTCTCCTGTATCGCAAGTACCCAAAGTAACCTCCTCTGCCTCTGGTGGAAGACCAAAATAATGTTTCCTGAGAGTTAAGGTGCGGGAAAACTTATTGACATCTAAAATAGTTCCGAACAAGTCAAAATGTCTATTGGGACAAAAGTTCAGAACTTTCGCTAGGAGACTTCTTTCTTCTTCTTTCAAAGGTCTCTTGGAGATGTTAATGACACTGTAGATTATTTATTTGTTTTGCCTCGCAGAGTATAGTGTGCATTGCTTGGAGTTTTTGTGTCTCCTGCCGCCCCTCCTTGTTTTTTATAGATGACTTCTTTTTCTTTGTGTGGCTGGACCTGCAAGGGTTTCCCGGGCTGCAGTCATTACCTGGTATGGCCGGCCCATAGATCCTGTAGATCAGGGATCTCAAACTGGTGGCTCTCCAGCTGTTGCGGAACTACAAGTCCCATCATGCCTCTACCTTTGGGAGTCATGCTTGTAACTGTCAGCCTTGCAATGCCTCATGGGACTTGTAGTTTTGCAACAGCTGGAGGGCCGCCAGTTTGAGACCCCTACTGTAGATCGATCGAAAGAGGAATCTGACATCGTATGGGCAAGAGTGTCATCTGCTGGTTCACTCTCAATCACAAAAGCTAACTTCTTTACCCCGATTTCTGCATGATCGATTCGGGAAAAATTGTGATTTTTTTTCATACGTAAACTTTGTTATTCTCATAAACGATTTTATCCAAGGCCATCTTGCCTCTCTTGTTGTCAATAACTGACTATCCATTTTATCCAATTTCCTGTTTAAATGTTCATCCAGGTCCGTGAACCCAGTGTGAGTTTGTAAAGCAGTGAGATCTTTTTGTCAAAAGAAGTTTATTGAGTATACAATATTATAAAGATACATAAAGTAAGTTTACAAGGATCTATAAAGTAAGCTCATTGTTTTACAGTAGGGTTTATATAGGTAAATATCATGAAATTTCAAATATTAAACATTGGGTTCACGTAAACCTAAATTAAAGATATATATCATTTCCTTAGTTACTTTTGTAGGTATTTAAATGATTTATACCTACTATACATATTGTTTACAGGTAGAGTGTATATAGGTCAAATAAATTCTGATAATGAGCTTTAATCGTAAGGTGGAGAAAAGGAAAGAGAAAGAAGAAAAAGGGTAGAAAGGCAGAGGTATGGTCCACAAGGTTGTCCCGCTCGTCAGTTTATTATTCTTTTTAGTTCTCTTTGAAGCCTTAGAATGGGTGTCTCTGTAAGTCATTTAATCTGTTACCATGGCAACAGGACAGAGTCATTGAAATTTGACAGGAACTGTTGTTTTATCCAAGGATGCCAAAGTTTTTCAAATTTTGGAATTTGATTTTGATCGATGGCTACCATCTTAGCATGGGACATTGTATTATTCATTCTGTGAATTGTTTCTGCTAGTACCAATGTAGGAGATTTCCATGCCTTGGCCACTGTTTGTTTTGCAGCCGTTATTAGTTGGATCATAAGTTTGAATTGAGAGAGTGTTAACCATTCTGGTTTTAGATTAAGTAAAGTTATATATGGATCTGGTTGTATTATTTTTTAAAATATTTTAGATGCAATCACGAAGACTTCCTTCCAGAAGGTTTGGATTACTGGGCACGTCCACCATATGTGTAAATGTGTGCCTATTTCTGGGCATCCTCGAAAACAAAGAGCTGAGGTATTAGGTGAATATTTTGCCACTCTAGCGGGTACAAGGTACCAGCGAGTTAGGACTTTATAATTTGTCTCCAGTGCTAAGGTGAAGGTGACTTAGATGTGAGCCATATGTTAGACCAGTCCGTGTCTTCTAAAGTTCGTCCCAGGTCCTCCTCCCACTTCTGAACGTAAGAGGGTCTATTAAGATTTACTACTCCATATAATTGATTATAAAGTGATGAAATTGTACCTTTAGCAAATGGATCTTTTGTACAGATTGATTCAAAAATGGATAATTGGGATAATGGTGTATCCCCCTTTAGGAATGGTGTATAGAAATTTTTGATTTGGAGATATCTAAATATCTCAGAGTTTGGTAGATCATATTTTTCTCTAAGCGATGGGAATGAAAGGAATGATTTAGATGCTATGAAGTCATTTAGTGTCTGAATGCCTGATGTTGTCCAAGCTTTAAAAGAATTTGGGTAGATCCATGCCGGATAAAAGGCCGGATTTCTGATAAAAGAAAGGAGAGGATTGTGTGGAGATTGTAACTGATATTTGGTTTTTAGTTTATCCCAGAGAGATAAGAAGTGTTTAGTTATGGGATTATGAATTTTAAAGTGGTCTTTAGGATCAAGCCATAACAAGTTTGATATTAATAGAGGGTCATTTTCTGAAGCCTCTATAAATACCCATAATGGGATTTCCTGTTTTGCATGGTATTTGGACAGACTGGCCAAATGTGCTGCTCTGTAGTAGTTAGTAAAATTAGGGTATCCCAGGCCTCCTTTATTTTTGGGAAGATGTAGTGTGTGTATAGATATACGTGGTTTAGAAGAGCCCCATATAAACGAAGTTGCTCTTTTTTGTACTATTCTCAAAAAATAGGAAGGAATTGGAATAGGGAGGACTCTGAATAGATAAAGCAATTTGGGTAGAATAGTCATTTTGATTAATCTTCCCTATCCAGGATAAAGGAAGTTGCGACCATTGTTTTATTAGGTTTGTGATCTGTCTTAATACAGGAGGATAATTGGTTGAGAATAAGTCAGAATGAGATGCTGTTAAATGAATTCCAAGATATGGGATTGATTTTTCTGCCCATGTGAATGGGAGTGCAGCCCTAGCCGGGATCAATTCCATGTTTGTGAGAGAAATATTAAGCACTAGGCATTTCTTAGGATTAATCATAAGGCCGGATAGGGCTGCAAATCCATCAAGAGCTGGTATTAGGTTAGGACCAGAGACCTGTGGTGATGATAGAAAAAGTATTATATCGTCTGCAAATATACATAATTTGTGTGTAATACCTCCTACTTCAATGCCAGTTATAGTTTGGTTTGTTCTGATGTATTGGGCCATGGGTTCGAGTATAAGGGCAAATAATAAGGGAGATAATGGGCAACCCTGTCGGGTACCTCTTTCGATATTAAAGGCACCAGATTTGTATCCATCATATTTTATATAGGCTTTGGGTTTATTATATAATGCTTTGATCCATGTTAAAAAGTGGGGTCCAAAACCCCATTTTTGTAATGAATATTGCATATATTGCCAGGATACTGTGTCAAATGCCCTCTTAATATCGAGAGATAGAAAACATAAAGGGATTTTCCGCTTTTTAGCAATATGTGCCAATAACACTGCCCTGCATATATTATTGCCTGCCTGTCTATTTGGCATGAAGCCTACTTGATCTCTATGTATTAATTTTCCTATAATGCTATTGAGGCGTTTTGCTATTATTTTTGCTAATAATTTAATATCAAGGTTTAACAGAGAGATAGGCAGATAATTCACACAGGAAGTATCATCAGAAAGGGGTTTTGGGATCATACAAACAATTGCCATTAGTGTTTCTTGCCGAAAAGAATGTCCTTCTAGAAGTTTGTTAAAAGTTTAAGTGAGAATGGGAGAGAGTATTTCTGAGAATGTTTTATAGTATAAAGCCGAGTAGCCGTCTGGGCCTGGTCTTTTGTTAAGTTTTAGGTCTTTTATGGCGTTAGCAACTTCATCTATAGTTATAGGCTCATCCAAACTGCTTTTTTTATTCTGAGACAACTCAGGTAAGGTTATTTTTGAGAAGAAGGATTCAGCCTCTGTAGGATTAAATTCATTGTTTGTCTTGTATAAAGTTGCGAGATGTGAGTGAAATTTATGGACTATTTTAACTGGATTACAAGTATAAACATTTTTTGATAATTTCAAACGTATTGGTTTGAAAGATTTGTTAGTTGAATTTAATGCCCGAGCCAAATATGTACCTGGTTTGTTTGTATTCATGTAGAAATTGTGTTTGGAGCGTTTGAGGGATTTATCAACTGACTCAGTGAGAAATAGATTGTATTCCAATCTAGATTTTTCCAGATGAGATTTTGTACTCTGAGATGGATTATCTTGGAATGATATGTAGGCTGCATTAAAATTGAGTTCTAGTTTTTTTGCCAAATTTTTGCGTTCCCGTTTAAATAGTGCCATTTGTCTTTGTATTGTACCACGCAAGACAGGCTTATGGGCTTCCCACAGTGTTATTGGGGAAATGTCTGTTGTATTATTAATTGATATGTATTCCTTTAAAGCTTGTTCAATGGCCATCTGATGTAGTGGGTGTTTGAGCATTATGTCCGGTAAGTACCACGTTGGGTCATGCGCTTTTGGTATAGCTGAGGCTATAGTAGTGTATACTGCATTATGGTCAGACCACGGAATCAGAATTATATCTGATGCAATAATTTGATGCAATAATTTCTGGTATCATTCCTATTGTTAGGAAAATATTCTGGTGAAGGTTTGATGAGGGTGCGAGAAATAAGTGAATTTCTTTTTCATTGGGTTACTTTCTCTCCACGAATCTACCAGATTGTATTTGGAAAGAAGTTGAGAAAAAGGTAATCTAGAGGTTATTTTGGATGGTGTAAAAGGTGATTTATCTAGAAATGGGAGGAGGACCTGGTTCGAATCCCCGCACATTATCACTGTTCCTATTTTGTGTGTATTAATCACTTGTAATATATGTGAGAGGAATGGTGTAGGTTGTTTGTTAGGAGCGTAGTAGGAAATCACCGTGATTGCTGTATCCATTATATAACCCATGAGTATCAGGTATCTACCTTCTGGGTCTTTAATTTCTGATGATAAGGTGAATGGTGTGGATCGGTGAAATGCAATTAGAGTTCCCCTTTGTTTGGTACAGGCAGAAGCCGTGTAAATTTGTTGATAAAAAGGAGAAATATATTTTGGAGTAGAATCTTTGGTGAAGTGTGTTTCTTGGAGGCATACTATGTGAGCCTTCTTGTTATGGAAAGTACGGAAGGCTTTGGTCCTTTTTTGAGGGACATTTATTCCCTGAACATTCAGGGAAAGTATATTCAGTGGTGCCATGGCAACAGATCAAATAGTTTTGACTTACTTTTTGTTATGCAGAGCTGACTGCGCAGATCAACCTGTGTGGACTGAAGAGATGAAAAGATAGAAAAGAAACCAGTGAATTCTGGAGTAAAGAGTAAACAAAAAACATATGAGATTAGATGATACATTGTATAAATTATTTTTTGCAAGTAATCACAATTTACCCGTGAAAGAGAATAAATATCTCTCTCAGGGGAATAAGTGCCTTCGTCACACTCCCACATAATATGGTTGGGAGAATGAGGAGGGCTAATGGGGGTACACGGATCATCCGCTTACAGGAGAGAAGTGCTATGTCAAAAGACATCAAAATGATGATTCATTAATTGGAGTGCAGAATGTGGTTTTTGTTGAAATTATTTATTCCAGGGTGGTTGTATATGGTTAGTCTTGCCCTAGACTAAATAATTCAGTTAGAAAGGTACTGTTAATAACTTTGGTATTGATGAAGATAGTTTGAATTATTTTGGGATTTTAACCCTTTTAGAGTAAACAATTACATATTTTATTCATATGTAACTGTTTAGATATGTTAACTCATAAAATTGAGGTTGTATTGCTTCAGATTAGAACAAAAACATAGTTCTAGGAACTAGTTAGGTAATAATATATTTGTTTTAAGAAAAGAAAGAAAAAGCTTCCATTACTTCTGGATTATTGAACATATTTGTCCTAAAAAGTAATAAATCTATTGTTATTACCTGAAAATATATAACTGAACAAGAATTTCCTTATTTCACTTATATATTCTAAGGCTATATGAATCAGAAGTAATAAGAAATATAACTGGAATGTAACATGATCCCACACAGTGTGTGACTATCAGAATGCAGTCACATTCAGTTATAAATACAGTTTTTTTTATAGAGAACCATCTCTTAGTATAATAAATGAAGAGATATCAGGAATTAGGATGTCAGTCCATTGAATCTTCTTGGTCCATGGATGATGTGGCATAACGGCCTCTTTTGTGAGAATGATGATTCCCATTTTGTTTTGAAATTCTCTGGGTGCTGCCTGAAGGTGAAGATGATGCCATTCTTCTGCGTGTGGGAGAGTTGCTGCTTGTGGGTTCTGTCAGATTTAATTTTAAAAGGGTTTGTTGTAGTTCATCTGCTGATCTGCTTCTGTAAATTGTACCTTGGTAGTTAAATCTGACTGAAAAGGGGAAGCCCCATTGATACATAATGTTGTGGCGTTGCAGTTCCATTAGTTGGGGTTTCATGGATCGTCTTTTAGTAATAGTAAGTTGGGATAGGTCAGCAAAAATTTGATAATTGTGTCCTTGAAAATTAAGTTCCTTTTTTTCTCTTGCAGCAATTAGTATTTGTTCTTTCGTTCTGTAATAATGAAATTTTGTGATTATATCACGTGGGGGTCCATCTTTCTTTTTGGCTGTGAGGGCTCTGTGTACTCTGTCCAGTTCTAAACGTTCAATAGGGATATCTGGCTTTAGTTCTTGTAATAGAGCAGTAATAGTAGATTGCAGGTCTGTCACAGTTTCAGGTATTCCCCTTATGCGCAAGTTTGAACGTCTGGCTCTATTTTCGTAATCTTCGAGCTTAGTTTGAAGTATTAAATTCTCTTCTTTTAATTGTTCCAATTCTGTTATATTTTCTTGGGTTGTAATTTCAATTTCATCCATTTTTATTTCTAAGGCTACGGTGCGGTTTCCCAGCTCTCTTATTTCTTTGGTTAGGCTTTTTGTTATTTGGTCTGAGGTTTGTTTTAAAACCTTATGAAGCATCTTTTCAAATTGTAATAATATTACTGGGGATGCTGAGGAGGCTTGTGGAGAAGTTTGTGAGAGGATTTGTTCTGTATCTGACTCAAATGGAGAGTCTTGCTGTGACATTTTCTGTCTGTGAGAGCGCCCTGATGCTGTATATTGTGAGGTGACTGGAGCTGCTTTAGTTGCAGTGAGTGCCTGTGAGCTCTTTGTGAGGTGATTTTTATTTCTGCCACGGCTTCCTCCCAGTACCATATTTCCTGCCCAAACTTTCACAGTTTGTTCCCTGGGGCAAAAAGGTTCAAATGGATACCTTTTGAGCCTGCAGGCTCCGCTTTGTCCTTCTCTTCTCTCCTCAGCGATGCGGAGCTCTAACAATGCATGTCTGCTCCGCTAGACTCCGCTCATCTCCCCCAGTGAGATCTTTTTGAATCCAAGACATGTCAGATTGCAGAACTTCTACTTCTTTATTTTTTGAGGAGATCAAAGTATTCATAAGTTTAAAAGGAACATGTATCAAAAGTATCAGTCCATTCTTTTTTAGGTTGATCGTCAAACAATTCTGAGGTAGGAAATTTCTTAATCCTTAATCCTCGTGGTATTTGGGCCAAAGATAACTACTCAGTTAAGAAACGAATGTCCCAATATGCTCTGATTTCCTTGGCCATTATTTGTTCAAGTTTCCTGAATTGACACATTAGCAGAACTCCATCGTCCTCAGAAAGTTGTAGCATGTGTGCTTGTGACGATTGTCTTAAGGGGTTGTTCGATGGTGCTGTGAGAGTTCTACTGTACCCAGCTTCGGCCGTGGGTGTCGAGGTAACACCGTGAACCATATTTGTATGTAGGCAGGCTCTTGAAGTTTACTTATAGGTAGTAATCTGGAGGACTGGTACGGAAAAACACAATTTAGAGGGGGCCTCCGAGCTGGTGGAACAAAACGAGCAAAAGTCCAGAAGTCCAAGTAAGACGAGATAAATTCCACCGCTCAGGTAAATCCACCAATATAAAACCTTCACCTCCAAAGAAGAAAGAGCCCCAGGTGCTGGCTAATGCATGTACGGATAGGAATAGGCAGAAAAACTCTGGACAGCCGCACATTGATGGAAGTTTCTAAATGCCTTTAATTGTAGATCAGGATCATAAAGTACACAAGACACCACAGCAGAGTAGTACAGAACAACAGCTGATGCGTTTCACACTTATACTAAGTGTTTACTCATAGCTGGTGAACATGGAAGTAAGAACCACATATATACTTTATATTATAAGACATGTGACCATGTAATTATACAGGGACTCAAAACAGCTGGGATCCAACCACATGAGATCCCGGCAAATGTTGCTGAGTAATGGATTCTAAAATGAGAACAAACCATGATCGTGTGGTGTATAAGCAACAGAAAAAACGGTTAACCACTTGCCGACCGCCTAACGCAGATATACTGCGGCAGAATGGCACGGGCAGGCAGAATCACGTACCCATACGTGATTTGCCTCCCGCGGGCGTGGGGGTCCAATCGGACCCCCCCCGGTGCCAGCGGCGGTCGGCATTTGACTGGGAGCGTTCCGTGATGAGGGGGAGGCCATCCGATCGTGGCCCCCCCTTGCGATCGCTACCAGCCAATGAGAGACATCCCCTGCCTGTGTATAGTACACACAGGCAGAGGATGTGATGTCATCTCTCCTCGGCTTGGCAGTTTCCGTTCCAGCGCCGAGGAGAGAAGACATGTAAGTGCACAAAACACACACACACACACTCAGTAGAACATGGCAGGCACATAAAACACCCCCGACCCCCCCCCCCGATCGCCCCCCCCCCCCGATCGCCCCCCGATCCCCCCCAATCACCCCTCCCACCCTGTCACAAACTGACACCAAGCAGTATTTTTTTTTTTTTCTGATTACTGATTGGTGTCAGTTTGTGACAGTTAGAAGTGGTAGGGCAGTTACTGTTAGCCCCCTGTAGGTCTATGGTACCCCCCTAACCCCCCCTAATAAAGTTTTAACCCCTTGATCACCCCCTGTCACCAGTATCACTAAGCGATCATTTAGGTAGATATTTAGGTTCGCTGTCAGCGTTTTATAGCGTCAGGGACCCCCATATACTATCTAATAAATGTTTTAACCCCTTGATTGCCCCCTAGTTAACCCTTTCACCACTGATCACTGTATAACCATTATGGGTGACGCTGGTTAGTTCGTTTATTTTTTATAGTGTCAGGGCACCCGCCATTTATTACCGAATAAAGGTTTAGCCCCCTGATCGCCCGGCGGTGATATGCGTCACCCCAGGCAGCGTCAGATTAGCGCCAGTACCGCTAACACCCACGCACGCAGCATACGCCTCCCTTAGTGGTATAGTATCTGTACGGATCAATATCTGATCCGATCAGATCTATACTAGCGTCCCCAGCAGTTTAGGGTTCCCAAAAACGCAGTGTTAGCGGGATCAGCCCAGATACCTGCTAGCACCTGCGTTTTTCCCCTCCGCCCGGCCCAGCCCACCCAAGTGCAGTATCGATCGATCACTGTCACTTACAAAACACTAAACGCATAACTGCAGCGTTCAGAGTCAGACCTGATCCCTGCGATCGCTAACAGTTTTCTTGGTAGCGTTTTGGTGAACTGGCAAGCACCAGCCCCAGGCAGTGTCAGGTTAGCGCCAGTACCGCTAACACCCACGCACGCACCGTACACCTCCCTTAGTGGTATAGTATCTGAACGGATCAATATCTGATCCGACCAGATCTATACTAGCGTCCCCAGCAGTTTAGGGTTCCCAAACACGCAGTGTTAGCGGGATCAGCCCAGATACCTGCTAGCACCTGCGTTTTGCCCCTCCGCCCGGCCCAGCCCAGCCCACCCAAGTGCAGTATCGATCGATCACTGTCACTTACAAAACACTAAACGCATAACTGCAGCGTTCGCAGAGTCAGGCCTGATCCCTGCGATCGCTAACAGTTTTTTTGGTAGCATTTTGGTGAACTGGCAAACACCAGCGGCCTAGTACACCCCGGTCGTAGTCAAACCAGCACTGCAGTAACACTTGGTGACGTGGCGAGTCCCATAAGTGCAGTTCAAGCTGGTGAGGTGGCAAGCACAAGTAGTGTCCCGCTGCCACCAAAAAGACAAACACAGGCCCGTCGTGCCCATAATGCCCTTCCTGCTGCATTCGCCAGTCCTAATTGGGAACCCACCGCTTCTGCAGCGCCCGTACTTCCCCCATTCACATCCCCAACCAAATGCAGTCAGCTGCATGAGAGGCATTTTCTTTATGTCCTACCGAGTACCCCTACCCAACGAACCCCCCCAAAAAAGATGTTGTGTCTGCAGCAAGCGCAGATATAGGCGTGACACTCGCTATTATTGTCCCTCCTGTCCTGACAATCCTGGTCTTTGCATTGGTGAATGTTTTGAACGCTACCATTCACTAGTTGAGTATTAGCGTAGGGTACAGCATTGCACAGACTAGGCACACTTTCACAGGGTCTCCCAAGATGCCATCGCATTTTGAGAGACCCGAACCTGGAACCGGTTATAGTTATAAAAGTTACAGTTACAAAAAAAAGTGTAAAAAAAAAAAAAAAACATACAAAAATATAAAATAAAAAAATAGTTGTCGTTTTATTGTTCTCTCTCTCTCTATTCTCTCCATTGTTCTGCTCTTTTTTACTGTATTCTATTATGCAATGTTTTATTGTTATTATGTTTTATCATGTTTGCTTTTCAGGTATGCAATTTTTTATACTTTACCGTTTACTGTGCTTTATTGTTAACCATTTTTTTGTCTTCAGGTACGCCATTCATGACTTTGAGTGGTTATACCAGAATGATGCCTGCAGGTTTAGGTATCATCTTGGTATCATTCTTTTCAGCCAGCGGTCGGCTTTCATGTAAAAGCAATCCTAGAGGCTAATTAGCCTCTAGACTGCTTTTACAAGCAGTGGGAGGGAATGCCCCCCAACGTCTTCCGTGTTTTTCTCTGGCTCTCCTGTCTCAACAGGGAACCTGAAAATGCAGCCGGTGATTCAGCCAGCTGACCATAGAGCTGATAAGAGACCAGAGTGGCTCCAAACATCTCTATGGCCTAAGAAACCGGAAGCTACGAGCATTTTATGACTTAGATTTCGCCGGATGTAAACAGCGCCATTGGGAAATTGGGAAAGCATTTTATCACACCGATCTTGGTGTGGTCAGATGCTTTGAGGGCAGAGGAGAAATCTAGGGTCTAATAGACCCCAATTTTTTCAAAAAAGAGTACCTGTCACTACCTATTGCTATGATAGGGGATATTTACATTCCCTGAGATAACAATAAAAATGATTTAAAAAAAAAAAAAATGAAAGGAACAGTTTAAAAATAAGATAAACAAAAATAATAATAATAAAGAAAAAAAAAAAAAAAGCACCCCTGTCCCCCCTGCTCTCGCGCTAAGGCGAATGCAAGCGTCGGTCTGGCGTCAAATGTAAACAGCAATTGCACCATGCATGTGAGGTATCACCGCGAACGTCAGATCGAGGGCAGTAATTTTAGAAGTAGACCTCCTCTGTAAATCTAAAGTGGTAACCTGTAAAGGCTTTTAAAGGCTTTTAAAAATGTATTTAGTTTGTCGCCACTGCACGTTTGTGCGCAATTTTAAATCATGTCATGTTTGGTATCCATGTACTCGGCCTAAGATCATCTTTTTTATTTCATCAAACATTTGGGCAATATAGTGTGTTTTAGTGCATTAAAATTTTAAAAAGTGTGTTTTTTCCCCAAAAAATGCGTTTGAAAAATCGCTGCGCAAATACTGTGTGAAAAAAAAAAATGAAACACCCACCATTTTAATCTGTAGGGCATTTGCTTTAAAAAAATATATAATGTTTGGGGGTTCAAAGTAATTTTCTTGCAAAAAAAAATTATTTTTTTATGTAATCAAAAAGTGTCAGAAAGGGCTTTGTCTTCAAGTGGTTAGAAGAATGTTTGATGTGTGACATAAGCTTCAAAATGTTGTGCATAAAATGCCAGGACAGTTCAAACCCCCCCCAAATGACCCCATTTTGGAAAGTAGACACCCCAAGCTATTTGCTGAGAGGCATGTCGAGTCCATGGAATATTTTATATTGTGACACAAGTTGCGGGAAAGAGACAATTTTTTATTTTTTTTATTTTTTTTGCGCAAAGTTGTCACTAAATGATATATTGCTCAAACATGCCATGGGAATATGTGAAATTACACCCCAAAATACATTCTGTTGCTTCTCCTGAGTACGGGGATACCACATGTGTGGGACTTTTTGGGAGCCTAGCTGCGTACGGGACACCGAAAACCAAGCACCGCCTTCAGGCTTTCTAAGGCCGTAAATTTTTGATTTCACTCTTCACTGCCTATCACAGTTTCGGAGGCCATGGAATGCCCAGGTGGCACAAACTCCCCCCAAATTACCCCATTTTGGAAAGTAGACACCCCAAGCTATTTGCTGAGAGGTATAGTGAGTATTTTGCAGACCTCACTTTTTGTCACAAAGTTTTGAAAATTGAAAAAAGAAAAAAAAAATGTTTTTTCTTGTCTTTCTTCATTTTCAAAAACAAATGAGAGCTGCAAAATACTCACCATGCCTCTCAGCAAATAGCTTGGGGTGTCTACTTTCCAAAATGGGGTCATTTGGGGGGGTTTTATGTCATCTTGGCATTTTATGGCCTTCAAAACTGTGATAGGTAGTGAGGAGTAAAATCAAAAATGTACGCCTTTAGAAATCCCGAAGGCAGTGATTGGTTTTCGGGGCCCCATACGTGGCTAGGCTCCCAAAAAGTCCCACACATGTGGTATCCCCATACTCAGGAGAAGCAGCTAAATGTATTTTGGGGTGCAATTCCACATATGCCCATGGCCTGTGTGAGCAATATATCATTTAGTGACAACTTTTTGTAATTTTTTTTTTTGTCATTAAATCACTTGGGACAAAAAAAATTAATATTCAATGGGCTCAACATGCCTCTCAGCAATTTCCTTGGGGTGCCTACTTTCCAAAATGGGGTCATTTGTGGAGTTTTGTACTGCCCTGCCATTTTAGCACCTCAAGAAACGACATAGGCAGTCATAAATTAAAGGCTGTGTAAATTCCAGAAAATGTACCCTAGTTTGTAGGCGCTATAACTTTTGCGCAAACCAATAAATATACACTTATTGACATTTTTTTTACCAAAGATATGTGGCCGAATACATTTTGGCCTAAATGTATGACTAAAATTGAGTTTATTGGATTTTTTTTAGAACAAAAAGTAGAAAATTTCATTTTTTTTCAAAATTTTCGGTCTTTTTCCGTGTATAGCGCAAAAAATAAAAACGGCAGAGGTGATCAAATACCATCAAAAGAAAGCTCTATTTGTGGGAAGAAAAGGACGCAAATTTCGTTTGGGTACAGCATTGCATGACCGCGCAATTAGCAGTTAAAGCGACGCAGTGCCAAATTGTAAAAAGTGCTCTGGTCAGGAAGGGGGTAAAACCTTCTGGGGCTGAAGTGGTTAATGGGAAAATAAATGCCAATCTGGTTGCTTGTTAATGGTTACCATCTATATCCTTAAACATTTACATACGGGTTAGTCGTACAGCCCACAATAACTACATTTATTTTTGGATGGTCTCCAGCTTCATTTTACTTTACTTTACACACACAGCAACCTATGAGAGTTCTATTTATGGGGTCCACCTGAGCACGATCACTGCACATGATCTCTGGATACCCATTACCTTTTATCTTGGTTTAGGACAGTTATTCTTTATACATTCTAAATTATTCTAAATTATTTATTCTCTTATAATGCACCTATATGAGTATTTTGAGATTTATAGTTCATAACTGTCCAATAAGCACGGTTTTGATCTTTGTGCAATATGTTTTTATATGTCGATATGTTCATTTTTATTTTTTACATATTATTTTCTATACATGTTAGTTTATGAATATCCTGCATTGAATGATTGTTTATTTGACATACTTGTGTTTTTCTTTAGAATATGGGCTACATTGTCGCGAATGACTGGGATCTGGTGCTTCATATTAGGATTAGTCTCCTCTTTTTGTATAGACACATACAGTATATATGCTATGTTTTGTCCATTGAGATCTCGGCACCTGTTGCTCAGTTCATTTCACCTTTTTCCTACAATGGATGTCAATATGCTAACTGTCACAGACTGACGATAGGATACGAGCTTGGCGCTTGTGGATGTTTTTTACTATAGCCTTCTGCTAAATGTAAGTGTACCATGTTGTTTTTAACCTAATAAACTGATTTATATACGGGATCACGCTATGTGCACTCTCTTCCAACACTCCACATATATTCATCCCATTGTGACGAGCATTGAGGAAATGGGGATGGTTTGAAGACACCCTTTTGAGGTATACGAACTCGGCGTTCGTTGGATTGATGCCCACACTCATTTTACAAAAGTGAGTGCATCCCCCTTCTGTGTCCTGTCACTTTTTCCACTCTGGCCGCCACGGAGTTATACTATATACTGTCTGCTAATGTTTTTTATATACCATCCTGCACACCCACCACCCAAATCGCCTGAACTACTGGATGGGACCCTTGCCTGCTGGTGATTTGTTATTGGATTACAAGCTGTTGTCTTGCAGCAGTAAGGTGAGCTGCTTGCGAGCACAGAGGTGTCCCCACTGAAGACTTTTTTCCCTTTCCTGTGGCTTGTGGACTTGCCTTTTTGGAACTGATGACTCCTTGTTTGAGCACTTTGTACTACAAGGTGGTGGGACTGTTCACCATTTATTTATTTACTTGGAGTCACTAATAAGAATTTGCTGAGTTGCCACATAATGTGCTAGTATGATACTAGCCCTTTTGCACTGAGATTTTTTGTTTTTTTGTTTCAGTATTTACAATATATTTTTTTATGTGCTAGTATGATACTAGCCCTCATGCACATGGACTTGTTTGATTTATATATTTTTATTTGTTACATAGTTACATAGTAGGTGAGGTTGAAAAAGACACAAGTCTATCAAGTCCAACCTATGTGTATGATTATGTGTCAGTATTACATTATACATCCCTGTATGTTGCGGTCATTCAGGTGCTTATCTAATAGTTTCTTGAAGCTATCAATTCTCCCCGCTGAGACCACTGCCTGTGGAAGGGAATTCCACATCCTTGCCGCTCTTACAGTAAAGAACCCTCTACATAGTTTAAGGTGAAACCTCTTTTCTTCTAATTTTAATGAGTGGCCATGAGTCTTGTTAAACTCTCTTCTGCGAAAAAGTTTTATCCCTATTGTGGGGTCACCAGTACGGTATTTGTATATTGAAACCATATCCCCTCTCAAGCGTCTCTTCTCCAGAGAGAATAAGTTCAGTGCTCGCAACCTTTCCTCATAACTAAGATCCTCCAGACCCTTTATTAGCTTTGTTGCCCTTCTTTGTACTCGCTCCATTTCCAGTACATCCTTCCTGAGGACTGGTGCGCAGAACTGGACAGCATACTCCAGGTGCGGCCGGACCAGAGCCTTGTAGAGTGGGAGAATTATCGTTTTATCTCTGGAGTTGATCCCCTTTTTAATGCATGCCAATATTCTGTTTGTTTTGTTAGCAACAGCTTGGCATTGCATGCCATTGCTGAGCCTATCATCTACTAGGACCCCCAGGGCCTTTTACATCCTAGATTCCCCCAGAGGTTCTCCCCCCAGTGTATAGATTGCATTCATATTTTTGCCGCCCAAATGCATTATTTTACATTTTTCTACATTGAACCTCATTTGCCATGTAGTCGCCCACCCCATTAATTTGTTCAGGTCTTTTTGCAAGGTTTCCACATCCTGCGGAGAAGTTATTGCCCTGCTTAGCTTAGTATCGTCTGCAATTACAGAGATTGCTCTGTTTATCCCATCCTCCAGGTCGTTTATGAACAAATTAAATAGGATTGGTCCCAGCACAGAACCCTGGGGAACCCCACTACCCACCCCTGACCATTCTGAGTACTCCCCATTTATCACCACCCTCTGAACTCGCTTTATGGGGAACGGTGTCAAATGCTTTTGCAAAATCCAGATACACCACGTCTACGGGCCTTCCTTTATCTAGATGGCAACTCACCTCCTCATAGAAGGTTAATAGATTGGTTTGGCAAGAACGATTCTTCATGAATCCATGCTGATTACTGCTAATGATACCGTTCTTATTACTAAAATCTTGTATATAGTCCCTTATCATCCCCTCCAAGAGTTTACATACTATTGATGTTAGGCTAACTGGTCTGTAATTCCCAGGGATGTATTTTGGGCCCTTTTTAAAATATTGGTGCTACATTGGCTTTTCTCCAATCAGCTGGTACCATTCCAGTCAGTAGACTATCTGTAAAAATTAGGAACAACGGTCTGGCAATCACTTGACTGAGTTCACTTATGCCTCGTTTCCACCGAGCGGATCGGTTCGGTTCGGTTCGGTACGGTACGCTATTTTGGGTGTTTCCATTATGAAAGCGTGCCATACAACCGAACCGAACCGTTCCATTCAGGGTCCTGCTTCAGATGTGGGGCCATAGAAAATGGAACGGTTCGGTTAGGGCGGCGCTACGATGCTTTACACTGATTGGTGGACGTGTGACGCCATGACGGCATTTTTTCTAAACCCACGTATGGCCCCTGTCGGTCCCACTTGCAGTGGAAACGCTCGCCTGAATAGGCCGGACCATTCTAGGCCGTCCAAACTGATCCGACCCGAACCGATCCGCTCGGTGGAAACGAGGCATAAGTACCCTCGGATGCAAGCCATCTGGTCCCGGTGATTTATTAATGTTAAGTTTCTCAAGTCTAATTTTAATTCTGTCCTCTGTTAACCATGGAGGTGCTTCCTGTGTTGTGTCATGAGGATAAACACTGCAGTTTTGGTTACTGAAGCCCCCGATTCACTCGTGAAGACTGAGGAGAAGAATAAATTCAATACCTTCGCCATCTCCCCATCCTTTGTAACCAGATGTCCTTCCTCATTCTTTATGGGGCCAATATGATCTGTCCTCCCTTTTTTACTGTTTACATACTTAAAGAATTTCTTGGGATTTTTTTTGCTCTCCTCCGCTATGTGTCTTTCATGTTCTATCTTAGCTGTCCTAATTGCACCCTTACATTTCTTGTTGCATTCTTTATAAAGTCTGAATGCGGAGGATGATCCCTCTACCTTGTATTTTTTGAAGGCCTTCTCCTTTGCTTTTATATACATTTTTACATTGGAGTTAAGCCATCCAGGACTTTTGTTCGCTCTTTTCAATTTTGTACCCACTGGGATACATTGGCTAATGCCCTTATTTAATATGCTCTTAAAGCAACCCCATCTCTCCTCTGTATTCTTTGTTCCTAATATTTTATCCCAATTTATGCCTTTTAGCAAGGTTTGTAGTTTAGGGAAGTTGGCTCTTTTGAAATTCAGTGTCTTTGTATTCCCTGCATGTTTCCTATTTGTGTAATTTATACTGAAACGAATTGACCTGTGATCGCTGTTACCTAAATTGCCCGTATTTCCACATCCGTGATCAGGTCTGTATTGTTGATAATCAGTAGATCCAGTAATGTTTTATTTCTAGTTGGTGCATCTACCATCTGACCCATAAAATTGTCCTGCAAGACATTAAGGAACTGGCGAGCCTTAAATGAATGCGCGGTTCCCTCCACCCAGTCTATGTCTGGATAATTAAAATCCCCCATTATGATAACACTTCCCATCTTTGCTGCTAATCCAAATTGTGATAGGAGATCTGTCCCCACTTCCTCCCTCAGGTTAGGGGGCCTATAGCATACTCCCAGTATTATTTTCCCCTTATCTTCATCCCTTTGTAGCTCTACCCATAAGTATTCCACCTCCTCTCTAGCTCCCTCAGTGATGTCATCTCTCACATTCACTTGTACATTATTCTTGATATATAGGCATACCCCTCCCCCTTTTTTACCCTCTCTATCCTTGCGATATAGGGTATACCCTTGAATGTTTGCCAGCCAATCATGAGAGCTGTTGAACCAGGTCTCTGAAATTCCCACAAAATCGAAATCCTCCTCGTACAACAGTATCTCTAGTTCACCCATCTTGTTTGCCATGCTCCTGGAATTGGTGAACATGCCACATAGTTTAGGCCGGTCGCATATTGTCCTCGTATTGGGTGTTTCGAGATTGCAACTAGGACTTGCTACTATACTCACCTTGTGTTTTTGTGCTTTGGTTAACCTACCACTAATGCCCCCAATACTTCCCTCTGGAATATCTTCCGCGCTGGCTATCTCTGCCTCTGGATCCTCCCCCCCATTGCCTAGTTTAAAAACCCCTCTAACTTTTTGGCCATCTTCATTCCCAGCAGATCTACACCCTCCTCATTTAGGTGCAGTCCGTCCCTTCTATAGTACCGGTTACCGACTGAGAAGTCGGCCCAGTCCTCCAGGAACCCAAACCCCTCCTTACTACACCAGCTCTTCAGCCACTTGTTTACTTCCCTAATCTCCCTCTGCCTTTCTGGTGTGGCTCAATGTACCGGTAGTATTCCTGAGAATACTACCTTGGAGGTCCTTTTCCTCAATTTAGCTCCTAAGTCCCTTCTTTAGGACACTCCATCTGCCTCTGACTTTGTCATTGGTGCCAACATGCACCATGACAGCCGGGTCTTCCTCAGCCCCTCCCAGTAATCTGTCCACCACCTCCATGATGTGCCGAACCCGAGCGCCCGGTAGACAACATACTGTTCGGCGCTTCAGGTCTTGGTTACAGATTGCCCTCTCTGTCCTTCTAAGAATTGAGTCCCCTACCACCAGAATCTGTCTTTCCTTTCCCTTTGCTGCCCCCCCCCCCACTCTCACTGGAGGAGTTCTTCCCCCGGCAGCTAGGAGAGTTTCTCAGCTCCAGCAGTGCTGGTCCCTGACTGGTTTCACCAATGTCACTCAATGGAGCGTACTTATTGGGATGCTCCAGTCCTGGATCGGCCTCCCTGGCACTTCTCCCTCTACCCCTCCTGACTGTCACCTATCTACTCTTTGCTAGTGCCTGCACCTCTTTGTCTCCACCCACCTTTGTGCTGGCCCCTGCCATCACCTGCTGTGTACGTTCCTGGCTCTCCTTTAGTATAGAGGGACTTCTCAGTGCTGACAGTTGCTTCCCCAGATTCAGAACCTGGGCTTCCAGGGAAACAATGTGCTTACATTTTGCACAGCAGTATTCGCCCTCGATCGGATGATCAAGGAACGCATACATGCAGCAAGATGTACAAAGAGTCGCCTCTCCACACCCGCTGGGCATCGTACCTATTAAATTTAGTGAGGATTGGGGATTTTACCCTGTTCAAATTACCTAACAGCTAGCTTTCTGGCACTAATACTCAAGACAATACACAGGTACTCAAGACAATACACAGGTACACAACAAAATACACAGGTACTCACAGACCTACGTGCACTCGCAATACACAAGTATACAGTACACAATACACAAGTACTAACGATCCACACACACTACTCAGACAACACTCAGGTACTTACACTACACAGGTACTATGAACACTGTTATAACCTCCTGTTTTAAACTCTGGTTTTTAACTCACCACTTAGACCAGTTTCACTTACACAGAGTTCCAGCATACTCACAATGAGCAGGCTCACTTATGAGTCCTACACAGAGTTATATAGCCCTCAAGCCCTGTGAGCAATTAACCACTCCCCTTAATTGTTAGTCTGAAACCAAAGAAAAAAAAAAAGCTATTTAAAAAAGTGACAGAAAAAGGTGATTGAAAAGCTAAAAGGAAAAGCCCCAAAAATGCAACCCAGCAAACAAAGAGTAAGACTTGTTCACTCTCCCTCTAGTTTTTAACTCACCACTTAGACCAGTTCCACTTACACAGAGTTCCAGCAGGTTCAGGATTTGGTTCAATTTTTTTTTGTACCCACACTGTATTTGTCACTCATTTTATAGCTTTTTATATGTTTTAGGCAATTTTGTTTCTTCAGTTTATTCGGATGTAGTACTCATTAGACTGCACATTATTACATTTCATTATACTTTTATATTTTGTATAATTTTTTCATTTTGCCTTTTTGGAACAGATGACTCATTGTTTGAGCACTTTGTACTACTAGGTGGTGGGACTGTTCACTATTTATTTTATTTACTTGGAGTCACCAATAAGTATTTGCTGAATTACCACATATGTGCTAGTATGATCCTAGCCCTTTTGCACTGAGATTTTTCTTTTAATAAGCATTTCCTGAGTTACCACATATGTGCTAGTATGATACTAGCCCTTTTGCCCTGAGATTTTTATTTTCTTTTGTTTCAGTATTTACAATATTTTTTTATGTGCTAGTATGATACTAGCCCTCATGCTCATTTTACCTTTTGTATAATTTTTTCATTTTTTCATTTTTCATTCACCTCTCTATACATTTGAGTTAACCCCTTCCCCTTCCTCTTCCCCCCTTCTTCTTTTTATCACAGTGCAATCACCACTCACTTTATTCATATCACTTTTGTCTGTTTGGATCAGCCATTTAGGTGTTGCAGCAGTGTCCATTAGCATAGGTATTTCTGACAGCGCAGGAGTTTCTTCATTATTTATCAATATGCTAACTAATATCTAGCCCAATCTAATTAAACATTTGGGTAGTTATATCACATTATTATCACTATATTACTTTCTTTTTCGTTTTCAATGGTTTCTCACACGCATACTGGCACTATTTTGCCACATTGTTCACGCTTTAGGCTAAGCCCTTACATTTATATTAATACACTTTCATGCAGGTTAAACTCATACTATGGACACACTTCATGATATACTTACTATTATTTATTTCATATTCACCATTTTTTATTTTTTCGTCCTTTCCTCTTTATGGGGTTTAGGTCATTCATCTTATTTTTTCACATATTCACATATTCTTATCATCATTATTTTTCACTCCACCCACAGGGTCTTTTGGACGTCACTCTCTCACTTTTGTCTCCACATGTAACTGTTTCACATCCTCAGATTCTATACATATATATACATTTTGTATATATTCTTGTCATTATTAATTTTACATTACTATTCACATGATACTGTTCTTATTTTCTTACAGCAGTTTCATTAGTCTCAAGTGACATATACAGTGATATCATTTGCACAAAGGTCCCACTTTTTTTTTCTCATTTTTTTCATCTCATTCTGCTTTTTATTAATTTACATTCAACTTTCACTAACTTATGTTATTTCATTTATTTTCCCATGAACTGTTTTTTCTGTTGCTTATACACCACACGATAATGGTTTGTTCTCATTTTAGAATCCGTTATTATTATTATTATACAGGATTTATATAGCGCCAACAGTTTACGCAACGCTTTACAACATAAAAGGAGAGATGTTACGGAGGTGAATTCTACAAACTTTTGACAACGATTGGATTTGAGGCTGAAATGACAAGTCAGAGTCTAGGATTACACCTAGTACCCTGGCGTGAGGGGAGGGACTGATGGTTGCATTGTTGATTTTGATGGAAAAGTCATTGAGGGGGGCACGGGCGGGGGGGAAATAATAATTGCTCAGTTTTAGAGAGATTTTGTTTAAGGAAGTGGTGTGACATCCATGCTGATATGTCAGTTAGTAAGTTAGTAATGCGAGAGGAGACTGAAGGAGTGAGGTGAGGAGTAGACAGATAGATTTGGGTGTCATCGGCGTATAAGGGGTATTGGAAGCCGCGGGCGGTTATCAAGTGACCAAGGGAGGAGGTGTAGATAGAGAAGAGAAGGGGTCCAAGAACAGAGCCTTGGGGGACCCCCACAGAAAGGGGCAATGGAGAGGAGGAGACAGAGTTGTAGGTGACACTAAAGGAGCGCTGTGATAAATAGGCAGAGAACCAGGATAGAGCAGAATCTCGGAGGCCAAGGGAATGTATTTTATTGAGAAGGAGCTGGTGTCAACAGTATCAAAGGCTGCAGAGAGGTCAAGTAGTAGGAGTATGGAGTACTGGCTGTTGGTTTTAGCAGTGTGCTGTGAGTGGAAAAGCCAGACTGTAAAGGGTCCAGAAGGTTATTTTCACTAAGGTAGGAGCTAAGACGGTTTTAGACTAAGCGTTCTAGAAGTTTAGAGGTGAATGGGAGCAATGAGATGGGTCTTAAGTTGTTCAGGTTGGTTGGGTCCAGTGAGGGCTTTTAAAGTATGGGAGTGATCTGCGCATGTTTTAGAGGGGAGGGGAAGGTGCCACTAGAGAGGGAGAGATTGAAGATGTGAGTAAGGGAGCATAGGATAGAAGAAGAGGGTGACCGTAGTAGTTGTGAGGGAACAGGATCCAGGGGACAATTGGTTAAGTGGGCATCTGAGAAAAGTTTTGTAACCTCTTCAGTAGTAGCCAATTCAAAAGAGGAGAGTGTTGAATGTGCTGTTAGGCAAGATATGTTGGGTAGGGAATAGGGATGAGCCGAACACCCCCCTGTTCGGTTCGCACCAGAACATGCGAACAGGAAAAAAATTTGTTCGAACACGCGAACGCCGTTAAAGTCTATGGGACACGAACATGAATAATCAAAAGTGCTAATTTTAAAGGCTAATATGCAAGTTATTGTCAATAAAAGTGTTTGGGGACCCGGGTCCTCCCCCAGGGGACATGAATCAATGCAAAAAAAAGTTTTAAAAACGGCCATTTTTTCAGGAGCAGTGATTTTAATAATGCTTAAAGTCAAACAATAAAAGTGTAATATCCCTTTAAATTTCATACCTGGGGGGTGTCTATAGTATGCCTGTAAAGGGGCGCATGTTTCCCGTGTTTAGAACAGTCTGACAGCAAAATGACATTTTGAAGGAAAAAACACATTTAAAACTACCGCGGCTATTGCATTGCCGACAATACACATAGAAATTCATTGATAAAAACGGCATGGGAATTCCCCACAGGGCAACCCTGAACCAAAATTAAAAAAAAAAATGATGTGGGAGTCTCCCTAAATTCCATACAAGGCCCTTCAGGTCTGGTATGGATATTAAGGGGAACCCCAGCCAAAATTAAAAAAAAAATTGACGTGGGGTTCCCCCTAAATTCCATACCAGACCCTTCAGGTCTGGTATGGATTTTAAGGGGAACCCCGCGCCAAAAAAAAAAAAAAAACGGCGTGGGGTCTCCCCAACAATCCATACCAGACCCTTATCCGAGCACGCAACCTGGCAGGCCGCAGGAAAAGAGGGGGGGACGAGAGTGTGGCCCCCCCTCCTGAACCGTACCAGGCCACATGCCCTCAACATTGGGAGGGTGCTTTGGGGTAGCCCCCCAAAACACCTTGTCCCCATGTTGATGAAGACAAGGGCCTCATCCCCACAACCCTGTCCGGTGGTTGTGGGGGTCTGCGGGCGGGGGGCTTATCGGAATCTGGAAGCCCCCTTTAACAAGGGGACCCCCAGATCCCGGCCCCCCCCCTGTGTGAAATGGTAAGGGGGTACTTACCCCTACCATTTCACTAAAAAACTGTCAAAAATGTTAAAAATGACAAGAGACAGTTTTTGACAATTCCTTTATTTAAATGCTTCTTCTTTCTTCCTTCATCTTCTTCTGGTTCTTCTGGCTCTTCTGGTTCTTCCTCCGGCGCTCTCGTCCAGCATCTTCTCCGCGGCGTCTTCTATCTTCTTCTCCTCGGGCCGCTCCGCACCCATGGCATGGGGGGGAGGCTCCCGCTCTTCTCTTCATCTTCTTCATCTTCTTCTTCTTCTTCTCTTCTTCCTTCTTCTCTTCTTCATTTCTTCTCCGGGCC
Organism: Lithobates clamitans; assembly: GCA_037952925.1. Lineage (NCBI taxonomy): Eukaryota > Metazoa > Chordata > Amphibia > Anura > Ranidae > Lithobates > Lithobates clamitans. The sequence continues at coordinate 1,951,613 of JBBGZY010000025.1, read as the reverse complement.
GCTCCGCAGCCATGCTGTGGCATGGAGGGAGGCTCCCGCTGTGTGACGGCGTCTCTTCGTCTGACGGTTCTTAAATAACGGGGGGCGGGGCCACCCGGTGACCCCGCCCCCCTCTGACGCACGGTGACATGACGGGACTTCCCTGTGGCATTCCCCGTGACGTCACAGGGACGTCAAGTCACCGTGCGTCAGAGGGGGGCGGGGTCACCGGATGGCCCCGCCCCCGTTATTTAAGAACCGTCAGACGAAGAGACGCTGTCACACAGCGGGAGCCTCCCTCCATGCCAGCATGGCTGCGGAGCGGCCCGGAGAAGAAATGAAGAAGAGAAGAAGGAAGAAGAGAAGAAGAAGAAGAAGAAGATGAAGAAGAAGATGAAGAAGAGAAGAAGATGAAGAGAAGAGCGGGAGCCTCCCCCCCATGCCATGGGTGCGGAGCGGCCCGAGGAGAAGAAGATAGAAGACGCCGCGGAGGAGATGCTGGACGAGAACGCCGGAGGAAGAACCAAAAGAGCCAGAAGAACCAGAAGAAGATGAAGGAGAAAGAAGAAGCATTTAAATAAAGGAATTGTCAAAAACTGTCTCTTGTCATTTTTAACATTTTTGACAGTTTTTTAGTGAAATGGTAGGGGTAAGTACCCCCTTACCATTTAACACAGGGGGGGGGCCGGGATCTGGGGGTCCCCTTGTTAAAGGGGGCTTCCAGATTCCGATAAGCCCCCCGCCCGCAGACCCCCACAACCACCGGCCAGGGTTGTGGGGATGAGGCCCTTGTCTTCATCAACATGGGGACTAGGTGTTTTGGGGCGCTACCCCAAAGCACCCTCCCATTGTTGAGGGCATGTGGCCTGGTACGGTTCAGGAGGGGGGGGGGCCGCACTCTCGTCCCCCCCTCTTTTCCTGCGGCCTGCCAGGTTGCGTGCTCGGATAAGGGTCTGGTATGGATTTTTGGGGGGACCCCACGCCGTTTTTTTTTTTTTTTGGCGCGGGGTTCCCCTTAAAATCCATACCAGACCTGAAGGGTCTGGTATGGAATTTAGGGGGAACCCCACGTCAATTTTTTTTTTAAATTTTGGCTGGGGTTCCCCTTAATATCCATACCAGACCTGAAGGGCCTTGTATGGAATTTAGGGGGACCCCCACATCATTTTTTTTTTTTTATTTTGGTTCGGGGTTGCCCTGTGGGGAATTCCCATGCCGTTTTTATCAATGAACTTCTATGTGTATTGTCGGCAATGCAATAGCCGCGGGTAGTTTTGAATGAGTTTTTTCCTTCCAAATGTCATTTTGCTGTCAGACTGTTCTAAACACAGGAAACATGCGCCCCTTTACAGGCATACTATAGACACCCCCCAGGTACGAAATTTAAAGGGATATTACACTTTTATTGTTTGACTTTAAGCATTAATAAAATCACTGCTCCTGAAAAAACGTCCGTTTTTAAAACTTTTTTTTGCATTGATCCATGTCCCCTGGGGCAGGACCCGGGTCCCCAAACACTTTTTATGACAATAACTTGCATATAAGCCTTTAAAATTAGCACTTTTGATTTCTCCCATAGACTTTTAAAGGGTGTTCCGCAGCATTCGAATTTGCCGCGAACACCCCAAATTGTTCGCTGTTCGGCGAACTTGCGAACAGCCAATGTTCGAGTAGAACATGAGTTCGACTCAAACTCGAAGCTCATCCCTAGTAGGGAAGATGTACGCATAGTGGAGGTATCCTCATGAATTGCATCAATCTTGTCTTTGAAGTGATTGGCAATCTCTTGGGCAGTGAGTGAGTTAGTGGGTAGAGGGGGTGGGGGACGAAGCAGAGAGTTAAAGGTTGAGAAGAGCCGACGGCACTGGATGACAAGGAATTAAAAAGAGAGACAAAGTAGGCTTGTTTGGCAGCATGGAGGCATGAATTGTATTTTAGAAGGGCAGATTTATATAGGGTGAAGTCTTGCAGGCATTTGGTTTTACGCCACAGTCGTTCAAGAGCACGGCAATGTCTCTTGAGATTTCTAGTGTTGTCAGTTTGCCAGGGTTGTAACGGTCAGGGCCTGATTCTGCATGTGGTTAAAGGAGCAAGTGCATCTAGTGATGATGAGAGTGAACTGTTGTAGACAGAGGTGGCCAGGTCAGGACAGGACATAGGAGAGATTATGTCATATAGGTGGTCAGTAGCAGAATAGAGAAGAGAAGGGTTAAAGTGGCAAAGGTTTCTACAAGTAATTGTTTGCTGCTTGGAGGGATGGGTGGTTGGAGGCAAGGATACAGTGAAAGTAATGAGGTTGTGATCAGAGAGAGGAAAGGGGGTGTTGGTGAGGTGTCCAGGGTTGCAGAGATGGGAGAATACAAGGTCGAGGGTATTACCATTGGAGTGAGTGGAAGTATGTGTCCATTGGGTTAGGTCAAATGATGAGGTTAGGTCAAGAAGTTTAGCTGTGGTTGGGCTGTTAACATTGACAGGAATGTTGAAGTCACCAAGAATGATAGTGGGTATTTCAGACGAGAGAAAGTAGGGTAGCCAGGCAACAAAGTCATCAAGAAAGTACGATACCGGTCCAGGAGGCCGATAAATTGCTGCAATCCTCAGTGAAATGTGAGAAAACAGACGAATACAGTGCATCTCGAAAGAAGAGAGGGATAGAGAGGGAGAGACAGGAAGGACTTGGAAGGTGCTTTGTGGGGATAGAAGGAAGCCAACTCCACCTCCTTTCTGTCTGTTGGGTCTGGGGGAGTGAGTCCAATGGAGACCACCATGGGAGAGGGCAGCAGGAGAAGTGAGTCAAAATTTTGAAGCCAGTTTTCTGTTATGGCGAGTATGTTAAAGCCATGAGAGATAATGAGATCATGTACAGATGTTAGCTTGTTACAGATGGAGCAGGCGTTCCAAAGGGCACATGAGATTGGTGGGCTGCTTTGAGGAAGCAGGGGGATAGAAATTAAACTGAGTGGATTGCGGTGGTTGACAGAGGGGGAGGGGTATTAGATATGTGGCTTGTAGTTGGAAAATGGTGGACCAGGATTAGGAGAAATGTCACCTGATACTAGGAGAAGGAGGAGGGCGAGGAAGGCAAGATGGGAGTGGGATGTGCATGAGCGCACGTGTCTAGTGGCCCTGGTGTTTATGTCAGCATGTGGATGCAGCAAATGCAAGAGATGATGGGTGCCATAGTAGGGAGAGGGTAGGAGTGAGGGTGATATGTGCATGCTGCAGGGAAGAGAGGAGGGGTAGAGTAAAGATAATTTGAGGATAGAAGACACCAATGTGAGAATGAAGAGAATAAGGAGCATGTTAATGGATAGAGAGTGGGAAACTGATTTTATATAAAAGAAATGTCAAAAGCTGGTTTGTGTGTCGTCTTGCAGAGTGGAGCAGAGTTCTTGTTGTATCTTCCTCCAGCTTTAGTTATCCTGCTTTCATTAAACTGCGTCGGTGAAACTGCGCATCACTCATGACAGAGCCACTCAGGAAAGAGCCATGATGTCTGTGCTTTGCCCCTGTCTGCGCCACCCCATAGGATGCTTTAAATTTATAGGGAGACTAAGCAGGCATGCTTTTCTCAGTTGGTCATTATTGGGTCTGATTTGAGACACCTGAATATGAGAGATGAAATGGCCAATACCAGACCAGCTACAGACACAGGCTAGGATCGTAAAGCTAATTACCTCTCTTGATCACTCAAGCCAAATGGGGTTGAGAATAAATCACCAGTAAGATTACTATTGCAGTGGGGTTGGTTTAGAGCTAGCATTAAATATAGAAGTTTAGCAATGACAGTTCAGTAGAGATGTACAGATGGATAGATGTTTACCAAAAATGTTAAAGCAATGACAGTTCAGTAGAGATGTACAGATGGATAGATGTTTACCAAAATGTTAAAGCAATGACAGTTTAGTAGAGATGTACAGATGGATAGATGTTTACCTGTAAAAGAGCAGATAAGACATGATCAGAATTGATTACTGCGTCAGTGAAACTGCATCACTCGTGACAGAGCCACTCAGGAAAGAGCCATGATGTCTGCGTCTTGCCCCTGTCAAACAAAAAAAGTGTAATATCCCTTTAAATTTCGTAGCTGGGGGGTATCTATAGTATGCCTGTAAAGGGGCGCATGTTTCCCGTGTTTAGAAAAGTCTGACAGCAAAATGACATTTCAAATAGAAAAAAGTCATTTAAAACTACTCGCGGCTATTGCATTGCCGGTCAGACAATACACATAAAAGTTCATTGATAAAAATGGCATGGGAATTCCCCACAGGGGAACCCCGAACCAAAAAAAAATGACGTGGGGGTCTCCCTAAATTCCATACCAGGCCCTTCAGGTCTGGTATGGATATTAAGGGGAACCCCGGCCAAAATAAAAAAAAAAAATGACATGGGCATCCCCCTAAATTCTATACCAGACCCTTCAGGTCTGGTATGGATTTTAAGGGGATCCCCACGCCAAAATTTTTAAAAAAAATGGCGTGGGGTCCCCCCAAAAATCCATACCAGACCCTTATCCGAGAACGCAACCTGGCAGGCTGCAGGAAAAGAGGGGGGATGAGAGAGCGCCCCCCCTCCTGAACCGTACCAGGCCACATGCCCTCAACATTGGGAGAGTGCTTTGGGGTAGCCCCCAAAACACCTTGTCCCCATGTTGATGAGGACAAGGGCCTCATCCCCACAACCCTGGCCGGTGGTTGTGGGGGTCTGCGGGTGGGGGGCTTATCGGAATCTGGAAGCCCCCTTTAACAAGGGGAGCCCCAGATCCCGGCCCCCCCTGTGTGAAATGGTAAGGGGGTACAAAAGTACCCCTACCATTTCACTAAAAAACTGTCAAAAATGTTAAAAATTACAAGAGACAGTTTTTGACAATTCCTTTGTTTAAATGCTTCTTCTTTCTTCTTTCTTCTATCTTCCTTCATCTTCTTCTGGTTCTTCTGGCTCTTCTGGTTCTTCCTCCGGTGTTCTCGTCCAGCATCTCCTCTGTGGCGTCTTCTAATCTTCTTCTCCTCGGGCCGCTCCGCACCCATGGCATGGGGGGAGGCTCCTGCTCTTCTCTTCATCTTCTTTTCTTCATCTTCTTCTCTTCTTCATCTTCTTCATCTTCTTCTCTGGGCCGCTCCACAACCATGCTGGCATGGAGGGAGGCTCCCGCTGTGTGATGTGTCTCCTCTTCTGACGGTTCTTAAATAACGGGGGGCGGGGCCACCCGGTGACCCTGCCCCCTACGACGCACAGTGACTTGACGGGACTTCCCTGTGACATCACGGGGAATGCCACAGGGAAGTCCCGTCATGTCCCGTGCATCAGAGGGGGGCGGGTTAACCGGGTGGCCCCACCCCCTGTTATTTAAGAACCGTCATAAGAGGAGACGCGTCACACAGCGGGAGCCTCCCTCCATGCCAGCATGGATGTGGAGTGGCCCGGGGAAGAAAATGAAGAAGAGAAGAAGATGAAGAAGAGAAGAAGATAAAGAAGAGAACAAGATGAAGAGAAGAGCGGGAGCCTCCCCCCATGCCATGGGTGCAGAGTGGCCCAAGGAGAAAAAGATAGAAGATGCCGTGGAGGAGATGCTGGACAAGAACACCGGAGAAAGAACCAGAAGAGCCAGAAGAACCAGAAGAAGAAGAAGAAGGAAGACAGAAGAAAGAAGAAGCATTTAAATAAAGGAATTGTCAAAAACCGTCTCTTGTCATTTTTAAAATTTTTGACAGTTTTTTAGTGAAATGGTAGGGGTACTTACCCCCTTACCATTTCACACAGGGGGGGCCGGGATCTGGGGGTCCCCTTGTTAAAGGGGCTTCCAGATTCCGATAAGCCCCCTGCCCGCAGACCCCCACAACCACTGGCCAGGGTTGTGGGGATGAGGCCCTTGTCCTCATCAACATGAGGACAAGGTGTTTTGGGGGGCTACCCCAAAGCACCCTCCCAATGTTGAGGGCATGTGGCCTGGTACGGTTCAGGAGGGGGGGCGCTCTCTCGTCCCCCCCTCTTTTCCTGCGGCCTGCCAGGTTGCATGCTCAGATAAGGGTCTGGTATGGATTTTTGGGGGGACCCCACGCCATTTATTTTTTTTGGCCGGGGTTCCCCTTAATATTCATACCAGACCTGAAGGGCCTGGTATGGAATTTAGGGGGACCCCCACGTCATTTTTTTTTTAAATTTTAGTTCAAGGTTCCCCTGTGGGGAATTCCCATGCCGTTTTTATCAATTAACTTTTATGTGTATTGTCGGACCGGCAATGCAATTGCCGCGAGTAGTTTTAAATGACTTTTTTTCCTTTGAAATGTAATTTTGCTGTCAGACTGTTCTAAACATGGGAAACATGCGCCCCTTTACAGGCATACTATAGACACCCCCCAGCTACGAAATTTAAAGGGATATTACACTTTTATTGTTTGACTTTAAGCATGATTAAAATCACTGCTCCTGAAAAAACGGCCGTTTTTAAAACTTTTTTTTGCATTGATCCACGTCCCCTGGGGCAGGACCCAGGTCCCCAAACACTTTTTATGACAATAACTTGCATATAAGCCTTTAAAATTAGCACTTTTGATTTCTCCCATAGACTTTTAAAGGGTGTTCCGCGGCATTCGAATTTGCCGCGAACACCCCAAATTGTTCGCTGTTCGGCGAACTTGCGAACAGCTGATGTTCGAGTCGAACATGAGTTCGACTCGAAGCTCATCCCTATTCACCAGCTATGAGTAAGCACTTAGCATAAGTGTTCTGTATCACTCTGCTGTGGTGTCTTGTGTACTTTATGATCCTGATCTACAATTAAAGGCATTTAGAAACTTCCATCAGTGTGAGGCTGTCCAGAGTTTTTCTGCCTATTCCTATCCAAACAAAAATTGGTATAGAGGGATAACTAAAGATATAGTTGAAAAATTCAATCTAGAGTACTATCACCTAGTTGACCAGGCCTACTCTAACAATGTGATCAATAAGACTATATGGGAATATATTAGAACTAATTTCCCTATAGTACCTATCTTTTATTCATTGCCGAAAATTCATAAAGATGCACAAAATCCCACAGGTAGACCAATCATATCTGGTAGGGTGTCTATTTGTGAGAATTCCAGTTGGATCATTGATGAGCACCTCAAACTGCATTTTGTCAGTTTACGGTCCTATGTGAAAGACACCATTCACTTTCTAAAAATCATAGACAACCTTGCAGTTCCTGAGGGTGCCTACTTAGCTACCATTGATGTGGAAGCGCTTTACAGCTCCATTCCCCATGACAAGGGAATGGCAGCTGTAAAACATACCATCTACCAGAGAGGTGACGTAGATTGGGGATACAACTAGTTTATCCTGCCCCTCTTGGAATATATTCTACATCACAACGTCTTCACCTTCAATGGCTCCCACTACCTCCAGGTGCAGGGGGTAGTGATGGGGACATGCTGTGCCCCATCGTATGCCAACCTGTACCTGGGGGAGTTGGAGAATATGTTCCTCAATGACGAGGCCTTTTAGATATACACGGACCACCTTTTAGTGTGGTTCAGGTATATCAACAGCATTTTCACCATTTGGAACGACCCCCTGGAGCTGCTCAATCTATGTCTGTCTAGAATGAATCGTAATGATTTCAATCTTACTTTCACTATGTCTTTCAGTGCCCATAGCATCTCATTTCTCGATGTTCAAGTTTAGAGAGATGTGGATGGCACACTCAGCAACAGCCTGTACCGCAAGGCCAACGCAGGCAATACCATTTTACATGCCTCAAGCTTTCATCCTCAGACTTTAACCACTTCCATACCGGGGCTATTCTGGCACTCCTCTCCTACATGTAAAAATCATCATTTTTTTGCTAGAAAATTAATCAGAACCCACAAACATCACATACATTTTTTTTAGCAGACACCCTAGGGAATAAAATGGCGGTCATTGCAACTTTTTTCTCACACGGTATTTGCTCAAAAAATTTTCAAACGCGTTTATAAAAAAAAAAAACTGTTTCATGATTTAAAAAATAACAAAACAGTAAAGTTAGCCCAATTTTTTTATAAAATGTGAAAGATGATGTTACGCTGAGTAAATAGATACCCAGCATGTCACGCTTTAAAAATGCGCACACTCATGGAATGACGCCAAATTTCGGTACTTTAAAATTTTCCCCGGGTGACGTTTTACATTTTTTTTACAGGTTACATCTTTAGAGTTACAGAGGAGGTCTAGTGCTAGAATTGTTGCTCGTGCTCTTACACACGTGGCAATACCTCACATGTGTGGTTTGAAAAGCATTTACATATGTGGGCGGGGCTTTCGCGTGTATTCGCTTCTGAGCATGAGCTACCAGGGACAGGGACGTTTTAAACTATTATTTTTTATTTATTTTTTTTTTACTTTTTTTTATTTTTACACTTTCTTTTACTTTTTTTGTTCACTTTTATTTCTATTACAAGGAATGTAAACATCCCTTGTAATAGGAATCATTTGTGACAGGTCCTCTTTATGGAGAGATTCAGGGTCAATAAGACCCCACATCTCTCCTCCAGGCTGGAAAGCATGAGATCGGAAAAAAATTCATGATCTCATGCTTACCAGCCGTGATCGCGGCTTTGTTTACATCCACGGCCCGGACGTGACGTCATAACGTTGCGCCCGGGCCTCCCACAGTCATAGAGATGACTAGGGATGAGCCGAACACCCCCCTGTTCGGTTCGCACCAGAACATGAGAACAGGCAAAAAATTAGTTCGAACACCGTTAAAGTCTATGGGACACGAACATGAATTATCAAAAGTGCTAATTTTAATGGCTTATATGCAAGTTATTGTCATAAAAAGTGTTTGGGAACCTGGGTCCTGCCCCAGGGATCAATTCAAAAAAAAGTTTTAAAAACGGCAGTGATTTTAATAATGCTTAAAGTGAAACAATAAAAGTGTAATATTCCTTTAAATTTTGTACCTGGGGGTGTCTATAGTATGCCTGTAAAGGGGCGCATGTTTCCCGTATTTAGAACAGTCTGACAGCAAAATGACATTTCAAAGGAAAAAAAAGTCATTTAAAACTACTCGCGGCTATTAATAAATTGCCGGTCTGACAATACACAAAAAAGTTCATTGATTAAAAACGGCATGGGAATTCCCCACAGGGGAACCCCGAACCAAAATCTAAAAAAAAAAAATGGCGTGGGTCCCCCTCAAAATCTATACCAGACCCTCCAGGTCTGGTATGGAATTTAAGGGGAACCCCGCGCCAATTTTTTTTAAAAAAATGGCGTGGGGTCTCCCAAAAACTCCATACCAAAAAATCCATACCAGACCCTTATCCAACCTGGTAGGCAGGCAGGAAAAGAGGGGGGACGAGAGAGCGCCCCCCCTCCTGAACCGTACCAGGCCACATGCCCTCAACATTGGGAGGGTGCTTTGGGGTAGCCCCCATTTTTTTTTTTTTTAGATTTTGGTTCAGGGTTCCTTGTGGGGAATTCCCATGCCGTTTTTATCAATGAACTTTTATGTGTATTGTCGGACCGGCAATTCATTAATAGCCGCGAGTAGTTTTAAATGATATTTTTTCCTTTGAAATGTCCTTTTTACTGTCAGAATGTTCTAAACACGGGAAACATGCGCCCCTTTACAGGCATACTATAGACACCCCCCAGGTATGAAATTGAAAGGAATATTACACTTTTATTGTTTCACATTAAGCATTATTAAAATCACTGCTCCTGAAAAAACTGACGTTTTAAAAACTTTTTTTGCATTGATCCATGTCCCCTGGGGCAGGACCCAGGTCCCCAAACACTTTTTATGACAATAACTTGCATATAAGCCTTTAAAATTAGCACTTTTGATTTCTCCCATAGACTTATAAAGGGTGTTCCGTGGCTTTCGAATTTGCCGCGAACACCCCAAATTGTTCGCTGTTCAGCGAACTGGCGAACAGCCGATGTTCGAGTTGAACATGAGCTCATCCTTAGAGATGACTAGTGACTATCTGGTCACCAGAAATCTCTATAGTTGTCATTCTTTCTTCGGGTCCCCAATGTCACGGGAGAGCCCGGGGGAAGCATCGGATGGCAGTGGGAGGGGGGGATGTCCCTTCCCATCGCCTGTAAGAATGTTCAAGCGGTGGAACTGCCACTATGATCATTCTTATGGTGCACAGAATCACCGGCTGAAATCAAGGATATCTGAATGATGCCTGTAGCTGCAGGCATCATTCAGATATTCCCACTGAAATTCAAAGACGTCATATCACATCTTTGGGCAGGAAGTTAGATCTATACCTTATAGCTAATATTTAGGAGTGAGGTGCAACTGTACCAACAATGATGTCTTTAAAATTGAGGCTGGCAAATTGGGTGACAGGTTGCTGCTATTCTAATACATCACTTAAAAAGACATTTAGACTTGCTACGGTACATACCAGACAGGACTTGATATATTCTATTTCCAGAGATTTTCGAACCGGAAGAATTATAACGAAATACTGTAATCAACATGCAGAAATTTGGAAAATTGTTTCCAAGTTCTGGCACATTCTCACTATGGACCCTAACCTCGGCCGGTTGGTTCCAGAGACACCTCTCTTTACTTTTAGGAGAGCTACATCAATTGCCTCTAGATTGGTGAAAAGCGAATACAAGGGAGACAAGAACATGGATCATTGTAAATACAAAGGCACTTTCATGTGCCACTCGTGTGGCTATTGTAAATATGTGAACACTAACAAAAGATCCATCCTACCCAATGGTCAAATTTTTAAACCTCAACACTTTGCAAACTGCAAGACATTTGGGGTGGTCTACCTGCTCAAGTGTGATTGTGGCTGCTTCTATATCGAGAAGACTAAGCTCCCTTTCTGGAAAAGAGCTTACCAAGATATTAGAAGCATGCAGGTCTGTAACCCTGATCTGCCTTTGGGTAGGCTACCTTGATCCACTGGGGGATTTTTCCCCCGGATTAAATTCTTAATTTTGGATCGCATCCATCCCAGTCCAAGGGGAGGAGACTGGAACAAAAGTCTCCTCCAACTTGCACTGCGTTGGATATATATGCTAAGAGCCACATATCCTCCTGGATTGAACAATGCAGTTTGTTTTAAGCTCTTTTTGGAGGGCTTCAATTCAGGTGGAATGGAGAAGTAGCGATATATATATATTTTCTCTACTTGACACATTTGCTCCAATAGGCTACTTGTTCTCCCTTTCTTGTCCTCTTCACCTTTCTTCTTTTTTCATGCTTTTTGCATCCATGTACCCCTTTCCTTTTTCTTCACTTTCTATTTATATGCACATATATTGTGTATTATATATAGCTAAGTTCATTAATTGTCCTTGTCTATGCCTAGTGTTCTGTATGACATGCTCATTATGGAAAGACTGTGGTATGGAGTCCTCTGCACATTCCCTCTATAATGCATTTCTGCCTTGTCCCTGCCCCTGCAATTGGTGCTGGAATTTGAGGACCATCTTATGATCACCACCATGCAAATTTATCTTACATGATGGATTTGCAGTTTATTTATTTATATTGAAATTGTTGCTTATCTTTTAGCATATTTTCATGCATTACTATTGGGAGCGAAGTACTTTCCTGCACATGGTTCATGCCCGCTTCATGTGAACCCAGCACGGCAGAGGGTTTCCTTTTTGGAGGCCGCTTTGGGATCTGGAGTCTGCTACACCATCTGCGGACTATCTCGCTCCCATCGTATCCATGATGACCTCGTCATCATAGGATGCATTGCCGTGCCGGTGGGACATCGGTGCGCCATGTACCTCCTTGGCGCATGCGTATGGCATCATCGCGCATGCGCCACGTAGATTGCATGGCGCGTGCACGTGTCGGTGGTTGCGCCTGCTCCGTGTGGGGGCACGATGCATCCATGTCTCAGGGGGCCTGTTTCTGGTAAGCTGGGAGGAGACAGTCTACACTGAGCTGATCTGCATGTTTGCAGATCAGGCTGTTTGTGTGGGACCATATAAATGGTGCATTCACCCTCAGGTGGACAGGGCAACAGATGGGACATTTTTGAAGGGGCTGTTGGTGGACCATGTTTATTGAGAACAAGCTGTTCGGGTCACCTCAATACTTTATACTTACGGTTTTGAACTTGTCAGTATTTGGTCTGTCTTTATTTTTGACATATAGCATTTCTATTTATATTTTTCTTTTTACTTTTTTTACTTTTTGGGGTGCCCTTTATCCTGGCAATGTCCATATCAGACAGTGATTTCTCACTGCATTGGTTCATAATCTTCCAAGCCATCCACGTCCCTATCTACCCATCTGCCTGTGAGTGACGTCACTGTTGTACTTAGGTATGTTTAATTACTAGTTCTGGGTTTGGCGACGGAGGGGGAATTTTTTCCTCCCCCCCTCCCCTCTTTTTACACTCATATTTACTATGTCTTTTGTTTTCCCTTCCAGATTCTTCACCTGCTGGGCCTCAGTACACATGTTATTTTGATGTTTACTGTATCTGGTTTGTCTAGATTTTAGCGGATTTGTTGGGTGTGGCTAGGAGATGTTTATCCCCTCACAATTCCTGCCCCCCTCCTCTTTTGTAAAATTCAACTAGCAGCTCAGTGGATGAGATTTGCTGGAGACTCTATGTTACGGTGTCTTTCCTCTTTTAACTACTGTGGATGCCCAAATGTACATGCAAAGTGATTGTGATGTAAGTGTTGTAATACCCTCAGTATTTTGTGTATGATTATTTAGTAAATACTTGTTAGGGTTTAATTATGGCTGATTATTTTGCATTTAAATCTCATAGATACTATACTCCCTGTGAAAATTCCTGATGAAGGAGACAGTTCATCTCTGAAACTTTGTTTCAGAAAGTTTTATCATTTCCCTTTGCATTCTTTGTGTATATTTAATTGAATTCATGGTCATGTGAAACATTTTTATCTATGTTATGTCAATAAATATTTTCTATTTTTCTACGACTTTTTGTTTATGTGGTTGTGCTTTAAAGTCCCATCCCTAGGGGGTCTCTTTCTATTCTACGAACATAGCAACAAGTGCGGAAAGTTGTTAGCGAGGGCCATGAGAGCGAAACAAGCCCGAGCCTTCGTGCTCAAACTCATTGGTGATGGGAACACTAAGGTCCATGCTACGGAGGAAATCGCTGATCTGTTCCGCAAATACTACATTTCTCCTTACAATCTCCCGCGCCCATCCTCAGAGTGGGAGAAATCTTTTGAATGTGAGTGGTCTGTGAGTGCACATAGTTCTGTAAGTGCACGTAGTTCTGCGAGTGCATGTAGTTCTGTGAGTGGTCTGCAAGTGCACGTAGTTCTGCAAGTGCACGTAGGTCTGTGAGTGCACGAAGTCCTGCGAGTGGTCTGCCAGTACACGTAGTTCTGCGAGTGGTCTGCGAGTGCACATAGTTCTGTGAGTGGACATAGTTCTGTGAGTGGTCTGCGAGTGCTCGTAGTTCTGTGAGTGCACATAGTTCTGTGAGTGGTCTGCGAGTGCACGTAGGTCTGCGAGTACCTGTGTATTGTCTTGTTGAGTACCTGTGTATTGTCTTGAGTATTAGTGCCAGGAAGCTAGTTGTTAGGTAATTTGGATAGGGTATAATCCCCAATCCTCATTAAATTTAATAGGCACGATGCCCGGCGGGTGTGGAGGAGCGACTTGTTGTACATCTTGCGGCATGTATGCGTATCTTGATCATCCGATCGAGGGTGAATACTGCTGTGCAAAATGTAAGCACATTGTTTCCCTGGAAGCTCAGGTTCTGAATAGCAAGTCCTAGTTGCAATCTCGGAACACCCAATAAGAGGATAATATTTGACCAACTACGTGGCATGTTTACCAATGCCAGGAGCCTGGCAGACAAGATGGGTGAACTAGAGATACTGTTGTACGAGAAGGATTTGGATTTTGTGGGAATTTCAGAGACCTGGTTCAACAGCTCTCATGATTGGCTGGCAAACATTCAAGGGTATACCCTTTATCACGTCTTTTTTTAAGTGTGATTATGCTGACTGAATGTTGTTCATGCACTTAAAAAGATAGAATGGGAGAGGGCAGAGCTCTAGTTGATCAGAGGTTGTCCTTACACCATCACAACCCTTGGCCTGAATTCAGTACCCTATCAGGTCATGCATTAAGGATATACCGTACTAGACTACCACTATGATGTGACAAACTTAATGACCCTCCCGGCCTGAGCCGAGTCTTCTCCCATGCAATTTGCTTACTTATAATGTAGACCACCGTTTATTTTATGAGTCATCTTATTATACACTAACCTCCCCTTTAGATGAGGAGGATTGAATCACGGCCTTATCTCACAAGAGGAATGTGAAACCCCCCCTAGGAGATTAGTTGCGAGACCACCGTATGTCTCCCCCACACAAATTTATTCAGGCAACTCCCTAGTAACCTAAACTGAACACCATATATCCACTCCCCTATATTTTACCTAGACATAAAACTAGAACAGTCTTACCAACCTCTCACCTACAGCTTCCACTTACAATCCAATTTAAGATGGGAGGGGGAGATTTACACGACACTACCATATTTTATCTACATGCAGCCTAACATACTATGGAACTATCCACACTGCACCCTGGAGCAGACAAGTGGGGGTAACGGTGTGAATAGGATGATGGAATGAGTTGATACTATATAGAGCCTTGTAGTTAATGACTACATGCAAAACCACCATTGAAAAGGCTAAACTTTCAAGGAGAGAGTCTACCAGACTCAGCGGACAGTATAGAGGATCCTTCTAATATAGTCTGTCTGAAAACCTACCATACTCCCTTAGAGCTCTGCAAAACTTTAGAACCATAGTTGTTTTGTGTTGTTTTAAACTACTGTTACCTGTTTATTATTCTTGTGTCTCAGAATAATCCTACTCAATGCTTACTTACTACGTGACGCTGTTAAAAGTCACTGCCTGGGGGGGCGTGGCTGACCGACAGAGTGGATGGATGCACACTGAATGAGCTCTGGTTCATCCGGGGCCGCAGAGGGGTTATACGGGGGAAGATGACGGACTTCTTCATCCCGTTACGCCATCTTCACAGCCAAAATGGCGCTGGCGGCCATAGAGATGACACACGCGCCTCACACAAGCAGCACGGAATGGCGCCGCAGCCAAACAAAAGCCGCAGCAATAACAACTATAAGCAGGGGCATGATCATTACTCCTCACCTCCATCAGCCTCCTCCAGCCCAGCAAAGAGCAAACAAAGAACATCTTCAGTAGGGATGAGCCGAACAACCCCCGTTCGGTTCGCCCCAGAAACCTGCGAACGGACCAAAAATTTGCATGAACGTTAGAACCCCATTGACGTCTATGGGACTCGAACGTTCAAAATCAAAAGTGCTCATTTTAAAGGCTAATTTGCATGGTATTGTCCTAAAAAGGGTTTGGGGACCCGGGTCCTACCCCAGGGGACATGTATCAATGCAAAAAAAACTTTTAAAAACGGCCGTTTTTTCGGGAGCAGTAATTTTAATGATGCTTAAAGTAAAAAAAAAAGTGAAATATTCCTTTAAATATCGTACCTGGGGTGTGTCTATAGTATGCCTGTAAAGTGGCGCGTGTTTCCCGTGTTTAGAACAGTCCCTGCACAAATTGTCATTTTTAAAGGAAAAAATCTCATTTAAAACTGCTTGCGGGTTTAATGTAATGTCGGGTCCTGGCAATATGGATGAAAATCAGTGAGACAAACGGCATGGGTACCCCCCAATCCATTACCAGGCCCTTTGGGTCTTGTATGGATATTAAGGGGAACCCCGCACCCAGATTAAAATAAGGAAAGGTGTGGGGCCACCAGGCCCTATATACTCTGAACAGCAGTATACAGGCGGTGCAAACAAGACAGGGACTGTAGGTTTGTTGTTAAGTAGAATCTGTTTGTAATTTTGAACGGGTACATTTTTAACGTGTTTAGCTCCAGCCAAAAAAACTTTTTTAAGCTTTTTGGAAAACATAGGGAAGGGTTATCACCCCTGTAACATTTGTTTTGCTGTCTTTCCTCCTCTTCAGAAGATTTCACCTCACTTTTTGTCCCAATGACAAATGTTTTTTGAAAATTTGGGGTTTTTTGTGGAACAAGGATTGGAAAGTATCAGTGGAAAGGAGAAATGTTTTTCCCATATTAACTCTTACAGGAGAGAATTTCCCTTCCTAGGGTTAGATTTCATCTCACTTCCTGTTGTCTCCTTCCGTTTGCAAGTAGGAGTCGTTTGTAAGTTAGATGTTTGAAAGTAGGGGCCTGCCCTATATACTCAGCAGAAATTTGGGCCTTAGGTGTTGTTGTGGCCACAACACTGTAAGCCCTCACAGGGCCCTGCTGTTAAATATTAGATCAAGAATTGTAATTACATGCCCCTGTTGAACAGGGGCAGAAAAATTGGGCCTTTGGTGGTGGTGGTGGTGCTGGTGCCACAACACTGTAAGTCCTCACTCGCTCTTGGTGGGTGCAGAAATGGGCCCTGCTGTGAAATATTAGATCAAGAATTGTAATTACATGCCCCTGTTGAACAAGGGCAGAAAAATTGGGCCTTTGGTGGTGGTGGTGGTGCTGGTGCCACAACACTGTAAGTCCACACTCGCTCTTGGTGGGTGCAGAAATGGGCCCTGCTGTGAAATATTAGATCAAGAATTGTAATTACATGCCCTGTTGAACAGGGGCTGAAAAATTAGGCCTTAGGCACTGGTGCTGGTGCCACAACACTGCAACCCCTCACAGACACTCTAGTTGGAACGCAGGAACGAGCCCTGCTGCAAAGTATTGCATCAAAAATTGTAATTACACACCCCTGTTAAACAGGGGTTGAAAATTGGACCTTAGGCACTGGTGCTGGTGCCACAACACTGCAACCCTTCACAGATACTCTAGTTGGATGCTGAAATGAGCCCTGTTGCAAAGTATTGCATCAAAAATTGTAATTACACGCCCCTGTTAAACAAGGGCAGAAAAATTGGGTCTTAGGCACTGGTGCTGGTGCCACAACACTGCAACCCCTCATAGATACTCTAGTTGTAACGCAGAAACGAGCCCTGCTGCAAAGTATTGCATCAAAAATTGTAATTACACACCCCTGTTGAACATGGGCACAAAAATTGGGCCTTAGGCACTGGTGGTGACGCCCAGAACCAAAAATGATTGAGGAGGAAGAGGATAATTACTCAGGGATAGTCACTCAGAATCAGCATAGGCAGTCTTTGAAGGAATCTGAGATTTCAAAAAAAATTATTCGGTTACATCAGCATCAGGTGCTTGGAAGCTGGTGGTGATCCAAGACTGATTCATTTTTATGAAGGTCAGTCGATCGACCGAGTCGGTGGACAGACGCACCCTGTGATCGGTTACAAAGCCTCCAGCAGCACTGAATGTGCGTTCCGAAAGAACGCTGGATGCAGGACAGGCCAGAAGCTCAATTGCATACTGTGCAAGCTCTGGCCAGTGATCCATCCTCAAGACCCAGTAACCGAGAGGATTTTCGGTGGGAAAGGTGTCCAAGTCAGATCTTGCCCCTAGGTATTCCTGCACCATGTAAAACAGACGCTGGCGATGGTTGCTGGAGCCGATCATACCTTGGGGCTGCGGACCAAAAAATTGTCTGAACGCATCGGTCAGACGGCCACCTTCTCCATCGCTCCTTCTTTGACTGACCGAAGCCTCAGCAACACGTTGTCCAGAAACAGGAGTTTGTAACCTCCCAGTCTCTGGGAACGCGTTGCACAGACCTTTCTGCAAGGCCTCCCGAAGATGTTTCATCCTCTGCTCCCTCTGCGATGGTAAGATAAGGTCCGCAACCTTACCCTTGTAACGTGGATCAAGGAGGGTTGCCAGCTAGTACTGGTCCTTCTCCTTGATACCACGAATACGAGGATCCTTCCGCAGGCTTTGCAGGATCAGGGAGGCCATGCAGCGTAGGTTTGCTGAGGCATTCGGTCCGGAGTCCTCTGGGTCACTAAGGACGACATGGTCCGCAGCCACCTCCTCCCAGCCACGTACAAGTCCATGTGTTTCTTGGGACTGATCCCTTAAAGACTGCTGCTGATGCTGAGTGCCAGGCTCCACCTCCATACTGACAAAATCTTCCTCCTCCTCCTCCTCCTCCTCCTCCTCCTCATTCTCTTCCTGTGTGATCGGTGGGAACGCAGGAACACTGCCTGGATAAAGGGGGCCTTGAGAGCTAAGGAAGTCCTCCTCTTCCTGCCTCTGTTCTGCCTCAAGTGCCCTGTCCATTATTCCACGCAGCGTGTGCTCCAACAGGTGGACAAGGGGGACAGTGTCACTGATGCATGCACTGTCACTGCTCACCATCCTCGTGGCCTCCTCAAATGGTGACAGGACAGTGCATGCATCCCTGATCATGGCCCACTGGCATGGGGGAAAAAAACAAGCTCCCCTGACCCTGTCCAGGTGCCATAGTCGCACAGGTACTCATTGATGGCCCTCTGCTGCATGTGCAGCCGCTGCAGCATGGCCAATGTTGAGTTCCACCTGGTGGGCATGTCACAGATTAGGCGGTTCTTGGGCAGGTTAAACTCCTTTTGGAGGTCTGCCAGCCGAGCACTGGCATTATATGACCGGCGGAAATGCACACAGACTTTCCTGGCCTGCCTCAGGACATCCTGTAAGCCCGGGTACCTGCCCAAGAACCGCTGCACCACCAAGTTAAGGACGTGAGCCAAACAGGGCACATGGGTCATTTGTCCCTGTCGGAGGGCAGAGAGGAGGTTGGTGCCATTGTCGCAAACCACCATTCCTGCCTTAAGCTGGCGTGGCATCAACCACCTCTGAACCTGCCCCTGCAGAGCTGACAGAACCTCTGCCCCAGTGTCCCCCAAGCACACCAGCTCAAGCACCGCATGGCATCTTTTGGCCTGCGTACTTGCGTAGCCCCTTGAACGGCTATGGAGCACCGCTGGTTCCGAGGACAAAGCACAGGAAGAGGCCATGGAGGAAGAAGAAGAGGAGGGGGTGGAGGAGAGAGGTGTGTCACAATCATTAGCATTTTGGAGGCATGGTGGTGGAACAACCTACAACACTACTGCACCTTGTCCTGCATCCTTCCCAGCTGCCAGCAGAGTCACCCAATGCGCTGTGAAACTTAGGTAACGTTCCTGTCCATGCCTGCTGGACCATGAGTCAGCGGAAATATGCACCTTACCGCTGACCGCCCTGTCCAGCGAGGCATGGACATTGCCTTCCACATGCCGGTAGAGAGCCGGAATCACCTTCCGTGAGAAAAAGTGGCGTTTGGGTACCTGCCACTGAGGAACCGCACATTCCACAAACTCACGGAAGGGGGGAGAGTCTACCAACTGAAAAGGCAGCAGTTGAAGTGCTAGCAATTTTGCCAAGCTAGCATTCAACCGCTGCGCATGTGGATGGCTGGGAGCAAACTTCTTTCGGCGGTGCAGCAGCTGGGGCAGGGAAATTTGCCTGGTACAATCTGACGTCAGTGTACCAAAAGCAGATTGCCCACAAGTACTTGGCTGTGACACACCTAATTCTACACCTTCATTCCTCTCAGTGCAGGTCTCAGAGAGGACTGAAGGTATAGTGAGGATGGAGATCTCAGCTGATGAGGAGCAAAGAGAGGTCCTCTTTGTTCTTTGGTGTGGGTCTTTTAGATACGCTTGCCAACGAACTGCATGGCAGGTCAACATATGTCTAGTCAAGCATGTGGTACCCAAGCGGGAGATGTTTTGGCCACACGAGATACGCTTGAGACATATGTTGCAAATAGCGGCGCAATCTGATGCACTCGTCTCAAAAAAGGCCCACACCAAAGAACTTTTTGAATAACGCGCAGAGACTGCAGCGCCCTGCACATGTGGAGCTTTGGGGTGTGATGTAGTCAATGTGCTGCCCTTAGGCTGGCCCCTGGAGGGCATCCTGCCTCGTTGGTGATATGCCGCCTCCTCCTCCTCCTCCTCCTCTCTCCTATCAGGCACCCATGTTGAGTCAGTGACCTCATCATCCCCTCCCTCCTCATCACTGGAGCAACACTGTATGCTGCAGTAGGGGGAGCATGACTGCCAGATTGCTGTCCTTCTTGGGCACTCCCTCTGTCTGTGCTCATGTTACTGCCTTAATCGAGCTCAGTATCATCATCAGAGCCTTCCAAACGCTGGGCATCCTCCTGGAGCATGTACCCAACACTGTGGTCAAACAGTTCGAGGGACTCCTCAGGAGGACATAGTGGGGCTAAGGAAGGAGTCACTGATGACATTGAGCCGAGGGAAGAGGCCGCTGCTTTGCCAGACAAAGTACCCTGGGCATGGGTGAGAGAGGATGAGGAGGATGAGGACGGCTTGGTCATCCACTCGACCAAGTCTTCCGCATGTTGCGGCTCAACACGGCCAGCTGCCGAAAAAAAGGCCAAGCGTGTCCCACGGCCACGTGCTGATGAGGATGCACCGTCTCCACGACCAGCACTAGACACAGAGCCTGCTTGCCCTCTCTTATTGGCTTGTGACTGTCTGCCTCTCCTTCTTGGCCTTCCAGACATACTAATGGCCTGTAGCTGCACTAAGCTGATATATATATATATATATATATATATATATATATATATATATATATATATATATATATGTACTGATACTGCAGCTAGCAAATCAACTGCCTGCCTTTAGTATGAGAACACCACCAACCTTCTACAGGTAGCTTTAGCTGAACACTGTGCAGAGCTCGCAAAAAAATAACTTGTAGCTTTTTTAGCTGCCTACGGTAGTGATAGGATCAGGAAAACACCACCAACCTTCTACAGGTAGCTTTAGATGAACACTGTGCAGAGCTCGCAAAAAAATAACTTGTAGGTTTAGCTGAACACTGTGAGGTGGACGCACCCCACTAACTTGTAGTTTTAGCTGAACACTGTGAGCAGGACGCACCACACTAACTTGTAGGTTTAGCTGAACACTGTGAGGTGGACACACCACACTAGCTTGTAGGTTTAGCTGAACACTGTGAGCAGGACGCACAGCACTAACTTGTAGTTTTAGCTGAACACTGTGAGCAGGATGCACCGCACTAACTTCGAGGTTTAGCTGAACACTGTGAGGTGGACGCACTGCACTAACTTGTAGTTTTAGCTGAACACTGTGAGCAGGACGCACAGCACTAACTTGTAGTTTTAGCTGAACACTGTGAGCAGGACGCACTGCACTAACTTGTAGCTTTAGATGAACACTGTGCAGAGGTCTCACTACACTAACTTGTAGGTTTAGCTGAACACTGTGAGCAGGACGCACCCCACTAACTTGTAGGTTTAGCTGAACACTGTGAGGTGGATGCACCACACTAACTTGTAGTTTTAGCTGAACACTGTGAGCAGGACGCACCCCACTAACTTGTAGTTTTAGCTGAACACTGTGAGCAGAACGCACCGCACTAACTTGTAGTTTTAGCTGAACACTGTGAGCAGGACGCACCGCACTAACTTGTAGGTTTAGCTGAACACTGTGAGGTGGACGCACCACACTAACTTGTAGGATTAGCTGAACACTGTGAGCAGGATGCACCCACTAACTTGTAGGTTTAGCTGAACACTGTGAGCAGGACGCACTGCACTAACTGTAAATAGTCTAGCTGCCTGACTGTGGTACTAATAGGATCAAATGAACCCCAGCAATTTTCTTCAGGTAGCTGTAAATACTGTAACAAGACAAGCTTGCCTGTCAGTAAGAAGATAACAGGAACGGATCTAGCTGAACACTGTGAGCAGGACGCACTGCACTAACTTGTAGCTTTATATGAACACTGTGCAGAGGTCTCACTACACTAAGTTGTAGGTTTAGCTGAACACTGTGAGCAGGACGCACAGCACTAACTTGTAGTTTTAGCTGAACACTGTGAGCAGGACGCACTGCACTAACTTGTAGGTTTAGCTAAACACTGTGAGCAGGACGCACCCCACTAACTTGTAGGTTTAGATGAACACTGTGAGCAGGACGCACCCCACTAACTTGTAGTTTTAGCTGAACACTGTGAGCAGGACGCACTGCACTAACTGTAAATAGACTAGCTGCCTGACTGTGATACCAATAGGATCAAAAGAACACCAGCAATTTTCTTCAGGTAGCCTTAAATACTGTAACAAGACAAGCCTGCCTGTCAGTAGGAAGATAACAGGAACGGATCTAGCTGAACACTGTGAGCAGGACGCACTGCACTAACTTGTAGCTTTAGATGAACACTGTGCAGAGGTCTCACTACACTAACTTGTAGGTTTAGCTGAACACTGTGAGCAGGGCGCACAGCACTAACTTGTAGTTTTAGCTGAACACTGTGAG